>BJKM01000035.1:1497500-2235000 GCA_015082035.1 Chaenogobius annularis
GATGTGTGAAGTGGAAAACTACAGCTAACGTTATAGTGAATCATTCCTATTGAAAAAAAAAAGATGCATTACTGCCATAAATTCCACCTGAATTCTGTCATCTGGACAAAATAATGACACTGAAGCGAACACAATCTTGTTTCGAGTAAGAAGTACCTACTTTGTCTGTTGAACTACTCTGAGGTATAAAAACCTGACACAAAACTTCTGCAAAGGTGGTGCTGAAGGTCCTGTAACTTCATAATAGATTTTCATTTTTTTAGCACTCTTTCCCTGACATTTGGTGGTATAATTTTCCAATCTGTATCGAGGCGTCATCTTCAACCCTTGGCCTGACCTTTACCCATCACTTTGCCGAGATGACAAAGACATCGTTATGAGGGCATTTTTATGGAGCTAAAGGATGCGGTTAAATTATTTTCACACAAGAAACCAGAGATCAGAGGGCTGTATGTGGAGAGCGCGGTCCAACACACAAAAAAACTTCACACATGCCCTTTTTTGTCCCTCGTCACACTTGTTAACTCCTTTCACATCATAATTGAAGCAGTGTGCGTTGGCGGTGCTCTGGAGAAGCAGCAGGTGTCTGCATGACGGTGGTTCCAGGAGAAAGTGTCTTCTGCCCCTAACCTTGTCACAAAATGTACCACCCCAGTAATCTAATTGCATTGACTGACAGTTAACTATGTCAAAGCAGTGTATAATTCATATCAGTTATGAATCTATTTATTTTTTAAGTAGAGTATTTTGGGTTTGAAGTTGTTTTCTTGGCATGAAGCAAGGCAAGACTAGAGAAGTGGAACTAGCGTTTGATTCCCTGAAGGCAGACGAATGTGCAAGATTTCATCTCTTGCAAATAGTAAAATAATCCCCCATTCAAACTGTTTCCTGAACCCTTTTGAGTCTAAACAAATGTCTGGACTCTTCGTGAAGCTGAGTCCAGCCTCCATCGGATTTACTCTTATTTAAGTGGTAACAAGCTCTGCACACACACAAAATTATAATCATGCATACAGTCCATTCAAATCCTTGTCTTGAATCTGATTTTGAAAAGTAAGGTTTTTAGGAAAGACGAAAAAGAACAACTGGTACTCAGAATCACAATTATATTTATAGATACAGTATATTATATTGCCACTAGTTCTTATCAAATGTCCCATTATCACAGAAAGCCAAAGCACGTGTCATCTTGGCCTTGTTAGTTCAGGAAGGGATTCAGGTAATTACACTCTTGATGCTGTTTTTGGGATCACAACAACATGTCACGTTATGTGAGTTTTTTCATTTGAAATGGTTTGAGAAATTCTGCCTTACAAGTTTGTATCCTTATTGAGCGAACTCTAAAAGCTATTATCAAGACCTATATCTGAGTCTTTAAGCTTTTGGCTTTCACAGTCCACCTACTCACTGTCGCACCAAAGCCAAAAGACCAATGGAATAATACGCAATTTGCTTTGATTCCACTGCATATTTGACAACATAAGCCTGAATGTCACCCACAGTTAAACTTTTCAGCCGTTTCTCTTATGTAGCTGTCAAAAAAGATCAAAGAGACTAAAGTCGAACTTTTGCAAGGCTATTGTTCAAGGCTTTGTTAATGAACGTGTCTTTTTCCCAAATGGCTTGCTTCTGTCATACCTAAAAGGTCCCATATTTTGCTGTATTTCCCGTTTCACAGTCTGCCCTAAGGACATTCATGATCACATTTTGAGTTATGAAACATTCACCTCATTATACTTATTTAATACCACGTATCTCTTAAATCAACTTACCTACCCCGGAAATGAAAACACGTTGCTCTCAGCTTGTTCTCCGCTTCTTTCTCACGTCCCCCGCTCTATACGTCCATTTCCAAATCCAATCAGTTTTGTATCAGCAATTTAGGGAAAAAAATTGTGTTGAAAGCAAAAGGAGAGAAATTAACACGGCGTTGGCAGATGATGTGTTCTTGCTCGGCTCCTGATTGGGATGGGTCTTTTGAATAGACTTTTTTTTTTTTTTACTTTATGTTCATTATTATCGTTTTACTTAACAGGTTAAACAAACAAATTCCACAAAACAATCAGGGGGGTCTGACAGTTTCCCCCCTGAGCAGCTCATTACCCTCCACTGAATACAAGAGTTCTCAGCATAATTAAAAATATTTAGATTTGATTGTCTCATAAGTTCTCTATCCATGCAGGGGTACTTGCCTGTAATTTAAAATATGTTGACATTATCTGTTGAATTAGTTTTTGGGTCAAGTTTGTCTTGGGGTCCCAGTCCTGAAAGTCCCACTCTCTGTTCCACCCCTGCAACAGCTGCAGCTCTATGAGCCTTCAGTTTGACTTGACTGTGCAGAGGAAACAGAGAAACAGGAGCACAAACTCTTTGTTAGGAGAACATCTGATCCTGTTTTATATTGCTTTGACAGTGTGATGACTTTGCACATTTTCGTGCTGCGATGTCACGCGTCACATTGCTTTCCTTGTCAATGCACCTGTAATTTCATTTTATATTTAGAAGTTCTCTGCAAATATGAGGTTGTTTTTTGTAAAATGTCTGAGTTTAACCTGTGTCTCTCTGACGCATGCTGCGTAGATAAGAGTTGTTTTGTTTCATACACATAAACTAAAGAAATATAGCATACTGTACAATGGGGGCCGATACGCTGTAATGAATACTCTAGTTTAAACTAAAATAAGGGCCCATGGGTCCTTTCTAGGCCCAATCTTTACAAACTTTCTCCCCCGTCCGGCTCCCCTGGTTAAGGGAAACTAATAATACTGTTGATTTACCAAATGTTTTGCCTTACATCATTCTCAAGCTTTAAATAATTTCAAAATCCTATTATACAATAAAAGGTGACTTGCTCAGATAACATTAACTCTGTATTTTCTGAACACACATAAATAAATGAATGTGTGAATGGCTAGAAATTGAAAGTAAATCCTATTCACGCATGACAATAAAAGAAGATGTTTGCAGTGGTGGTTAGTGTTGTATTGACCTAACTTTTATAAAATGTCTCTCCTAAAGCTAAATGTCTACAAAAAAGGACATAAAAATCAATGATGTCTTAATGGGACTAGACAGTCTTTGTTAGATGTCCTTTATGTCTGTATCTAAAATTGTACTCCTGATTAGCTTTCAGATACCATACTCTATACTCTACACTCTACATGAGTAATACATTTTGCTGTAGTTTAACTTATTAAGCATTTCTATTGATTTTTTCCTTGAACTTCTCTTTTAAATTTGTAAATGTTTTTATGATTTGTGCCGCTACATTTTCCCTATGTCCCAGGTCACCCTTGAAAAAGAGATGTCATTCTCAAAGGGGTCTTACCTGGTCAAATAAAGGTTAATGATAAAAAACAATAATAACCATTGATTCATTTGGAATGTGGCCTGCTGCGTTTGAGGTCTGTGGTGAATTATTTTATCATTGAATCAAAATTAAATGAATTAAAACTAGTTACATATGTGTAAAATAATATTAGTTACACCTTAATACATAGTGTTTTTTGTTGCCTGGACACAGATCATGCATCTCTTTCTGATCCATAAAATGTGATTCAAAGGCCAGTGTAAATTCTTACTTTTAGGCATGAATATAATAAGTTGTACATTAGATTTTTAGCCTAAAAAACCATTAAACTATTGAAGGTCATCTTGTTTAGTCTCCCCCTGGTGGTCACCTTGATTCTTACCACTTCACATTTAATGCTCAGGTGATTGCCCTTCAGATGGAGCTGTAATTTGGTATGAGCTACTGGACATAATTGATTAGGGAACACTTTACTGCCTTCCAAATCAGGCTAGCACCCTGTTAATGTAATTGAGTAGAAGAAAAAAGCTGGGCTGACTCAACAACTGGGGAATTGGTGCCAATTAAACAAATGGACCAACTTGACAGTGATGAAATTGTTGCATGTAACAAAACTTGGATCCGGAGGGCAATAACATCTAGATTTTATGTACTTAAGGATGCAAGGGGCATTTGTCTCTGTCTTGAACAACTAGAGCTAATTAAGCTTTAGCGGAGATCGATAACAAAAACGCACATGTGTAAAAGGTCACTGCTCTTTGGTTTAATTGCTTTGAGAAAGTGTAAAATGAGGCGCTGCCGTCAGAGTAAAGAGTAAGCCTGGTAAGAGAGGGAATTCATCAAGAGGAGGATATAAAAAAAAGAGGCAGAGGATGTCGCTCATTCCCCTCCGCACAGCTCCAGCAGGATTTTGCGGTAGTCTCCAGATGTGTCACCCTGCAAAGTAAATACTTAAATACTTCACAATAATGGACCAGTATGTCAATTTTATATCGTTACATGGCTTTGGTCATGTTAGTGAATGTTCTGTCCCGTTTCCTTCAGTCTCACATCATACAATTATGTTAAAACGTTCAGGTAAAGTATGTGTGGGGTTTAATGGACAAACATTACAGAAATGACCCAATAGTGGTATTACAGAGCATTTAGAAGTATTGTACTGTCTTACCTTAATGAAGGAATGAAGCGTCTTGCTGTACATCTTCTTAAACTCTTCTTTAATATCCAACATGTCTATTTCAGCTCTGGACACCATTATTCTGATGAGCACACTGTCTGTGGTTCCCAGCCCCTGGTCAAATAAAAACACATCTTTTCATGTACTCCTCTTTAATGTGTCCTTCATACTCCACAGACATGAGTCACAGGACAAATATATGAAGGGATGTACTGCAGTGTAGATCATTTACCTTCATTGATTTGTATAGTCGCTCAGCAAAGAACGCCGGTTTGTTCCGCAGGCATTTAACTGTAAAGTAGGGAGATATCACATAAATAGTTACCTATAAATGGAACGTAAACGCTTCCTTTTGCGGTTTCCTTTTTATCTGGAAATGTAGTCAAACGGGCCATAAAACACGTCACAGCATTAACTCTAATTACATACTCACGATTAGCACACAAGACTAATTACAACCTGGTACTACATTTTACACCAGGGCATTTAATTGCACTAATGTGTCAAAGGGAAAAACTTTTTTTTGCCATGTTTCATGTTTGATGGTGTTTGACGTGTTTGTTGTGCATTCAGAATTAAATAACATTTATCACAATTGTAGAACATGACAAATGTGGGTAAAATGTACATTTTATAATTTACTAAGAAAAGACAGACCAATAGCGAGGAATACGTCTTCTAGGGAACCAGACATCTCTCTCTTTATGCTATCTTCAATTTCCCGGCCAGAAATCTTCTTATATTCATCAAACACTTTAGAACACAAGACAGTTGCATAAAGGGTACACATTGAATGGAACATGAAATGCACTCATCAAATCTTATACAAGATGTATTTTCTAGTTATACAAGGCCATTCTTATGAACAAACCTCTTAGCAAATGGGTCCTGTTCCTCACACAAAGCACAGTGAGGAATTTGACCTCATCTGTGCCCCATCGAGCCTCACCAGCCTCAAAGATTTCCTACCAAATTCAAAAGAGAGACTTGCATTGAGAAACCTTTGATTTATTTTTGGTTTATTTGTAAAAACTTACTTTGGCATCCTTCACAGCAAGGGCTTCATCCACTTTGTTGCCCTCATCTCGTCCAGCCTGGTGAGTGCAATTTTACAGTTTTTATTCATGTTGTGTTTGTTTTCATTAGCTCATAATTGTTTGTAGTTTCATAAACTCACAGTCAGAAGAGAAACAAGAACTCTCTGAAACATCCCAGATGTGTCTCCACACACATCATCCTCCAGACTCTTTTCATATTCTGACAAAAATAAATACTTCAAGTCATTTATTCACTATTGGGTCACCACATTACAGAATAAATCATGTTTGAAAAATATTTGTCCTCACAACCATGGGGCCAACGAAGGACAAAACAGCCACAAGTAGGCTACAATACTTTTCATTAAATATTAATTCCATCCATTTGACCCAATAATGGCCACGACAATGAGTCTAAATAATGAAGAGGCTTTTATTGCTATCAAATTACACACGCTAGTGTAAGTGCACAAAGCACCATCAACACAAACAGAAATCATACTTTTCTTATAGAAGGCATTGATGGTTCTTATTTCCTCATTCGATCTTGAAGCGAGGATATCAATAAGAGCCGCCTCCTCTGTTCCTGCTCCCTGTGGACAAAAGTAATGATGTGTTACATCGTCACAGGACATCCTCGTCCCCCTTTGATTCACAAATTCTATTCCCCTGATGTTGTAAATTGTTCACAGCTTTAAAGAACGTGGGGATCCAATTAGATAAGCACAACCAATTAGTCTGTGCTACTCCAAGACACTGCAACACCATCTTGTGAGGTTTGTGTATGGCTGGCAAATCAGAAGGGCCAAAACATTCACTCATACAATAATACCTGACATTTCAGTTCGTACATATTTTTAGCCATCAAACCCAAGTTTGCATTGTCAAGTAAAATGCAAATTGATGGGACGCAAATACAAAGGGCTACTAATGCAGGTCTTGTGAACGCCCTTCTTTATTTGTTATATTGTCTGTTAAATGTTCACCTTCATTGCAGTTTGCAACTCATAGGCGTCATACACAGGAGCCAACATCAGCAGACCCAGGACCACAGTCCGAAAGTTTCCACTCAGCTCTGAAGACAGATCGTCAGCCAGATCCTGCAACACGACAAATAACAACAGAACTTTAAACTGGGAATGCTTCACAGACAAGCTTTGTTCACTCAATTCATTCAGGACTTTCTCTGTTATTGAAAACATATGATGAAATTACTGTTAGGTCTGTCTCGCCAGCGTGGCCTACATATTCCACTTCTCCATCTCCACTAGAGGGTGTCGTTTCTGATGTTAGAGTCACTGGAGACTCCGACCACATCAGGGCGTTTAAATGTGCAGCATGACTCACTCGTTCTACATCCACAAATTCCACTGCTTCTCCTTCTTGCTTAATTTTTTCACTGGAAACTCAAATAGCATGGTTTTGTTTTTCAACTACAACTTTATTGAACAATGTCCTTCACTTTTGCAAGTTAATATTGATCCAAGTGGACACTATATTTGCATGTAGGATTACAAAGCCGTATTGAGGAATTCACTTGTGGTTATTATTTCCTCTTTTTAGGATTAATGTTTAACTTGCAAAGCTGATATGTCCACGGTGTCCAAATGCCTGTGATGTCCAACCCCACACCCCTAAACGCAGCAAGTTTTGTGGAATTCAACAGTGCTCTCAAGGTTACACGAAAAAAATAAAATGCTTTGAAGTAAACAAAAACTGTAAAATGCAGACCCGTTAGTAAATTGACTGTATACCTTTCCTATAGATTGTTTGTAGGCCTCCTTGATGAGCTGTCTTTGAGCAATCGTGCGGCGAGCCAGGACTTCCGTAATAATGGACTCATTAGTACCTGGAAAAAACATGTTCAACACAATCAGACATACAATACAAATAATATTCAGAGTTTGATAAGGCTCAGTGACAGCGGTTATGGAGACAGCCTTAGAAACAACCCAATTACATAACAACATAAACTAGCGTCAAGAGAGGGTTGTTGCAAAGCCTAACAACATTAACATACCAGACTCTAAAATGTTGACTATGTGCATGCTTTCAGTGTGTCACAGGGACTTTTATTACCAGGTTTTCCAGGTTGTTTTATTGTCAATAGAGTCAGGATTTAAAAAAAAAAAATACTTCAAATACAAAATATCTTCCTGAATGTTATAATAAAGTGTTTATTCTTGTGTGTAAATATGAAACCCATCTGTGAAGGTGTGAAAACGTGCACAGAACAGGGCAGATTTTACCAGCTCCTTTCATGGCCTCTCGAAGTTTCTGGACATCTTGTTCTGCATTAAATCCAGACGCTTCAGTCACTGTTCCACGGTTTCCAATCTGTGATTCAAGATTTAATTAGTGAAAAAAATTAGGATAGTATAGGAATAGTAAGTTAGTAAAGATTTTTCTGAATGATATGACTTCATATTTTGCTATTCAAAATAAATAGATTAATAAGGTTAATTTAACTAAAATAGGGAGATTGTGTAACATATGGTATGCAAACATGCTAAAAGATTACTTACTGCTGCCATTGTAGGATGAATGGATTCGCAAAGGCAAGGGATAAGAACTACTACAAAAAATAAACAAGATTAAAAATGATACAAACACAAATACACAAAACTAGTCCAGTTAACCTGATCAACATTATATGCACTTCATCAGCAACAAAAAGTATTTCCGTCACTCCAATTTCCAAAAAGCCCTACATCTGCTCGGTTCTTAGGAGTAATCACATTAGGCTTTTGTTTGAGAGGACACACCTGTAATTACTGAGGAAGGACAGTTTTCACTGCTGCCACGACAGATCACTTTACACCAATCATAATCATTCACCTCATTTCCATAGTCTATGCAAATTGTTACCATCACAACCAGTCCATTACAATCATAAATGTGTGTCAATGTAAAAAGTAAGTAGAACTTCAGTACTGTAAACTGGAGAAAAGGTAATAGGACCCCGTTTCATCAGACAGACCAATAGGCTTAATGCTTTAAACTGTACTGTACTGCCAGTGTAATCCCTCAGTCCTCCAGGTAGGCTGCACAGCAAAAGAAAATGTAATTCTGTCAACCAGACAAAAGTTTTAAGAGCGAGTCTTAAGAGGAAAACTATATATTTTTCCCTCTTAAAATGTTGTTCTGGTTGACAGAATTCAATGTTCTTTTGCCACGTTCTCTCCACAACAAACACAGCCTATACAAGCTGTGTATTCATTCATAGTTGTTCAGTAAGTAAAGACACATGAACGGTTTGTCATGTAAATAAAGAGGCTGCAACCTGAATCCTTATTGTTGCCTGTAGACAGCCGTTGTGGTCCCTACACTGGACCCCTGATGAGATGTCTAAGCATAGCCGAAAGTGAAACGTTCGGGATAAAATGACAAAAACAAAGTGAGGCGTATGCCCAGTTTGAGTTGAAAACAGAGCAGGATGGTAACTTCTCCCATTTTGATTATGATGACAAAGTGTGGAAACTTTTACAAAAGGATTTCCCTACATTCATTCTCAACTAAAACGCTTAGGTCTAGCTAACGTTTCAGACAGTTTGTTTTCTACTACATAAAAGACTCGCAGTCAGCAGAAAGGGGCACCGAGGAAGCAGACTTGTGTCACCGCTACAATGAACTATAAAGTTGGCATGAACGCAAAGAAGGGCCGCGCCCTGCGAAGTTACACAGTGACAGAGTCTGCGCCGCAGCGAAGCAAACGCTTCACAAAACATCTACAACCCGTCAAAGTCTTACCTGTCCCGAAGAAGACGGGTCTAAAGGAGAGAAAGTCAGTCGAGCAGCGCGTCAAAGTCTCTGGAAACTTCTGCTTGTAAAGACCAGTAACATGCGAAAGGTCCTCCCCCAGGATGCCATATAATGTCAAGGTCCACCTCTTTCCAGCGACCTGGAGACAACCCACCGATGCGTTCAAGGCATAGATGTATTATATTAACATAGGGTTAAAACAAAGGCCTAATATAATCCATTCAAACATTGCAGCAAATGTATGTTTTTTATGCATTCTTAATTGCATAGCGTGTAATAATTGTTGAAAACAACAATAATCTCTGGAGAATATAATTTGTCAAGGCAGTAGTAAAGAAATACATAACAAACAAACAGTAATTTGTGAATTGAATATTACATTTTTGTGTGTGATCAGATCATTTTCAAACAAAAACCAATAAGACGCAAAACAAAACAAAAAAGATACGACGAAAGCTACGTTGATACGCCGTCATAAACATGGAGGGTCATAAACGAGGGCCGTGAATATAACACCCTAGTGGTGAAACTACAATACCCATAAACCCTTTCGCGCGTCCACAGCCACAGCTCGGATGTTGCGATATCGCTGGCAGCCAAAGATTGCTGTGGTTGCAGAGATTAGCTGGGTTGAAACCTCAATCCTAATATTTTTTGGATGGGAAATTGTCTGGACTGACATTTATAGTTGTAGATTGTCCAAACGCAGGATTTAATAGTTTTCTTGACGAGTGTGCGTTTGGGTTTGTAGATGAAAGGCTGGCTCGGGCTAAAGCGTTAGCTAAGAAAAATCACAGTTTTTATTGCAAATGTAAGCAATTAAACGGCTACATTTCCAGCCATGTGGCACTGGACGACGGCTTCTTTTGACTGATAATGGACACACTTTGTCCAAGAGTGTCGATTCACGAGTTAAACAACGGGAGCATCGCACTCGAAGACATCTTCAGAGGATAACCTGGGTAACCTTACACGAAATGTCATAGCTTCTAAGTAGCTAGCACTGAGCTAGCTGGATCGTATCTGGATGAGATGGAACTGGACCTAGCGCTGACATCATTGTGTGCATCAGTTGAACAGCTGGATGGATAGACACACAGACCGTTTCTCCGGAGATGCTTTAGCCTTGTAGGTGCCGTAATTCACTTACATAACAGCTAGCTCTAGACTGCACTGTGCTTCAAATGAGTGTAACGCCACGAAAACCCGGACTGTACCCACGTCAATAAGCACACAGAGACGCCAGAGCAGGGTCAAAAGCCTCCCAAACACAGTGTGAGTCTGACTGTGACATAGCTGAGCGAGTTGTGCAGCTGAAGCCCCCTAAACATTGAATGAACATTGTCCTTTTAAATTGATCAACATGAGGAAGTTTTTTGATTCTCGTCGTGAATTGGTGAGCTCCGGGCCTGGTTCTGGAGGAGGAGGAGGCAGCTTTGGGTCCAGTCTGGCAGGGAGCAACTTTATTGGGCGAGGCTTCACCGTGGGGCGGCACCAGGTCACCGTGGAAGAGATCATTGCTGAAGGTAAACGTGTGTGGTCCTCCATAAGCCTGAGGATGCTGTGTGTGGATTGTACTCCCTGGCCTCTGGAAGGTGTCATTGTCTGCATCTTGTGCTGCTGAGGCAAAAACCCGGAGTCGTATGGCAATGTAACTCTAAACCACCTCCACAGTAGAGAGAAACAGCAAGCCTAAAACAAGTGTTTACTCTCCTCACACCTAGGGATGTCACCATATCACATATTAGTGTTAGGATTATTGTGAGAAACGATATCACCATTTAACAATTACTCACGATTATTGAAACTGTGACTAAACAACAGTGAAATCTTAAATGTTCTTTTATTCCCGTGGTCTATCATGTTGCTGTTCCTCAAGTTTGTGGCCAGGTTTACAAAATTGGAAGACAACTGAAAGACAAAATAAAGTTAAATGTGACAAAAACTGCCAGTTAAAAAAAATTAGGTCTAGTTTTTGGGATGTATATTGAACAAAAAATACCTAATTTTGCTTCTAAATTATCACAATTATTATTTTTTGGTTCTTACAATAATATTGCAGCCTGAATAATCGCAATTTATCGATTAACCGAATAATCTTGACATCCCTACTCTCACCATAATCACTGTGTTTTTGTGTCGCGCTATTACGATGAATGTGTTGTAAATTGTTACTCAAATTCCTTTAGATAAGTGTTTTTCAACTTTTTTGAGTTGCGGCACACTTTTTGTTATTGTTGACTAGATGTGACTGCGTACCATCCATTAAAACATGATTAAATTATACCAATTATACACCAATTATAGGAAAATAGGTGTAATTAATATCACCGTCACTGTGTCACTGTCTCTGGTTCTTTGGGTTTAGCAATAGTGGTTGTATCAGTGTCTTTTCTGGTTCAGAAGTTTGCTCAGGACACTCCAAAGTATTCAATCATTCTTTTAAAGGAGTGTGATATAGAGCTGCAATGATGAATCGACTTATTGTGACTATTGTGATTTACTTTTATAATTTGTAGTTGTATTTTGAACAGCATAACTCTAAAATACATAAACAAAGACCTTTTTATAACGAAGAGAACTGCATTATTAAATCAAAATGCCAAAAGAGAATAAACAGTTTCTGATTAATTTAATCAATAATACACTTTATTTGTTAATATTCTCTATCTATAATCCTTCAGTCATCATATTTCTAAATTTATTTGCTTGATAATATATTTAAAATGTACAACAGCGTATTCTAAACAGAAATAATCGCTGACCAGTTGACAGTGTGATACAGTAAACTCATAATATTTTTTCAAGGCACACAGGCATTGGATCACCCACCAGAACATAATTGCCAAAAGGTTTTATAAAGGTTCTGTGTAACAAACTACGACCATCAGGAAAATGTATGACTCTGACACTCGTTAAACTAAATTTGAGGGCTGAGCTACACCAGATGGTCAGGTCTCAATGTTGGCCTCTTTGTAAAGCCTGCAGCAGTGACATGACTAATGCATAACTCGATAAGCTACAAAATGTGCTGTCAGGATCACTGGAAGGAATCAATAAACAATACATTTGACTCGATGTTCATGTTCGAATTAATATTGTTTTATTCACCACATTTCTTTCTCAGAACCTACGTTTGAACACATATTTAAAAATTGTTATTTGCAGGTGGCTTCGCAATTGTATTTCTTGTACGAACCAATCAAGGTGTCCGCTGTGCCTTGAAGAGGATGTATGTCAACAATGAGCATGATTTGCAGGTGTGCAAACAGGAAATTCAAATCATGGTGAGTTTCTTTTATTTGGTTTGTTTCCATTTTGTATCCACTTTTATGCCGGAAATTGTGACTGACATCTTTTCATTGCATTGACATGCTTTTGTCATTTAATTTGACTTCAAATTGTCAATCTATTTTGTGTATTTGTAGAAAGACCTGGTTGGCCACAAGAATATTGTTGGTTATCTGGACTCTAGTATCACTGCGATGGGCTCGAGAGATGTTTGGGAAGTCTTTATATTAATGGACTATTGCAAAGGTAGGTATTAAATGCCAGACTTTTCTAAATAAATGCATATTTTTTTCTAATTTTGCTTTATCAAATCCAGGAAATGGTCATTAAAAGTATGTTTTTTATCTAAAATTGTTCATGCTGCTTTACAATGTGTGCTGATTGTCTTTCTCTAAAATGACCAACATTTCTGATGGCGTTTAAACTTCATTTGGCAGGTGGTCAAGTGGTAAATTTGATGAATCAAAGGCTTCAAACTGGCTTCTCTGAGCCCGAGGCGTTGCAGATCTTCTGCGATACTTGTGAAGCCGTTTCTTGCCTGCATCAGCGCAAGACTCCGATCATCCACAGAGACCTAAAGGTAACCTTTTATGTCAGCTGTAACAAACCATGTACAGCGATGTAACAACATTGACTGGACTATGGTGGACTTTGCCTTTTAAAGCAGGATTTTAATTTGCTGCTGTGTGTGACTCTTACTGGGGTCTTTGACCAAAATGAAATGACTAAATACTTTCAGAATATCTCATTAAAATAACATGACATCTTGACTTCAGAACTATTTTGTTATCTATGTGATGATTTTGACACATCACATGATTTTGTCTTGTGTGTGTGCGTTATTGTAGGTGGAAAACATCCTCTTACACGACAAAGGTCATTATGTGCTGTGTGACTTTGGTAGCGCAACCAACAAGTTCCAGAGTCCACAAACTGAAGGAGTGGCTGCAGTGGAAGAAGAAATAAAAAAGTGTGTACACCTATTGTCTGATACTGTCAATAGTAGTTTGCTTTGATTAATTTAAGTATTCAGCTTACATAACTTCTTCTACAGGTATACAACTTTATCATATCGCGCCCCTGAAATGGTGAATTTGTACAATAACAAGATCATCACTACTAAAGCTGATATCTGGGTGAGAAAACACTTAATTTACTCAATGAACACTGTTCCTCGTTCAAGAATATTTTGCATATTCATATATCAGTCTAGCTTATGCTGCTGTTTGTCTAATTGAATCAGTTTCTTTTATTTTTGATATAATCACCTTTTTTCTCCTGTCTTTCTTCTTGGTGATTATTTCCGGTGATGGTCTACTCCAGGCTCTGGGATGTTTGCTCTACAAGTTGTGCTTCTTTACTCTGCCCTTTGGTGAAAGCCAGGTGGCCATTTGTGATGGCAATTTCACCATACCAGATAACTCCCGCTACTCTTACGACCTACACTGCCTTATTAGTTAGTCCTGTTAAATTGCACAGAAATATGGAGATGCCTACTCCGTATTTTTGGGGTAATTATATTTTTCTGTGTCATTTCAAGGGTACATGCTGGAACCGGATCCAGACAACAGACCAGATATCTATCAGGTGTCACACTTTGCTTTTAAACTTGTCCAGCGGACCTGTCCTGTACAAAACTCAAAGGTGAACGCTTTCTATTTTGAGAATTTAAACATAAAGCCACATAAATCTGAAACTCTGATTATGAACATCCTTTTACAGGTCTACTGAGATGCTAATCGTATTAGAATCAGAATCAGATCAGATCTATTACTAATTGCGTTTGTGATGTAACACCGTCTCTTCTTCTTCATCTTCTTCCAGAATTCCCCACTTCCCTCTAAACTTCCTGAGCCAGTCAAAGCGAGTGAAGCTGCTGCAGCAAAGAAGAGCCAGAATAAGCCCAGGCAAGCATGACCTGTTTTACAATGCATCACAATTAAAGCTGTAGCAGAAACATGAGGGTTTGTGAAAGTCATTAGGTGCACTGCTGCTCTGATAACAGTAATAAAGTACACTGTGTCCACATGCTTAACACACAGTCTAACATCTAACATCCTTGTTTTGTCGGCTAAGACTGACTGATCCCATTCAGCCCACTGAAACCTCCATCACCCCACGGCAAAGGCCCAAAGCCATCCATACCCAGGCTGGCACTGGCATGTTACCCATCCAGCCTGCCGCTCTGACACCACGCAAGCGAGCGAACCTCCCTGGTGCCGCAGCGCAGCCAGTGGGTGAGTACTACGCCTCCTTTTCGTCTGGGCCTTATTCAATGGTCCTCAGTCCTCGTTTATTAAAGTGGTTTGTTCTAAATCTTTGGTTGTTTTGTTTAAACTTATAAATGTAGTAAATTAAAAATTCTAACAAATGGCTCTAGTCATGAGATTAGAGATCACAATGTATAAGAAACCTCTCGGGTTAACGATTATTCTCAACTGTTGGCACTATGACCACCGCTGACACTTTTATTTACTTTCATTCAGAAGTCTAGCTTCATGAAATCAAGCTTGTAATGTTATTGTCACGTAAAAGGACAGATAAAAAAGTGTGTTATGCATATTTGTTCTATTTTGGAGTAAAGATTAAACAGAACTCTCTCATTGAGACCTACGATTTTCACCATTATCATTTTTTGTTCCGATGATTATATTGTGTCCTGAATAATCACGATTGTCAAATAATCTTGACATCCCTACTTTTGCTGTCTTGTGTTTTCTGTCGACCCCACAGGAGTCAGTTTAAACCTGTCTCAGCCGGCTGCAGCGCTACAGTCGCAGAAAGCACAGACTTCCACTCTGAACAATGCTGCTGTGGCTCCAGCGCAGCAGGTGCCTGTGCTTATGTACTTTCACTTTTATAACAATCTGTCTAAAATGTCTGTGATGCTTTCTTATCTGAAGCTAGAACTTAATTGATCTCACCGTTAGAGCTCAGCAATATGGTGTTAAAAATCTAACCGTGATCTCATCCATGTGTTATACATGTGTTATACATGTTGGTATAATTGGAGACCCCTGTTATAGGGGTACCTGATTTTAATTTATTCTAGTCAAGATAGATGTTCTTATTATGCATCGTACGGTAAAAGCAGCTAAATAAGAAAACAAAATTAGACGATCTATGTATTTTACTAAGCATTTTGTTAGCTACTGATCGGTTAACTTCTTTTATGTCCAGTCAGGTGCATTTTTTCACTAAGCATCATGGGAAAATAACTACCAGGCACTTGATTTGTGGTCACGGTGCATTATCAAGAGTGAGAAAAAAGCAAAATGCAGGCAGACATTGGAGATTTATATGAAAACAAAAGTGGGTAGAGCTAACGGTTCAAACAAAACCATGGTTGAAGTCCTTTTAATTGTTGTGATCGCACAGTAAATTAAAGGTTATTGCACACGTTTACTGGTGGGAATGAAAGAACAATAATGAACAAAAATACAATTATAACTGTGGTGAGTTTTTAGGTGACAGTTCAGCCCACTTCAGCTCCATCAGCAGAGACCACGACTACAACTACTGCAGCAGAGAACGTGGCCAAGACTGAGTCCCCTCCACCAGCTCAGGTCCAGGCTTCAGGTCAGTCCAGCACAAGTCCCTCAGTGATCAGCGTGGCCAGTCCATCCAGCCCCGCCCCGCCACAAAGACCAGCACGACGCAAGCAAGGCAGTGTGAGCTCACCCAGCAAAGTGAACGCCTGTCCACCCACTGACAGCAGCCCGAAAGTGGCAGAGATGGTAAGGAACGCCTATGAATGCATCTTGAGCTGACTGCTATGAAAGGGGACAATATTAAACAAAATCTACTTTTTTTACTTGTTACAACAGTGTTTACTCATCATTAGTTTACCCAGAGTTGTATATTCTGATTGATTCATCCTGTACTGTTCTGCAACTGAAGCTCGAGTGCTCTGAAAATTCCTGTTTTCACCTACCCCCTATCCTCACCCACATCTCTGTATTTAGTTGAGATTATTTGAAAAGTTAAGACTCCGAGTGATACACCTGGAGTTTTAAAATGTCACGTAGTCTCTACAAAACTAAAAATGTGTTTGTTTCAGTTCAATGTGACTATGAAGAGGCGGAGCTTATCAGCTCTGCAGTTTTAAACAGGAAGTCAATGATTTGTTTCTATTATTAAGCTGTTTTAGATCAATATTGCAGTTTACAATGAACAAAATATTGAATTATCATCCGAGTATGTTATTAATTAATTAATTAAATCATCATTGGATTTATATAACCTTTCATGACACTTAAAGCACTTTACAGTGCATTCATTCACTCCTCACTCAGTAAGTTTCTGCTCAAATATTTCTATAATAAGTACCTAAATAAAGCATAAAATGTCTCCTTTATCTACTCAATATAATGCTTTATTCATAGAAATAATTACTAGAATTTGGTCTTCCTCCTGTCAGACCCCTCCTCCTTCTCCCAAAACAATTGAAGATCGAGGCCACCAACGCACCCCGAGTGACACAGCAGTGGGCAGTGCTGGAATCTCTCCAAATGACGCACAACAGGCCGTAGGAACTCTTGTGGATGCACCTGCTAGTCAGTAAGTAGAATAATAATTTTTGTGGCTATTACATTTCCACATGTAAATTCAGGCTGTCACAACAAAAGCAATGTTTTTATGTCTGTCTGTAGGACTCCTGCTGACGTTTCTGCTCAACCCACTTGGAATCCATTTGATAATGACAACTTCTCTAACATATCCACTGAACAGAACGCTAATGACAGAAAACTTACAGATGGTAAAGCCAACTTTTAGGTGTCTGTTTGTGGATTTGTGTAAAAGTGTGTGGCAAAAGTTGCAATTTTTATTTTCTATTCAGAAGCCGAGACTATATCTGAGGAATTGATACCAGGATTGCAGGCTTCAGCCGCTGAAAGTGCAACTCAAAATGGTTTGTCATATATCAATGTGTATTAGAGCCTTTCATTAAAACAAGAACAAAGTTCTCCAAAGAACGTCAAGTTCATGTCATGAACATGCCTTTTACCCAGCAACAATTCGTATTCATTCTGAAGGTTGCTTTTACTTTATTCAACTTATGAAAAGGCTTTTAAAGTGGCTCCAGTTTAATGATCCAGGTGTAATTTGAAACCATGAAAGTGCTCTGAATGCACTCTTCAACTGTCTGTGTGAAAGTAGCAAAAGCGCTTCAATAAAACATTTCAAATGAAATAAATTACATTTTCTGTAGGTGGATGAAAAGTATGGATGGATTTCTGTGCTGCTTTAAAACGTATAAATCAATTATTTGCATTAAATGCTCTTTCACTTAAAGCTAAGAGGCGACACTTATTTTCTTTTCTCTTTTGTTGTGATTCAGTTGAGACGCCCTCAAACCTTGTGGATGTTGATTCAGGAGCCGCTCTCTTAACTGTTCCTGATCCTTTTCGGACTCTCGACCTTTCAGACACATCGGGTAAATGTCTGAATTGAGTAAAGAACATGCGTGAAAAGAAACCACTTGTATATAATCAATCATTTCTTTATTTTGTATAAAGCCCTCTACATTCCAGTAATATTAATATATTAATGACTGTTTATTCCCACCATTAGTATAATAATAAAAACATACAATGATTAATAAATAATGTTCTTATTATCCATGCACAGTGTTTTAGTCCTTCTAGTCAGACTGGCTCCACATCTGATAGAATGATATTTACTTCTTCAGAGAAGCTCATTGAAGGCTTGAAGTCTCCAGAAACATCTTCACTGATGCTTCCTGATCTGCTGTCATTGGCTGATCCTTTTGGCGGCGCTGTGGAGGAGTCTGCCAAAGGTTTGCACAGCTGTTATTTTTTCTATGTTAAGATACTTACAGTTAAAGTAATTTGTCTTTTTCAACTCCTCAGACGCTCTCACTTCTGATGACTCTCTCATGGGGTGTTCACTGATCTCGTGCCCTTCAGCGCCCCCTGCTGGCAGCAGTGCAACATCCTCATTGTCCTCCGCTCCAACCTCTGCTGCCTCTGCCATGGATGACTTCAGTGTGCTGTCAGGAGATTCTACACAGCTTAAAGCAGGTACATGTTTCATGGACTTCTCTTTGTGCCACTCGGGGCAATAAGCTGATGATGTTATAACCTCAGATGTCACACTCACATCGACTCGCACCTCGCTCTCACACAACCACATACAGACATGTAGACAGAGACACTTTCCCGCTTCATCACATTAGATTGCGCACAGTGTGTGTGCTCGCTTAGCTGTAGTATATATATAATGTCTGTGGGTGTATATCATACACATATTAGGTATGTGTGTATAAATAATATATATGTGTGTGTGTGTGTGTATATACACATATATATAATTATTTATACACACATATAATATCCACATACATATCCTAATATGTGTATGTTAATATGTGTGTGTGTGTATATATAACACATAACATAAATATAATATATATATATATGTACTGTTATATATATCATGTGTATATATATATATATATGTGTGTGTGTGTTATATTACTACTATATATATATATATATACTATATACATAATCGTGTGTGTCATATACGTCGTATAAATACTACATGCTCGTCGCTGACTCGTAATTATTATATATGTGTGTGTGTGTGCTATATATATATTACTTTACATGTATAGTGATGTATAGTATATGTTATGTATATATGTATATATGTATGTTATATGTTATTATATATGTATGTATATATATGTATGTATATATGTGTGTGTGTGTATATATAATATTGGTGTATATATGTATATATATATGTGTGTGTATATAGTTATTATATATGTAATGTAATTGTCTATATTAGTGTGATATATAAGTGTATATATGATATTATGTATGTATATATGTGTGTGTGTGTGTGTGTATATGTGGATGCTATAATATGTTAATAATGAATGAATAATTAAGTTTGTACCAGACTGTTCATCAGTAACGTTACAAGTATGAGCTATGATTCAATCTGGCTTTGTCAATACATCACTTAAAATAAGAAACTTGTTTGTAAAACTTTGTTGGTGATGCCAGTGATCCTGGTGTTTTGAGCTGTGGCTCTGCATTTTGCATTTTGTCATTTTGCAACATTAGCTGCCATGTGCCGTTCACTTTAGCCTCTGTGGCTTCGACCCATCATCGCGGACTTTCTGTTTCATAATTACGGTCCTCTGTGCTCTTTCACACAACAAAACTCTGCTTCCCGGTCCCACTTGAGTTTAAAACACGCCGCTCTCTCCCCTGTTGTGCTTTAATTGTGGCAGGTCTGAGCGGAACAAGCTCCGTGTGATACGGAAGCGCTCAAGTCGTTTGTGCGCTCCGCACGCCACAGATTCACGTGTTTTTAATTAAATATGTAAATTAAACTAATCATCGAGGCTATAAAATAATAATCTAAGCTTTTTTGTAGTCACATTACTCGATTTGCTCGAGTAATCGTTACAGCCCTACTGTAATTACTAGATTTATCCACATGAAACAAAAACTGACACAAAGCTCTAAGTCTTCTCTGTCAGCACAAATAAACAGTAGTGAAATATTTGTGTCATGGTAGCTTCAGAAAGTGGTGCCATTATTCAACCCCAAAGACTTCAATTGACTTTAACCACAAGATTAAAATGCAAAATGTGAGGATCCAATCACAAACAAATAATGATGAGGTTCAATTTTTGTGGATTTCTGTTTTGGGTTTTTCTTTCAAAAAATGTGACATCATCAAATTATACAACGTGAACACTACATATTAATAGTGTTCAGTGTAAACAAGCTTTATTTTCAGTGATGCATTGTAAATCTCAATCTTAGATTGTGTATAAAATACTTCCAGGTGTGGATTTGTACACATTACGTGACATGAATGTTGTTTTTATTTATTCCTTGACCTTTATGTAACCAGGAAACTTTTGTTTTAGTTTGAGATTAAAGTTGTGCCCATTGTCTGATTGTATGGCCTTTCCTGATTTAGTTATTTAAGTCTTTCTCACTTGCTCAGCAGATTCTGACCTCCTCATCTCTGACTTGGAGCCTCCCGCAGCCTCCGCAGAGGCAGCTGAAGAGGACGACTTTGATCCCATCCCTGTCACCGGTCGTAAGAATTCTCAAGGTAATTTTCATAACAGTATATAAAACTATACATACTGTAAATTGAATTACAGTTCAATATGACTCGTATAAGATTTACATAATCTGTCACTGTAGATAATGGGTCAACTCTTCCCTGTTTCTCTCCTCTATAACCCTGCTCTGACCCTGCTCTGACCCTGCACCGTCTGCTTTCTGTGCTTGTCCTTCTCCCTCTCTGGCCTGGTCCTCCTTCTCTTCTCGGCCAGTTTCAGGAGGCCACTCGCGCAGTAACAGTGGCGGCTCTGAATCCAGCCTGCCCAGCTTGGCGCGCTCCCTGCTGCTGGTGGATCAGCTCATCGACCTGTAGATGCTGTAACACTGGATTAGAGCCTGGCATAGCCTAGCAGCAAGCAAAACCATTGTCATAGCTCTTTGTGCACCTTCCTGCTGTCAGCCCCACTCTGGTAGTTGTAGAATCATTCAGCATTTGACTCTCCTCTCTCTCCTGCTCATCTGTCATTCTGAATTGTCCTTTTCTTTAAAATGACTCATCTCTTTTTCCTCCAAATGTAAATCATTACATTTACTTTTTCACTTGGAATATAATTATGCCATCCACTTTATGTGTAAACAGACAATAGACACGTGCTATAATGTAAAATAGACATATTATAAGTGGTTGTAGGTATAATTGTGCTCATGTGATGTTTTACTATTTTGCCTTTTGAACCTTTCAAGACCAGATTTATTTGCACAGTTAAAGAAAAAAACTGAAACATATTTATTCCAAGGAAATGAGTGAAGGAGTGTTTTGTAGCTTGATTTGCACAGTGGCATAAATATCCTCTTCTGTGTCCGAGCTCTAGTGAGCTGCTGCTCCAACACGGCTGCAGTGACAACTACACGACAACTACTCTGTGCAGTTGCTTATTTAAGTGCCATACATAATCTGAGGGAACAGTACTCGGTAACCATAATCTGCTCATAGACTTGTCGGGGCCAGGCAGTAAGACTCACCTCGGCCACATGAAATACAAACAAGGAGAAGAGCCGTTTGATCCCTTTGCACCAAATGCCCTGGACCGGCCTGTTGTGCCATTACACAAGAATCCATTGCATGTTAGATATTTACATAGGAATACTGTTTGCGGTAAGAGAAAATGGATCAAGCAATTATGATAAATATCACTATCATCCATTCCAAGTCGTGCAATGTCCCTACATTCCCATTGTTTACTTTCTGTAAATATCATTCTGAACCTCGCAGCCTGATCTGTGAATATATCATTGTCATGAAGCTTTACCCACAGAAATCCTAATGCTTTATCTATGAAGTAGTATATATGATGATATGCTTCATGTATATCATATATATATATATAAATATATATTTAAATTTATTGTTTTCCTGTTGATATAAATAGAGTGTTAGAGAATGAATGTACAAAATAAATATTATGAAATATATTATAAAAAAAAGTCTATGATTCTCAACATCGTAATCACTGAATAATATTGAATAGTTTATCAAATGTCATTCCTCTTGTAAGATGTGTGTTCATTTTTTTAACAATCCAATGTGAAGACTGAAAGACTAAACTGATGGTCATGTTTTATTCTCTTAATTTGTGAAAGACGGTGTGTCCACTGTATGTTTGTTTTGTATCTATGATGGAATACTATGTTATTCCAAAATGTTGACGGTTTTCTGCAGAACGAGTCTGGTCCAGTTTCATTTCATGCCTAAAGCCAATCTTTTCTGGACGTGTGCTTTGTACAGCTCTGTTTTGCTTTTCTGTTTAGTGATCACCGGGTTCCTATCAGAAATAGCATGGCTGTGTTGTTGACCGTTTTGTGTGTGATTTACAGTGTAATGATAAGTGTGCGCGTGGAGTCATTGTTGGACGTATTTTCCTGTTGCCTAATAATTTTCTTTGTCGACTCTGCTGCAAATATGGCGACAGTCATTAAAATACCGATGAAAGCACAGCTCCCAGGTCTCAGGTCACTAAACGTTGTTTTCTCTGAGAACCACAATTTCATTGGCCTAAATCTCCAGTCGCACTGCAGGTAATTGTTGCATAAGAGTTTGAATGATCAGATGCTGTTCCGGGTTAAACTGACCTGCATTTGTCCTGCTCTATCAAAGTGTTTGATCATTTAGGCTTTTCTTGCATGATCACAGTTGTACCACTTTTTTGCATCGCACCAAATACAGGATCATATGACTTAATAAAACCTATGAAAACAAAACAATGCTGTTACTGATGACATAAGTTGAAAAGGGAGAAATCTATAGCGGAATCAAAGTTAGAATTTTTTGTGAAAAATTAGTAACTTGTCGAACAGTGCTTGTATCTCAGTAGATGTCATTACAATTGTTGTCCACTGCAGAAAAGCAAGCAGCGGCCTCCTGAGTGCGTGTTGTTTGGTGCTGCATGTGCAACAGAAGCGTATGTTTACTATCCTCCTCCGCGCTCTTATGAATAGTTCTAGTTGTGTGCAGTTACTGTTTTGAACCTATGCAACAACCAAGCTTGTCCCTGTAGCTACTTGTGCTGTGGAAATTGGCAAAGCCCAGCCGTTATTCCCCAGAGTGACACGAGGCCTGTTGTTTCTCTGTTGTTCTGCCAAAATAAAAGCTGTCCGTTCTCTGATATCTGAGTGTTTTGAGGCACCTCTTGTCTTTATGGCCCAGACCTACATTCAAGTTGTGGTATTATGTGCTCCTATATTTTTGTGAGATGATCATAGAATTATAAAGGGATGGCAAATAAAATAATAATGTGAACGTCAGTGTGTCCAGTTGTTTTTTGCAGTCTTTACATGAAAATTCAAATAGATGGTCAAAAAACAATTCTAAATTACTTTTTAAAATTAATTCATAATGACTGAACTTATTTCTGTATTGATTTTTATTTAAACAATTTGACAAAACAAAGCATAGTTAACATTAAATTATTTTAAATTCATTTGTGGTGATCGTGCGTAGAAACAATTTATTGCGCCCTCCCAGGACCCACTGGGCATTAAAACTTGGTATTAAAAGGAAAATATTTTTTCTAGCAGTAATGCCAGATATACCGTAAAAGGTTGTGTAGGCAGCCCCATCTACCTCTAAATCCTTGAAGTTCACTCTAAGACCAGGACTTTCTAGGATACTGTCCTACATTCCTGGTTAATTAAGTACTTCTCTAAGTCAAAAACTACGTATATTCTGCAGTAAAGTCGGTAAACATAAAGCGCAGCTGCATTTGTTTTTGAATATGCATTTATTAAATCTTAAGTGAGATCAGGTAAATTGAGGATTAACATGTTTTCTAAGTGCACAGTTTTAAGTCATGTCAGGTAAGAACAAATCACTTATGCTTTTCTGTTTTTCATGAATTAATGGTTTAATTGTTTTTTGATTAAAAGTAGGGTGTTATAACGTCTGCCTCTTGTGCCCTCAGAGCTGCAGGCAGAGGTGAACAGCAGCTTGTTGCCTTGGCAGTGTCAAAAGGCTCAGTTGCGCCGAAGAACCACGTCATGTGTTTACCCCGACCAGACCACACAATGTGAGGAGGTCCTCTGTTGCACTCTGCCAGCCTCAGTCAGTCTGCAGTTTCCTGCTGCTGCACTCACATGTGATCAGGGGCTGCTCTCAGACGTTTCAGACTTCTCTCAGAGCAGTGATGTTTTTCAGCTCGCTCCTTTTAGAAAAACTCCTGCCAGAAAGATCAAGCACATCCTGAACTCGTCTTTCACCTCAGAGCCACCCGATGTGTTCCTCCAGGCTCCATTTGTGAGAAGACAGACTATCAGTGACACCTCAGCGTCACACTCAGAATGTGCCCTGTACACGGCGGGGCCCCTGCGCCCTGCAGAGGCCCCTGTGCTGCAGCCAGCTGTTGCAGTGCACAGAGTTGTGTCGAGGGTCGGGCAGCAGGCGGCTGTGGGTTCTGTGGCTGTGGGGCCTCTTCACGCCTGGACAGTCGCAGGACGTCCCACAGACGATCCATTTACAGCTGCACCGTTCAGCTCTTGGGGCCCACAGGGGGAGTTATAACTTTACTATACAGTTTAGGACAGAGCCAAAGTATAGTTGTCAATTAAAGGTGTGTAAATTTAAAATGTTGCAAAGTATATCTTCATCATGGGGTGGAAAGATAAATTTAAATTGACTTCAAATTTCCAAATTTAGGAAATACACTTATTTTTGTGAGAACTAAATATGCTACAGGCTGTAACACCTGCGGCCCCTGATTCTTGTATTAGTCAACAGTCAATATTGTATTGTACCAGGACAGGTTAAAAGGTGCAATGAACTCTCAATTGGATGTCGTTTTCTAAACCTCTCCAATTGCCATTTTCAAAACAGCCTATTTTCTACATTTTCCAGATTGGCTGTGAAAAGATTGTCAGATTTTTGTAGGAGATTTTTATAAGTCAGTAATGGCCATAATTAAGTACATTTGGCTGTATTGTATCTCTACCTCAGTCACATTTAGTGCAAGCTCAATCAAGCGTTTTAATGCACTTTACGTAACTTACTGTTTGCATCAGTGTCTTTGAAATGTAAACACAAAACACATATTGTACTGCAGCAATGATCCCTAACACAAGGGCCCCACACTGCAAGATTTACTTGAAATTGCAATAAATGGTACAATTAAAGCGTATCAGTGGGCTCGGTGTCAAAAGGTTAAAATTTTTTAGACCCTATAGATCACAATTTTGACTTGATCAATTCATTCATGTACAATTTCTTTATCTTGCCTTTCGGTGTTAAATAAAACTATCCACGTCTTTTAAGAGATCACACTTCCCTGTAATCTCTTAAAAGTCTGCATCTGTGCGTTTAAAACTTTGTAACCAGTTGGTGAACATAACAATCTCTGTTGTCCAAGGAATTTGTTATCTCTCATTTTAGTTGAAGCTGGTCCATCCACAAACTTTAACTGCATAATAATTTTAAAGTGGAACCGCAAAACCATTGCCAGTGGGTATTGTGGATGGAGTTAAAAGAGCAAACTTGCATCTACAAAAAGCCATAAAATTAGAATATGTTTTATGAAAATGTGCTCTATAAATCATAGGAAACGGTTTTAAAATTATGAGAAATACTGTGGCTTTTAGCAAAACATGTACTTTTTCTATTGCTCCGTAATAAGAGAATTCACTCTTTTATAAGACTCTTATAGTTCAGTCTGTGTATTTATCGTTCTCTTTGTTATTATGATTTCTGTCCGTAATGCTCTAGTTTTCTTTAAATCTGCATTATTAAAAACCATGCTGCCTTTGAAACCAGTGTTATGTTTACGAGTAGAAATGCTATATGAGTAATGCTGCAGCTTTTTATGTTTTCTATAAATCTACTGTATGAAGTAAAAGTCTGAACACAGGCTCAGTTTCTTTTGAGGTGAGAGTTTGAGTGTCTTTGGTTTTTAAATGATTTTTAACATCAGAACATTCAGAAGATACCAAAAATATGTTACTTATCTGTTGAGAGACCGGAGTGCTGGATACAATTGTGTTATTATGCTATAATGGGGACGCTTTGCCCGCAGCCTGTGATGGCAGCGCGTCTGGCTCTGGACACGCCTCTGTGAGTCTGTCAAAGCACTTGAGTTGCAGTCAGCCGCACCGGGGCGCATGGGAAAGATATTGTGGTCTTTGTTTTGGTGGAGCTAAATGGAAAAAGCATCCCGTTGACTCAGCGGACTGGATTCTGCATGGATATGTCTTACATAATCCTCAGCAATGAAAAATGACTGCTTGCCTGATAAAGAGTTTGTATCTATTTTCATTGGAATGGAAACTTTTAACTGCTTCGTCCAAAGAGAAGAGCTTCTACCTTCACACATGCTTTTTGTTTTCTTTTTCATTCCCTCCATGCTGTGTTTGTTCATCAGATCTGCTCCAGACGTGTTTCTGAATGTTTCTGATGTTAAAAGTGCCACACTTTCCATGTATGTCAGGCATATTTCAACAGGCATCTCCTTTAGATGTATTTAAATGCACACAACATCATCACACAACATCATTAAATAAAGCTGTTTGAACTCTGAAGGCAACACGTTCAGCTCTTAAAATGTGACAATATTGTGACGTCTTTAACAATCTCCTTTATGTAATCTCTACATAGCAATCCCTGGTCACAGTTATTAGTGCTTGTATAAAATAAAGCAAGTGCACTTTCCACAAGAATGGCGATAGTGTGTAGAAAAAGATCACATATAAATATTTATGCCATCTTGGTTGCTCAAATAACATGCACATGAGAAAAAGCTCTTAAGTTCAAAGAGGCTACTATTTAGGTTCTTCAAAATACAGACATTTGCTTGTTGAAAACCAAGATATCTCAAATACAATTACCCATACAAAACTGTAATAAAAAAAATCACTTTTTTTCTCAAAGACAAGCTTTTCCTTTGAAGTAAACGCTGCAAATAGTTTTCAGTCCCAATGTCATTTCTAATTGTCAACACGAGCACTTACAAAAAATGTGCCGCGTGACTTAAAAGCCACATGGAAGAGTCTCAGACGTCTGTGTTGGGGTGAGGCGGGGGTCGTGTGGGTGGGGGGGCTCTGCAGGGTGCTGGTCCAGTGGGAGGAGGAGGCACAGACACTGAGGGAGGGGGCAGCTCTCTGTTTGGGGCAGGACTGAATGTGCTATGCGTGGTAAACGAGGCGGTGGATGGTGGCAGTGTGGTTGGCAGGGGCGGCAAGGCTGGCAAGGGCGGCAGGGTGGAGGTGGGTGACGGGGGCATCAAACCTTCGTCCGACCATCGACGCTGGTGTGGCTGACTGTAGACCGGTGTGGACGGGTGGTTGTAGATGGCATAACGAGGAGCAGGATAGGATGGACTTCGTTTGAATGTAATGCACTTGCCCTGTTCAAACGGACAGATGAAAAAAGGAGGTTAAGAATGACTGTTATGCAACTGTTGTGTGTTCCCGCTCTAACATTCCTTCAATGCACAGCTTTCAGCAGATGGAAAAAGCACATTCCTCCTCTTAACTAGTGTCAAAGAACAAAGCAACATTGCCAAGCACTGACTAATGAGTCCTGCAGACACTGAGACAAAGACCATTTAACTTTATTTATACATTTATATCAAAAATAATGAACAAAACAGAAATTTAATGCATGTTTGATAATGTATTTTTATTGTATTGGTATTTTACTGCAAAAGTAAATACAGATTAAAACTAATGATGACTCACGCTGTCTCCAGGATGAGGTCTCATCACTGACACTCTGTCATAACCTTTTCTCAAAACGACCCACAGGGCGTGAAGTTTGCCCTAAAAAAGAAAAACATTATTAAAAATACTGACAAAATAAAGTATTTTTGATAACAACCAAATGTTTATGAAGATGTGTTAACTGGCAGAGCAGAGCTTTATTTGCTACATTAAACTGTTTATGAGTACATTAGATGAGGTTGTATCATATTTCCAGATGTGTCTCTTTGGTTGTAGCATAAGGCTTTTAATGCATGAAGCACTGATACAAAAGAAAGCATTTCAGATCAGAGGTAAATTAAGGTGTATTTACCATATTAAAGGGGTAAGCACATTTCAGATGTGTTTCTAATTGGTCTAAATGACAAGTGTGGTGTAAAAAATCATAGCGCATCTGGAGCACATCATCTGGAGCGCTCACCCTGATGGGAGAGTACCATTTCTGCGGGTGCACTGGCTTGTGTGTGTGGTTGTACGGCCGAGGAGGAGGAAAATCAAACTCCTGCTCAGGCAACACCACTCGAGCATTTTTAGCTTTTTCCAGTTTTGCTCCTTCTTCAGTTGAGCCTTTATCGCCCCATCGCACCTGAAGACAACACAGAGGTACTGCAGACCACATGCATTCATCTATATCAATACATGGAGTAGTTTAACATGTTATTAACTCATTTATATGACTGCATTTAGTTAATTTATGAGCAGATGAACTTGGCACAGAGAATCTGAAATGAAGCAGTGTAAACTTTCCACACACATTTGTCTAATGTTGAAAAGCTCTGCGCGGCAAAAGGACAAATCAAAGTGTTTTTTACATGTGAAAAGTTTGAATCTAAACCTTTTACCTGAATCTATTTACTTATCTTTGTTTCAAAGTTTGTGGTCTTTTCCCCCAGCCCGAACGAGTGACGTGGGGCCGTCCTCCCGTGGACCCATCACTTGCAGGAGGATCCGTAAGGGGCTGGTGCGGAGGGATCTGGGCGGGAGTCGACGGCAGCGGCCTCGACGACCGGATCCCCGGACACAGAGACTAACTCTGGGGACATGGAACGTCACCTCGCTGGGGAGGAAAGAGCCTGAGCTTGTGCGGGAGGTTGAACGGTTCCGACTAGATATAGTCGGCCTCACCTCCACGCACAGTTCGGGCACTGGAACCCATCCTCTCGAGAGGGGCTGGACGCTCCACTTCTCTGGTGTTGCCTACGGGGAGAGGCGGCGGGCTGGCGTGGGCTTGCTTATTGCCCCACAGCTCAGCCGCCATGTGTTGGAGTTTACCCCAGTGAACGAGAGGGTCGCGCCTTCGGGTTGAGGACAGGTCTCTCACTGTTGTGTCGGCCAACGGGCCGAACAACAGTGCTGAGTACCCGGCCTTCTTGGAGTCCCTGGGAGGGGTACTGGACAGTGCACACCGGGGACTCCGTTGTTCTACTGGGGGACTTCAACGCCCACGTGGGCACCTGGAGAGGGGTGATTGGGAAGAACGGCCTCCCCGATCTAAACCCGAGCGGTGTTCAGTTATTGGACTTCTGTGCTAGTCACGGACTGTCCATAACGAACACCATGTTTCAAGCACAAGGGTGTCCACCAGTGCACGTGGCACCAGGACAGCCTAGGCCGGAGGTCAATGATCGACTTTGTTGTCGTGTCATCTGACCTCCAGCCGCGTGTCTTGGACACTCGGGTAAAGAGAGGGGCGGAGCTGTCAACTGATCACCACCTGGTGGTGAGTTGGATCCGCTGGCGGCGGAGGAAGCCGGTCAGACTTGGCAGGCCCAAGCGTATAGTGAGGGTCTGTTGGGAACGTCTTGCGGAGCCCGCTGTCAGCAGGGTCTTCAATTCACACCTCCAGGAGAGCTTCTCCCAAATTTGCTCAGGGCTGTCCGGTCCCTGTATGACCGGAGCAGGAGCTGTGTTCGCATTGCCGGCAGTAAGTCAGACTTGTTGCCAGTGCGTGTTGGACTCCGCCAGGGCTGCCCTTTGTCACCGGTTCTGTTCATTGTTTTTATGGACAGAATTTCTAGGCGCAGTCAGGGGTCGGAGGGGGTCCGGTTTGTGGAACACAGGATCTCATCTCTGCTGTTTGCAGATGATGTTGTCCTGATGGCTCCATCAAACCTGGACCGGCAACATGCACTGGGACAGTTTGCAGCGTGTGAAGCAGAGTGTGAAGCAGCTGGGATGAGAATCAGCACCTCCAAATCTGAGGCCATGGTTCTCGACCGGAAAAAGGTGGCTTGCCCTCTCCAGGTGGGTGGGGAGTCCTTGCCCCAAGTGGAGGAGTTCAAGTATCTCGGGATCTTGTTCACGAGTGAGGGAAGGATAGAGCGTGAGATTGACAGGCGGATCTGTGCAGCGTCCGCAGTGATGCGGTCGCTGCATCGGACTGTTTGTGGTAAAGAAGGAGCTGAGTCGAAAGACAAAGCTCTCGGTCAATCTACGTTCCTCCCCTCACCTATGGTCATGAGCTTTAGGTAGTGACCGAAAGGACAAGATCGCGGATACAAGCGGTCGAAATGAGTTTCCTTTGCAGGGTGGCTGGGCGCTCCCCAGAGATAGGGTGAGGAGCTCAGTCACACAGGAGGAGCTCGGAGTAGAGCCGCTGCTCCTCCACGTCGAGAGGAGCCAGCTGAGGTGGCTCGGGCATCTGTTCCGGATTCCTCCTGGACGCCTTCCTAGGGAGGTGTTTCGGGCATGTCCCACCGGGAGGAGGCCCCGGGGAAGACCCAGGAGTCGCTGAAGGGACTATGTTTCTCGGCTGGCCTGGGAACGCTTCAGGATCCTCCCGGAGGAGTTGGAGGAAGTGTCTGGGGATAAGGAAGTCTGGGAGTCCCTGCTTAGACTGCTGCCCCAGCGACCCGGCCCCGGATAAAGCGGAAGAAGATGGATGGATAGATAGTTGTTATTTGATTGCAAAATATAGACCCGCAAAAAGTAAAACCAGCTGTTTTTTGCTTTTAGGGGATAATGTTCTTCTTTTTTTAAAGAATTTTAATTTCACTGTTTACCCAGTAAATAAACAAAATTACAAACCAATACATTAAAACAAGTTTGTTATTCTTTTTTAATTTTTTTTTTTGCTGAAGTCAAGGGAATAAAGTGTAGATTCCTGTTTCCATGTGTCTTGGCTTGATCTGTGACACATTTGTGGCCCATCAGCTCTCATTTATCAACGTTAAAGCGCTGGAAAGAAAAGTGTATATTTGTCCAAACGATTGAGGGTGTGTGGACTTAAGGAATCTGTACAACTCTTTCCCCCAGTGGTTCACCCCGTGTTGATACAACTCTAGTCCTGTTCATCAGGCCTGGTTCTTCCCGAGAAAAGCGCCATAACCAGAGCTGCTCTCTGCAACCAAACTACTGACGGTCACCTTCCACTATTATTCCTGTAACACTTCTGAATATTATTCTACTTCCACACTATTGCTCTGTCACTACTCTGTCCTTCAGTTTACCTGCCTGAGAGAGAGGAAAACCAACATCAAAACTCAAATTTGTTCCAACAGGAATACTCAGCAGCTGAAGTGGAAGTGTCCTGGTCTCAGTGACAGGGGTTGAAGCCTAATAGTGGCGCTGGTGCTGATGTAAGTAGTAAGTGATCATCATCATCATCATCATCATCATCATCATCATCATCATCATCATCATCATCATCATCTTTCTGCTGTAGAGAACACTCACTGCCAATTCAGCACAACAAATTTCAGAAATGAAAAACTGTATCCATCTCTCCTTGTATTCGTGTATGTTATGTAAATATTGAAAGCTGAAATATGTTTTGAAACATAATCCACTTGAACATAAACACAACTGGTATTTAATTTTTGTTTTTTGGTATTTTGCAACAAAAAATAATAAATGACTCATTGTTTGATTTTCAATCTTATATTTGAAAATAAAATCCTGAAATTCCCATGAGCACACTGACCTTACTGGTAAGTGGTTGCTTCCCGTTTCTTTGGACAGTGCTGTACTTTGATCTCCTGCCATAGTTTTCCAGTAACTCAAACATGCTTTGTGCTGACTGAGTGTGCTGGTTTCAATCTGGAAGCTGGACCTAGTTTGTCGGTCCACAAGGAAAGCTACTCATGGCACCAAAAGCTCAAACTAAATCAACGTCAACTCATTTTCTGTTACTTAATATTTGTAGTTATAATTTTTACCTCCATTCTCTTGATTCCTCCAACTCCTCGTCCTCCATAGTACGAAGCATCTACTGTGGGCCACCGCTTTTTTGGATAACCATCCTCATCATCCTGGTGGAATGAGAAAACAACAGCAATAATTTGTGCCAGAGTCGCAATAAAATGATATGCAAATTTGTCAGAAAACACAAGGACATACTGAGAAATCATCTATGACTGAAAGAGGAGGTGGCTCGTGAATAACCTGCGAGAAAAAACATGTCTTACATTTGAGGTAATTTACAATGTTTTTTTGGCAGTGGAGTTGCTTTGTGCCGTACCACTGTGCAGCAGAGAGGCCAGAACCACCAGAGCAGAGCGACTATCAACAGCAGCAGCAGAATCAGCAGCGCTACGGCCACAAACGTACCATCAGACTGAAACAGACAGAGAAAAACAAATGTGACATTGAATTGTGAAAGTGTGAGACGCTTTTGGACTTATAGAGATGTGAAGTGTGTGTGTGGGAGTGGTCAGAGCATCTGCTCTCAAACCAAAGACACTTGAACCGTTTCCTGTGTGAATGGGGTGTGCGAGTGAGTGATTAGATTTTCTTGATTAACAGCCACATTTTAGTCTAGAAATTGTGGCTGCAAAAGTAACGCCTCAGAGAATGGCAGGTATATAAACAATACCAGATTATATTGCTACACGACATGAAGCGACTGGAAAAAAACTCTACGTAAAAAGAAATTCATATAAAATGTTACTTTTCCAATTAGTGTGAGAAGTAACGTCATGATCCTTGAACCATTCCTTTAGTAATCGGTCACTTTGGTTTAGTTCGGAAAGAAAGAATCAATCTAAAAGCGATGTGCCCGTACCGGAGACATCTGTTAAGATGGCAATGTCAAATAAATATTCATGTCAGCAATATTGTTTAAATTGAATGAATAGAAATAAAGGTTTTGTGATTTTAAGGCATTTTTTTCCTGTTGTGTGAAGCACTTTGAATTGCCTTGTGTACGAATTGTGCTCTACAAATAAACTTGCCTTGCCTCCTCAGTCCAGTACCTTGCAAGAACAGTGTTTTTATACATTACTTTGAATTGGTGAACTGTGGTACACTGCTCAAAATTATTTTTCAGATCATTCCACAATCTTACCTGCAGACTGACAAACAGAAACTTCTCTTGGTGGTTTGGTGGAAAATAAAGATCCACTTTTAAGCAAGACAGATTTGTTCTATTTTGCCTTATTTCTCTCACTGTTTACAGAAATGTCAACAACATTCTCAAAGCCTGTGTTTTAAAATTCATTTGACCTCTCAATTTATAGCCCTCCTCTTGGTGACAGAAAAACGTTTGGACACTAGTCGGTGCAAGATTATTTTATTATTATTTAAGAAGAGTGGATTGGTATGGTCTCTATACCAGGCGTTATAGATGATTCTATTGCCCTTTTTTGCAGAGTGGCTTTCTTGCACTGCTATAATCATTACCCCATACCTCTATACAGTATAATATACTAGAGCATAATATAAAATAAGAAGTGGTTTGTAATCAAGTGTATGCTTGAATCTATCTATTATTGAAATGCTTTTAGATATTTTCATTTGGATAATTTGATCTGAGGCTTCCAGGTTAGTTTACTTTCAATGAATACCCCGAGAAATGTTAGATCGTCAACTTTTCCTATAATTACCCCATTGATTTTAATTTGGGCTCTTTGGTAATGATACGGTTATTGAATAGCATATGGTTGGTTTTACTGAGATTGAGTGATAAGTTGTTGTGATCAAACCATAGTTTTAGTTTGTGCATTTCGGCTGTTATGATTTCAAATAATCTATCTACACTCTTCCCCAAACAAGTCAAGTCGCTGATGTATAAAATGAAACGTTTTTGGCCGCAGTACTGACCCCTGGGGGCTACACCAGTACTACTTAGGTTCTCAGAATTCAGCTCACCTCTTGACATATTGTTTACAGTTCCTTAAATAGCTTTCAACCCAATCATGCACCGTCCACCTGATCTCATACCTCTTCAATATATCCATTAGTATTTTGTGATTTCATGACAATTGGTTACATGTGGCAGGGTGGTTAGAGCTCTAGCCTTTCAATAAGAGCAATGTGGGATCGATCCCTGTGTCCGACCAACTTTGCAAAAAAGAATTCTACATCTGCTATAGTATTCTTTTTTGCATTTTCTTAAAATATTAACATTATCTAATACATTCTTTATAGGTAGTATAATTTTTCTTGCAGGCATTTTGAATGGTACTGACTGAAGAATTTTTTTTAACAGCCCTTTTTTGGCGAATAGTTTGAATTGAAATGACTTATTTTTTTATATTCTAAAACTGTCATGATTATTAGTATTTCGTTTTTATATTATGACCTGAATAAACACAGTTACTGATTTATTAATGAGATTGTGATACTATCTTTTGTAAGCTCTGAAAACTTAAATCAAACCTCTGTTAAATACTACAGAAAAGATGCTGAATGTACCAAAGATTTTACCAGAACAAATATTGCTGTCAACACGTAAATAGTAAAAGAGTACTGGTATATACGTTTACACTTCTTCCTGCTCCTTTTTGGGCACAAAACCACTATTGCAGCATATTGTACTTGAATGTTGCTTCAATAACAAACTGAACTGAACTAATCTTCCCTAAAAAATATTCTTTTAAGTATGACTTACACAGGTGACGGCGGTGATGGTGACAGAGCTTGAAATGAAGCTCAGACCATTGTTCATGCTGACGTAGAGAGTGGCTGACCTACAAGAACACATCACATTTTTATCAAACATGAAGAATGTGTGTCTATGCATTGTGTGAAGATGTTGCACTTACGTTCCCACTCTGTCCAAAACAGGTGCAGGGCACAGAAGATATGTGTCTCTAACTTCAAGTGGTCTTTCCACTGAAAATTCACACGTGAAATAAGATTTACATTGTGTTTGTGACTCGGTAAATTGAAATCTAGTTAAACAGAGAGATTCAACTGCTAAAATATTTCATATTATTATTAAATTCCTGGACTTCCTTTGCTTATGGAAAGAGAATCAAATGCAAGAGGGTTGTGGTTTATTTGTCCTGGCCTCAAGAGTCTGTCTGTGTGCGCTTGTCTGTGAAGAGATCCACATTCCCCTCTGACATGTGAGAAGCCTGAGTGTTATACCAGCTCATAGAAAGGCACCAGGATTTGGGATGAAAGACAGAATCTTAAATCATTGTAAAGAGAAAAGAGCTCAGCTGGAAATGGCCAAAGCAAACCCTACTCAGTTATCCTAAAGAAAGGTAGAAGTCAAGATGTCTGATGTTTACACCTTAGCCACAAAAACTCGACAGAAATCAGTGTTATGTTTTCATTTACGTACAATGTGTAAGATCTAAAATCCTTGAACTCACTTAAAGTGACTGTGTCATTAATGCGGAAGCTGCACAGAACTTTCTGAACGTCTCTTGAGTGAAGGAAGCCGTTTCCCTTCACGACCACTTGAAAGGACTCTGAGATGTGCAAAATAAATAAATAGTGCATTACAAATAAACAATAGTGTTTTGACTTCATGTTCTTTACCTCCTTCACAGATGCTCGATGGTTCTACAGCAAGGATCTCGATACATGATCTTTTAAGAATCTATAAGAGTCAATGAAAACACGTTTGTATGTCACTGAAGTGAAATGAGTTTTGTGTTTTGTTTTGTCTCACTGAGTCAATGACTCCTTGCAGAGCTTGAAATCCGTCATTAACAGGAAACACGTGGTCCTTGCTGTCAGCAATGGTTGAGAGCTGAAAAAATGGGTGAATGATTTTATGTAAGCCTAGATTATAGTCATGATGGATTGTGTTGCTAAAATTAAGCAGAGATACCTGTGTTTCATTGAAATCTTTAACTCCCACACAGTAGACAGTGGCCCCGAGCTGCCGAGCTCGGCCCGCCTGCACCAAACATAGAGAAAATCTTTAAGAGCCCGGCTTTTGTCTTCTTTGACTTTGAAAAGAAAGCTTTTGTGCATTTTAAGTCACTGATGTCATCTGTGCTGGTATGTCTTTCGCAGATGCTGAAAAACAGCTGTTTCTACATAAAAGACTGTGACGTGGCCACAACAACTGACGGTTTTGCACAACTAAAGATCAACTGTTACATGAAGAGTCTACTTTACCTGACAGCTGTGTGAGAACTAAACATGATTTACTTATGTTAAATCAAATTGTCAGCATTACCTCTCTTTGAGCATCCTCAAACTGATTTTCCCTCAGTTCTCCATCTGTCAGAGCAATGATCACACTTGCTGTCCGATAAGCTAAAAGGACAACAGGTCAAAAAAAATCTGGAAAACTTGTGAAACTAAAGTGCATTACTCAAAAGAAGTCAGGAACATTTGTGACGCAAACACCATCTTAAATTATTATTGCTCTATTCAGGGCATTACCATATGTTTCAATAATCATTATTTCATCCAAAATGAGCAAATGATTAACTGCTAAAAAGGAAAATATTGTACCCACCATCGCCGCTCCTGTAGTAGATCTGTTCACTGGCCTGCAAGAACAGTTTCAATGTCAGTGTCTATAAATTTAAATTGGACTCATTTAAATGGTTTTGGAAGAGTGAGCGACTTTCCCATGAAGCTCACAGACAAACTTACTCTCTCCAAACCTTGGTTCAGGAAAGTGTCTCCACCAGGCTCCACCAAGTTCAGCTCTTCTAGTCCCACACGAATCTCTTCCCTGTCCAACAAACATATGATTCTTGTGTGTCTCTCTCTCGCTCTCTCTCTCTCTCTATATATATATATATGTATATAAACCATGTCACCTGTCCTCTGTTAAAGGCATTAGCGTCCTCCCAGAGGTTGAAAACACAATAAAGGACATCCGCAGCTGTGGACTAGACCAGACAGACAAACATACAAAGTTTAAATGTGTTTTCACATTTTAACTGTGTATGTGAGTTTACCTTGTGAACTTGTAGGCCAAGTGGACAACAAAATAGTAAATCTCATTCCAGTAGCCTCGGACACTGCCAGACCTAAAGAAAAGTCACACTTTTATACATTATTTCAAAATAGAAACATTAAGTTTAATTATGTAAAATGTTCATGGCACTAAAATAGTGTTTGATCAAGTTTTTTTTCAAGGTTTTTCAGGGATGGCAATAACAGTGAAACCTTGTCTTTGCCTTCCAGTTCAGGTCACAGTCAAGAGCTTCTGAAGACTAATAAAAGCCTCATGATGCTTTGTTTAGTCCGATGGCACGTCATCAGTCTGTGTTACTGCATAAAGAGGAGCCTCTTATTGAGTCTGGAGCTTGTCTTGTCCTGTGGTGACTGGTCCAATTTGCTATTGGATTTAAAAACAAATTAGATTTTAAGTTTGTCTGCAAAATGCACTCACGCTAAATGAGTGGTCTTTGAAGACTAAAACATTTTCCACTAAATAATGTCACATAATGAGCGCTTTGTCAAAAATAAAATTAATTTGATATTTCATACAATTGTGCAATAAAAATAACCATCTTCCAAGACGAGGTACATTACAACTTGGTGCCTAAATGTAACTGTTACAAAATTGTCCCGGTTCGTTCTCACAGGTGCCAACTGGTCTAGTGTCCGGCCTGAAAAAAGTTTTGTTGCAAAATTTAAATAAACAGTTTTTCTTCTCACTCTGCACTGCACTCCTGTTTTCATTTACGCTGTGACGAGCGCAGCCAAACACAGAATCTTTGGAACATCTGGCTCTAATGGAGAAAGGGTTTGTGCAAAGTGAACGACTCAGAACTTCTAATCTGCATAGGTTTGACAAGCAAAGACATGGCTTTATCTACAAATGCATCATGACGAAAACAGCTGATAAAGCTTTAGCAATAGACATGCAGCAGAATAAAGGTGATACTGCAGAAGTTCAGAACCAAAGAGGCAAATGAGTTTCCATGACCACTAGTCCAGACGCTTTGTGTAAACACACAGTATGTAAAAGTAGAATTGAAGATTATGTGTTGTAAAATACAAACTTAACGCTTATACTTTTACAATTTTTGCACACGAATTAAAAGGAAGGAACACACAAAGATGTGTGACAGAAAGGATACAAAGCTTTAAGACTAAAGACTAAATTTGTTACATGTTCTATTATTATCTTTTGTATATCTGATAAGACTCACTTGTCCAAAACAAAGTAGAGGTCAAATCCACCGTAGCATGATGAACCTGCCTCCCTCTGGCTGTTGGTCTGTTGTGGAGCTGCAGGAGTCACTAGGACAGTCAGCAGCACGAGCAGAAGGAGCAGGACCTGCCTGCTCCAGCGCACACACATCCCTCAGCGCTGATATGAGCTCACACAGGTGTCAGAGCTGTGCATTCACCCTCAGCAGAGACAATGCCCTGCTGTGAGGCGTGAAGTGCTCTCCTTTGGATCTCAGTCCCATCTCCTCTGCAGCAGCTGCTTGGACAAAGAAACGTGCAGGGGGACGGGACACCAGCTCCCTCTCTCTGCCAATACTTCACAGCACATGATCAGCAGTGCCAAGAGAGAAAACAACACAGATGTTCATCACAATAGCTTTGCCTTTTAAATAACACACACTAACATACTTTGGCTACTTGCTCAATAAGCTTTAGTTATTGTTATTGACTGGGCAAGACATGTCCCGTTAAATCTGTTCTCCAGTGCCACTTAGTGGTAAACACGTCACCTACACTGCACTGCAAAGTTTATGGCCAATTGTGTGTGCCTAGAGTTGGGCTGAGGCAAACTATTCCTTCCTGATTTGAAGATTTTGTGAGGTCCTTTTCTTTTCTTTTTTTATTTTGTGCCCATAGGCTTTATTGACTGGATAGTAGCGTGAAATGAGGGATGAGAGAGAAGGGAGAACATGGAGTACATTTTCAGAGTCAGGAATCAAACTCACAACCAGCTGTTCTTGGAGCCTGGCATAAGATATAATATTCAAAAGATATAATATTGTCATTTGAAGTGTGTTATTGCCTGTTACATTTCTTTAATAGGACTCTACCGACTTAGTTGGCTAAATTAACACTGTGCGTAAAGTGCAAATTCATTCCTGCAGGTCGCATATAACCTGGCACGTGCATAAAACTTTTAAGTAAATGACACATTAAACACATTAAATCTAAATTGTTCACCTTGATCTCCACAACACTGTGGACTCACTGTGGACTCACTGTGGACTCACTGTGGACTCACTGTGGACTCACTGTGGACTCACTGTGGACTCACTGTGGACTCACTGGACTGACTGTAGATCTTACTGTGGACTGACTCGCTGTGGACTGGGACTGACTGTAGACTCACTGTGGACTGGACTAGACTGGACTCGCTGTGGACTCGCTGTGTGGACTGGACTGACTGTAGACTCACTGTGGACTGGACTAGACTGGACTTGCTGTGGACTCACTGTGGACTAGACTCACTTCTGGACTGGACTCACTGTGGACTGGACTGACTGTATACTCACTGTAGACTCACTGTGGACTAGACTCACTCTGGACTGGACTCGATGTGGACTGGACTGACTGTAGACTGACTGTGGACTGGACTGGACTGGACTCACTGTGACTGTGGACTCACTGTTAGACTCACTGTGAGATAGACTTACTTGGACTAGACCACTGGGACTGGATTCACCGTAGACTCACTGTGGACTGGACTCACGTAGACTCACTGTAGACTCACAGTGACTGGACTACTGTAGAGTCACTGTTGGACTGGACTCCACCGTAGACTCCAGTGGACTGGAGCTACTGTAGACTCACTGTGGACTGGACTCACCTTAGGACTCAAGTGGACTCTCTGTGGATGGACCTGACTGACTGTAGACTGACTGTGGACTGGACTGGACTGACTCATGTGGACTCACTGTAGACTCACTGTGGACTAGACTCACTGTGGACTGGACTCACCGTAGACTCACAGTGGACTGGACTCGCTGTGGACTGGACTGACTGTAGACTGACTGTGGACTGGATGGACTGGACTCACTTGTGGACTCACTGGTAGACTCAACTGTGACTACTGACCTCACTGTGGACTGGACTCACCGTAGACTCACAGTGGACTGGACTCGCTGTGGACTGGACTGACTGTAGACTGACTGTGGACTGACTGGACTACTGTAACATGGACCCTGTGGATCTGTGGACTGACTGTAGACTCACTGTGGACTAGGACTCACGTGTGGACTTACTACTGTTGACTGAGACTAGACTGTGGACTACGTAGAACTTGGCGACTGTGGCACTGCTGATGTGTTCGGCAGTACTTTGTTGCATTTACTCAATTACATTTATTTGAATAACCTTTTCAAGAAATTGTACTTCTACTTGAGTAATATTTTGACTGAAGTAACACACCTGAGTAAAGTTTTGGTTCCTCTTCTAACTGTAAGTAAATCTAAGTGACAAAAGCTTTATGTTGACAACATGACTTTTGTGTTTCTTACACTAGACTTCAGAAATGATTTCGTTTTTTCAAAATGTTTGTGTCATCTCTTTGTCAGAATACCAGATTTTGTGCATTATTTAACTATGTGGACGGGACGGGAACTCTCTGTGGACTGGACTCAGTGTGGTGCGAAACTGGACATGGACTGGACTCACTGTGGACGAGACTGTCTGTGAACTGGTCTCATTGTGGTGTGGACTGGAGTCGGCGTGACTGGACTTGACTGGACTCGGTTTGGACTGGACTTGGACTTGGACTCGGTGTGGACGAGACTGTCTGTGAACTGGACTCATTGTGGTGTGGACCTGCGACTCGGTTTGGACTGGACTTGGACTTGACTCGTTGACGAAGACTGTCTGGTGAACTGGACTCATTGTGTGGTGTGGACTGGACTCGGTGATGGCTGGGGCTGGGACGGTGTGGCTGGACTTGGACTGGATCGGTGTGGCCTGGACTTGGACTGGACTCGGGTGGCCTGGACTTGGGAGCTGGACTCGTGTGGCCGGACTTGGACTGGACTCGGTGTGGCCCGGCCTGGACTGGACTCGGTGTGGACTGGACTCAGCACAATGGAGTAGCTGAAGCGTGGACTCGTGGGGAAGCTTTTAGCGGCCGCTCATCTTCCGTCTCATTTGCGCCTCTTTGGTCATGGCGTGCGTTCGCCTGCTTGTGGCTCGCGCTCTGCGGTGTCCGCGCTTCTGCTGCGGCTGACTGGGAGTTCGAGGACAGTCATTCCTCCTCCAGTGATGCCATCGACTATAAGGACCCGTGTAAAGCAGGTAATGTGATCTTTTCATGTTCAAAGCTTTCATTTATTTCTATGTTTATGAGTTTGCCATGTGTGTATTTTTTTTTATACATTAGAAATTATTCTGCTGGCAATTTCGTATAGCTAAATGTATTCACGAATAAATATATCAGCCCTATCGTCCCGGGGCAGGTGCGCCTCCACTGAAAGTTACGAGACAAATGTAAACTATTGTTTATACTGAGGTCCCGTAGGGTTAGACCTGAAGTCATGATTGCTCTCGATGAGCCACAATCATTTTGACCTTTGTTAAAGACATTTGTTTTTTGTGGCTCAGGATTTGTAAAATATTGAATTCTTACCTATGCCAGGATACCGTTTAAAATAACATGATATATCGCCACACAATAGCATTTATGCGACAAATTTACCTTGTTTTTGTGTTTTTCCCAGCTCTAATGAGCCATGTTGAAGTAAAACAACTTTTGCCATCATTACACATGCCAATGTATTTATTTGGGTAATTGAGCAACCTCCAGCTGGTCAGGCTCCCTTTTTTCTGCTGAAATGTCACAACACACAGCTCTTTCTGAGGCAGTTGCCTGGAGACTGAGGTCAGTGAGGCTGTGCCAGAGCAGCCTGGAGCTGGACGCCGGTGAAAGCCCTCAGCTTTGGGCATGGGGCGTCGTGGCAGGGGTGACAGTCATTTACAGTCACCCTCTGCATGAGTGAGTCTACTTCAAAGACACAGAGGCCCGTTCATTCTGACTCTGAGTGAGGCCTTCACTGATTGTTACGTCACACTCTAAATGATGGTTTCTCTGCTCAGCTTGAACTGTGTGAGATATGGCCAGACCTGATTGTGTGAGGACAAATGTGAGGAGTTTAAATGTACCACTTTGGTCATGTTCGGTAGAGCATTTATTGCAAAGTTCATTCACCGATGTTTTGGCCGAGTTATGAACTACTTTAGGTTATCAGTCAATTGTTTGAAAAGGTCTTTGCTCCCAGCTATCAGAGGCTGCACAAAGTTTATCATCTGCAGCTCAGTTAAGGGAATAAGACAAATATATCAAACATTCTTGTTTTTGCAATGCAGATGCAGATGACAGTCTTTTTAAATGCCTGCTGTACTGATTACTCATTAACAATCCCTTTAACCTTTTAACAGTATACATAACTGCTGTGTAAATCATAAACAAACACACAAACTACATAAACAACCAATTGTCCAAATAAATGAAGCCAATTTGTATAAAAGTGTATCGTTACTTGATTTTAATATAAACTATCTTCATTTATTTGTAACGTCTGGAAGAAGAGGCCAACATGTTTATTTTAAAATATATCATTTGCATTTGTTATATATAATATATATATATATATATATATATATATATATATATATATATATATATATATATATATATATATATATATATATACATTTATTTTTATAATTGTTCTGGATAGATGGATAGATATGGCTTTTTATATCTTGATAATGATATGGTAATTATATGGTGACTGCGTGAAGTCCAACACTTTATTCATATTGGAGAAAACAAAGCCCTATAGAACATAAATGAAAGTGTGGCAAGTGTGGCATTTTGACATTTCCAAAACAGATCGTTTCATTTATAGTGCCTGTATTATCTTGTATACATCTACCTTCTATAACAAAAACCCCAATATTTTCAGTAATTGAGTCCCTTGTGTCATCTTTAAATGCACTATTGATATTTCTCTCCCGCAGACTTTTTCTCATGTTGTTTTGACCCATGGGCACATATTGTAACATGAAGCTTTGCTGAGTAATTTCACCAGATTTATTTCCTGAGACTTCATTACCTTTAAATTGTTTCTCATATGAACTTCCAAAGTGACCTTCCCCCTTGATGTTTTTATAAAACATTAATATGTCCCTCTCGGTCCTCTTGTTACATTTAAGATGTCCCTCTCGGTCCTCTTGTTACATTTCCGAGACCATTATAGTTTCAGTTTTTGCTTTGTCGATTATGCTACCAAGAAGCACGTTTTTTTTTTAATCCTCCAGCCAAAACATCTTTGTAAATCTGTAAATTGTTGGCCCCATCATCAAGGAAAGGAAAGGAGAGGTTTTACTGAACCCCAGTGTTCGGGTAGTCTGGACTTTTCAAATGAAACACTATAATGTTCTTTAATGGGTAAAGAAAGTCCCCCTTCTTTGTTTGGTTTGGTATTGGTGTTGATTAGAGATTTCCCACCATTCCAAAGAAAATGTTCTATCATTTTTGAATACACGTAGGTACATTCCTATATAATAGTTAAGAAGTGGAGCTATAACACTCTTTATTGTATTTACCCTTCCCCACAATGTTATATTAAGTTTAATGCACTTTATTTTGCAGTGGAAAAAGTATGCTCTGACTTCATTAAATGTCCTTTGTTGAATGTGATTTTCTTCCACGTCCTCAGCACATACATGAGAGAAAAACTTATGCCAGGTGTTTAAATAGACTGTCAACCAGTTGTGTGTACAACATACAAAATACAACGATAGAAACATAGATAATGCATTAGATCACATGACGAAAAAGCACATGCTTTATGCAAACACATATAAATAGTCCTAGACCATCAATGGAATAAAAATATGCCCTAGCTGGAGAAAATGTTGCCGTATTCATAATTATCTACCATAATATCAACGTTATCAATTGAATTCCAAGATAGTTCATCTCCTTCTCCAACCATCTAAAATGAAACCTTGAAGAACAGTGTGTGATCTCGTCCTCCCCTGGACAAGTGTGAGAACAGCCTAAACTTTTAAAATATTCCGAGCACATATCAGTTCTTTATAGTGGCACAACAGCTGCAGAAGCCTTTCAAAACACTGTGGAGCGTGTGTGGTACAACCTGCATTCACAGCCTGTGTTTGCTCATCAAACAAACACAGATCCCTGCTCAGGCCTCCTTTTGCAACAGAGAATATGCAAAGGAATCACACTAAAACATGGTGTACTGAATTCTCATTGTGATTTTACAACATTACTATTTATGGCTCCATGGCTGTATGGTGAACTTCATCAAATATTTGAATTTTTGTGGAACCTATTAAATACAGTTAAGTTGTTAGATGTGCGTTTAGTTTCATTTCACCTCTATGCTCCCTGTTTCAGCTGCTTTTTGGGGCGATATTGCTTTGGATGAAGATGACATCAGCATGTTGAAAGGGTTCGAGAGAAGTGCAGATTTTCAGCCCACTATATCAAACCAAACCAGCTCAGGTGTGGACTGTTCTTTTGACACACTTTAGAGGATGTCTCAGGGGTCATTCATGTGATCCTCTAATTGCAGAAAATGGGACAACTTCAAGTAACAGGAAAAAGAGGTTCAGTGTCCATCGTAGGAGGAGAGCAGCCACCTCCAGATCTGAGCGAATCTGGCCCGACGGCATCATCCCATATGTGATCAGTGGAAACTTTAGTGGTAAAGAGTCAATGACGACAAGTGCTGCAGAGATGACCAGAGGATGCAAACTCCTGGTCCAGAGTACACATTATTGTTTTATTGTTTTCAGGCAGCCAGAGAGCTATTTTCCGTCAGGCAATGCGTCATTGGGAGAAATACACTTGTGTTACATTCATTGAGAGGACAACTGAAGAAAGCTACATTGTGTTCACCTACAGACCTTGTGGGTGAGTCTAAAGGACATGATTGACGATCCTTTCGGACCCCTGTGCTTATTGCTCTATTGTACAGTCAGTGGTGCTGATCTATAGCAATTCACACCAACCCAAAGTTAACATCTATATCATTTAATATCTCACATTAATATAATTAGCATTTCTGGGGGTAAGAAAAGACAGAAACTGTTTTTCCACAAACTTTTGAAGCTGTGTGGCCTGCAGGTGTTGCTCGTATGTGGGGAGGCGAGGCGGTGGCCCTCAGGCCATTTCCATTGGAAAAAACTGTGATAAGTTTGGCATTGTGGTGCATGAGCTTGGTCATGTGGTGGGCTTTTGGCATGAACACACACGTCCAGACCGAGATGAACATGTGAGCATCATCAGAGACAACATCCAGCCAGGTATGGTTGGACCAGACAGACTAAAGTCCTCTTGAGACAGTGCTACAGAGTAATGTGTTTCTATTTGTGTTACAGGTCAAGAATATAATTTCTATAAGATGGAGCCAGGGGAGGTGGACTCACTTGGGGAAGTTTACGACTTTGGTAGCATCATGCATTATGCAAGAAACACATTTTCCAGGTTTGTGTTTGTTGTATTATATTCTGATTACCATATAAACATATTGTTCTGTATTTATTTCTCCTCCAAAAGTACAAGACGTCCGTAAAGGAATAACAGGTACAGCAGCCCTTACTCACAGGTCGTAGTTGTGCACAAATGTCTTGATGTCACACATATAGTCACATCCTGCTGCCTCAGCTGCCTCTGTTATACGGCAAACCTCAGGGGATTCGTTTTTGTACTGTGGCAGCAGTTCTTTCACACTAGTTTTCCTTTCATGTCTATGTTGTACATCATGGTTCCCTGTTGAATTATGAGCTTAAGATTTCTTTTTTTTTGTATCCATCACTGTGTTGCTGGTCTGGGTCATGGAGCAAAGCCAAACTAAATAAAGGCCTGGCAGTTGAGGCTTTGTTGATCCATTTTAGCTGGAGTGGCCTTTTTCTGTGGCATTCAGCCGTGGGCTCCATTGAGCCGGCTGGCACCAGCCACAGGCTTCACTGTTTGCACATGCCTGTCATTCACTGGCCCGTCACCATGGCAGCAGGTCAAAAGTGACTGACGTCCATCATGATCAATCAGTATCAAGCCCCACCTGACAAATAATGACCCTTCTGAACTGATTTTGGTTTGTAATGTTTTTCCAGAGGGATGTTCTTAGACACTATCCTTCCTCGTTATGACGTTAATGGATTGAGGCCATCGATTGGACAGAGGACGAAACTTAGCCAAGGCGATATTGCACAAGCTCGCAAACTTTACAAATGTGCAAGTAAGAAATGTTACATTTGATACTCGAATAATGCTGAAGTGACAGATGTTTTTTTATGTTTATGATTTAAACATTGACAGTAAAGTTAATGTCCTTTATGTTTCCACAATGTTTTTTGTAAGAGTGTGGAGACAACCTTCAAGACAGTAGCGGGAATGTCTCCTCCCCTGGGTTTCCCAATGGCTACGCGGCCTACGCTCACTGTGTCTGGAGAATCTCGGTCACGCCGGGAGAAAAAGTGTGGAAAGTTTGGCATTTTAAATTAATGTTAGTTATTAGCATATGCATGTGTATGACTATATCAAAACGTATCGACATTCGCAGATCATTCTGAACTTCTCCTCCATGGATCTGTTCAGGAGCCACTTGTGCTGGTATGATCATGTTGAAGTCCGAGACGGTTTCTGGAGAAAAGCTCCCCTCAAAGGTCTCACATCTCTCCCCTTTTGTCACTAGATGATTTGTGCTCTGAGACAAACTTTGCAGCATTGTAATATGAAGGTGTTTTTATTTTATTTTTTCAAACGCAGGACGTTTTTGTGGAGATACACTTCCAGATTCAATTATTTCAACCGACAGTCAACTTTGGATTGAATTTAGAAGTAGCAGCAACTGGGTGGGCAAGGGATTTTCTGCTGTTTATGAAGGTGCGCCTGAGTCTGAACATTTGGCTTTGTTGAATTCCACCTGATCCGACTTCTCACTCCATGTGTAGCCGTTTGTGGGGAGAGACGTTAACAGAGACAACGGTCAGATCCAGTCTCCAAACTATCCTGATGATTACCAGTCCAGCAAAACGTGTGTGTGGAAGATCTCAGTGGCCGACAGGTTTCATGTGGGTCTCTCCTTTCACTCATTTGAGGTAAAATCTAATTTATCTGTTGTAATAGACCAGTCATTATTATCTAAACTACGACATATCCTTTTTAAAGCGTCTTCGTCCCCATCTGCAGGTTGAGAGGCATGACAGCTGCTCCTACGACTACGTGGAAGTGAGAGATGGTGCGTCGGAGGAGAGCCCTTTGATCGGACGTTTCTGTGGCTATGAAAAACCAGATGACATCAAGAGTAGCTCCAACAAGCTCTGGCTTAAGTTTGTGTCTGATGGTTCTGTCAACAAAGCCGGGTTTTCTGCCAACTATTTCAAAGGTCAGCAAGTAAGAATAATATTACCTTTTGTTTTGTTCTATGAAATGAAAAATAATAATTAGGCCTTTTAGTCTAAGCCTACTTTACATTGCTAGAGAAGAAGTTAAACATTTAAAAACATTGTAAAGAGACCAATCAACATCCAGTGGTGGACAAGGTGCTTTTGTTACTGGAGTAAAAGTACAGATATAGGAGCAAAAAAGAATCATATTAAAAATCTACTGAAGTAAAAGTATAAAGGAATTCACACAGATTTTGAGAACGGTTAAAATGTCAAATTGTGACCTTGCAAAAGAATTGTCCTGATTATTGTTCATCAGAAGCTATTTTCTGGTAATTTATATGTCCTAATTTTGTTTTCTCAAAGCCAGGGCTTTGAGAGCTTGGAGCTCTAAAAATGTAGACAAGATGTCTCAATAAGTGTGCTAAAAAAGAAAAAACCTCTGCCATTTCAGCAAGTATAAAACAATGAGAAAAAATACTTTTACTTGTCGGACCAGTTCAAAAATAGAGTGCAGTAGAAAGTACAGATTCCTGCTCTCAAATGAATTTCTGTGCAGAGATGGATGAGTGCTCGAGACCTGACCGAGGCCAGTGTGAGCAGCGGTGTCTCAACACACTCGGCAGCTACAGGTGTTCGTGTGACCCGGGCTTTGAGCTGGCAGCGGACAAACGCAGCTGTGAAAGTGAGTCTAAACAACTGCTCCCACTCGGCCACGTGTGCCTCAGTTAACATGTCTACACACACAAATGAATCTGCTGAAACTGAACGCCACAGAAATGTCCTGTGCAGTTATTAGCACTTTTATCCACAGGGGGGCGCTGCTAGATAACAGTGAAAATGAGACCTTAGACAAACTAAAATAAACCATAATATAAATAAACTATAATGAAATGTAAAATATTTAATAACAATAACACAATTGATATAGTTTTGCCATTTGCATTTATACATTTGATTGATTAATGATTGTGTTTATGCACAAAGACCATAAGTGAGATAAAAGAAAAGATGAGAGTACTACTATTTCCTCTGAAGTCGATGTGTCCTATCAGCAGCTGCTTGTGGCGGGTTCCTGACAAAGCTCAATGGTTCTCTGTCCACCCCTGGTTGGCCCAAAGAGTATCCTCCCAACAAGAACTGTGTGTGGCAGCTGGTGGCACCCATTCAGTACCGCATCACACTGGTGTTTGATGCGTTTGAGACTGAAGGAAATGATGTAGGTTTAATTTACCAATCAAATGCTCTGTTCTCTGGTTTGAATCTCTTGTTTTATGTCATGTGTTGCCTTTTAGGTTTGCAAATATGATTATGTGGAGGTTCGCAGTGGCCTGAGCTCAGATTCAAAACTCCATGGAAAGTTTTGTGGAGCAGAGAAACCAGAGGTGATCACCTCTCTGCACAACAACATGAGGATTGAATTCAAGTCAGACAACACAGTGTCCAAGAAAGGCTTCACTGCCCATTACTTCTCTGGTGAGGCGTGTTGAAGTGCATATGACAGGTTGTCATGTTTTTCTGCGTACCGGTAGTTTTCTACAACGCTTGTAGAAATCCCAGTCTAGTGGCACTTTGTGAAGAAAATTTGAAAATTAAACTTTACATGACAGAAAATAGAGGTGAATCCTTTAAACTGTCTGTATCAGTGACAGTCCATTGAAAATGCAGACAATTTACAAACAATTGACACAATTTTCTGACTGTTTTAACAATAACGTAACTAAATAAATGTGTTAATATGTATTATTATCATTTGTTTACAGTAAAGTTGCTAGGTACCAGTCACTTAACTTAATCTGGAACTTAATCTGGACTGTCCAATGAGGACAGAGCTCACGAATGTTCTGACTGATCCCATAAATGAATACCACTTGTTTGTTTCATAAACTTTCAACAGATGTGGACGAGTGCTCCAAAGAAAATGGAGGATGTCAACATGAGTGTGTAAACACATTTGGAAGCTACAGTTGTCAATGTCGTAGTGGTTTCATGCTGCATGACAATAAGCATGACTGCAAAGAAGGTAAAGGATGCAACACAGCAGTACATAAAGTGTTCTGATCACTCACCAAGTTCATATGCAGTTAATACGAGAAAACAAAATGCATGTTGGATATTTATGAATTTTCTTAGTCACCAGAGGGTGCTGAAGAAAAGTGATTAACTATCAGTGAATTATCTTTTTCTCATTATATACATTGCATACATTGCTAATCTTGACCAAATTTTGTGTTTTTTTAAAGCAAAAATAACAATGATTTAAAAAATAATAATAATAATACATATAGCATTTAATTGTCTTATTATCATGTAAATAGACATATAATGTTAACATTAGCTTTATATCTCTCCAGCGGGTTGTGATCTTGTAGTAAACAATGTTTTGGGGGTAATCAGTAGCCCGAACTGGCCGGACAGATACCCCAGCAAAAAAGCCTGCACATGGTCTGTGTCCACTACTCCAGGCCACCGGATCAAACTTGTATGTAAATGACTTAGGTTGTACATTTCTGTTAGTGTGTACAGCTCACATGTTTCTTGTACAATTTAAATTTCAGATATTCAATGAAATCGACATGGAGGCCCATCTGGAGTGTTCTTATGATCACTTGGAGATTTATGATGGCAGGGACATCCGTTCTCCAAGTTTGGGCCGTTTCTGTGGTGCTAAGAAGCCTTCCCCAGTCATCTCAAGTGACAATAAAATGTTTCTACGTTTCTTCTCTGACAACTCAGTGCAAAAGCGAGGCTTTGAGGCCTCATACAGATCAGGTAATATGCTTATTCAACATCATAATCATTATTAACAGTAATAGCTTTGAGTAGATCAGATGAATAATGCTTTTATTTTACCCTCCTTTTTTGTGGTTGTGACTTCTCAGAATGCGGAGGAAGCCTAAAAGCTGAGGTCAAGACCAAAGACTTGTTCTCTCATGCCCAGTTTGGAGACAATAATTACCCAGCAGGAGTGGACTGTGAGTGGGTGGTGTCAGCTGAGAAGGGCTACGGTGTGGAGGTTATCTTCCAGGTGTTTGAAATTGAAGAGGAAGCCGACTGCGGTTACGATTACGTTGAACTGTACGACGGGGCAGACTCCAAGTCTCCGAGGCTGGGCCGGTTCTGTGGATCCGGAGTAAGACTCAAATGAGACGACAAACAGTGCTGAATGAGTTAATAGCATCTCTTACTTCTGTGATGTGTTTACAGGCTCCAGAGGAGATCTACTCAGCCGGAGATGCCATTGTTTTAAAGTTTCATTCAGATGACAGCATCAGTAAAAAAGGCTTCCATGTACAATATACAAGCACAAAGTTCCAGGACACTTTGCATGCAAGCTAAACCTATCGTCAACCTAAAATGAGACTTGGACCCTAACATTAAGTGGGACACACCCAGCTGCAGACGAGGAGACGAAGTATGGACCGATGGAAACCACAGACACCAACCCAAATACTTAGCATTCACTTCTGGATGAGTGAACTCCAGCCTTGTGTAGCATAGACCTTAGACTGTAGTGAAAAGACAAACATGAGGTATACAGTAGTTTAAAGCTGTTTGTGTGTTTCCTCGCCATGCGACTCATTTAGAATACATAATTGATTTGAAAAATAGAGACTATTAACGATGAGAGTAATGTCAATTTTGAATTTGCCAAAAGTCATGTTTTTGTATTGTTCTTTTGCCAAAAACCATCAGTTTTCAAAAAGCGTGTATTTTCAGCTTTATCCAGCTGTGCTTATGTCATCAGCACCATTAACATAAATGTATGTCGTATAACTTCACTCCATTGAGCAATAGTCTTTATTCACTATATTTTACGATTTACTACCAGAAGTTGGTAGAGTAGCCAAAAATAAGTGTGTAAAGTAAAATCACTCAAGTAGAAGTACAATGTAGTGGTCTTGAAAATTACTTAATTAAGAGTGCAAAGTATTTGGGAAAATTACATCTCACATTGATTTAAAAAAAAAAATCAATTTGAGTAAAGACAAAACTTTTAAAAACTAACACCCAAAATGTGGTATTTTCAAAGGATAAACCACAAAAATGGGAAGAATAATCATATCTGAAGGAGTGGTACAAGGAACACAAATGTTGAAATCTTTTAATATTATCATCATAACGTTTTCACTTATATAATTACTCACAGTGGGAAGAGGAACCAAATCTTGTACTCAAGTTATGGCACTTTTACTTCAAATGAATATTACTCAAGTAGAAGTAAAAGTCTGAAATCTACTCCAAGAAGTTACTCAAGTAAATGTAACTGAGTAGTAATGTAATTAGAGAACCACAACCTCTGTTAACTACAACAAAAAACGAATGTTATTGGAGCTTCATAGAGCTTCACTTTTGTCTGTGTCATACAGTAGTATGAATGATGTAACAGATGTTTGTGCAAATGGATGTCATGGACAAAACTGGCATTTGAAATAAATAAAAACATATTTTCAAATTGCATTTTCAAAGCAACATAGCTAAGACAATAGAATGAGCCCACACCAAAATACAACTCGGTGTACACAAAAGGAAAAACCTGCCATTTATTCACTTATTTTGAGGTTTGTCTTTGTTTGTTTTTTCATTTGTTCCTAAATTTACAGCTTGTTATATTTTTAGGAAGGAAAACTTTGAGAGGCTCATTTTCATGCACTTTGTCGAGAAAGCCTAGATTAAAGTAAGGATAGAGGGTTTCAGTGAATGTCTCCCTGAAGGTGTACAGGTGTGTCATGCTCTCTGCATTATAGAACGACACCAGGCCTCTCTTATAGTCCAGGTAGACGCCAATGCGGGCCAGAGGCTCCTCTAGCGACAGGACTGTTGGAGGTGAAGTCCCGGCCATGTACTGGACTCCATAGGACAGAGACAGGGTCCAGAAGCCATTGGCAGGTAGGGCTTTGATCACTCCTTTTCTTGGCACAGACTCCCGGGCCACGCCCACGGTCCAAACTGTGCTGCTGTACACCTCAATCTCCCAGTAGTGGCGCCCATGGGTGAAGCCCTGGCTGCCCAGCAGAGACAGAGCAGCATTGAACCGGTCTGGATTGTCTTCCACTGTGTGGTTGAAAGTTTGATAACGAACGCATGTGAGGGAGGAAGTCAGACTGAGCCATGGGTTGGCCGTGCTCGAGTTAAATGTGATGGCTGCAGGAACTGCGGACAAAGTATTTCAGATGAATCTACACGCAATCACACAGCAAGAGAGAGCTGCTGTCAGTCAGCTGTACCTGGGTAAAGGCTTCCTTTCATGGACTTCCACACTCGGTACTGAAGAGGTCCCGCAAAGCGCCCTTCACACAGACTGGGGGGTGTAAAGCTAGGTTTGTCAAACTTCAGCAGCGGCCTGCCAAGAAAAGCATAGTCCAACAGCAAGAAGGACAAACACAACAGATACAATGTAATATGGCCCATGCTCACCTCTGCAGCAGTGCTTTGATGCCCTGGAAAAGCACAGAAAAATGAGAAGGATGATTAGTTTGTTGTAACTGAAAGTAAAGGCGGCTTTTCCACATTACATCAATGTCTGAGCTCACAGTATCCACCCTGTGAGAGCTCCCTGTGGCCGGGGAAAGTCCCATTACTTTGGCCAAAGCCTCAAGCCCTTATCCTCTGATCAGTGAATGAGATCACAGCCCTGCTTCCTGCTGGGCTCCAGTCTGAGCCAAGCTCTCTGTTATTATTAAGTCATTTCAACGGTGGTACAGCGTCAGCACTATTTTACCTTTATGTGACTGATCATCATAATATGCAGGCTGGTATTATAAAAAGATTTCTGTCTGAAGAATGTGAACAGGAAATTCAAGTCACACCCTGCTCTAAAAATGTGTTTATAGATCTTTATAACTGTGGGCTTTTTATGTAACAAAACCCTTATGGGAACAAATGAGTTTTGAATGGAAGGCTTAGTGTTTTCTTGGCTGATGGCTGAGTCATGACTTTTCTGAGCACTTCCAGATGGAGATCAGGACTCTGTGACTGACCCGGAGCAGAGTGAAGGCGTCCTGCTCGTTCAGCTTGTCCTCTGTCTCCTGCACGGCCCTCTGCAGACGGGAGATCTCCACACATAACAGGGCCTTGTGTTCGTCCAGTCGGATCAGCTCCCTGCGCTCCTCCGTCTTCAGCTTAACCTGCAGCAGCTTCTCCTCTTGGTACAGGAACTGGTGCAGGTCGCTGAACTGGGCCTCAATGCGCTGCTTCAGGTCGGCTGTGTGCTCCTGATGGTCACATGAGAAATGTATCTACGCTCTACACAGACAGGCCAGGGTTTATCAGTGAAGGTGGAACATTAACCTGCAGCTCACCAGTAATCCTTTCAATAAATAAAAAAGGATTTTCAAAAGTATAGCAAAATCACAGCAACTGCACTTGTTGAACATGACTTCATTTTTACAATTAGAATTAGTTTTCTATAATAGTATACACATCCTTTACACATCCTTTGCAGTATTTATGGTTGTGTTTGTTTCCTGCATTTTAGGCCTATAATCTAACATGATTTTATTTCATAAAGTGTCATGAAATGTAAGCATTTTCTCACTTTGAGCTTTCTGACCTCCTCCTCTGCCTCGCGGTCACACTGCAGTGCAATGTTCAGTTCAGCTTTCAGAGAATCCATAGAGCTGTTCAAAGAAGCCTGACAAAAGGACAAACTGTCATGTTTGAGTTGTCTAGAGTCCTACAGATGTGGTACTGCACAATAAAGTTATAAAGACAGTGTCTCACCCTGTACTTGAGCTGAGCCTCCTGCACACATACCATTGTGTGAGAGCGGTGGTCCTGGGACAGCCCACACACTAAGCACACCAACTCCTGGTCCTCCTCACAGTAGAGCTTCAGCTCCTCTCTGTGTCGGCTGCAGCGAGGCACTGGTAGCTGCTCAGGGGCCTTCACCTCTGGAAGCAGGGGCCCGGCGTCTCCCTCCTCCAGCCCATGGCAGTAGCTCTCCACAATGTTGGCCACAATGCGGTTGGGTCGGTAGCTTTGCCCGGGGTAGACTTTCCTGCACTGTGGGCAGGAGCCAGTACCCCCCTGCCCAGGCCCTCGGGGGCCCGTCCAGTAGCCCTCGATGCAGCTCTGGCAGAAAGTGTGGTCACAGGGCAGAGAAACAGGCTGTTTGAACAGGTCCAAGCAGATGGAGCAGGTGAGGTCTCTGCTGATCCTGTGAGCGGAGCTCTTGTGACCAGCGAGCGGCGCCTGCCTCAGCTTCTCCATTGCTGTTTGCACTACAAACTCACCCTCTTTAGGCTTCCACAGCTTTTTCTCCGTTTTTTTCCCCTGGCTGAGCCTCTCCAGGTTTTGTAGATAAACAGTTTGAATTTTCTTCACGTCTTTCTGATTCTTGCTCATTCCTTCGCTGTAGTTGTCAGCCTGTGTCAAGAATCCAGTGGACGTCTGTGTGCTCTGGGGCAGAGTGAGGCTGTGGCCCCTGGTCTTTTCCTGTTGACTGTGAGCCTGTGGAAGGGGGTGGATCCTCAGATCCTCTCCAGATACCCTCTTCCTCCACTCTGAAACATTAAGAAAATGAGGCGGGCCGAGGACTACTATCCTGGGCATGTTTGTTTGGTGAAGTCTGGGCTATAGCTCTCGTGAGATCTGTCCTCTGAACTTTTAATCTGCAGTGGAGTAACCACAGAAAAATGTAAATCCTGCAAATGTGACTTTAAGTGAGTGTTTGTGTGTGTCTCAGACAAAAAGAGCTTTGGGAGGTTTTCCTCTTCCCTTTTCCTTCTATTTAAGGCTACTTCTAAGTGATCATTGTTATTGGAACGTAAACAACTTTAGAAAACCCTTAGCCAGAGATAGTCTGCCCAGGGAAACTGCACACATCCTGTCACTTCCTCTCCACACTGGTCATTATAACAAATATTTCTCCTTTGTCCCTCAGGCAGCTGTTTATTGGATTACTCCAGTTTCGTATGAAAGGAATCTCAACTGGAAAATGAGTGCCCAAGTTTTGCTCAGTGAGTGACATCTAAATGTCAGATACAGTCATCAGGACCAAATACCATCAAGTTGAATCGGAATTGAAACAATTTTGATCATACATTTTTCCATGCACTTTTCTAGAACTGTTAGTGGCAGAGCAGATAAAGAGATGCAGTGGATTGTTGAACTCCTGCGTTTGTGTTTTTCCCATAAACTGCATGGATGTTCCTGAAAACTCTGCCCTCTGGTGTCTGAATGGAGACTGTGCAGCACTCACATCATTCTTTACAAGTTCCAGTAGAATACAGTTTAGACAATGTTCATTACAGTGCCACAAAGTATTTTGAAATATGAAAAAAAAAACTTTTGCAAACTTCCAGTGATTACATTGTAATGTATGAGGTCCGTTTTTCTGCTCGGCCTCATTAGCCCTTTTTTTTCATACGCTCTATCATTCAGTGATGATCTGCATAACGAATGGCGTGTGAAACGGGAAAGACAGAATGTGAATTGAGTGCAGAGGACAGGGCGGTGTGTCAGCTGGAGCTGGCACAGGCCTTCATGAGCTTATTGTCTCTGACAAACTGCTTCTGAACTCATAGCATAAGATACATATTTGTACTGTGAGTCATTTTTGACCACAGCCTTTGAGCAAAAAGCAGCTTTTAAAAATGCAAACCAGTGATATTAAATGATAATAATATCTCCTAAGCTTTCAGGCAGTATTTATTGTCTTAGCGTGTATCATTTTACATTAAACATGATGAAGGAATAAAAAAGCATTAGATTTAGAAAGCTATTCACAGGGAAACTTTGACTGTCTTTTGGAAAGGTTTTAAGCCGCAGCCAATGTGATTAACCTGTAATCTTCTGATGTATGATAAACTCTGCAGCAGCTTCACAGTGTTCTGGCTCCAATTAACTCATGAGAGATTAGGAGTTAATTAAAATATTACAGCTCGGGGATCCAGGACACTGTGAAAAACATTTGAGCAAGGTCCACCAAAGAGAGACTAAAGACTGAACCCCAGCCTGGTTTTAAGATGACTCTGATACATTGCCTTGCAATAGTATTCTTTCCCTTGGAACTTTTCCACATTTTGCCCCGTCACAACCACAAATTAAATAAATTGTATTGGCATTTTTGTTGAGCCAGCAAGACCAACACAAAGTGGCACACTAATGTGAAGTGAAAGGAAAATGGTACATGATTTGCAGGGTTTTTTTTATTTTTTAATGAAAAACTGCAAAGTGTAGTGTGCAAAAGTATTTAGACCCCCCCAGGTCAATACTTTCTGGAACTGAAAGTCTTTTGGGGTTTGTCTCCACCAGCTTTGTTCGACTACAATCTGACATTTTGGCTCATTCTTCTTTGCAATACAGTGCTCTGTGAGATTGGGAAATCTTTTTATATCCTAACCCTGCTTTAAACTTCTCCAGAACTTTATTCCTGACCTGTCTGGTGTGTTCCTTGGACTTCATGAAGCTGTTTGCTGTCCATTAACAAACTCCTGTGGCCTTCACAGAACAGAAGATGTATTTTACTGAGATTAGATTACACACTATTGACTCATTAGGTCAACATTCAATCTTTCAGCAATCATCAGGCAACTTCTGACAGCAAATGGCTGCACTTAGAGAAAAGGGGCTGAATACTTTTGCATGCTGCACTTTTCAGTTTTTTATTCATTTTATTATTATTTGTAAATATTGATTTACTGTTTCACTTCACAACTGTGACCCGCTTTCACAAAAAATGCCAATACACTCTATTATAGTTTTGTGGTTACGACATAACAAAATGTGGAAAAGTCCAAGGGGAACGAATACTTTGAAGATATTATTAGACAATATAGTGAGAAGAAATAATAATATATAGCATAACACATAGCTGTATATGGGACGATGGATGAGAGAGTGCGTCGCTGAGGCAGTGTGAGCAGCCATGCGTGTGAGGCAAACACAAAAAGATGCAACATTTATGAGAAAAGGGAGCAAATGTAGGGAGGTCTCACAAGCACAGTCTGATAAAACATCCTCAGTGTTATTGGGAAGAGCGTGAACCGAGAAACTGGATTCTCGCTGCAAACTGCCAGAATAAAAATAACCTTTTTGTGCAAACGTGAGACCAACGTGACATGAGCCACAAGGACACAAACTGAACAGATTGGATTTCTTCAAAGTCGAAGATGTCAAAAAGCCAACAAAAAAATAAAAGGGAACAAAAGGGTTGGGGGAAATGAAAGGTGCACTGGGCAAAGTTTCTCCTCCAAAATTGTCTCCATGGAGATGTTTCTACTTTGCTTGGAATGTGTCACACTATGGTATTAAATTTACCTTATCTCCATGGAGACGAGCAGCTGATGTCACCAGCCAAGTCACAGGTCAGATTTGTGGAAAGGTCACTGTAAGACTGCATGTTTTTCACTGTATTTTTTAGCACTAAAACCAGGACTAAACAAGAATTAATACAAACCAGGATTAAACTAAACCACAACTAAAGTAGCGTAAACTAAAGTAGAGTCTAAACCAGGAGCAAATTAGAATATAATCTGGCCTAAAACCGGATCAAACAGACTGCACTGTCCATGGGCTTCAAAAAGAGGGACAAATAACAACAATATAAAGTAAAGATGATGTCTTTTAAATGGGAAAAAGTCCTCAAAGTGTTGCATATAACAGGAAGTAAAGTAAAGTAAAGTAAAGTAAAAAATAAGATCTCTGGGCTGTTAAACATGCAAAAGTGATGGATGCTATATAGGGGTGGACAATATACAAAAATAATAATAATATCACAATTTTCCTTGGACCAAGACCACAATTTGGATTCCACCAGGACTCACATAAACGTCTTTATTTTGGCTTTAAGTGGTATTTATATAGCGCATACTTCACTGTGATTGGTTAACTCCATTGGTCACTCACTTAGAAGAGGTTGACCAATGGGAGGAGTGGGAGGGGAAACGTGTCTGAGTTCGATGGTGCATTAAACAGAGACGCACTGAATCACGACCAGACGATATCACCAAAATGGCAGGTCGTCACAGCAGGACCTGCTCACGATTAGTTCACCATAAAACCCGGCCCAAAGTTGAAGTCAACGGCCCAAAACCAGCCGAGAGCATGTGAATTTGAGCCAAAGCGACATGGGCCCTTTAAACCGTTCAGACTGCAGCGTCAACATCTTGTGTGTGTGTGTGTGTGTGTGTGTGTGTGTGTGTGTGTGTGTGTGTGTGTGTGTGTGTGTGTGTGTGTGTGTGTGTGTCTCTCTCTCTCTGACTTTACAGCAGTTCAGTGGAGCCTGTTTAATTCAGAAGCAAAGTCAGGACATATTTTGAGGGATGTACGGGCACGTCTCAGGTGCACAGTGTCATAACCAGAGACCTCGACTTATTACATGAGCGAGCAGAAACAAATCATCCAAGCATTTCTAGCTCAGATGATTTGAGGAGCTGATCACAGTAAACATATAGCACACAGTTATAACGCTAAACCTGTGTATTTTGATTGATTTGTGCACGTTTGAGTTGATCCTGTACGGTTCTGCATTTGAGGCTTTAGTGCTCAGAAAAGTCTGTTTTCAGCTACCCCCTATTTCCGCCCTCCGCTCTGTATTTACTTGCGATTATCATGATTATTCAACCATTAAAAACAATAAAAAGTAAACGGAAATCTGCCGTTAGTTAAGGTGAAATGTGACCATGAAGAGGCGGAGCTTATTGGTTCTGCTGTTTTGAACCAGAAGTCAATGGACCTGTTTATTCTTAAACCGTTTCAGATCAATATTGCAGTTTACATCGGACAAAATGTAAAATCATGATCTACCTATGGTATAGTTTAATTTTGAATACCCAAAACACATAGCCTATGTCTCCTTTAATTGCTACACCTATATACACCCTGTTTGAAAGTATTTAATACATTGTTATATTAGCCTATTTGAAAATGTATTTGCCTAGTGTTTTATGAGCTCACCTTTCTATTGATGAATCGCCAGGTCCTTTATGCACTTGCCTGTAATCATAATAAATCATTTCATTTGGACTGAAATGGCAAAATGAATCAAAGAGGTGAGAAGCCAATAGAATACCTCTCAGTAGCCCTAAGATCAAAGTCGAAAACAAAACCCCCAGAGTTCCTAACTTGCCATAGTCTAAAAACAGGTAATAGGCTACGTCAGAAGATTTTACTTCGGCTTTTCTGAAACTAAAGATCTTGTTGGATTCGGAAATTTTAGTTTTAGTTAGTTTGAATCCTATCTGAGTCAACAGCCGGTGCACTTCTCATAACGTCAGTCAAACCTGTGCGCGTCGCCTCGTCCACGTCTCTCTCTCTCTCTCACGTAAATGTGTGACTTGTTGAAGAGCAGCGGCTCCAAAGCTGCTCCTTCACTTCTGCTGCTGGACGCTGAGGGTTGTCTCTGAGGTTTGTCTCAGTGGTTGTCTCTGTGGTTGTCTCTGAGGTTTGTCTCTGTGGTTGTCTCTGTGGTTGTCTCTGTGGTTGTCTCTGTGGTTGTCTCTGAGGTTTGTCTCTGAGGTTTGTCTCTGTGGTTGTGGTGTGTCTCTGTGGTTGTCTCTGTGGTTGTCTTGACCGATCACAGTGTCTTCTGCGGCTCAGACTCAAAACGAGGAGGAAACACACGCTAACAACGCGTCCACTCAAACAATCGCAATGCAGGTAAGAAATACTAATACTTTATACAAAACAAATGCCTTTATTATTATTATTATTATTATTATTATTATTATTATTATTATTATTATTATTATTATTATTATCATTACTACAATTATTATCATTATTATTATTGTTATTATTATTATTATTATTATTATTATTATTATTATTATTGTTGTTGTTATTGTTATTATTATTATTATTTCAATGCCATGACTGGTGCCATTTACCGATGTCACGACGTTTGAGCATTTGCACTGTCGTTGCCATGAAGAGCACATTCTGAGAATGTAATAATAATAATAATAATAATAATAATAATAATAATAATAATAATAATAATAATAATGATAATAATAATATTATACGACATGGCCTACTAAAATAACAACTGTTAAACATGTATTAGTAGAATTTCTTTTCTTTGCTTTGGAAAGTTGATTAGGAGAAAGTGCAGCCTCTTCATGGGGTTCAGGGCAAGGAATCCTTCCTGATTTGAAGGGATTGACACGGTCCTCCGTGCGATAGTATCAACACAATTCAAATCTAAATTTATCTTTTGAATGAGGAAAGGTCCTCACAAGATGGAATATTTTTTCTGAACCCATAATTATAATAATATAGGCAGCTGTAGCCTATGCAGCAGCATCATTTTGAGCACTGGATGGTTGTGGTCAGAGTCAGAGGATGTTCACGTGAGCTGCAGGAGTCGACCCGCAGTGAGTTGATCAAACACGACTCCACGTGGCTCTTCTCTTTTAATAATGTAAGAGTCCTGATGTGGGACCCCAAGTCACCTTCTGCTCATGTCTGAGAGACCACTGAGTGCACGATCAAAGACACGTTCAACATTAGTATCCACTCTTACATAGAGCCTTCTGACACAGGGCAGATGCATCATATTATGTGTAATTAAGCTCCACACAGGCCATATACTTATATTGTATATTTACTTCTAACATACTGATCTTTTATTGATACAAAGTCTTAAAGCGTGTGAATTATTCAGAGATCCTCCTTGCAGTGTGCTTTGGCATCCTTTCATATTCAAACAGCGACTTAAGGGACAGGAGCACTTCAGCAGAAAAGCCATCACATTAAAGAACAAAAGTCAATGTGTTTATAAAAGGTAGAAGCGACGCATGATTAGAACAAGCAACAAGGATGAGGTGACATGGCATAATGTGACGTTTTGAGTATAAAATGATCCCTAAAGAAAATATATTTTCCCAAAGAAAAGCATTTTTCAAAGTGTATCTAGAGAAGCGAAAGTGGTTCTGCATGTGCTGTATGTCGTTTCTCAAGCACTAGGCCTATATAAAGCATAACTATATCTGAAATGTACATATGAATATTGAAGAGGGAACTGTGCATGTAATGAGTATTCATAACGTGAGGCCAAATTTAACTTCAGACAATAGATCCATATCAGTTTCGTGCTGGAGCTCATCATAGTCTTATTTTCATTTCATCCTAGAAACTAAGCTTAGATCTCTTACTGTATAGTATGACTTTATGGCTTACGCATGGTATTGGCTTAAACTGCACAAATCAATATCTTATTGTACTTATATACGTGTATATGTGTGTATGTTTTAATTGCATTCAAATATAATCAATAAATATGACACCTTTGAGTTTTCGCATGACGCCACACACACTTTTAGTAAAGGTGATCCGCTGTAAAAGTATTTTTTTTGCCGTCAGTCATTTTAAAAGATGTAATTATAGTGAATGAGGCTGTAATTATAATCTACAGCAGTTACAGCCTTATAAATTATGCTGTTTTAATTTAAAATGACTAAATAAAGATTGAGTCAAATCAAACTATTTAAAAGTCAGAAAAATAATGTGTTTAATTCCATTAACACAATGGCCCAAACAAAAAAATCCTCCAAAAATAAACATGGTTCCATCAGTTTAACTGTATAAAAAAGTCCCCCTCATCACAGAGGTTTTCTGTAAATTTGATGTTGTTTTGTGTGGTAGGCTAATGAGAAGGTGGTGGATGGTGGTCTTCTGCCTGATGCCAATGGTAAAGACCCGAGTCCAGCCACACAGACAGAAGGCTCCAAGTGGCAGAAACCTCGCATCACCCGGAAGTCTCTGATGAAATGTTGTCTCGTGAAGTGGATTATCGACAGCACCACTCAGCAGGGGCCAGGTACTCCCAGTTTCAAAGTCTTTGTAAAGAAAGGTGTGTATATGAGCGGAGCAAATTGTTAGTGACAGAGTGTGTAGCTGGAGCTGGAGCAGAGTGTCAGAGGGAGACAGTTCAGGCCGCTGGAATCCAGAATACATGAATTTTACATCATCTGTTCTGCCCCACCTACTGTACGGATCGACATTAAAATTCAGTGTTCACTCACTTCTTTTGCTTCAGCCATTTGCAGAACAGACGTTTTCTTCATCGAATGTAAGTTCATTTCAGCTTTGAAAACAGTTATGTTCCATCACTTTGACACTCTCATTAAACATATAAACTGTGCATTTTCTATGGACCTCTACATTTTATATTCTGTGCTGTAGATGTATGTTGTACACACCATGTGGCCCCACATGGCCTTTTCTCTAAATTATTGACTGTGCCTTCAATGCAGTGACTGTCAGACACTGCAGAATCTCTTTGCACGTTTGAAAATCTCTTTTATCAAAACAATATTTTATTTTAACACATGCGGATAAATGTAGGGACGCCTAATTAATTAGGCTGTCATAACTCAAAAAAATCTGAAAATGTGGCCCAATTTCTGAGGAAAGGGAGTATTCAGGCGAAATCTGCCATGCTCAAGTCAAAGTTATGTTTTTGTGTTGTACCGTGTCTCCCTCTAGTGGCTGTAGTCGTTATAGCAGTTTGCTCCTGTTCAGCGCAGAGAAGACTGAGCTTTAACTACTAAGATGTCACAGCTTCAGACCACGCACTCAACAAAACTTCAGTTACATCTCTGCAGCCGCCGTCGCTCCAACCTGGGCTTGATTTGATCTTTGACTTTATCTATTTTAAAAATATAATTAGTTATTTGTAATGCGCATGTGCATATTTAAAAAAAGCCCTGGACTGTATTTAACAGAGGCACGCGGATAGAGCAGCACTTAAGGTGCACTAAACATTATTAGTGCATAAGCATTATTTTTTATGACAGTTGCCTCACTTGCTCATGCATCATACATGTTCCTGTAATGGTTGAGTGTGTTTCTGTCAGCTATGAAAGAGCCACATCAAACACTTTAGAAAGTCATTTAAATGCAAATGCTTATGCAGTGTCCAGTAAACTAAAACTATTCACACAATATCTCATCTTCATAATCCAGTTTCCACGCTAACTTTAGACCACCAGTGCAGTTCTTTAACCACTAGGGATGTCACAATGTCAAATTTTAGTGTTACAATTATTGTGGAAAAAAAACAAACGTCTCGATTAAACGATTTTTCACGATGACCAGCTTTGAACTGTCTGAATGACAAAATAAAAATTTATGTGACAAAAAGAGCCAGAAAAATCTTTATGTTTAGATGTTTTTTTTTAAACCATAGCTTGAAATAAAACCACTTAATTTGGCTTCTAAAATTGCCACAATTATATTTTCTTAGTTCGTACGATTATATTGTGACCTAAATACAGTCACAATTAATGATTAACCGAATAATCTTGACATCTCTAGTAAAGACATACATGCTTTGTCCAATCTCCTCAGAAATTTACATGCTTATTTGTGGAAGATTTTTCTTCAAAATATATTAGACATTATAGGAATTGTAATAAATGTATGTTATTCCTCTCATAAATCATGTAAATTCATGTTTCATTATTAGGTAAGTAGTGAAATAAACTAATCGAGGAAAATATGGTTTGACTGAATAGATAAAAGGAGATTTAGAGTTTGTTTTTGGCTGTGCTTTCTGCCTGTGGACTTTACAACTAAATCATATTATATATCAGCAAGAGCTCTTCTGTCCATCTGCCTTTCACAATGGGAAGTTTAACATTTCATGTAATTCAATACAATAAAGAAGAAATATATCTGTCATTATTTATTGGAGACCCGATAGGAATCAAGTTAGAATTGTGACAAAACCTACATATTTGTTGTTGTTTTGGAATGATCTTTACGCTGACGTATGACTCAAGAAAAGACAGATCAATTAACTCTGTCTGTGATCACCCAAATGCAGTTTTGTGGTGTGTTGTTTGTACTGACATTTTACTTCTCCGCGATTGATCTGCCCTGCACTCTTCTGCTCTGTCCATTATGTTGTGCTGGCTCATCAGTTGTGGAAGTCCTCGTGCACACACTCAAACACAAAGACACATGACCCAGATACACCATCCGCTCCGACGGGCAGAAGCAGAACACATGTCCAGTTTAAATGCTCTGTCATCAGCGTGCAGAAATCCTCGATGGAGGCAAAATTAAGTATTATGTTTAACATTTTCAGTGTTTGATTGACCACAGATGGAAATGCTAATGGTTTAAGACTTTCTAACTAAAAAATAACATATACATTTGAATTTCCAGGTAGACATGTCTGTAGTTTGCTTTTACAAAAAATACAAACAATTTAAAATTGTGATAACAAAAGGTATAATTGTGGTAAAGTATATAATGTATTTGTGAGTCAAATTGTGAGGTCAACATTTATGTGGGTATTTGTTCAATAAGACCCCGATCCAGGATCAAAATCTCCTATTAAACATATAATGCAGGAAGATCCCATATTAAATGTGTTTAAACCAGGCTCTGACGTCACTTGCATGTGTTTTATTTGCCAAAACCGCCATGATTTTTTATATTTTGTCCAAAACTGGTCATTCGCTGACATGGGTATCGGTAATTAAAGTTTGATTCCCAAAAGATTGTTATTGATCTTTATTGTCCCGAAATTAATTTTAGTGTATAGAATAAAACCAGCACGAGAATGTTTTTTTTATTGTCATGAATGAACAACGACATTATTTTCAAAGTGCACGCATAAGTTGTTAGATGAAGAGTACAGAGGTTAAGACGCTGCAGGTGAACAGGAAAACCTTTTGAATCTAAAGATATCTATTTCCTGTACTCACATAAAAGTTTTTCATCATATAATGTTTACATATAGAAATAAGGGATTTTATGTGAACAAATTGCCAAAATTACACATATTTGAGACATTAAAATGTGAAAAATTGACATTTTGTTGACCTATTAGTTACAAAAACATTTGGGGGCATTGGGGGATTTCGGAGTTCTTACGCAGTTTTTGTATAAACTAGATTGGTTGACTTATAATTCTTATTTTGCCTGATTTTTACTTTAAACGTTAATAAATCAGGCTTTGAATCAGATATCTGCCAATCCTTTGGTAGGTTCTGTTCAAATCGTGTTATGTCCAAGATTGTAAAGTTTGGTGTCTGTAGGTGCAACTTTAAGCGGTGATCTTTATTTCTGTGGGAGAAAAAATGCATTTTAAGAGAACAGCCTTTGAAGTTACAATGCCCGATGTAAATCTATGGATGCAAGTGGATTAAATTAAATCAAATATCTCTAGGAGCAGATTGGACACTTCTGTTGTTTCGATATGAAAGCCTATGCTGATGGAGCAGAAAAACAAAACAAAAAACACCTTAAATATAATCATCGCTACGTTTTAGTGAAATCTGTCATCTGCACTTTAAACCAGCGTCTCTGACTTATAAGGTAGCATTGTGGCATTGAACCTGTTCTAAAGAGCAAAGCCATCTGCGTGTCCAGGAGACGGGGGGCAGCGCCGCTCAGGGCAGGGCCGGCTCCTTCACCCTAAGTGCTGTTCATATCCCAACCATCCGCTTATGTGGATCAATGCTTGGTTTTACAGCTTTGCATCCTTGAAACGACTGAGGGAATAAAGCCAGCACAGACTGTTAGTAAAGAAATGCCTTCAGTAACACGCTCTCCTCTCACTAACCTCACACACACACACACACACACACACACACATCTGAACACGGGACACAGTGGACAGTTTGAGTTGTGGGAGGAGCACTTGGCTCTGTTGTCGTGGGAGAGAGATCCAAAATTGCACAGGTTATGTCTTTTGCAGAAGAAATGGATACAACACACATTTTTGGCTCATTTTGAAAGAATAGGAAGACACTTGGTTTCCCACCTGCCTTAAAGTGGATGTACTGCGGCCATTCTCTTTTAGCAGAACCCTGATTGAAGTCGGTGGTTTTCATCTAAGTGATACGAAGTGCTGATGCCTGCGTGTACAACAAGCGCTTGAAAAGGAGACGTCAATAGCCCAGAGATGACTGGCCACAGCTGACATTAGTTGACAAGAGTTGGCTTCTCTGATAAAGCACTTAAGTTTATTATTGTAGCAATTCGGAACAAGACGTTGTATATAAATGAAAGGCAAAAATGGATGGCATGGAAGTGATAGCCATCGCTGTCGTGATCGGACTATTTATTGTTGTGCTGAAACAGTTTGGGATATGGGAGCCTTTGTCGTTAGAAGGTAAGACACAGAGAGTAAGGCCTTGTTCGTTATCAATACTTGTGTGTTAGCTGTATATCATTTATATCATTTATTTAACCATTGCTCTTATTGCCTTTTATCCATGTAACCCTCCTGACCTTTCCGATGTTGAGAAGATGGTGAGCACCTTTTGTATTTCTGTAGTCTCCCTTTTCCCTTCCCCTCTTTTTTTGTCCCTGTGGATTCTGCTGTCATTCGTTTACCAATGACATAAACAGAGCTAAAGTGGCACTGGGTCTACAAACAAATCACACTCAGCAAAGATAGGCAAACATTGCTAACAAATATCAATCACTGTCCGTGAACTGCCACAGTAATTACTTTGCCAATGTGTCTCTGTATTAAGGTCATTAGTTGTTCTCTAGTCTGTGTTACAACAAATACCTCTGTAAAGCATACATTGTTCAACGCTTGTGTCCTTTGGGGGGGAAATGCATACTGTACTTATTAAAACTGAGTCTGCAGCAAAAGCAATCACTCAAGACGCATTTGGCATCGTATATAAACTAGAGCTGGGCGATATGAACCCAAAAACATGGTATTGGTTGATCACATTTTATAAATTTGACTTTATCTTAAACAAATAAAAATGGCTTTTAATCGTTTCCATTGAACACAAAAAGAATGTCCAAAGTATGAACTCTTTTACTTCTGTTTCGTTTAAAAGGACCCAAACATTTCAGAGATGACTGAATCTCGGTGACGATTGAAAGTCGATTAATTGCACAGCCCTAACATGAACTTTCCTTGTTTCTCCGCCCAACTTCTCACATCTCCTCTCCGCACACCTTTCTCCTCTCTTATTATTTTTCCCTTTAGATGGTGAGCATTTCCAGTTGATGATGCTCAGATATTCCTCCCACACCATGTTCTGTTTTTGGTCCCGCTCTTACTGCTCCTATCCTCTCCCGTTCCTCCTCTTCCCTGCTCGTTCCTTCTGTTTGTTTGTTCTGTTTGTGCGACAGACAGCAGCGACACTGACCTGGAGCTGTCCATGGTGCGCCACCAGCCCGAGGGCCTGGACCAGCTCCAGGCTCAGACACAGTTCACCAGGAAAGAGCTGCAGTCGCTCTACAGAGGATTCAAGAACGTGAGTGTGTCGGCTCAAGCTTATTTTAGTTTACTGGGTCTAAAATTAGTCCAATACCAAATAATTCAATATTTATTTTTATTTTTATGGACAAAGTAGAGACATTAAGATTATATTCTGAATGTTGAATTTTGAATCAAGTATGATATAGTAGTATCTGTATATTATTACAGTAAAAAATGCAACAAAAGGTGATGTTTTATAAGAATTTAAGGGGATATTTCTGGTCTTTTGTGATTTGACAGATGTTTGTCTGATAATTAAATCTCAATGTGTTTAAAAACATGTTTTAACACATTTCTGATGATATTTGTCTGACTGCCGTTATCGGAATACTCCAATATAGCATGACATTTTGTCAGGATTGCCCACCCCTACGACAAAGGCATATGTTTTGCGCAAAAAAACAAGGACAACAAAACAAGTGTGGCTTATATTTTGCATATAGTTGATGCTTTGTTTGACTATAGACGAGACCAGAAATGAAGGACCGTCCTAAACAACTAAACTGTGCTCGAGCCTTTGCATTTCTTTTGATTATGTGGTTTTAAAACCTCACTGATCAATTTGACAACATGCTTATTGGTTTGGTTTTCTCTGACTGACGGCAGTGTGGGGATGATGTGTTCTAACTTTAGAAGGGTTTAATGCACACCGACATTCAGGGGCTGTAATGTGCCATTAAATGTAGCGGGCCATTAAAGAGCAGTGCAACAGGGCCACAAGTAAACAAAGCATGTTTTTACAAGACTTGGAAACAACAGCAGGCATTGATATTTGTTTAATGGACTTTAGGGGATGTAAAGGATGTATGACAAAGTGCTGAAACCACAGAAGCTTTAATATGTTCTACTGGACCTTTTCCCCAAAACAGCTGCATGAGCAGAAATGACATTTACTGGTTGAGTTAGCGTGTCCAGTCATCTCTTCCGACTTTCTACTGTCTGGAATCCCATCGTTGTTTACTTTGTCTTGTTTTCCACAAATCTAAAATCTTCTTTTGTTTTTTATCTACAGAGCATCATTCAAAGTGTTAATAACTGCAAAAACCTGGGACAATTTCCCATTTGCTCTTAACGCATCGCCAGAGGCACCAGACCCATTTCTATGTGCAGAACAGAACAATATAAACTATTGAGCTCGGGATGGAAATCCACCATGTTTATGAAACATGCAAAATGGCCAGTGAAATGCAATGTAAAACAAAAAAAGAGCTGTGGAACAACCTGATAAACTGCTGGATCTTTACTGATGAATAAATGTATGACTCTGCAGTGTCAGAATGCTCCTGAAAGGAATGGGGATCTGCAGATGAAATTAGCCTAAAATATAATCTGTCATATTCACAATTGTTTAAATGTTCATTAACATGCATTGCTTCTTTTTATCTTTAAATAAATAAATAAATAAATAAATAAATAAATAAATAAATAAATAAATAAATAATAATAATAATAATAATAATAATAATAATAATAATAATAATAATAATAATAATATAATAATAATAATAATAATAATAATAATAATAATAATAATAATAATACTACATGTTTAGTATTTAGCATCTTCAGTGGCTTTTGGCATTTATACCTCCAGTAAAACAAACAGCAGTGTCTTCGTAGGGAGTAAATTCAGACGCAGAGGCTGTGAATCTAAGATGTGAGGCCTATTTATAAAAGCCTTGATCTGCAATAGAAATAGCATTGTCTGTTTGCAAAATTATGAGAGTCAAGTGTGTCATTAAACCCACACGAACAACAACAGAACACACTGTTACTATTATTCAAATAAAGTTTATTTTTGTGGTGCTGTACAGAGGTGGGTTACCGGTCACTTATATTTACTTGAGTACGTTTTTCAAGACATTTTACTTCTTGGAGTAACTTTTTGATTCTTTTCCTTCTACTTATGGTAATATTATTATTGAATTAACAGTCACTTGAGTGTTGGTTCCTCTTCCCTGTGAGTAAATCTACAAGTGACAGAAGCTTTATGTTGACAATATGAAATGATTGAACATTTGTGTTTCTTGCACCACTTCTTTGGATATGATTTAGGTTTTCTAAGTTTTGTGTCCGTCCTTTGAAAATACCAGGTTTTGTGCTTTATTTAATATTTTTTCCTTCACATTACATAAACTTAAAATTATAAATTAGGTGTTATGTCCCCACAGTTACGCTCAAAGTTACTCTTGAGTAATAGTCTTGAATCACTACTTTGTACTTATACTTGATTAATATTATTTTGGAGTAACTCTACTCTTACTTGAGTACAATCTTTGGATACTCTGACCACCTCTGGTGCAATACAATGACACGTCTTTGTCTTTTCAACAGGAGTGCCCCAGTGGCTTAGTGGATGAAGAAACATTCAAGAGTATTTACTCACAGTTCTTCCCTCAGGGAGGTACTGTTGCAACTGTAAATTCATTTACCGCCTGTAAAATCTTTGTTCTTATCCCTTTTTCACTACATTTTGGTACTTTTTCAGATGCCACCACTTATGCTCATTTTCTGTTCAATGCATTTGATATGGACCGGAGTGGCTCCATCCGGTTTGAGGTATGTCATGTTAATCCTGCTTTTGCTCTGTTTTCTGCGTGGTTCCTAAGTGTGAATAAGAGCATGTTTCTTCACAGGACTTTGTGCTGGGCCTGTCAGTGTTACTCAGAGGTTCTGTGACGGAGAAGCTCCGATGGGCTTTCAACCTGTACGACATCAACAAAGATGGTTACGTAACTAAAGAGGTTTGAAGAGCAATCTGCTGTGATTATATGTAGATATGATTTTAAGATCTGTGACTTTTCTCTCAGGAAATGTTGGCAATAATGACCTCCATCTATGACATGATGGGACGGTATACTCTGCCCAGTGTGAGAGACGACTCCCCGTTTGAACATGTGGAGAAGTTTTTCCAGGTATGTTTGGTCTCATCCACTTTGACTGGAAAGAACTGTGCAAAATCTGTGTGACTTTGCAATTCCTCTGTGACTCTTATTGTTGTATTTGACAGAAAATGGATCGTAACAGAGATGGAGTGGTGACCATTGAAGAGTTTATCGAAACATGTCAGAAGGTAAATGACCGATAACACAACTTTATTTTGAATAATGGCAGTAAAAACTTCTCTCTATTCCAGGATGAGAATATAATGGCTTCCATGCAACTTTTCGAGAATGTTATATAATCAAACCTCTAAACACTGTTGTGCTTCCAGTCGCTACTTTCTGTGTCAAATAATCTGACATAAATTAATGACACCAGGATCTTCCATTTTTGATACAGATTGCAATAGACCTACATTTTTTGTGGATACAAATGTCAAATTCACTGGATCATATTTGCCTGGAATATAAATGCATGTTTTTTTATGTTGTTTTTCACAAAATATTATTATTTTTTGTATTTATTTTTTATCTGTATCTATGGCATGGATTTGTATTTCCGTTCATCTTTTAGATGGAAAGACGTCTTACTCATATCGTACATTTTGTTAGATCAATTCATCGTTGTCTTTATTTAGTTGGACTAAATGAAATAAACAATGTAATTTAACTTTGAGATCATGGTTTTTTTATTATCATTTATTTACTGAGAATATAAATGTTTACGCTGTTGAAAAGACTCAGACCTTCACCTTCAAAAATTGAATATCCCTTTTATTCCAATAGAATAAAAGTTTTTAAATCACTTTTTTCCATGTGCCATGTTTGTTATTATTATTATGCTGAGAACAAGTGGCTGCGACTTTGTGAGTGTACATTATGTGTCAGCACAAATCCCTGCACTGTATTCATGCAGAGGGAGGGGCAGCGGGTTTCCATGGAGATGAGTCCTAAAAGCAACGTGAAGTTTCAGAGCCGACATAAATGCAGCGCTGTCAGACAGAGACAGAAAGGTAGGATTATCTTTCATTATTACATGTTAACATTTTAGTGGTGTTTTATTTTTATTGGTATTTTATTTCATGCTCCTGTGTACAATGTAATTCATGTTTGTACTGTATTGACCGGCTTTAACCTCCTTTTAGACTTTGTTTTGGATGTGCTACATCAACAAACTTGAACTGAATAACAAGTAGATACAGTATAGTAACAGTACAGTATAGTAACAGTACAGTACAGTACAGTACAGTAGCTGTCATAATCAGAGTGCGATATTCTTCGCTTTGAAATAATATAATGTGAGTAGGAGTAAAACTACTTGTGTAAAGTCAAATTTACTCTGAAAAAGTCTCTGCTCGACAAAATTTCTACTATGAATGTGTCGGTTTGCGGTGTAGTAAATAGCAAAATATCTTGGTTATCAAATGCTATCCTTGAGTTTCAGAATGATGTGGAATTGGGACTGCTGCCAGAGCAAATACAAATTTAAAAATGAAAATCTTGTGAACGGAAAAAAGTCCCCAAATTGTTGCAAGTAACAAGGCAAGTCAAAAGTAACACTGACTCCTGCTCCCCGTCGTCACATTGCATCTGAAAACAACCGATGTCTGTGTTTAAGCGTATGACTTATGACAGAGATATTTGTGCTGGTTGTTTTGTTAATCTGTATGAAAGGGAGACTCGCCACATTATGTTGAGCTCATCCACTGTGGACCAGAAGACTGTTCCAGAGTTCTGTTGTGCTCTGATCATGTGACAGAGAGTGAGAGCCTCAAACAAACAAACAAACACACACTCGTCTAAAGCGTCTTGTGTCAGTTAGATTGCCCACAGCTGTGACGAGGCAGGCAGTCACATTTACTCGAAAAAGCTTTTTCTTTTTTCTTTTTTTTGATCGTTTTCTGTTTCTGTTCTCTATTTGTTGGGTATTCGTATTAGAATAGGAATGTTTGTATTTGATATGTACATAAAAAATTGCACGCGAATAAAATTACAGTAGACTCATCTTATTTTGTTATTGGAAATTGGGTAAATGTATCTTGGACATCTTAGACAAGAGTAGGAATTATGGAGTTGTTTTTTTAATGATATTGTGTTTATTTGAGCATCAATTGAGGATTTTAAAAGAACCTTTGGATTAATACATGTTTAGTTTGAAATAACAGTTATACTCATACTTGAGGAGAGGTTTTGATTACTCTCCCATCTGTGAGTCAGTTTCTAGTGAAAAAAGTTTTACAACCTTAAATTGTTTTGAACATGTGTGGTTGTTACGCCTTACCTTCAGATATGATTTGGTTTAGTCAGAATCTGTGCATTATTTACATAACATGATTACATTAAATCATAAATCAGATATTTAAAACATTTGACGTCTGATGCTCAGTACTCAAATAGGCCAAGTACTTTCCCCAAATACCTTTGTGATTAAGTCATTATTTATTGTCATGACTTTGTACTTCTACTTGAGTGATACTCTTAAAGTTTCTTGAGTACATACTGTATTTGGGCTGCTCTATCCACCTCTGATGTGTCCACAGATCTGCAGTGATGAAGGCCCGGCTTTACTCTGTGTGCATGTGCCTCCTGCTCCTCTCAGCTTTGTGCCCCGGGACCCTCTGTAAACGTGGAGGACTCTTCAGGGGCAAGGGCAAAAGTGATAGCAACAAAGAGTCCCAGTCCCAGAGCAAAGGCCTTACTAAGCAGGGCCTCAAAGTGGTGGGGGCTGCTGCTGCTGCTGCAGGCATCCTTGGAGGGACGGGCACTGGCCTGGGCTTCCTCGGCAAGGGAAAGAACAGATCAGGACATAAAAAGGTCTCATCCCATCAGCACACGTACCACAGAGAGAACCAGAGGATGGAGAACCGGTCACAGTGGAATGCTGCTGCTTCTGCCATTAACAGCTCTGCTTTTCTGCTGTTCTTGGTGCCACTCCTCATAATCTGGACAACGCATCCTTAGAAGCACAATGTCAAATAAAAAAACCTATTGCAAAATGTGTAAAGTGCTACTTCCACTAACTGTTTCTTTGCAAAAGTTGTACATAGGCCTTCTAAAAACCAGGGATATGAAGAGCTGAGCAAAGAGTATGGACTAGTTCTAAAGTATAAACATATTTCATGAGAATGAGCATTATCAATAATAAAGATAGTTCATTTTAGGACTTTTTAACATATTTGACTTGTAACACATATTTAGTTTCAAGGAATTAAAAAATATGAATCACAGTAAAACAATGTATTTAGCATGAAACTTATTTTTATTGGCCAACTCTGGACTTTGACGTGGTTGATGCAAGTGTTTACAATGGCAGATTCAAAGGTTTACAGTACACACAAGTCTGTGTACTCTAAGTATGATGACAAAGAGACCGCCTTCTGGAAATTAAGTGCACTTACAGATCATCATCTTTAACACAATAACATTGTAATTTCAAATCATATCAAATCCAATGATCATGAAGGAAATTATACACAATGTATTACATAAACTATATACCAATGTTTAAATTAGTGGGTTTTTTTTGTTTTTTTTTACAACAAACTAAACAATACTAATTGTTCGCAAAAACTTAAAAATAACAACACTAAAAAATAACAGTAGTTCATAGAAACCAAAAAAACATGTAAAACAGGGAAGAAAAGTTGTATTATGGATAGAATAGTTTATACTTTTCACAATCAATGTACTGTAAGTCACCAAGAGAGAAGGAAGACTGGAAAAAGTTACCAGCTGCACCCAGGAGGGAACGAAGGGGAGCAGCAGGTTTTTTGGAAAAAGAGTGTATTTCCAGTTCAGTGTGTTTCAGATTTTACACAGACTACTCAAAATACTCAAAATATACATCCAGTTAATACATTATCTTTCCAGTTGTTGCCTTATTCCCTAGTTATCTTCTTGTTGATACTTTGCATTCATATTAGACAGTAAAATCATCAGAGTATTGAGAACAGACAACTATTCTTACAGCTGAAGGCCAATGGAAGTTAACTAAGACCGACCTCACACCTGTCACAAGCCTAAACCTCTTCATTCAGCTGCCAACCTATTCTGTTACATAAAAAGACAGCTTCTTTGCACATGACAAAGTGTCAGGCAAAGTGATTTTGTAATGTGCATACATAATTACAGGCTTCATCTCTGGATATTATATTGTCTTACACTACCAATTTCTCCAGTGGATGCATTATCACCAGACCTCACTGTGGTAAAATACAGTATTATCTTACCACTAATCTGTATTTGACCCAAATGCAATGTGACCATATTTTTCAATATTGGTTTTAAAAGGGATCCCCATGGATAAATCAAACAGCCATATTGAATTGAAAGCAGTTGCTAGGTTATATAGTATATTTCATCACATTCAGCTCTTGCAGATATATTGTAACAATATATTGATTATCAAAGGGAAAGAACCCTTGTCAAGGTAAAAAATACATATGGGGATGCAAAGTGGTAGTAGTACACTGTACACATTGGCAGGTTAGTCCATTTAGGCAAGGTGAACAAAAACAGAGTAGCTATGCACGCACTATGGCTGAAGTGAGTATATAAGTAGCAAAAGGGCTTACTGAAGCAGAAGCATGCTGGATAGTAAAATCACCACAGATGTGAACAGCTGAGAGAAGCACAGAAGACTACAATTGTTTTGTATCTGTGCTTCTGAACGCTTTTGGAGAAACGACTCAGAGTAGGCCATGTACAATTCAACACAGCGACGTGCTTTCATCTGCTCAACTAGAGATGGATACCCAATTTCCTCAATGCTGACAGTGTCCTTGTCCTCCTCGTCCACCTCAGACTTGTCCTGGTCTTTGAGAAGGTCCGTTCGGTTCATGCATTTGTCCATGTATTTATCATAAGGCTCAGCTCGCGGTGGTGGCTTGTATTCATAATCGCGGCCATAGTCTTTCTGATCCGTGGACTGGGTTCCGTAGCGACGGTACATGTAGTTGTTGTAGTAGTTTTCTTCTTCATGGCTTCGGAAGCTAAAATGTGGGCGGGGAAATCGCCCTAATCCATAACCAACAGCCATGCCAGCCATAGCACCCACCCCAGCGGCCAACATGGCCTTTTTAGCAAAGCCCCTAGACTCTACTTTGGGCATGTAACCTTGGCTCATGGCTGAACGAGCGAAAGGAGACCCACCCATCCCATAACCTCCATAGCTTCCTGTACCGTAGCGAGGACTGAGGATCTTATTGTTGGGGTTCCAGTTTGGGTAGCCTCCCATTCCACCACCGGGATAACTGCCAGGATACGAACCCGGTGCACCCCAGCCCTGCCCCGTATTACCTCCTCTGACTGGATAGCCTCCTCCCCAGCCGGTGTTAGGATAACCTCCGGCAGCAGGATATCCACCTGCAGCTGGGTAGCCTCCTGGATACTGGTTTGGATAACCTCCTCTGCCTGGCTGATTGGGGTATCCCCCCGCAGCGGGATAGCCCCCAGCAGCGGGGTACCCACCTGCAGGGTTCTGGTTTGGATAATTGCCTCTTCCAGGCTGATTGGGGTAGCCACCTGCGGCTGGATAGCCTCCAGCAGCCGGATAACCCCCTGCCGGGTTCTGGTTGGGATAATTCCCTCTTCCAGGTTGGTTAGGGTATCCTCCAGCAGCTGGGTATCCTCCAGCAGCTGGGTATCCTCCAGCAGGATTCCCGCCTGGGTTTTGTCTGGGATATCCTCCAGGATTGGTGTTTCCAGGTTGAGGATAACTCCCCCCAGCGGGATAGGGGTTAGGGTTACGATTCGGAGTCTGCGGCTGCCGAGGGTAGTTTCCAGGCTGAGAGGAAGGCTTTGAGGACCCTCCTTTGCTTGATGTCGATGATTTCTTGCCTCCACCAAATCCACCTCCTCTTTTAGCCAAAGTCACATCAAAGTACAGGAGTCCCATAGTAAGAAGACAGACGAGGACAGCTCCCCTTAGCCTGCCCATCATGGCCCTAAAATGATAAGATCATCTTCAATCAAAAAGGGCGCAATTGGGGCTGAGTAGATTCAATTAGAAACAAACGAATAACAGGCACCTGTTAGTAAGGCCTATCACAGATCTAACAACAATCAACAAGGGATGCATTTTTACACATGTGACGCATAAGAAATTAGGTTATAACAATGATACTAACTGTCCTACTTATTTTCGATTATAGTATATTAGATGAAGACATACTTTTGTTCACCGCTATTTGTTTTCTTATAAAGAGCTTAGCCTAACAACAGCGATCTCGACATGATGCTCTAAAGGGCCCGTCGACTGAGGCTGATCCAGCACACCATTACTTAAACAATATTCGTCGAAAGTAGTTCAAAAACCTACCGTGGACCGATCTTTAAATTTAGATACGGTAAGGTTAATAAGACAGCAGATTTGCCGTGTCTTCTTTACCGTTGTTGTGGCTCTCAGTATGTTTCGGGGTGGTTTCACGGGTGCGCTCGTTTTGACGCACATCTCCAACGACGGGGGGAAAGGAGGCGGGGCTTCGAGTGCTTCGTTGCGTTTACGTTACAATTTCACCACAAAACAACCTACACATTTTAATGACAAAATATAAAACTGTTATACGTATATATTTTTATTTAAAGGAATTGTGCAACGAGGAAACGCAACCTCCTGTGCCGATGGGCCTCATGATGGATTGTTCTCGTAGGTTCAGCCCTTGATTTGACATTATCGATGCTTGCTGTGTGTTCAATTTGCTTAGAAAAAACGGGAGCCAAATAATACAAAAGACGATATTATTATTTTGATGGTCATTATAAAATGAAGTCTGGTCTTCGGAGCCTCTTTCTTATTGGCTGTGGCTGGTTACGTTCGCTCGACGTTCGTCGTCAACGCTGAAGTACCCGTATGTAATAGCAGCTTTCGACGGGGACAACATGTCGAGAAGGAGAGAGCCGAGCGGAGGGACTACGTTTGTCAAAGGCTCAGTCGAAACATAAAGCGCCGTTGGACTAAACGGTGGTGTTGTTTTCACATACTTCAGAGAAGTGTTGTGTCGAAGTTACAGTTTATTTAGAAGACTCCTGAAATCTTAATGGGCGGATAACGAGGCGGCTTGTGACAGAACCAGCCCTGAGAAGCGGAGGAGTGAGGCCAATACCAGGTCGGGCTGCTGTTTTTAGGGGATGTTATCCGTACTGTCTTATGGCAGACTTGTTGCGAGGGCTGTCCTTGGAGGACTCTCTCAGACGGACGGTCGGGACTACAAACTGATCAGTGCCAGCTATGGTTTTGGCAAAGACTTTCGTAAAGGAATCCTGAAAAAGGGCATGTGTTATGGGGACGATGCGTGCTTTGTTGCACGACACAAGACGGCCGACGTTTTGGGTAAGAATATTCGTTTTTTTTAAAGCGAATTAGAATTTCAAAAGCTCGATATGTGCTTGAGTGACCTTCACACGTGCATCGACCCAGGATGAAAACACAACACCCACCCTCAGTCTGCACGACCACTGGCATCACACTTTAGATCCCTGTGTGTTAATTAAACGGACATGTCGCCAATACAAAGCAGGAGGATAACAACATTAAGAAATTCAATACGATGTCATATCTAATGCCAATCTCACATCTGACTGGCCATTTTGCAGGATCCAGCGAATGACCTTTCACCTAGATGAGCTCCAGTCTAGAACTAGTGCGACAGTGCAAGATAATATACAATTTACATAAGGACGTGGGTCTGGGGTCACTCTAGAAGTGGTCATACTTGAATATACGGGACTTAAGACCCTTAGTTTGAACGGGACAATGTCTTGCAAAGGTCAGAATGGTTGTCATGGAGGCCGCCATATTGCTAACAGACTGCTAATACTTTAGCTCTCTGTGCTTTGTCCTCACAGCTGAGAGCACGAGGGGGGGACACCACCACGTGCCTTTGTTTGTCGTTTAAACTGTGGCGTTCAAAACACTCGGGGCAATCCTGTCGACGTAGTACATCTATTATATAATTTTTATTATTATTATTATTATTATTATTATTATTATTATTATTATTATTATTATTATTATTATTATTATATTATTATTATTATTATTATTTATTATTATATTATTATTTATTTATGTTTTCTAGAAAATAACTAGGTATCAATGGTTTGGAATTTTTACTCAAGTTCTGAAACAATGGAAAATAATCAGAATCAGAAAAGATTTATTGTCATTGAACAAAATTCACAGGCTCTGAACCTCCTTTTTTTGCACTAACTGTAAAAATGGGGAAAAAATGATCTCTTCAATCCATTCCAAAAGGGCTATTTTTGATTCATGTTTATGTTGCACACATTTAGTGAAACTTATGCACGCCCTGACTTTATTCTGAAAAAAAAAAAAAAATATATATATATATATAATATATAATATATATTATATATATAATATTATATATTAATATATATAATATATATATATATATATTATATATATTATATATATTATATATTATATATTATATATTATATATTATATATTATATATTATATAAAATATATATTTATTTATTTTCAGGAGTAGCAGATGGCGTCGGAGGCTGGCGTGACTACGGTGTTGATCCTTCTCAGTTCTCTGCGACCCTCATGAGAACCTGCGAGCGCTTGGTGAAGGAGGGACGCTTCACTCCCAGTAATCCAGTGGGCATTCTGACCTCTGGATACTATGAGCTCTTACAGAACAAAGTGCCCCTACTTGGTAAGTACAAGTCATTCAAACAACAAACATGTGATGTTGTACTGCGCATGTAGCAACAAACAACAGTATTGGACAATTACCCAGCTGGCTGTTTGCGTTTCCGTCACTCAGTTTATTGTTTCTGCCTTTTGAATTAAGATGATACAAATTGTAGATAATGATGATGAGAGCAACGATCTCAGCAAAGGTCAAATCCTCACTTGAGTCTGCGGTGAAAGTTGCATCTTCACTGGTATTTCTGACATGATACCAGTGAGAATAACTGCCTGAACTTGAGCAGTGGCTGTTCGCTCTGCTGCAACCTGAAACACTGACCTCGTGAGGATTTGCATTTTTCCCTTTGCACTTTGGGGAACATTTCAAGTTAAGTTACTGAAGTCAGGAGCCTCTCTGCAGTCGTTCAAGCTTTCCAAGTTGCTTCATTTTTAAACATGGGAATAGGGTCATGATAATGATCTGCTTACATTTTGATAAGCTTTTACTTGTGATGGTGATACCCACTTTTGCACTAGATTGTGATTTGTAAAAATAAATAAATAAATATATATATATATATATTAAAATCCATAGCATGTAGCACAAATGTGTTCATTTTAGTAAAGTTCACAAACTTTTCACTAGTTCTAGTATATAAAATGATTGTGTAAACCTACAGAAATAATAAAGGGAATATAATGGTGCCACATGTCCCCCAATTTTGGCTTCAAAACAGTAGAAACACACAAAAAAAAATACCAAGTATTCTGAGGGTACTTGGGAGAGCAGCATGTGCGTTTTTATATATGTATTTTTTTTACAGCTTTGCACAAAATACTTAACATGTTGTTTTTCGCAGGAAGCAGCACCGCTTGTATTGTTGTTTTGGATCGGCGGAGTCATCGGTTACACACTTGCAATCTTGGGGACTCTGGCTTCTTGGTTGTACGAGGTGGAGAGGTAGTGCATCGCTCTGACGAGCAGCAGCATTATTTCAACACGCCCTTCCAGCTGTCCATCGCTCCTCCAGGGGCTGAAGGAGTGGTACTGAGTGACAGGTTAGATTTTACATGATTTATTTCAGACTTGTAAAGAAATGTTAGTAAACAGCTACATGATACATCCAAGGTTTCAGCTCGCATAACTTTTTAAACTGTTTTATACAGCCATGTAGAGAGTGATCAGAAAAGGCCACAGTGTTGACTTGCTGATCCTGATGACTGGAGATGAGGTGAAACCTGCCACTCTTTCTCTTGTGACTGATTGTGTTGTGCTCTATTTTCCTTTTAGTCCTGAAGCAGCAGACAGCTCATCCTTCGATGTGCAGCTTGGTGACATAATCCTGACTGCCACAGACGGCCTCTTTGACAACATGCCAGACTACATGATTCTACAAGAGCTTAAGAAACTAAAGGTAGCAGGTTTTGGTTTTTTTGTATAAACATCACACAATTAAAATGTTTTGGCCAGTCTTTTAAGGATCACGTGACTCGTGCTTGGTCACTCAGTATGGCTGCTGCCTGATGTTTATTTTTTATATGATTATTAATGATATTATTTAATGTAAGACATTTTCATTGTCCCAAATACTCGCCTTTTTACATGTCTAAAATGCCATTTTTGTATTTTAGACGACCAACTATGAAAGTGTCCTGGAGACTGCACAGAGTATTGCCAAGCAAGCTCACAATCTTGCCTATGATCCCAACTACATGTCTCCGTTTGCACAGTTTGCCTGTGACAATGGTCTGAATGTTAGAGGTTTGTTCATTTTTTCCATTTGCTTCTTTCAAATGTATTTGAAAAGTGAATTCAAATACATTTATATACTATAATGTCTTCTGTTTTTGTCCCGCAGGAGGAAAACCGGATGACATCACAGTGCTGCTGTCGATTGTGGCTGAATATACTGACTAAATGTTTGTTTGAATGGGCCTTTTCTTTGATTTCTCATCTGAGTCTTCCAGTCCTTCCAAAGAGCACTGCATTATGTGGCTGCATAGTCACCTTCACAATACACACTCCTGGCTCTGGAGGCTCACCATCACCTATATTTTTTTCTTCATTTCATTTTAAGGTGAATAGTGGCATGGACTTGTACTAGGGGCTTTTCATGTTGACCATGATGCAGAAGGCGGTGTGACTAGATGAGATTGAGGCCAGTTATTCGGCTTTGAGACAGATCGGACCTCGATATGTCAAATTGGTCTAATTCTTTTTTTGCACTTGTGATCAGGAATACTTTTATGGAGTAAAACATGGATCATATGAGTTTGTTAAAAAGGGGAAGAGAAGAGGCATGAGTTGGGTCTTTGAGATTTTGGTGGGAATGTGTGGATTGACTTAGTAGGATTTTTGAATGTGTAATCCTTTTATGTGAAGCTAAACCAGGTTTTGTCACTCAGCTGATATGTCGGTGCACACATCCTGAGAGGTTGTAAATATTTTGTTGATTTGCTTATTTAAGCACGTGTTACTATCGTGAGATGGGTGAACACAAGCTTCATTCATGCATTTTCTGTGTACGGTAGTTTAATGAGCGTTATCAATTCCAATCTTTCATTCACTGAAATGAAAACATAATTAGACGTTTTGCTTGCATTGTGTGTGTGTGTGTGTGTGTGTGTGTGTGTGCGTGCACATGTATGTGTGGGGTGAGAGATGTAAGGATTTGTCATTTGAATGTCTTTCATATTTAATGTTTATTCTTGCTGAGCTATGACTGGCACCTGTGAAAGCTTACAATTGCAATGATAGGTCAGGCATCAATTTTACAGAAAAAAAAATATTTTTTTAAAGACTATTGTTACCTTGGGAAAAGCTTAATGTGGTAAACGGCATTATGGATGATTCCAACTATCTTAATCTGTTGTATATTGTGCGAGTGTGCTGTTATATATTTTTTTAGTCCTTCATCCCTTTACATGGCGTGCTGCTTATTTTTGTATTATACTGTATATATCTGTTTAGGACTTGGTTATTATGATTGTAATGACTGCTTGTAAATGTGGGTACTGGAGCCTTTCATCTTCGTTAACAATACTGTTCTTGGCGTTTGAAAGCTAAACTGAAAAAAGTCCACCAAATTCATGATTTTGCATACATCATAAGTAATTGTTTCAAATAGCATTACTGTAATTTTATCCTGTTTTTGATTTTTAGCTTTGTATATTTAGGGAAACAAATATGATCAGAATACTATAATGTTTAAGTTGCATAGTGTTTTTATACCAAAGAAGAAAAGCCATATTCACATTATTCTATTTGGGGCATTGTTGTGTTTGCTCTGCTGTATAGATAACTAGTGTTGGTCGAGACCATACTGTCACTGTGTTTTTTTTCATTTATCTAACATTTTGACCTGTTTACAGTTGAATTGCCCAATGACGTGGTTCTTCTTGTAACTGTGTACAATCATCAGTTTTGTGTTTTGTATTGGCAAACACAACTTCACCTTCAGTGGGTGTTCTCAACAGGTACAGTTCTATTTTTGGCCACTTTGTTTTCATAACAAACTTATTTAGCATGTTGTCCATCTTGTCTGTCATTCTTTGTGGCATCGGTTTCAACAATTGTAGTCCGTTAGTTATGAGCGTGGTGGGAATCATGCATACAAAAATAAGTGTAATTGTGTGAACTTAAAAGGGTGGTAAGAGCACAGTTTCAGCCTTAATAGTCCGTAAAAGGCCTTTCCTGTCATTGCAAGCTTCTGTCTGTTGCTGATGTTGTTCAATGTATTAAAAAAAAGCCGGCCCCTCTTGGATTAAAAATGGTGCTTCTTTTGTCTGCCTGGTATGATTGTTCTCTATAAAAGATACACATGTCTAGAGTATAACACAACAGGTCTAATAAATAGGTAAATAGGTTTTAAAATTGTACAATATTTAAATAAAAGTCTAGTATTTATAATATTTTGTTTTTGAGTTTTTTTTTGTTGGCCAGCTGTTTGAATCATTTATATTGGCAAGGGCTGTATGAGGTTTTCCTTTTTTACGGATAAACTGACTTGATAGGAATACAAGTTATTAATAGCTTGATTTAAATATGCGGTATGTAAGATTTAGATTTGAAATTTAACTAGAAGCCATTGCGAGTGACTGCGTCATGCATGGCCATATCCTGTACAGTTGCCATATGACGAAAACGTGTATAATGACATCATGCCTTCAAAGTATGTGTTTTACTCTATACCGTTAAAAAAGAGAGAGAGAGAGAAAGCTAAAGCATATGATTTTATAGCTTTGATGGCGTGAAGCACGTACTTTGAAGATGTACAACTCTTTCTTTCTCGGACGGACTGCGCTCTCTGGCACAGTTAGAATAAAGTCTAAATAATAAAGTGCACTCTGCGCGCCAAGGAACCACTGAAGTCTAAAGAATAAAGTCTAAGACGTACAACTACAGTAGGTGGCAGTAAATGCACCTTTTCAGTTGGCTGTCAACTGCCACTAAATGTAACACAACATCATCTTTCTTTTTTTCTCTCTCCCTCCCTTTTTTCCTTTCTTTAAACGGTATATCGTACTTCATACTTTGAACGACGTACAACTACAGTAGGTGGCGATAAAGGCACCTTTTGGCTGCCAACCACCATTAAAAGCAGCACAACAACTCTCTTCTTTTTTGTTTTTAATACGGTATAGCGTAAAACGCATACTTTGAAGACGTACAACTACAGTAGGAGGCGGTAAAAGCACCTTTTCAGTTCGCTGCCAACCACCATAAAAAGTAACACCACAACCACAGCCACAACAACAAATGCTGTATATCGTCCGGAAAATTGCAAAGCCAAGGAATACCAAAAGAAATAGCAGGAACCACACAAAAAATATCCACAAAAAGAACCTTAAATGACAAAAATTGGACAAGAAATGCGACTCGTAAACGATCCAAAATAAAACGATAAAGATCTTCTAGTCACTAAATAACATTTATTGTCCTCGTAAACGTTTTGCTTTGAGCAGTAGGTGTCGGCAGAGAGTGCCGTGGATGTTTTGTTTACGATATCTGCCCGGGATAGTGTCATTTACGCATGATGGATCATGCTTTTACCCCGCCCAGCAGCAGCTCTATCAGACACAGTCAGCTGACAGCTGTGCTAAACTAGCATGCTAACATGCTAGTTTCCGAGTTAGCAAGAAGATGGTGCGATATTTTTTAATATAGTCTAAAAAGACGCGCTGTCGCTTCTTAGTCCAAATCGTTGCTGGTTATAAAACCTCAGATCGCCGCATTCAGGTCATTTCAATTGGCTTTCTCTGCACAGTTGGATTCTGTATTGACTCTACGGCACAGATATTCTTAGCGTGCTAACGCTAACTGTTGAGACAGCAGCTTCTTCAGGAGCAGCTTATAACAGTTATCCTTCGCTGGGATAAACTATGTGAGAAGCCACTTTAGACTCACGGCTTCCCACGAGGTAAATGCTGTTTAAATGGCAAAAACTGAGCAGAGAAATAGATTGGCCTTGCGGGAAAGTAGCGTTAAAGAGCTGAAAGACAATGGTAAAAGTATTAACTATGGATCTGAATCAGAAGTGAATGGCAATGCTGTTTTGGAGGAGAAACCTGTGGACAGATACGGCTTCAGTGGCGGCGCCCAGCAGTATTCAGCAGAAACGTAAGTGCGCTGACCAAATCAACTTCCCCCTTTCATTATGAGTCAAATAGTTTTTGAGTAAAACAAATGGAATAGACAGAAGTGGTATTTGTTTAGATTTAGCTTATGCACAGGGGATCCTTTGGGAAACAAAACAAAGACTTTTTTTTGCTTTCATTACGTTTTTGCAATTTACCGCATTCTGTGGTTTTGTGTGATCATGGTAAATATTTGCCTGTTCACACATACATTGTGTTCTTTGCCTTTTTATATTGAATTAAATCTCAGTGAATCAACAGAGTGAAGTATGTTTTGTGTAGCAGGTTGTGAGCTAACGCTGCAGAAAATAGGGTAAAGTTCTCCACTTCCTGTTTTCCTTGAGCTTTACTGCTGATGAAGTATTCCACTATTCTCTCAGATGATTGCTTTCCAGGAGAAGGATATGTCATCTACCTCAAATAAGGGTGTAAATATAGGGACTACACTGTTTTTTATATTCAAGAATACATCATACAGAATAGAAATATCTGACTAAAGCGTGCTGACTAAAATAAGTTGTATGTCATTTATCCAAATATCTCGATAGTGTTGAAGAAATCCCCATTGAAGTGCTGAGACAACGAGAGGCAAAATGGCTGGAAATGCTCAACAGCTGGGACAAGTGGATGGCCAAAAAGCACAAGAAGGTAGGTCTCGTTATTGTGCCTTCGAGTCTTCTGTTTCATACTGTTTGAACAAAATCTTTTTCTATTAAGATAAAGGAGCGATGTCAGAAGGGAATCCCCCCATCACTTCGAGGTCGAGCCTGGCTTTACCTCACTGGGGGCAAAGTCAAAAGGGAACAAAACAAAGGCAAATTTCAGGTTTGTTTTTTAATCTGTTGTATGTTCATGAGGTCTCGATAGATTAAGATTTGTTCCCAGCAATTCGGGATGTCAAGATAACCGAAATAACGGGATGTGATATCTCATCAGAAGCCATTACTATCGAGGGCTGTCACAATATATAGAACAAGCTACTTTGCTTAAAAGTATTGTTTTGTTGCAACAGAAGCCTTTGCTCAATTTCAGTGCAGACAACATGAAGAAATAATGTTTTAAGCACTTAGACTCAAAATCTTAGTCTTTTTATGATTCACACCAAAGGCTTGTCAAGATATTTTAAAAGGAAAAAGCATAATTAATTATACTTCCGTTCCGTGACATTTGAATATTGTTACATTCCCTACCAACAATAAACACAATCTTTTAGGAATTAGATGAGCAGCCTGGAGATCCTAAATGGGTTGACATCATTGAGAGAGACCTTCATCGACAGTTTCCTTTCCATGAGATGTTTTCAGCTCGAGGTGGTCACGGGTACGAGTGTAATTATTGCAAAATGCTCCGTCTCTTTTTTTTTTTTTTGCTGGACCTAATTTGTGCTGTGGCATGTTTGTAGGCAGCAGGCTGTTCGTTTCGTGTGTGAAGGCTACACTTGACATCCCCTGAGTCTGGAGGGATACTGATCAGGCTCAGGCCCCGTGTTGCGGCTGTCTCTTGATGGCATATGCCAGCAGAGGTCGCTTCTATTCTCATTCTCTGCAATATTTATTGTTCTATTTTGTTCGTCTCACCCATTTTTTATATTCTATTTTGAGATGGCATTTATGGGTTTCGTCCAAATTTGTGAGAAATACCTTCCTTGGTTACTGATAGCAAAGGCCTTGGTATGGTCATTCGATTATAATCCTGTCAGTTTAGAGTGCGTTTGTGTTGCATGTGTTTGGAGATGTTTTACTCTGTGGGTCAGAGGTGGTTCGTGGGTAGGTTAGGTGACAATGTGGGCATTTGGGATCGTTTTTAATGCACTGTAAAGCTCTTTGTGTTACTTTTTTTTTTTTTTAAGCATTTTATAAGTAAAGTTGATTTGAGTTCTTAACGATACGATTGTTGTTAAAATAAGTATTTTCTGTATTTCTTCACATGTTTCTCTAGAAAACTCGTTTACACTTTCAGAGTTGAATTGGCTCACTGATGAATACTACACTGTAGTTATGACATTGTTTTTCCTCCAACTGTTATGTGCAAAGATGTACTTCTGTCAAAAAACTGTGATTGATGTACTTTGTGGTGTTGGACATGCTTTGGACAACACTCTAGTACTTGAACATAGTTGCCACTTGACATGTCTGTGTTAGCAAATAATGCTGCTATTGTCTCAAATCTACTGAGTTAACCCAAAACACCAGACCTAATGACTGCTGCATTGTTTTGACTCTTCAAGGAAGCGATCCAGCTGGATGGAGAAATCCTCCATGCTCTGCTGAAGAAGGTTTGTCCTGTGGCTTACAGACACCTGGAGAATCAGAAGTTGGGGCCCGTTCTGTACATGACTGAGTGGTTCATGTGTGCCTTCTCCAGGACGCTGCCCTGGGCCTCAGTGCTCAGGGTTTGGGACATGTTTCTCTGCGAAGGTGAGGCTCTTTGTGGTTTATTCAAAATGAGAGAAGTAACGCTGTTCTCAATACATTTACAACTCTTCAACGCTTCAACTAAAAGTATTTGAAATCAAACACGTGTCTTTGTTTTTCAGGGGTGAAGATCTTGTTCCGTGTCGGCTTGGTTCTTTTAAAGTGCACTTTGGGATCTCAAGAAAAACTAAAAAACTGTCCAGGTCTCTATGAAACTATGGAACTGCTCAAAGTAATACCACCTCAGTACTTGCAAGAAAGTTTCCTTATGCATGAGGTAATGATTGATAACATTTTTATTGTTTCCACATGTTAGAAAAGAATGAAACATAAACTTGATCGTCTAAAAGGTTTATACATTGTGTTTACGGATTCCACTCCTGTTTTGTAGATTATTGAGTTGTCAGTGTCAGAGAAGGACATTGAAAAGGAGCACCGGTCTCAACTGCGTCTGTGGCTGGGATCTCATGGAGAGCTGCACTGCAAGTCTCCACCCAGAATGCACGGCGCTAAAGCAGTCATGGCCGCAGAGCCTCCGAGCAGACAGGACCTGAAGGAAAGACCCACCATCATCGTGGAGTCTCCGCTCTCCGCTGGTGAGAAGAAAATGGACAACAGTGCAAAAAGAAGATCCAAAAAGGATAAAGAAAAGGTAGAAGAAAAGACCAGGTCAGAGGTTGAGGATGGTGTAAACTCGCAAATCCCTCCCCAAACACACTCACCTGAGCGCAGTGCTCCCACAGAGCAGGGCTCCATCGAGAGCCTGAGCAGCACAGAGCACGACACCTACCTGTAGCAGCAGAGCCATGTTTACGCAATAAAGGCCACTTCTCAGTAATGTATATGAAGGCACTGTTCTATGAAGTGGAACTACACTAACCATACACGTGCAGAAAAATGGGACTGGGATGTTACTTTGACCCCGCTCTATTTCCCATCTCCAGCTTTTGATTCATATGCTACATTTCCTAAAGTAGTTCAAAACTATCAAATGTTCTTTTTAATTATAGGATATCTAACAGATTTGAAAATTGACTTGATACTAAATCGACAAGTATAGGAGCACATTAAAAAAATTATTTGAACTCTGTCAGGGAGAAATGGATCAAAAGTTTTGTTTCAAGCGTGCTTTAGTTGGACAGCACAAAAGCAAAAATACTTAATTTGAAGTCTTGCTTGATAAAGGAGTTACTTTTCCTTAGATTAGTTACTACATTGCCAACCCTGATATTCTTCCAGTTTTCTTGAAATCAGTTGTCATAATACTGTTCAGCACAGTATTGAAGGAGAGAAGTATTTTACAGTATATGGTCACAAGAGGGCGCCATGGCATTAATCCTCTGCTCTGTACACTCCTAAATGTATTATTGTGCAGTGGATTTCAGCGCCAACACTCTAAAGATGACTGTTTATGTCAAACAATGTGATATTTTTCCACTTCAGAGATTGTTAATTATGATTTTTATGAAGGACACTACGAGTTTTTTTTTTTTTTTTTTTTTAAAGTTTTTTTTTAATGGACAATTTGAATTGAAGAAACAGATTCAATTTCAGTCATCTGGACACTGTTTTTGTTTTTTTTAAATTCTAAAAAGAAAAAACGTGTCCCGATGACTACAATTGACTTTTTTTCTTCATGGATCACTCCTGGACAAATGTGGGATTACGCTGACTAATTTGAATTGAAGTTGTATCATTATTATATTGCCAAAGAGTCCATACCTGTATTATTGGCAGGATTTAACTATTGTAATTACTCATCTTCTATCAAACACGTGTGTAGCCTCATTTAAAAAGCAGGCAGCCATAAATACAGAAAGATTTGAAGTATATATTTTTCTTTAGTGCGTGCTTAAGCAATCAACTTCTGGATCGTTCTTCCTTTTGAAATGAGATGTTTTGAAGTGCTTTTGAAAGCTGAGATTTATATACATTTATTTTTACGGGTATATTCTTAATAGGAAGCACTTTCACTTTGATGTATCCAGTGAAGCTTTTCATATTTAAATATTGAATATATATTGTCATACTATTGTCATTCTTGACAGTGAAGTTGCTGAATTATACATATTTCTATTTTATTAGACAATCACCAGCTCTTTTGTATTAAATCATGTGAACAATAAATCTGAATCCATGTAATCTTTGATTTGTGTCTTATTTGCCAATGTTTGTGGAGGGAGGCCTCCGACTGAAGGAGCAGCTCTGAATACAGCCTGTGTTATGGCCACTTCCTCTGACACCTGTTTCTCCTGCTCTTTCAGCTCTGAGTTGAATTTGCATCTCAAATGGGACACATTCCCACAGCATCATTCAGACAGCCTCGCCTCGTCCTGCCTCTGCTCGCTTTAGATCGCCTTGTAAGAATGCGTTATGTGTTCAATCAGGCTCACTCAATCAGGGTTCTGTGTTTTTGAACAAAAGTGTATGTAAAAAAATGTTTGTCTTTGATCAAGTTGCTTAGACACATTTAAAGAACCAAATTCCTCTATCCAAACATATCCAAAATAACCACATCTACATGTTGGATATGAGCCAACGAATCTTTTATTTTGATACATCACTGGCATGTCCCCTCTCACTAAGTGCATATTGTAAGTCCACTGAGAGATGGTTAAAGCGGCTATTGTCACGGCGTTGTACTGACATTATGAAGCCTCTCTTATAGGAATGTCTCTCGTAATTGTGTATGCCTCATATAGCCTTTCTCTGTGTGAAAACAATGCTGTCTCGCCCACACTGACCGCACCTCATGCCCCCTCAACCCCCAACCACACCCATCCTCCACACAGCCGCTCTGGACACACACCCACCTGTCTGTCTGGGGCTCCACCCAAAGGGTGAAATGGAAGGCTGACTTTAAGGATAATCTGTGGTAGAAGAGGAGTAGATCTGACCCAGAGGTTCCCCTGAACAAACTCCATGATAGGGCTGCAAAGACTGATCGACTAATTGTGACGACAGAGTCAACTATAAAAAATGATGGTGATCGTATTTTGACAATCGTAGTTGTGATCTAGAGTATACAGGCTCCAAACCAAAACATATTTTTTTCACAAAGGCCGAGTGAAAATACTTGTATTTATAATGTATTTCATGAGAACCACCATGAATGTTTTCTGTAATGTATTCTGTTCATAGTAGTACTGTATTCTGAATTACTTAGAAACATTTGTTCTGCATTTATTTATACAATAAAAGAACCTTTATCACAAATTAGAGCAAGAAAAATCGCATATGCATTCCCTAATTCGGAGATGTTTGAAGCCGGCGTTTCGTGATGAAATGCCACGATGTATTCCGCTGATTTGAGAAGACTAACTGTATTCTGAATACCACCACATGAAAAAGTAAGTCTACCAGATTACAGTTACTCTAAATTAGAGTTCTGAATATGTATTTTCGGTATTCTTCCCATCAATACAAAGACCTTGCCATTATTAAATCAAATTATCAAAAAGAATAAACAATTTGAGATTTTCATCAATATTATACCTTATTTGTAAATATTCTCTATCCAGAAGTCTTCAGTAATCATATTTAAACTCTTATTTAAACATGTATTTAAAAAGTCTCAATGTACAATTTGACTCTAGTCGACTAATCAAAGGAATAATCCCTGACTAGTCGACTGCTAAAATAATCCTTAGTAGCAATCCAACAAAAAGATTAATGAGATACATTTTTTTAATTTTATTTTTTTGTCAATGTAGGCGAGAATAAACGCTTACATTTTTGGGAATTTTTCCACCCCAAAAATAATGGATGCTTTTGATTAATATAATGTAAATCATGTCATGGTCCTTTGTCTTTTGGTGCTTTTTGTAAACTGATTTTTGGCATTAATTGTGTAAATCGGACTATTCCTGATAATAAATAACTTGTCCTACTTACAGCGGAATGGATTGAGAGGGTTCTTCTTTACTTCTATCAGGTTTATTTTTACTCGGATGCCAGAGAGTGCAACAAGTAATGTCAATCATGATATTCAATTTCTTAATATAGTTTAGCATAACACAGTCTAAAAGTGCCCCATCATATCATAGACTCCTGTCAACTTTGCCCAGAAGAGGATGAACTGCCCTGCTTATAAAAAGGGTGTGTTAATTGCCCCACACCTCTTCTTATATCCCCCTCTTGTGAATGCAAACACACTCTGTGACCAGTCGTGTGGCATCAAATGTGGCCAGAGTATCTGTGGCTGAGCTCATTCGACCATATGTGTGAGGAGTCTAGAAGATTAGAGTCTGGCCTGCAAAGCTCCTCTAAAGCTTTTGGGTGCAGGATGGTCTGAACCTTTATCCTTTACGACACCTCTTTGCACCCTCAACCCAGTGAATGAATTACTAAGGCTCCTGGTAAAGGGCATATTAAAGGCGACACATTATGTATTTTTTAAGGTACTTGCTACTGAACTATAACATAAGTAGACCATCATTTTATAGTCTGTTCATTGTAAATTGTGAAAGTGATTTAAAACGGCTCGGTAATAGAAACAGTTCTATTGACTCGGCTCGTCAATGTGGCATTTCACCGCAACAAGGAACAGATCGTCATATACATGTTTTTATTTTTGTGCTGTGGCTAAAATATCAAGTGGCTACGTGACATTTTAGCACCCTACATGTGTCAGTCAGAGTCTTCATTTTTCAAATAATAACAGATAAATACAGGAATGTGAGCGGGGATCGGGGGTAGGTGAAAACAGGGATTTTCTGAGCACTCGAGCTTCAGCTGCGGAAGTATTCAAACATTTGAGAATCAATCACAATACAACTTTGAGTAAACTTATGATGAGGAAACATCATTGTAACAAGGTTATAAGCTCATGAAAGCTGATTTTGCATAACATAAGCATAATGAAGCAACCTCAGTCACATTCAGTAACCTTACGAACTCTAGTAAATGAGCGTTCTCTTTTCGGGCCAGTCTTGTTTGACGAATATCCCTTCCAAAGTCAGCGCAGAAATGCATCAAAGCCTGGCACCTGTGTGTGTGCGAAGCGGCTGATTAGGAGCTGCACGTGTGGGACAGGAAGCAGCGCTGGAGTGGACCGTGCAGAGGTCACACAGATGCTGAGTGAGTGGACGGTGGACAGGAAGTGTGTGGCTTTCTTCCCCAGCACAACAGTAGCCGCATGAAGCACCGGTTACCTCAGGCCCATCAGCCGCGGAGACAACAGTTTATGATTTGTATCGGAAATGATCTGAGGCTGCAGTTTGGGTTCACTATGGAAGCCCCCGAACATCCTCTATGTCATGACCCACTGATGGCATATTACAGGCCGTTTAATACATTACTTACAGCTGCATTACCCTACTTTTTTCTCCCCCCCCAGAAACTATGTTGCAAAAGCAGAAGTTCAGACCACAAAATCAGACCACTACAAGCTGTTTACTTTAATAAGAAAATAGTGCACTTATTGCAAACTTGTAAGAAAGAGCCATGTGTGTTGCTATGAGACTGTTCGGGATGAGAGCTGATTGGCAATGCAAGGATGGTCCACCACGTTTCACTTTTCTGTCAGAAAAAGCTGTTCTAAAGCTGGGCTAGTCTCTAAAAAAATCATGCACGTGAATATTAGCAATGTGTGCAAAAGGGTTTGTGAGAGCGAAAAACAATGTATTCATTATTATTTTTATTTTTCAAAACAAAAAAACATAGAGTAGTCCGATATATTTGTTCTAATTTCCGGCAAATTTGTTCTTTTACAAATTCAGTGAAAAATTTGTCTTTTCATTTTAAATGTCCGATGTTATTTCAGTCCAGTCGACGCCGTCCCTGTCTTCCATCTCCTTGCAATAACAAAGCTAGAAAGTATTTAGATTAGATATATTTAAATACCAACTTCCTCCTCTCATGGTTGGAAAATCCTGTACACCAGCTTTAATATATTACTATTTTACCCTTATTATAGTTAAGAGAAGTTTAAATTAAGGAGTTTATTTCACTTCTGCCTGGACAAGTTTGTGTTGGTTTGGTCGTTATTACTCAAAAGATTCACTGAAAATTCTTCACAAAGATCATTTTACTCAATTTATGCGTTTCAGAATGATTAAAAATGAAGAGCGTTACCATCGCAATGAACAGTTTAATGTATAAAGCCTATGTTTTGAATAGTGTTGCCTATAACAGGAAACTGAATAAATGTACTGATGTGAATCGCTTCTCGTTACTGCACAACTGCCTTTTCTGTTCTCTGTCATTTTTATTTCAGATTTTTCTCTTCCCTAAAAATCAGTCCACACCTTTGCCGTGCAGCTGCTCTGTTCTCCTTAAGTTTAATTCTGTTTGAAGTCGAGAGGTATAGCTGCTGGTCACACGATATACTGAACCAGATTAGGTTTTAGAGACCTGAGCGCGACCTCTGAACTGCTGAGAAACCTTGTAATTGCCACCGCGGTGACCCCTGTGTACACACAGATACAGTTCTACATTGGTTAGAACCAATTTCTTTCCTTTTTATTGTTTTAATATTATACAAACAAGAACAAAAATAAACAGAACAAGACACAAAGAGCGAAAAAGCAAAAAGAAAATATTAGTCCGTAAAGTCAGTCATATGTCCCCTTTTGTATCGGTTAGAACATTGTATAAGTGATGCTACGTTGTTTTGGTGCTGCATAGCTGGTTTTAATATAACAATTCAGTTTTGACAATTTGTAAAAGACAATGGCAGTGTTCATCAGGATTTTGCAAGATTTATGATTCTGTCAACTGGATCAAAGAGTATTTATACAGTAAAATAGGACGTTTTATAAGACAGTGACTCAGTTCTTTGTCATATGAACTGAAGAAGTTACTTGGATGAGTGGAGAAACGTTTTGAAACTTTTGTCCAGTTTACAGAATTATACTTTCTTTTGCAATGATTTATGGTTGGAGAGTTAATTTGTAAAGTGAAATGACTTGTAGAGGTGGGCAATATTGACAAAAAGGAATATCTAATTTTTTTTTAAACTGATAACACTATTCATTATTACATAAATCCAACAGAAATGTGTTAAAACGTATTTTAAACGTGTTAGTGGAAGTTTAATGATCAGAAATTAGAAATGACTGTAAAAGTAATGACAAAAGTGCAGAAATGTCCCCTTATACCCTTTTTTGAAAGTTTACAACATCACTTCTTTTCCTTTTTATTTTTAATCAGATCTTTTCGTATTTATTTTTTCTTTACTATAAATTATATACTTGATTTTCGCATTGAATTTTTTGCATATCTTAAAAACAACATTCACAATATTATCTACAATTCGGCATACTGTATTTCCCACCTGTTTTTTTTTTATTTTTTATTATTTGACATCTTGGCAGCACGCACCAAGTTCCCTGTTTACCTCTTCAGTGGGATGTTTGTTTCATTGGGGTCTTATCTGTATTGATCTGAAGTCGCTTCCTGCCATTGTTGTGTCCCGTTCCTGCTGTCTCCCATCTTCCCGTTCATCCAGGCCTCTCTTTGCCCCTCTCCCCCGCCCGCCGAGGAAGCTGTGGCCTCAGAGGATATGCAGAAGCGGCAGACGCGCTGACTCTGGCACAAGGGGAGCATGCTGGGGTCCTGATAAACCTGCTGGAGGGTCACTGGGGCGACCTGATACTGGCCCTGCACACAGAAGCACGAGCCCAGTGTGATAACAGAAACACAAGCATCAGCTACACAGAGGAACTGTTTTGACATTATAATCAGACTCATGTGGGTTACACTGAACTAACTGGATAGAACACACACAGTCACAAATGCATGGAGAAACTTTGGGTTTGCCTCCCCACCTGTACTCGTTTATTTGTTTTTACTTGTGTTTTTAAAATAGTTTGATTATTGGATCCAGGAATGTCAAGATACAAAATTTAAGTTTTACAATTATTGTGAGAAGAAAATTTGAGCGATTATTCACATTGAGAGATCATGAACAAACGACAGAGAAATCCTTCATTTTCATTTTCTTTACTCTTTCATTTTCTGTTGTCTAACACATTACTATTTCTCCAGTTTGTGACCAGTTTTATGAAATCAAACTTTATAAAGTTAGTGTGACACTAGTGTGATAAAGAAAAGACTTTACATCTAGGTGTTTTTTGTTTTTTTTCATATTTTGCTTCTAAAATTGTCACAATTATAATTTTTTGTCACTATTATATTGTGACCTGAATAATCACAATTATCAAATAACATAATAATCATTTAGTAACTAGATTAGGCTATCAAGATCAAGAAGGTGTATTAGGCATGTTTCCATTGGTTTACTTTAGGGCGGATCAGACCTCCTCTCAACTGTTATAGCAGCTGGACTCTCTCTTTGAAAAAGTTAACAATTAACAGGAAAGTCATGGCTTAGCTTAGCCACAACTCAGCGCCTCAAACTTGAAATTACTAAATGTCTTTTTGTAAATTGCAGACATCGGCCTTTACCAAGAAAAAGTATAATTCATGAATTATTAAAATTTTACTTTTTAAGAAAACATTAGTTATGTTTGGGTAGCAGACCCCTGTGAGCCAAGACCTCTGGAAAGGCAGAGCACCATTAACGGTGAAAGTGAGCTGGTCTGGGGGACCAGGGCCAGTCGAAACATGGCTTTAAAATGCAATAGCGAATGCTATACTTGACATGTTATTTAAACTAATGACTGAAACATATGGCACAATAGCTTATTGTGCTGCCACCAGTGTAGTCATGGTTTATTACATATGTGTGAGGAACTTTGAGGTGTGTGTCTGCGTATACCCTTCAATACTTGTGTTTCAGAGTCTCTGTGAAGTCTTAGAGGCGTGAGAATCTATCAAATACTTGAGTTACATGCAAGAACGAAGGCCATAAATGGTGTTGAATTGCCCCTGTGCAGAGGAACACTGTTTGTCTGCAGTGGCACTGTTTCACAGGACTCTGATCTGAATGATCTCATTGAGGAGATGAGCCTTGGTTTACTTCAGCAGGAAAAGGGAAACAACCTGGACGTGTCTTTAGTGCAGCTCTGGGCTGTTGGCACAATAGGCCAGGCCCAATCTTTGTTCCACAGAGAAGATCAACAAGACAGAGCTCTATTTAGATTAACTTGATACAAACACAGAGGGGTTTACAGGCCATTACAAAACAACTTGATTCATCAGACATATTATGCTCTTTTTGGATTAAACTATAGTATACGCGGATCATTATTTTACATTTTGTTTAATGTAAACCTTAAAGTTGTTATAAAACTGCTTAGTAACAGGAACAGGTCCTTTAACTTCCTGTTCGAAACTGCAGAACAGAGAGGTCGACATAGTGGCATTTCACTGTAGCAAACAACATATATTTTTGACCCCTACGTATGACCCATTTTCAGAGCACCTAAGCTCAGCTCACCTCAGTTAGGCCGATACAGAATTACTGAAACTTGTATGACTCAATTGAAATAGAACTTTGAGTGAACTAATAGTGAGGGAACTTTGTTGTAACGTGGTTATAAAATCTCATAAAAGTAAATTTTACTTAAAATTTCCCCTTCATTGTAAATTTTATTTTACTTGATTCATTATTATCATAATTGTATTGCCTATTTTCAGTTAGATTTTCATATTAAGTTAACTGAAGTAAAGTGTTGGTATTCTCAAATCATGTAATAACTTAACATCAACAACTTTCCTCTAACATTAGTCAGCCTTTATCCAAACAACCCAAAGATAGACATGGTTTATTCATCTCAAATCTTGCTTGAGCTACAGCTACATTTGGCTTTAGCAGATAAGCACTGTTTTCTAGTTGTCTTGACCATGATAATGCTCTTATTAGTCTTGACTGATAATTAAGCTATTATATTACATTTAGTTTATAATTGTATTGTTTTTGTTACCTTTACAAACAAAAGCCTGCGCGTGATTGCTAAATGCACTGCTCATTATCTGTGCTGCCTGTTGCATGGTCCAGCTATACCTCTATTAGTTCTTATCTAACGACCAGCAGGATGTGACCAATGACAGCAACTCCATGTCTGTGTAAACATTGTTCTGCAGCCTTGACTTATAACAAGATTAGTTGACTCTCTGCACGCAAATTAATTTTATGTTCCCCTATTTGGAACACGTCAGGGGAGGGAAAGAGGCGTTGTCTCCTCAGCGATGCTTCTTTGTCAACCTTGAGTGTGAGACGTGGGCTATTTTGATCTTTTATGAAAACTGTTTTTCCCCTTGTGTTCCTGCATTGGTGTCTGATAAATATTTCTGTTCCCAATGGCCCAGTTCACGGCAGGAAGAAATAGGCAAACAAGCAACCGGACAGCTGATCCAAAAATACAAAACAAGCTAAATGCAAAATATCTACAGACATCAGAAGACATCTTGGACCTAAGTGACCCTTGGTTGTACGCCGTGATGACGACTCTGCTGCCCAGGAATATCTCTTTACCTAAAAATAGAATGAAATGTAGCTGCACGTTACAGTTAGCATTCGCGTGTCATAGTGTGTATGCTGAAATGATTAACAGCGGTCTTACAAAGTTAAACCAAATGTAAAACTAAGTAGACATTGTGGCGGTAAATGATCTGTTCAAGGGCTAGCACACTGGTTGTGGAAGGGTCAGGGGGTTAGGGCTAAGTTAGGGCTTTAATAGGACTGTCGATCAATTCTAACCAAGAATTTACCCAAACGAGGACAGAAATATGGATAAAATAGACTCTAAGGGTGAGCTGGCAAGTATATTACCATTTTATTGCAATATTGCAATTTTATTCTTACATTTTCCTCGATTGCAAGGACTAAAATTATCCTAAAATAAAATTCAGTTCAAAACAGTACAACGTGGGCTACAGTAAAGACAGAACTGCAAACTGAGCAACATCAGGAGCAGCCATCCAGAACTATCACTGATCCTGACATGTTTCATTTTCTCTACAGCTGCACTGCTAAAGAGTGTGCTTTTGTTGTCTGGGTTGATGAATAGATTTTGGGTACTACCGCGTTTCTTATAAAATGGTTGTGTATCCTGAACAAAGCTTAGAACGTGTCTGCAATCGGACATTAGTTTAATCAGGAATCACTATAAATATCTTTTTAAGTTCTTGATCAGCTTTGGTTTGAACATAAACAGACAATCTTTGTTGACTATTTTCTTTTTGTAAGTCAAGTGGAAAATAAGATTACATTCAAATAGGTTCTTGAAAAAAATGTGCAAACTGCCTCTTATCTCACTGATGAAGTCCTTGTTAAGAACCTCTCCACTTTTAGATTGTATTGTTTACAGTTATTTTACCCAACTGTCCAGGACAGATAAATGTAATTGAAACTGTGATGCTGCATTAGCCCAACGCACAAAGGCTCTCCCATCTATGAGGCTTACACTCTATGAGGGTCTAACACCTGAGCGTCCTCTTTGAAGGCTGCAGAGCAGGCGGTAATGACACCCAAATGTCCCGAGCCTTCCTGCAGAGCTGCTGGTGTGAGCCTTGACACTAATGCACAATTATCACAGGCTGTCAGACGTGATGCGATTCATGAGGAAAGTTAAGTGAAGGGTGATGAGTTTAGTCTTTGCCCTGAGCAGAGTTTGTCACCCTCAGACGTGTGTGTTTGTGCCAGGAATCTGTGGAAGAAGAACATACAAAATGAAGTGTTGACGTAGAAATGTACGCCATATTTTACAGTTACCGGTACATATTTTGATTTAACGTAAGCATTTTAAAGGTGCACAATGTAACTTTTCTGGTCACCTATGTTTTGTCTAAAATATTCCACAGTATAACATTAAACTTGTTCAGCTCCATGAAGACAAGCAAGTGACGGCTCTAGGCCAAGTTACAGGTCAGATCTTTGGGGAGGCGAGCCTGCTTACAGATTGAATACAGATCCTCTCAGTGTATTTTTTGTCAATAAAAAGACCAGCAACCGTCTCTGTACATTGTCCCTTCAAATAAAGATTAAACTAAACTTAACTAAACTAATAAATGTAAGTTAATGCCACGCTGTGGAACATGCAGGCAAAGCAATAGCAACAATCCGGGTAAAGTAATAGCGCCATGGAAATAAGCAATGAGCACCTTTAAGTAGATTGACATAAAAATGTGCTTCTTCAACAGTTAATAGAACATAACCATTTTAAGTTCACTTAAAATAAAAGCTTTTGACCAATTAAAAAGCAGTAGATGTAATTACACTTTTTTTCTGGCTGAGATATGTCACATACAAGTGGATCATGGAGGAAGCAGCTGTGCCGACGCAGCACTGTAGGTAACAGGATGGGGCCTGTGGCTCTTCTTCACGCAAGTGTCAGCGGCGGCACATCTCCAGCCGAGCTGCCCCTTCAGGGGTCGCGCTCATAAACTAATATGAGATCAAAGATGGAGGCAGACTCTCTGTCACTGCAGCGGGACACCTCGAAAACGACACACTCAACTAAAACGTTGTTTAAGTGTTTGAAGTATGTTTTAAAATGTATAAAACAAACGAGAAAAACATGCAACACTAAACACAGCACAGAGAGAGAGAGCATGAATAACAAAAGACATTCAATTAAATTACATCTCATATTGAGAATATGTTTTATCAACATTTGACAAAATATGAATCAAAAACCTGCCATTGTTCTGAAAGTAAACGTGGTTTTATTATTTGATTGAAAAAGTGATTCCCAGAAAATAAAAATGTGCGTACCTAGTTGAATGGGTGAGCTTTGACATTTTAGGTCAAAGGCCAAGAACATTCAGACACGCACTGTCTGTACCACAATAGACTTCATACAGTCAGTCACTTTTATTTTTTACTCATCTATTTGTGTTCGTCTTCAACTTGTTGCATGTTGTCAGCGACTCTCAAAAGTCTGCTGCGAGACTTTCTCAGTGGAGGGTCTCACACTGACTGTGTGAACAAATGTTCTTGGTCCTGAGCAGTTGAATATAGAACATTTTATGAGTGTTTAGACTGTTCCCACAAACCAGGCTAATAATAAGCCACAAACTCACCCCATTTTACCAAAGACATTGTAGCTGAAATTAGACTAGATGGATATACTTGAAATCAATGTTAATTAATTAATACATCAAATGAATTTTATTCTACAACACATTTGATTCGGTTTTCACACAGAGGCTATGGGGTTGTGCTTTTGCAGGCTTAGGCCACCTCCACCTGCTCCTTCGGTTTTCTGTGTGGTATTGGTGCATCACTCACAAAAGACAGCGACCGGTAGTAACGTCTTCCCAAACATCTCCACGGTGTGTGGTTTACAAGGCCACACAGGCAAGAACAACACACAAGTGGCTCATTAGAAGGGAAAAACAAACTCATGTTGCGAATTCAGGCAACTTGTCAAAACGAGAAGTTAAAGCTGTTGGAAGCTGTCACTCACTCTTTGCCTAAAATGTGAACAATTTAGCTGAAACTTGTTGTCATCTTTAAATAAACCATTTTCCATCTTCACTTGAAGAGACTAATGAGGGGTTTTTTGAAAAGTGAGTGGGCGGATGTGTCCATTCTTCTGGCCTGATGTTTTATTTAGTGATATGTTGTTTTATTATTACTCAGTGTTTTATGTTGCACCTTAAGGCCGAGACAAGTTCCTACGTTTTTGAATTTTGTTCATTGACAATGGCAATAAACTCTTTCTGATTCTTTTCTCTTTCTGATCATATCATATCCCTGTCAGCGGACACAGCTAAAAACAGGCCGGAGTGGTGCCAGCGTGCAGATAGGAAGCTCGCACTGATTCACTATAAGCTTTTTTCCTGTTTGGCCCATTGTCCTGCTTCAGGGGAACAAGGTGGGTGGCGAAATATCACAGTCAATGGAAAGTAATTTAGCATGTTCAGATTTAAAAGTTATAACTCCTAGAAACAGAGGTGAGTAGCAGCCAAAAACGGTACAATAATATTACTCAAGTAAAACTAAAAGTACCAGTAAAAATAGACTTTGGGAAACTAATATTCATGTAAGAGTAACTGTAAAAGTAACTTCTGGATGTAACAATGTAATTTGAAGAAAAAAAACAACATGAAATAAAGCACAAAATCACATATTTTAAAAGGATAGACACAAAATGAGAAAAAACGAATTCATATCTGAAGAGGCGGTGCGAGAAACACAAATGTTCAAATCATTTGATATGGTCAACATAAAGCTTTACTCACTTGTAAATTTACTCGCAGTGGTACTGTTACTTAAAACAAAATATGACTCAAGTAGGACAAAGAAGTAAGCAAAAACTACACCGAAAAGTTTTTTTTTCCCCAAAAAAGTTACTCGAGTAAGTGAGAAAACGTAACTGAGAACAACCCACGTCGGCCTGTCAGTAACCAATTGAGCCAGGATTTCAAGACCAAATTTGCATATGTGATTCTGAGGTTAAAATGCATTTCTTGTAAGCACAATGCAGTAAAGGCAACTTCTATATTCAACACGTTTTGTACAACCGCTACACTTCAGTGTGTAGCCACTGAAGAAGTATTTGACCTAATGCAATAAAGCTAGAGCTGAACTCAGGGGCATTATCTTAACTTTAATTATCACAATTCAAGTTTTTGATGATTTGTGGGTTTATCGTCCATCAGTCCATTTTCAGACTACGATAATTTATTATTTGTCTGTGCAAACTATAAATTTCATTCTGTGCCTTACAACCACCTCTGCTGAATGCAACCACAGGATGTGAACCGTCAAATGAAGCCACACACTCGATAATTTGATTGCCACATAACTAAATAGATCATTTTGAAATACTGTAATTGGCAAACGAGCTGCTGCTGCTGCTGATGGTAAATGACGTTTGGGGTGAGGAGGGGACAAAGGGAGTGAATTAGCCTGATAATGAGCGGGGAAGCGGAGATGAGCTGACTCAAACAGAACAGATTGGACAGAAAGATTGTTGAGTAGTTGTGTCTAAAGTTCCAAGTCCGGCGCCACTGCGGAGCTTGACTGCCCCTCTGCTTCTGCTTCTGCTGCCCTGGTGAAAGATGGGACTGGCCTGTGGGTGAGCTGTCCCACCTGGGCTGACAGATGCGCCCACACTGCACACATGCTTGGGCTTACAGCTCCGTAAAGTGGTCCACATGCTTTCTGTGCAATACAATGTAATGGGAAACAACAGCTATAAGGGCCTTGCTGTGTATTGTGTTACAAAAAAGAACTGATGTAGGGATTTTTGGAGCATATCTAATAGAAAAAACGAATTATTATTAATGGGGATGTGTTGTGCTTATTTCAGGTTTTTAGTCTTGAACTATAACATCTAGATCATAATGTTACATTTTCTTTTCTGTAGACTACGACAATGATCTAAAACGGCTTAGAAATAGAAACAGGTTAATTGAGTGTAGTGACATTTCACTGTAAAACGCAGCAGATTGTCATACACATGGTTTTATTTTTTAAAAGTGGCTATGTGACATTTTAGAAACCCTACATGTCTCACTCTTGAGTCTAATAGTGTTCAAATAATCACAACTAAATTCAGGGATGTGGGCAGGGATTTTCTGAGCACCCGAACCTCTGTTGCAGGAAAATACAGGATTAACTCAAACATAGAGGAATCAATCAAAATACAACTTTGAGTAGGAAAATTATGAGGAAACACTGTTGAAACACGGTTAAAAGCTCATTTAAGTTGATTTTGCATAATAAGTCCCCATTTCTCCTTTTAGCATTGGGAGTGACCATTTCATGTTGTTTACTGTTGCAAAAATGCATATCACATAATTTATGAAGGAAAAATGACAGACGGATAATTACTAATATTATGATGTGTGTTTGCTTTAGATACAATATTAGTCAGCAGTTTTACTTTATTGCATGTTGTTGACAGATAATACTGCACATCATCACAGTGTATTTTCAATTAAATGCCTTTGGCCAGTGCTGTGTTTGAGTAAGCCACATCTCATTAGAGCCGAACACTTGATTCTCAGTCTGACATGTTTGAACATGTGCAGGTTTGGGAGCAAAAACAGAGAGCAGCTCCATCCACTGTTGAATCACAATGAACCACTGTCAATTGATATTATAATTGGCCACTTAGTGAAGCGAATCATGCCCAGGCCTGACTCAGAGCCCACTGTCTAAACATGTCCAAACCTCACATTCCACCTGGGAAAATGAGTTCGTGTTTTACACAATAAGAGGAAACTTGCATTATAATTCCACTTAATGTTCCAGAGTGTCCCTTTTACAAGACATCTACAAAAATTATGATGGTAATATGTACGGATTTTTTCATTTTAGGAATTATCATTTGATACATGTTTTGATTATTTTATTATTATGAAATCTTGTATCTTCTATTTGTTTAATGAAAGATAACGTTATAATCCCAAGCCTCATTTAATTAATTCAATCTTTTTATTCATGATATTTTTTATAAACCCTTTAAAATGTTTCATATTTCATCAGGATATTCAAAATTCTGGAATAAAGAAGCAACATTTAGTCAAAGCTGTTAAAGTGTCTTTACTATTAAATGAAAAATATATATCCTAAAACACATTTGTTTCCAGGCTCACATGTAGCTGAGTGGTTCTCATTTGCCAAAATCATCTTGATTTTTCATATTAAATGATAATGTAATTTCTCAGTTGAAATGACATAATTTTAGCCTCCATTCTTGAATTTAGAATGTATTTGTTTACAAACTTTTAAAGGGTCTATCCAATAATTACAGTAGCCTACATTTGTCATTTAAACACTACAATTTCTTTCACATAATTAAAGTCTTCCTACTGTCAACAAACGTAATGAAGTTAGATGAATGGAGGATAAGGGGTGTGTTGCAGTAGAGGCACGTTCTTGTCTGGGGGCGGCCCCAGAGAGGGGGCCATCAGGGGGGGCATGAGTGTGCAAAGGGGAGGGCACAAGTCATGGGGTATTTAAAGCCTGAGCACATTTCTCATGCAGCAACAGTCCTCAGTCATCTCTCATTAACTTTGGATCTATTTGCTGCAAACAAGACCTGAAATGGATCTGGGAGCCACTTCCAGCCCTTACGACTACTATGACTACGACGAGGAAGAAAATGCCACCATGTGTGACTACTCCGAATGGACACCCTCCTACTCGGTCATCCCTGTGCTGTACATGCTCATCTTCATCCTGGGCCTCTCTGGGAATGGAGTAGTCATCTTCACCGTGTGGCGGGCCCAGGGCAAACGCCGTGCTGCTGATGTCTACATTGGGAACCTGGCACTGGCTGACCTCACCTTTGTGGTCACTCTGCCACTGTGGGCCGTCTACACCGCCATGGGCTACCACTGGCCCTTCGGAGTGGCCTTGTGTAAGATCAGCAGCTACGTGGTGCTCCTGAACATGTACGCCAGCGTATTCTGCCTCACATGCATGAGTTTCGACCGCTACCTCGCCATCGTGCACTCGCTGTCCACCACTCAGCTCCACACTCGAGGTCACGTACGCTCTTCTCTAAAAGCTATCTGGCTCCTCTCTGGACTCCTCGCTGCTCCCACCTTGGTGTTCCGCACTACCAAGTTTGACTTCACCAGCAACAGGACGTCCTGTGCCATGGACTTCAGCCTGGTGTCCGCTAAGGAGCAGGAGAACCTGTGGGTGGCTGGACTCAGCATCTCCTCCTCTGCACTGGGCTTTCTGCTGCCGTTCTTGGCTATGATGGTCTGCTACTGCTTCATTGGATGCACTGTCACGCGCCACTTCAACACTCTGCGTAAGGAAGACCAGCGGAAACGCCGCCTCCTGAAGATCATCACAACTTTAGTGGTTGTTTTTGCTGCTTGCTGGATGCCCTTCCATGTTTTGAAGAGCGCAGATGCCCTGTCCTATTTGGACTTGGCCCCTGCTACCTGCTCCTTCCTGCGGTTCCTGCTCCTGGCACATCCATATGCCACCTGCTTGGCTTATGTAAACAGCTGCCTCAACCCTTTCCTCTATGCATTCTTCGACCTGCGCTTCAGATCCCAGTGTCTCTGCTTACTCAACCTCAAAAAGTCTTTACATGCTAGTCCAGCCGGTTCTCTATCTTCTCAGAAGACTGAAGCCCAGTCTCTGGCAACCAAGGTGTGACCAAAACCTAGCAAGAGAGAGACACTAAAGACACATGCAAAACAATGCAGAACTTGCTCACGAAGTCGCCTGCAGTCAGTTTCAGGGTGACACCCCCTTTTATCTCCCGTCTGACCCTATAGACTCCTGCGAGCTCCCAGACAGGCTTGTGGTTATAGAAGCTGACCACAAATGTCTCTCTGTTATGTAGCAGCGATGGGTTTGGAACAGAAGGGACCAAGCACAAAACAAACTTGAAATGTGGACTTAGAACCACTCGTACATTGTGCTTGTGGACTTGACCTGCCAACTTCATTTGTGAAAACCAAGCCACTGTGAAGAGAAGTTGTGCTTCCACAGGTCTTGTTTTCAATATGCACTTGAGGTGTAAGATCTCCCACCCACTCTCTGGTTTTTGTGACCACAGCCGGCAGCATTTGACTGTGTGTTTGCAAGCGTAGTAAGGTGTGCCAGTCGATGTGAGGTGTCGTGGTCTGATCAAAAAGATGGGGGTCCCAGGCAGACAGACATATGGCAGCTGACAAATGGCTACAGGTTGCTGCTGCTCAAGGCTCCAATTAACAATGTGACTGTTTTGACAGTTTGTGTGAGTGTGACGAAATGAATGAGTCAGAGCAAACCATGAATTGTTCTTGAAGTATTTTGTCAATACACGTGACTATGTTTATGATTTTGTAATAAAAATGTGATATGAAAAAACAAAAATCTCCTTGTCTTTTTCCAGTGTCTTGTTGGAATGTATTTTCTCCTTGCAGTGAATGTACACTTTCCTGTCAGAGCATTGCTGAGGGGAGTCTGTCAGCCTCCCATTGTGTTGTGCAGCACTAAAATCAAAGCACATGTCTGCAGGAAATGCATGCTGGACCTCTGTTTCCCTCCGTCAACACTGTTTGTTTCGGTTTTCACAACTTTTTATTTTTTAAAGCATCCATGTTTTAAATTACAATAGACTAAAAATAAAAGAATCTTGTTACATGTCCTATATATGTATCCCTATTTAGAACAACAAAAACTATATTTCTCTGGCTATATTGTGTATCACTGGCCACATATAAAGTCCAATGTGTGTTTTATTGACCACCTAAAACTTTGCCCTAAATTGGTTCATGTAGGAGTTTTATGTGCAAAGGTAATACACTGAACTAAGCTTGTAATTAGTGGTTTATTAATTATCATTTCAGTGCGAGAATGGTCTTTGCTATCTTCTGCAGATCTTGTTTTCAGACAATTCCTCCTTCTTGAATCATGTGATTAACTAACTGCACTGTAATGAGCTTTTTACAGGCCCTAATCAGCAACAGCAGGAGACAAAGGGATTGGACTAATCCTAGACAATGATTTCTACTTGAAGCTGACTATGAGCCTTTATGGAGTAAGACCTGTGATGGACGATTAGTCTTGATAAGTTACATTTAACTAACAGTCCGTAGAAACAAGAGATGGGCCTTTTTGAAATCATTTCACAAGGGGGATATTTGGACCCTGTAAAAAAAGAAATCCGACAGCTGCAGCGACAGTCACTTGTGCTCCTTCATCACCGTCTCAGCTCTTTAATCTCTGCTGACAACAGACACACACACAGACATGCACTCAAGTCTTTGTTCAAAACATCTTGGTGCTTCGAAAATGGAGAATAGAGGGATTCTAAAAGCTTTTTAGATGAGATGTACAGACTCAAACTGTTTTTGAGCCAATAGACGGGTAGCCTATTGGCTTTAATTGTCAATAAAAATACAACTTGATAAAGGGAAACATCCATTGTAAGTCTATGTTGCAAATAGGCATATGTTTTTTATTGGACATGCAGCATACAGTACAATCTAAGATGCTTAGAGCGGCTATTTTTTACAAGATGTCACGGTATCCTCCACCTGTCATGTCACAGTGCAATCTGAAAGTCTATCCGGGCAGATTGCTTCAGTGAGATTTTTATGGTTTATGAAGGCATTTTTATTTATGCTTCACAGTTGTCATGGGTATTCTATAGATCCTCAGGGTAGTGCATTTGTGTAAGATAGTTGCTCAGAAGTGATTCACTAATGTTTTCATTCTACCATAATGACAGAGAGGTCGCAGGGAGGCCTGAAGGTCGAATGACAAGTGCAGAGAGCCAAGAGAGCATTTACCAGAAAAACAACCAATATTTTTTCCCAACTTCTACACCTGTGTGCAACCTGACACCACTTAGCTAATTTGACTGATTTTTATTAATTAATTTATTTTTCTTCATTACATGAACTTTAGATTTGTAATACAATATTTTATTGTAGAATGTGTTTCTTATTTTTTTCATCTTGCTACGGACTTTGAGCCAGGCAGGCATCTCACTGGAGTTGACTGAACCAAGATTAAATAAGGCGATTATGGTATGGTAGATTACAGCCATTGTGCCCGCTTTTATTTTGCCAAATTTAATACAACCTGAGCTTGCCGTGGATAAGCAGGGGAAGATAGATCAATGGATGGATAAATCATGCTTTGGCAAATTATGCTTGCCATATTTGAAAAGTCAAAATATCCCAAACAGATATCTTAACGGCAATTTCTGAATTCTGACTGATCAAGACCAACTGGATGGCTGATATTTGCACTTTTCAGCCTATCATCCATCAGCCTTGAAACTCCAGCATTGGGAGTTGAAGTTACAGGCTACATGTGTTTGACACTTTAATGAGGAGAAGATGGCTGATCAGTCATCGGCTGCGCAGAATCCTAAAAAAAAATTGGTACCAACATTGGCCATGAGGAAACCCATATCAGTCAATCTTTAGTCTTGGTTGTTCCATTGTTTAAGTCAAGGCACACCCCAGCTACTTTTTTAGGTCTGTTTATTCAACAGTGGAGATTGGAAGAGAAAGCGGGTTTCAATGAGTGCCCACAGTCGTTGTCATATCAATGGGTGACTGATGGCCCATCCACTGTTTACAGTCATGACTAGGCACATAAATCCAACCCCTATAAACCAGGCCAGGCAGAAAATAGACTAAGGAAGTGTGTATGTATTTCTGTTTGGTGTAACAATGGAGACTGAGTTGAAAAGCCCAAAGACCGGACCTGGTCCTAATTTCTCTGTTACTGGGGTAGGATGAAAGATTGACCTTTACTGTGTCTTGAAGGACCCTCAGCTTCCTGCAGCTCGCGCTCTTTACACAAGTACTGCAGGGTCCCGAGAGGATTCAGAGCCAGGGGGCCAAGCAGGAAGGACACTGGCCGAGCAAGGTAGTAGTTTCTAACTGGATATCCTGTCTTTAAGATGACTTTCTAAACTTCAGGTCCTGCCCAAGCTATGTACTTGAATTGGGTGATATAGTCCTCCAATATTCATGTGAAATAAATAAGTCAAATTAGGTGTTGTCTTACTTTCCTAGATGGCAGATGTTTCAAAAGCTTTTACACAAGGCGGCCATCATTAGTGAGGGCACGTCGTTTCCGAAAGCCAAAAGAGCGGAAGTGTCCAAGCTTTGGGCTTCTCCGGATCTGGACTTGTTCAGGGTGGATCGTCCTTTTAGCACTACACAAAGCGTCTGTTCATTGCCTCCTCTATCAGCTCCATTGTAAGGGCTAAATAGATGCCCTGTCATCTGCAGGGGCCTGGGCCAGTTCAGAGGCTCAGCTGCACTCATTTTAAGCAGCACAGGTAAAGATCACATCCCTTGCATGCAAACACACACACACACACACACACACACACACAAACACACACACACAAGAGCTGTCCACAGACAACAAGTATGCTAATGAACACGTTATTATATATGCTTTTATATGTATGCATTGTGATATTAAATTGCATTAATACATTATGTACATTTAATTGTTTTGTAGAACACTTTGAACTGCACAAATACATTTTGATTGATTCATTGAACACAATGATATTACAGGACTATAGCCAACATTACACTGGGCCTACAGGTCTACAGCATAGACAATGGTCTACATGTTTTTTGGCGTATTTGAAGACCCAATCAATATTGTCTTTCTACTTCGATTAAAACGTAGATACTCTGGCCCACACTCCAGTACAGTAGGTGGCGGGAAAACACCAAAACGTTGGTTGCCACTCAAAAAACAGAAGAAGAAGTCCGTGGATTAAAATAGCAGATGATCAACAGCGACGCTTGGTGACGGAACTAAACATTCTGCCTATGAACTCCAGAGAGTAGAGCGGGGGGCCTGTTAGCATAAGGCTAACCCGCTAGCACAACAAAACGCTGGATTTATGTCTTTCTAGGTTGTCGGACTTATGGTTTCCCACAGACAGAAGCGTGTCTGGAGGTACATAGAGGAGGGAAGTCTGCTGAAGCTGAAGTCGTACCTGAAGAAGCACCGGGACGTGGAGCTGAACTTCTCCCAGGGCCGCAGACAGAGGAGCCCGCTGCACCTCGCCTGCTGCCGCGGAGACGACGCGGTTCTGCGGCTACTTCTCAAACATGGAGCCGGGGTTTTACTGAAGGACCATAAAGGAGACACAGCTTTACACACAGCTGCCAACAGAGCACTGAAGCACGGGAAAACTGGTACGAAAGTTCACTTAACTTAAATGGAAAAGCTGTATATAACATTGTTTTCACGTTAACCTCTTGTGTCCAGTCTATGACGATTTGGTCGTGCCTCTGCAGGAGAACTGTCCAGAAGCCATGTATGTTCCCAACAGAGCAGGAGTGACTCCAGAGGACCTTCTCAAGTGGATGAAGCACTCAGAGGTTCGCGTTTGTGATGCACACTTAATTCGAGAACATTCAAGCTTAGACATTGATTATTCATATTGCCATCTAATGCAAATTAACTTTCCAATTGGGTTACGCATGAGCTATAACAATAATGACGATGGTATTTGTATTTATATTTTCAAGACAAATGCCAGCACCAGCCGTCAATCGGAAAAGGATCCAGAGAGGGAATGGATGGAGAAGATGTTTGATGAATGCGAAGATGAATTCTTTGAAACATTTGGTGTCTATGATGGTAAATTACATGTTATTACTAAACTCATTTCCATTGTGATGTAATAACCTAATGTTTAATTTTTGAACAGCTGATGACTTTCTTCCTGTTGACGAAGACGATGAAGACTTTGGCGATTGGGCAGATCGTCTAAGAAGGGAATATTTTGACAAAAAGCATGCTGAAGCTCAGAGACTTGCAGCATCATGTTCAGGATCAAAAAGAAGGAAAACTGATGAGGAGAGACAGCAAGAGCAGAAAAGCCACAAAGAACACCTCAAGAGGCTGCAGCGGGAGCATGAGGAATACTTGTCTCGGGCCGCTCGAAAAGAGGATGAGACGCGACAAGGGAAGAAACGACGCTATGAAGAGCGATGTGCAGCGACTTTTCAGCCTTCGTCCTCCACAGGTGAAACTAAACTGTGCTACAGTGACATCCCCTGGCCAGCTCCACGAGGCACTGTCCAGGAGATGGTGGGTGTTATGCTCCATGGTGTTGACAAGAAAGACACAGCTGCCTTCCGTAAAGTTCTCAGGAAACAACAGACTCTATGGCATCCAGACAAGTTTGCTCAGAGATGTGCCTCTCGACTGGAGGAGAAAGACAAGCAACGTGTCCTTGACACAGTCACGGCTCTGTCCCAGGAACTTAACGCGCTGGCACAAAGTCTTAAAACGTAATAAAGGGTTTTCAGATGAGAGACAATTTCATACTGGGGACATGAAGTGTGAACAGTAATAGTAACAAAATATACTTTTAGTTATCACTAACGATGTTTTATATGTTGTACAACAAAAGGAAATCCATGTATATTATAATTTTCTGAGTGTTTCATTGACTGTATGTTTGCATATATTTGCATATTTCATTGTGACCTTTGGAGTGAATGTATTTGTTTATTTGTAAATGTATATGTAATTATGTGTTAATTAAACTAACTCAGTATTGCAGATTGAATTGTGGTGTATATTTCGTTTGGAAAAATACAGTTGCTGTGTATATAAAGAATAAGAAATCTGCAGAAAAGTACCTGATTTAACAGGAGACAAAGGGAATCAGGTGATTGGTCTGTTTTCAGTGATGAAACTGAGGATGCGCTGGTTGCCAGGTTGGACATATTCCTCCTATAAAGAACATTTTCGTGTATTTCATCTAACATTTTATGGGCGTTGTTCTTATTTAGAAATTAAGACTTTGTCTAAAGAGATGTCTTTTTAAACATTGTAATATTTCATGCCGAATCTTCCTGTAATTTATAATTGAAAGTACAAAAACATTACAGACCATGGCTGCACGACATAGGAAAACATGTGGCTGTTGATTACTGCAACGCTTTTTGACAAAATATTTTCAATTCTATTGAAACTAAAATAATAAGACAACTAATGAAAAGAGCTCTTTACTAAACTATTATTTTCACAAACTAAGATCAATTAACAAAGATAACTTTTCTACCTCTCCTCTCCTGTGGACACTGTTTCCATGCGACCATACAAGACCTACACGACCATATCTGATTTCTGGAGTTGTCAGATTAAATGTCAACATCTGATGTTAGTAATCTGATATGTCTTTCAAAAATGAAAGAAAATGTTAAAGATCATCACTTTGTCTTCCAATAGCCATGTCACAATACATATCAGCAGGTATTTTTGATGATCAGATTTCTCTTGTGCATGGAAACACACGCCAAAAACAGGTATATCGATTGGGTTATGGGATTATTCTAGTTATCAGTTTTTTTTTTTCCAGGCCACGTAAATCCATCCAGTTCTCCTGTGATGCCACGGATCTGGCAACCCAGGGACGCAATCGGTGCCACTTGCCGGTGACGTGAGACGAACACAGGCCGTAGCCTAAATCCAACTCAATAATATTTAACGTGGTGTGTGCCTTTAGCACAGTGTGCTCAAATAGTGGATTGGTGATTTATTTGACCAGCTCCATGTTAGTCATTTGTGCGTCTCCGTAGTCCCTCCTCGGCTCGTGTTTGTGTTGAAATCACAGGTGTCCAGCTCCTCCAGGATGACGCCTATCGCCGCCCGCTGCAGACGCTGCAATAAAGAGGTTTGTGTCTTTTGTTTTCATGTGGCTGAGCTGTGGGGAAAGGGGGAGCTTTCCAGGGAACAAACCGACGTGGCACCTACAGACAGAATGAAGATCGCTCCTCGTAGGGAAAATAATAATCCTCATGGGGATGTTAATTGGTTTGCACGAGTGTAAATGCGCCCGGTGAAATAAGTGCTGTGTGTTTTGATGTAGTGACGGCTGCTGGAGAGGTGGAGGTGTTTGCAGATACAGAGGCAGTGGTCTGCAGATATAATCATGGTGTTTCGGAGCGAGGAGATGTGCCTGGCGCAGTTGTTCCTGCAGTCTGGCTCTGAGTACGACTGCATCAGCGCGCTGGGAGAGCTGGGGCTGGTCGAGTTCAGAGATGTCAGTAACTCCTCATTTATTACACACTTAATGACGAGGAAACATCTCTGTGCACCTCATTTGTTTTCCATGTAGACAGCGTACAGTGTTTTTCAGTTTTATGTTTGTATCATTATTTCAAAACATTGTCGCAGCAATTAGTTAAACTAACTGTAAACATGTATGCAGTGGTGGAAGGAGCCTACTGAACTCAAGTAAAAGTACAGTATATGTTGGGCAGCAACGATTCATTTACTAATTGGGACTAGTTGATTAAAAAAATATCGTAATCGTATTTCTATCATCGTAATTGTTATCTGACAATACAGGCTATAAAATACATATTAAAATGCCTTTTTATAACAACGATAATTAAATCAAGATGTCACAAAAAGCATCGAAAAATCGGAAATATTCTTTATCTAGAAGCCTTCAGTCACCATATTTCAACCTTTATTTGTTTCAAACGGATTTACAACATTTACAATAGAAAACTACAGTGAGACTGCAGTGCTTTGGGACGATTTAGACTCTTACAAAACTCAATCATTTGCATGATTTTAAATGGAACTAATACAATTACTAGAATTATACCTGATTACAAGTCTTAAAAATATACTCAGAAAAGCACAATTACCCCCAAAAATTACATGAGTATTTGTAATTAGTTACTTTCCCACCTCTGGCTTTAGGCACATGACGTAATAGAGCACCTCATTAGAGTTGTTTACATTGATTTATCTATGACTTTTTTCCTTTCAGCTGAACCCAAGTGTCAGCTCGTTCCAGCGACGCTTTGTCAGCGAAATCAAGAGATGTGAAGAGATGGAGAGGATTCTGGGTAAGATGAATATGACATCACGACAGCAAACCTGTGCATCTGGTGTATTTAACACTCCTGACTGCTGTGTGTACAAGGGTTTCTTCTGCGGGAGATCCAAAAGGCCAAAATAGCAGTGCCACAAGAAGACGAGAGCCCAATAGCTCCACCTCCAAGACAAGTGCTGGAGATAATGGTAAATCATGCTCTTGTTTACATTTTAAAAGAAAGTTCAACCAAGTGTCTTGAAGAGCACCAGATCTTATGGTGATTGCGGAAATGAGAGAAAATAACTGACAAAGTTAGTCTGTGTGTGTTTTAATGTGAATCTATTGTGGTGATGAAAGATTGTAATTTATTTATCTATTTATTGTAATCAATAAACAAAACCATAAGAAAGAAGGCATACTCATAGCAGCCATCTCTGTGCAAGTGCAACAAGTGATCATAAGTTAAATGAGGACTGTGGACAATGATAATATTACAATAGATTGTTTTATGTGTGATGCTTTCAGGAACAGCTCCAGAGGCTGGAGATGGAGCTGAGTGAAGTGGCCAGGAACAAAGAGAAGCTGCAGAGGAACCTGCTGGAGCTCACAGAATACACTCACATGCTGAAGATCACACGCACCTTCATCCACAGCCGCTCCAGAGTAAGTCTAAAACTCTGTCAAAGCTGCTTCTATTATAGAACTCTTTTTGCTAAGGTAAAAAGGAAAAGTGGTCAAATGAATTACTAAACTAACTCAATTAACAGTCCATTGTGAAGCCCAGTCAAATCTTAGAGAATACGCAAACAAAAATCAAAAATGAATACGGAATATTGCCTTTCAATTATGAATTGGCCTTTCACACAAACGGTGTTTCCATGCCAGTTTGTATGCTTCCCTTCCTCTAACATTTTGTTTTCCAGTCCTCTTCAGTGACTGAAGTGGAGGCAGGGTTTAATTAATGACACTTCAAGGTCCCGATGCTGCTTCTGACAAGGGGCTGGTTATGTGTCAATTTTGCCTAGGTCGGTTTATATTCATTCATTGTTAAAATTAGCTTTATATTGCCTTGGAGATGATACAAGGCTTCTTCTGACAGTGTGATTTGGTTTCGTGTCCCTGTCTCTCACCCACCAATATGAGTGCAATAAAGCTTTTATATGAAATTATGCACAGAATCACAATATAACAATCTCATCACAAGGCAGATCACAATTTGATTTTATATTGTCATTTTGACGCCATTTCAGCAGAAGTGGTTAGAATAGTTTGTTCACCAACCCGAAGGTCAGCAGTTTGAACTCGAACCATTGCATACTGTTGTGTTGTAGGCAAGACACTTTGCTAATGTCGTGTGTGTGATTGTGGGTGAAGGCAGGGTTAAATGGAAGCCTACAGTGTGTGTTACCACCACGAGAACAAATGGAATGAATAATGTACAGAATTGTGGTGACTTTAAGCGTTGAGAAGAGCTTAGAGCAAGTCATGCCTCATTATTAATATTATTGCCCTGACCCCAACTACAGAGTTAATTCATTCATTATAAAGACATTTGTGAGATAAAATCTATGTCTACTTTTCTCGCAGAGCCTTTTATGGAGCAGTTAAAATAAGATGTCTTGAATGAAACATATTCCTTTTTATAATTAGCATGAGGCTCTTGGTCCCCAGTATGAAGAGTTCCCAACTCTGGACACAGACTCTGTGACCGGCTGCACCGGCATGCAGAGGCTGGGAGCCAAACTGGGGTGAGCTGCTCTACTTTTTATGGTCTCAAATAAACAAAAACATGAATGTCATGTGGTATTTTCTGGTTGTAGATTTGTTTCAGGTCTTATCCAGCGAGTGAAGGTCGAGGCCTTTGAGAGAATGCTCTGGAGAGTCTGCAAGGGTTATACTATCCTAAGCTACGCAGAAGTAGATGAAACTCTAACAGATCTCGACACAGTGAGCTGATGCATACATTACATCTCCTGAATATTATAGCTAATTAACTTTCTGGTCAAACTCTATTAATCATAGCAACTGGACAAACATGTTTTAAGAGTGAATAAGTTTAGTCACCTCTTCAGTTCCTCTGACAAGGTTCTGGTTAGTCACTGCTTTTATGGAGGAGCTAACTACACTTAAAGGAACTGAAGAAGCTAAATAGATGAGTGGAGAAACATATTCACTCTTAAAAAAAGTGGACAACTGAGATATTACACAGACATCTATTAACAATAAAAAACATAATCACTGAGATAAGACCTGTTTTGGAAACCACAACAACTACAGCATTCAAACGCTTTCAGCTTTCCTTTAATTGTTTATCTGGATGACAAAATATCCTGAACCGTTTAAAGATTATTCAGATATATATATTGTGTATACTTGCCTGGATGACTGGGAGTCAGTCTGGAGAATTTACTTACCTGTTTACATGTTCCGACCGCCACAAAGAAGATACCATAATGTTTTATACATTTAGCTCAGCACTCATCATAGTGTAATAAATGTACTGTTTATTACAGGGAGAAATAAGTGAAAGTGTCGTGTTCCTAATCTCTTTCTGGGGTGATCAGATTGGACAGAAAGTCCAAAAGATATGTGATTGGTATGTATACACACTAACATACTGTATCATTGTGATTGCACTTAAGGTTTACGTTATAAACAAACTTTCTTTATCACAGTTACCACTGCCATATTTATCCACACCCGGAGAATGACGAGGAGAGGGCTGATGTGTTGGACAGCCTGAGGACTCGAATCCAAGACCTTAATAATGTGCGTCAAACTACTGACATTGATTATTAGCCATAAACATGGGATGATTTGTTGACTGCTTTATCACAGGTTTTACACCGCACCGAGGACTACTTGAGGCAGGTTCTGCAGAAAGCCTCAGAGTCAGCCTTCTCCTGGGTTGTACAGGTCAAAAAGATGAAGGCAATCTACCACATCCTGAACCTCTGCAGCTTTGACGTCACCAACAAGTGTCTCATCGCTGAGGTTTGGTGTCCTGTCAGTGACCTCAACAACCTCCGGGTGGCGCTAGAAGAAGGCTCAGTGAGTGTCGAAAAAATGTGAATTCTATTGTACTTTCATAAAGATGTGCTCCAAAGTGTTTCTTCTAAATGCACTTAGAGAAAAGGTGATGCTACCGTTCCATCGTTTGTGAATCGCATTCCAAGTTCAGACACTCCTCCAACTCTTGTAAGAACAAACAAATTCACCTCCGGGTTTCAAAGCATTGTGGAGGCTTATGGGGTGGGAGACTATCGCGAGGTAAGCCCAGGTAAGAAGTTTTGTTTTCTAAACTAATTTAGCCTACCGTTTATTCAGTTACTGCCTTCATTGATATGAATGTTTTGCTTGCAGCGCCGTACACAATCATCACCTTCCCTTTTCTGTTTGCTGTGATGTTTGGTGACCTTGGGCATGGTGCGGTGATGAGTCTGTTCGCTTTATGGATGGTGCTCACTGAAAAATCTCAAAAGAAAAAGCGCTCCTGTAATGAGGTTGGTTTCTCTTACTGCACAACATAGCTGAATGGTCTTCAGCTGGAGATAATGGTGCCTCTGGCCTTTGCAGATATGGATGACATTTTTTAACGGTCGCTACATCATCCTAATGATGGGGCTTTTTTCAATATACACTGGGCTCATCTATAATGACTGCTTCTCCAAATCTCTCAACATTTTTGGATCCCGCTGGAGTATCAAGGCTATGTTCACAAATCAGCACTGGACGTGAGTATTTGAAGCGTACATTGGCGAAGACTAGAATAGATTATTATTATTTTATTTTATTATTATTTCAGCCACAAAAAACATGCTCGCTGCAATTCTTGATACAGTGTTTTATTAGTACAAAGATTAAATACGAGTAACTTTTAGGAAAAAATACATGTCATTCATATTAATTTACCTTTTCAAGAAATGAAAATGTCTTCTTTCACCTCTTCTACTCTCATATATTTGATGTGTATACTTTGTCTTTCACAGGAACAAAACACTCCAAACAAACGCCGTGCTTATGCTGGATCCAAATGTCAGTGGAGTGTTCAGTGGGCCTTATCCTTTGGGCATTGACCCCGTAAGTATCAAAGTAAATGCAGCCTGGACCGTCGCCACATCATCCCTGAAGTCCCACTTTCTGCCTCGTCCAACAGATATGGAATTTGGCCGTGAACCGACTGTCCTTCCTAAACTCTTACAAAATGAAGATGTCTGTGATCGTTGGAGTGATACACATGACATTTGGTGTTGTATTAAGCGTTTTCAACCACCTGTGAGTAGAGGAGCCCTCATTTAACACACACCTCATCACCACTTTAACAGTAACACGTGTTTGTTTCTCTCTTCAGGCACTTTCGACAGAAGTTTAACGTCTATCTACTCTTCCTCCCCGAGCTGCTGTTTCTGCTCTGTCTCTTTGGATACCTGGTCTTCATGATTTTGTACAAGTGGATCGCGTTTAGTGCACGCAATTCGAGTCAGGCCCCGAGCATTCTCATCCACTTCATCAATATGTTTGTCATGCAGGGGAAGGACATAGCCCCTCTGTACCCGGGGCAGGTGTGTGATCGCGAGCGCATCATTCTTACCATTCTTGTTATTGCGTTTGTCTGTCTTACGCGTTGTTCCGTGTCTTTTTATAGACCGGGTTGCAAATATTCCTCATAATTGTAGCCATGCTGTCAGTGCCCGTAATGCTTTTGGGAAAACCAGTTTACTTGTACTGGCTGTATCGAGGAGGCAAAGGTCTGCGCCGACGTAGAGTAAGAATATACTTTTACGCACATTTTGTAATAGATGTTTAACCCTCTGTAACATAAGTTAATTGTTATGCTCAAGGGTTATGAAAGGGTAAGGCGTGTGAGTGAGGATGATTCTTCAGCACCTACATATGATGAAGAGGATGAAGAGGAAGGAGCAGAGGAAATATGCAGCAGAGAACCTCTTCCTAAACAGGTCAGAAATCACACATTAGTTAATTACAAATTGTTACGGTGTCAACAGAATGCCTCAACATATGGATTTATTCCTGTCAAAATCAGGGCCTAGACATTAGTTTTTATTTAGTATTATTATAAAACTATAACATATTTATTTTCTCATGTTATACCTGAAAAAATAAATATGCGTATTATTTTCACAAAAGTTACATTTGTGGGCCTTGATACGAGCAAATATTGTGATCAACCACAACAGGACAACAACAACAAGACAAATCTCAGATATTGGTTTTGTCTTAAAATTGTTGCTTTTTTCACATTGCCCTTATTGAGTGGATAAGAAGTGAACGATGAAGCTTATCCATCTATGAACCTAGAAAACATAATGTGTTTAAAGAAATGTGTTTCTAAAATTAAAGTCTGAGGTCTTCTTAATGATTCCGTTTCTTTTATGTATATGATGTGTGAATCTGAGAAACAGCACTGCAAGTTTTTGTAAACTCACTTCATGTCATTATACTTTGAATAACTACATTACTGTCTGCGTTTGCCAGTTTGACTTGGCCGACAGCCTCCTTCACCAGTCCATTCACACTATTGAATACTGCCTGGGCTGCATCTCCAACACGGCGTCCTATCTGCGACTCTGGGCTCTCAGTTTGGCTCATGCACGTAAGCAGGAGACATCAGTGACCTGACAGTGTTGGCTCCTGTCCTACTTGTGCACGCGTGTGTTTCAGAGCTGTCTGAGGTGCTCTGGGAGATGGTGATGCGGCTGGGCTTTAACGTCACCACTCGAGTGGGCGTGGCGTTCCTGGTCCCTGTGTTCGGCCTCTTTGCTGTGCTCACGGTCTCCATCCTGCTCGTCATGGAAGGCCTGTCTGCTTTTCTACACGCACTCCGCCTTCACTGGTTAGACTGCATTATTATACACCTTTCTCTTCCTACAAAAACAAAACGTAGCTTTTTAGCCTATTATTCATACATTAATATATTTAGTGTACTAAAATAGATGTGCTAATATTTTGAGAGCACACTTTTATAAATTAAAAGTGTGCCTTGATACAGAGATAGACCAAAACCAGTATTTACACTTTTTGGTGTATCGGAAATTAGCCTTAAATCTCCAGCACAGGCCGATATTTAGTTTGGGCCGACTAACTGCTTAAAGACTAACTGCTTTATTTTAACACTTCTCCACTACTGCACACACTCTGCTCCATTATGGGTTGGCCGTAAAACGCGGTTTTGTTCATGTCTAACAATAATGTATTTAATTTATTTTTCCGTATTATACTTCTATTCAGCAGAGCAGCCTAGACAGTGACTGAGTTTGTTGTAAGTTAAAAGAAATGTTACAATCTGACAATTGTGAAAATCAGCCCAAAATTATTGCTTTGAGCTTATCGGCCATTGGTAGTTCTGGTTTCTAACATATTTTCTGGTACCGGCAGTGAAAGACACATATCGCTCGATCTCTTCTTGTTACTATATTCCTTGAAATGTGCAAATACTCTTGTTTCTCTCTTTCAGGGTGGAGTTCCAAAACAAATTTTATCATGGGACCGGTGTCAAGTTTGTGCCGTTCGACTTCTCTCTGCTGCCCTCTGTGTTTGAACAGGATGGCTTGCTCTAAAAGCTGCCATTGAGAAGAGGCGCTGACTTCAATAGCAAAATGCTGCAAGATGGATTTATTGACACTGTGATTATACCAACTGTTTAAGACAATGAGTTCAAAACTCCTCTTGTAGCAAAATGTTTTCATCTTCACAATATTATCGGCTGTGCTGACTGCCTTACCGCTCTAGAAAGGTTCAGAATTGGGGATTTTGATGATTAATCGATGCCCAAAGGCTTAGTACAGTTGAGTAATTTGTAATCTTGAAGTATTTAACTTGCATTGTGCTGTGAGAAGAGGTTTATGCTCAACACATACAATTTACAGTACAAGAAACATCAAAACTGCTACAATATTATCACCATATTATTATTATATTGTGCCATAGAGATTCCTTTGTGGTAATTTTAAGGGGTTGCCTTTGGGTCTCTGCAGTTTTGTATAAAAATCTTCAAAATGACAACATTAAATTATTTTTAGATTCTTATGGTCACAAAGCACTTTGCAGAAATGATTGTACATTTTTCACTCAAGTGTGATGACGCCAAATGAAAATAATTTGGAGCTGTTACCAGTTGGCTTATTTATGGAGTTCATATAACCTCTCTTGTAATCTAATGTTAAATTCTTCTGTCAAAATTCTCAAGAGGCCATTGGTCTTTCTTTGATGACACTGCTTCTTGTTATTTAATGATGGTATTTATTTTAATTATCTGTATAAGAATATCATATTTTACCAATTTGGATGTTGAATAAAAGTTTCAGCTGCAAGCACATCATCTCCTTGTGTGCACATGACTAATGTTATAGCTTTACATGAGTGTGCCCTACTGCCTTCACCGTGTTCAGCCTCAATAGCTGTTTCTAAATACTGTGACCGAGCATTTAGATTTTAAGATTACTAAGTGTTAGTATTTTAGAGTTGCACTTATTTAGCAAATGGTTTGTAAATCACATCTTTGCATTTTTAAAGCCCAGTTTGTTTATTACAATGCCTCCTGTCCTGCGCTGTGGAAAAATGAGCCTAGAACAGCTACTTTCACGTTGTGCTGTTCATGCGGATAAAAATGTGCAGACGTGATACAGTCCCGTGGAAAAACGTCATCGTTTTCCCGCTCCTGATCCACGGGCTTCATAAACACGCAGTGTAGGTGTGTGTCTTGTGTTACGCTGTAGCGCGTCACATTATGAACTCTGGGTTTTCTGGGACCGGGGCAGAGCCGTCGCCCGGCAGCAGCTGAGGCCGTGCAGTAGCTTAACCGGAGGAAGAGCGCGTTATCGTCTTAGACTGTGGTTACAGCTGGCTCTCCAAGCTAACGGCCCAGCGGTGCCGCAACTCAGCCAAACTGCGCCCATTCCGCGGCTTCATCCCGTCCGAGGAACGGGCACGGTCCACACGGACAGATGAACGAGCTGGTGAAAAGTTTGCCCTCTCCCACTCTGCCGGGCGTCCTCATGCCGTGCTCGGACACCTACAGAGGCTGGCTCTTCAAGTGGACCAACTACCTGAAGGGCTACCAGCGCCGCTGGTTCGTCCTCAGCAACGGCCTGCTGTCCTACTACAGGTAACCACGGCGACCGCAGGGGCGCGCGAGGCTGCAGCGCAAGATCAAAGTTTAGGAGGCTATGATATCGAATGTGTCCTTTTAAAGGTCCATCTAAGCAAGACACTTTTACCAAATGTAAAAAACAAACGGTTCTCATGCTTCCAGGCTTTCAGGCTGTAGATTTGACCACTTTCTCAGCTCATCTATATTATTGTGTGGAATAAGATCGTGTATATTTTGCTTTCAGAACTCAGGCAGAAATGGCACACACCTGTCGTGGGACAATTCCCGTGGCAACGGCTCACATTGAAGTTGGAGACACCTGTCACTTTGTTTTGACGAGTGGAGGCAGGAACTACCACCTGAAAGCCTCCTCAGAAGGGGAGTGTCAGCGCTGGGTGTCGGCCCTGCAGCAGGCCAAGGCCACTGCAACCCTGATGATGCCTCACTCAGGTAAAAACTGCCTCACTGACTCTGATAGAGGCATACAGGGCTCTTTTTGGCTCCAACCCCAATGCAGACTGGTGCAGTTCAGGCCCATTTACCCGGATGCACCACTGAGTTATTTTTATAAGAAATACAATATAAATGTCTTGAAAGGAAATGACCTGAAGGGGGCAGTCTTGTCCTGAAAGTAGCCAAAATGAACAGTGATGGTGCAGTATATAGCGTCATATATTACACTAGCTTGATTTACTTTTAATTAATGTAATATAAAAACATATCTGTACATTGTGTGAGCAACACAAGTAAGTATATATAATTTTAATCATATGATTATAAAGTTCTGCTTTCAAAATTCTGAAAAGGGGAACGATCTCTCTGTGGTGCAATGTCCATCCATAGACTGAGATCCATACAGTCTATGGTCCATCCCGGCACATAAAGCCTAGCTGCATTCTTCTACGCAGGGAGAGACTCGTCCTCCCTCCTCCTGCACTTCGCCTGCCTCTGTCTCTGGTCCCTCCAGTGACGGCAGTGACGAGTGAATGAAATGACCTTCGTGTAGACTCCTCCTCTGAGTCGGGCAGAAGGAGGGGTAAACAAAGAGGAGCAAGAGGGACCGTGGATATTCATTGAAAACATTTTTCTCTGTACAACTTGGGAAAATAGGGAGAAAGAAAGCAGCCTTTGTCATGATGGGGGTCACCTTGTGAGTATGCATTTGTTTTGAGGACTGGTTAGATGATATTATAATGCAGCTACTGTTATTAATCCACTTACTTTTGTAGGCGTGTGTTGTGATTTGACACAGTTTTGCTATCGGCTATTTATTTTGTTTCTGGACTATTTTTTTTTTTGCTCTTGGAACAGTAAAAATGCATGCTATATGTTGCATTCTGTTTTCAGTAATATTATGTGGACTAGGTTAGTAATGGGTCAGTTTCAACGGCTGTGACTAGTGAGTTTGACTCTAGCCACTTTTGATTTGTTTTGTTTTATTTTAATTCAGCTCTGTTTTTGTGCAACTGCAGGTGAGGAAGATTTTGAGACAGGCTCTGCACAGTTCATCGTTTCAGTTTACTATAATTGTTTTTTCATCAGATTCCTTGCTGCTCATATGGAGTGTGCTCTTAATACAGAGTACATCAACATAATCCATGTAGCAAAGAGAGATAATCGCATTTTTACACTCAAGCATCACTTACATCCTCTTAAATGCAGTGGGCCCATGCACATGTGACTCTCAGTGCACTTTAGAGCAGGGGACACCAAAATCAGGTTTCTACTTTGGTAAAAAAACGTTTTTCGTATTCTTGTATCTCACAATGTGTTTACTGGGCCATGCAGTTGTCACTTGTGGGTGTTTTTTATGAGTCAGCCCTGAGTCACCATTTTGTTTTGGACTGTCTTGTGTCTTGTGTGAATATATATCATTAATGCACAACAAATTCTATTGAAAAGTCTACTAAACACCTAATTTGGTTCAAAGTGAAATAAAGGCATGAAATAATCAAGAGAAACGAACTAAACTGCAGTCTTCGATACAGAAGATCAAGTCAGTGTATTATATAAATTCTAGTTCTCTGTGTAAATGGGTCATGGTGTTATTAATAAAGCTCCAAGGAGCTAACTCCTCTGGGACAACGTTACTCTACTTTGCCCTAGTAGTAGTTTCACTACTCATTTTTACAATCTCTAAACACTATAGACATGTTCAAAGCAATGTTTTTAAGCCACACAACTGCAGGACAAAGTGAAGTGTAATTACCTTCATTAACCCCAAACCATGGACCTACAGGGCTTTTACTATCATTCATTTTGATGAATTTTGGCCTTGCATCATTGAAATCCTGCAAGGAAAGAAAAACCCAAAACATTCGGTTGTGAATGCGTGACTATAGTGATCATATAAAACTGAAATTCTGTGTCCTGCATTAAGCTTGATTAATTGATTGGCAACTTTCGTCTGACACAAAGAGTCTACTATATCATCTTTATGTATGATTTAAGTGATTGTAGAAAATGTGTTGTGTTCTTTCATCCTAAAGTCATTGAGACTAATGATCATCTCCTGCCAGTATGGGACTGAGAGAAAGGAGGGAGAGGATAGTGCGTCATCTTTTTTTTTTTTGGTTTTTTTCCCAGCTTCTAAAAATAGCCTTGCCTCCTGATTGCACAGCCGCGCGTTACCAAGGCAACAGTGTTCATTCACAGCTTTCCCATCGTGTAAAAAGTACGGTTTCTGGGTAATCACACGCGTCTGAACTGTTATTTTCTACCTTCTCTGCATCTATATCTCTCTGCTTAACTATTTTTGTGTTTTTAAACGTAATGGTATCGTTCTTTCCCTTTTGAAGATGACTCGGGGGATGAAGGTCCCGGGCCACCGGAGGACCGCATCGCAAACACGGGCGCGCTGAAGTCTCTGACCACCAAACTGGATGACTTGAGTACCTGTAACGAGCTCATAGGGAAGCACGGTGCCGCCCTGCAACGCTCACTCAGCGAACTCGAGGACCTGCGTGGGACGACGGACAGCACGGACAGAGTCAAGACTGTTAACGAGCGGGCCACTCTCTTCCGCATCACCTCCAATGCTATGATTAATGTAAGTCTCGTGATACTGTGTCCTTGCAGAAGCGTTGCATAGAAGCTTATTGGGTTTGGGTCTCAGGCCTGCCAGGACTTTGTGGATGTAGCCGAATCTCACAGTCGGAGGTGGCAAAAGGCTCTGCAGTATGAGAGAGAACAGCGCCACCATCTGGAGGAAACCATCGAGCAACTGGCCAAGCAGCACAACAGCCTAGAGAGAGCCTGGAGGGAGAACCCGACTTCATATTCAGGTGAGATTCAACTGTTTTCTACACTTAAGCGATTCATCTAGTATTTGGGAAAGAATCTGACTGTTTTTATTACTCTTTTTAGCAACTGTGAACTTCTAAACATCTGAATTGTTTGTCAAAGATTATCAGTGCTATAATTTTACCTTAGGCTTTCATAAAGGAAACCTCCTGTAGTGTGTCTTGAATGAGTGTTCTTCCTGCATTGTAATTTCTTAAATACCAAAAACCAAGGCACTCTCTTAATTAATTATGGCACGTCATGGCATTGAGGTCCATTGAGACATGCCTAATTAGTAAAGGCATTTTAAATTATAATATGAGTGCCTTGGTTTTTTTGTATATATTTTTTGATCATTAATATGCCTCTTTTGTCAGTACTTTCCTCATCACTGCCCCACGAAGCGTTCCAATTTACTCTTTGTTCTCAAGGTGATTTTTTTTTTTTTTTTTGCCTCGTTGGTTTGTAAATGACAACAAGTGCTGTTTTGTCGTAAAAAGGTGTGGAGAGGTCTCAGCACGGGGATGACAGTGATGAGAATGAGGAGGCAGAATTTTTTGATGCCATGGAGGACTCCCCTGCATTCATAACTGTGGCTGCAACTGCCAGCATACAGCACAAGTAAGCTTCAATGCAGACTATTGTAAAGTCTTACGATTTAGACCTGTATTTTAGTATTCTTGTGTTGAGGTGCGACACTGAAATACAGGTCTGACCATAAGAATCCTACAAAGTGAAGACCTATTGTGAAGCAAAAAATTCAGTTGTTCTCTTTTAGACGCTCAGGGAGCAACCAAAGTATGAGTGGAGGAATGCCCAATGACTGGACACGCAATGGAAATGTAAGCAATAAATAAATTAAACATAAAAGTGTTGTGGCTGTCTTTTAGATCATTGCATTCATCTGTTTACCCTAGGATACCTCAGTTACCAATCACAGAAGAACAAGACGCTGCTGTATTCCAGACAAACCAAATTACTCTCTCAACCTATGGTCCATTATGAAGAACTGCATTGGCAAAGACTTGTCCAAGATACCCATGCCTGTAACTACAGCAATCGTACTGCACATGCATTTGACGTACTCATTTGAATCACATGGCCATATTTTCATCTCATTTTAGGTCAATTTTAATGAGCCACTGTCGATGCTGCAGCGGCTGACTGAAGATCTGGAATACAGTGAGCTGCTGGACAGAGCTGCTCGCTGTGACTCTTCTCTGGAGCAGATGTGTCTTGTAGCTGCATTCTCTGTGTCGTCCTACTCCACCACAGTGCACCGGACAGCCAAGCCTTTCAACCCTCTGCTCGGGGAGACCTACGAGCTTGATCGTCTGGAAGAGTTTGGTTATCGTTCAATCTGCGAGCAGGTGGAGAATGCAGTTTACTTCCATTTACACCATCTTCAAACAGACATTTTGTATTGAATTATTGGGGTGTATTCTGATATAGGAAAAAAAAAAAAAAAACTGTCGTATAGAATATATTATAGAGCTGTAACATTTGTCATGCAGAATATATGCAGTAAATAATTCGAAGGGCATCAGGTGTCCAAGGCCGGGGGTGAAATCTTCAGCCACTTAGGGATTACACCGACATGCTTCAACCACTTAATTTGAGTGAATGTCACAGTTTGGAGGAAATAACTGAAATGCATTCATTAAAAACTATAATTGAATTATGCATTTGAAGGAACTTAGAAATGGGTTCACACTTGCACACACACCATATCAAATCACTGGACTTGATGACTACAGGCCTGTGGCACTGACATCTGTAGTCATGAAGTAATGTGAGCGCCTGGTCTTGCCCCACATCAAGTCCTTCACCTCCTCCCGACTGGACCCCCTGCAGTTTGCCTACTTGACGACGCCATCAACCTGGCACCACTTCATCCTGCAGCATCTGGACTCCCCGGGAACCTACGCCAGGATCCTGTTTGTGGACTTCAGCTCTGCGTTCAACACCATCCTCCCTGCCCTGCTCCAGGACAGACTCTCCCACCTCGACGTGCCCAACTCCACCTGCAGGTGGATCACTGACTTCCTGACGGATCGGAGGCAATGTGTGCAACTGGAGAAGAATGTCTCAGACACTCGGACTATCAGCACAGGAGCTCCACAGGGCTGTGTACTTTCCCCTCTGCTCTTCTCCTGTACACAAAACTGCTGAACCTCCAGCGACGACTCCGTAAAACTGATCAAGTTTGCGGATGACCCCACCCTCATCGGGCTCATCTCGGAGGGGATGAGTCTGTCTACAGGAGGGAGGTGGGTCGGCTGGTGTCCTGGTGCAGCGGTAGACAATGGAGATGATCGTGGACTTCAGGAAAGTCACAGCCCCCCAGCCCCCCCTCATCATGACAGACTCCCCCATCACCACCGTGTGGACTCCTTCCGCTTCCTGGGCACCACCATCATTATCATTATTGATCAGTGTTTTATGTTGCACCTTAACGCCGAGACAAGTTCCTATGTTTGTGTTCATTTGACAATGGCAATAAACCCATTCTGAAAAAGTAGGACTAAACTGGGACTAAATCTGGAACTAAACTACAGGACTTGTACTGGACCAAACCGACTCTACACCAGGACTAAACTTGGCTGTAAATGCACCTTTATGACTATTTGATGTCAATTGCATGATGATGTGAGTGTGACTCGATGTATTTCTGTGTTAATGTTTGAATGGCTGCATCTTTGGAGAGTATTTGCTCAAGGCAGTGTGTTTACAGACAACAATCTAGGGTTCCACTTTGAATCTCTGTGTATTCATAGGTCAGTCATCACCCACCAGCTGCTGCTCTCCATGTGTCGTCTCAGCGAGGATGGTCCCTATGGCAACATATCACCATCGACAGCAAGTTTCGTGGAAAGTACATTTCTGTCATGCCTTTAGGTATGCTCTCATACACTGTCTGGAATACTGAATACAAATTCTATCCACCACACAGCTGTACCTGGACCCGTCCTTGTTTGCATTTCTGTACACCATGTTTGAACAGCATAATATTTGTCTTAGTTTTTTTTAACATGCATGCAACACTCCCGATCGACGCCTTGTCTAAATAGCCATTTGTTGTTTCGCAAAAGATCATATTCCCCAAATGCCCCATTTACAGATGCAGCGCGACAGGTACCTGGTCTTAAACAAGAGTCCCCAACCTCTCCTTTACAGCTCTGGGCCAGCACTCATTTTTCTAACGATACCTCTATAATATACTGAAAAATAACAGTCTCCATTATTGTCTTTTATCCCAAAGGGAATATTCACCTACATTTCCATGCAAGTGGCAATCACTACGTGTGGAGTAAAGTGACCTCAACAGTGCACAACATTATTGTAGGGAAGCTTTGGATTGATCAGGTAAGTCCTCTGGTACAATTGGTACAAAAGGTTTTGCATCAAATAGAGTTGTTGTTTGTAAAATTATTTTTTTTGTTACGTTTTGTCAGTCTGGAGACATTGAAATAGTCAACACAACAACTAAGGACACCTGCCACCTTAAATTCTCTCCCTACAGCTATTTCTCCAGAGAAGTCCCCCGCAAAGTAAGTTGACCTTGTTGATCTTGTTAATGGGCCAATGTAACAAAGTAATCCCATAACTGTTACTGTTGTATACACACAAAAGGCAAGTTTAATACAAAACAAACCTCAGGTTACAGGTGTGGTTGAGGACAGAGAAGGCGAAGGCCATTACATCCTATCTGGAACCTGGGATGACAAAATGGAGTGCTCCAAAGTCGTGGACAGCAGTGAAGGATGTGGAGGATCAGACGGCAAGCAGAAAACCGTTTATCAAACTCTTCAGCCCAAACACTTGTGGAAGAAATATCCTCTTCCGTACGTTCCATTCCTCTAGCCCTAAGACCCGATAGAACTCTCACAACTTTCACAAACATGTTTCTGATTCTTCGTGTACATGTATTTAGGAACAATGCAGAGAACATGTACTACTTTTCTTCCTTGGCGCTGACCCTGAATGAATCTGAGGATGGTGTGGCTCCTACAGACAGTCGCCTGCGCCCGGACCAGAGGCTCATGGAGGCAGGTCTGTGGGACGAAGCAAACATTCAGAAGCAGCGTCTAGAAGAACGCCAGCGACTGGAGAGGAAGAAACGAGAAGCACAAGCCAACCACGCCTTGGAGGATGGTAAAAATACTGACTTTCATTCTGGCATATCACTTAATTTGAGTATATTTACAATAACATGTCACACTAATATGCGACTAGTGACTGGTGGCATATTAGTATACTGAATGTCCCCTGCTGTCTTAATTCTTTTTTTCTCATCTCCACTCACCTGTCAAATGAAACCTTCATGGCTTTTTTGTAACATTGGAGCTCAAAAGTGGAAGTTAATGAATTAAATCTTTCCATCATATATCACATGAAGTATCTGACATTTAGCCTGAGCTCGTTCCATTTTAAAAACGGAACTGCAATCACAACTGAACCTGTGAGAGCTTTATGGACAGGCCATGGTGCATGTTCAGCTCCTTCTCCACTGCACTAGCACTGATTCACGATTGGTGCAGGTGCTGGGCTGAAGTTCGTGACCATTCAGATCAGAAAGGGGCATTTTAGGTTTAAACAGAAACTGAAACTTGCCACACAAATCAGAAGCCACATTCACACATAATTCCCAGTACATTTCCAGGGTGCAGAATTCCAGAACCCTCAGCTCTGACCCATATTCACACAGGCTTCAGTTCACACTTGCGTTCTATCGCTGTATCAATGTGCTGCATCATTTAAATTACATTAAAAAACTTAACTGCACAGTGTAACTATTGAAACCAAGCTCATAACCAGAGAAACGAGCAGTGGTACTGGCAATTTTCTGGCTTTATTCACACACACACACACACCTTCCCTGCATTTGTCTTGGATATTTAGAATATCAGGGAAATCAGTTCTGGCTTCATTCACACATGTCACTGTTCTGGAAAAATGCAGGTAAATTCCAGGAAAAGCTGCATGCGTGAATGTGGCTTCTACTCATGTGAGGCTCATTCCAGGAAAGCTACTGAATGTGGCTTCTACTCATGTGAGGCTCATTCTACTTTCTGATTGGACAATCGTCTTGAGAATAAACTAAATTATAACATCAACAACACGCCCGGTTTTTTAGTAATAAAGAATTGATCAATATTACATGTATTTTTGTTTGTTTGTGTGTATTTGTGTTCTATGTTACATACCTTTCCTCTCAGTAACTCCTAATTAAAATATCAATTGTTTCCTTTTCTTTACCACAGGTCAAGATGTGGAGGGTTACAATCCACTGTGGTTTGAGAAGGGAATGGATGAAACAACCGGGGAAATCACTTACACTTACAGAGGTGGTTACTGGGAAGCAAAAGAGAGACAGGACTGGAGCCAGTGCCCAGAGATCTTCTAGAGCGTTCCTCCACCAACTCTGGACCTGTAAATACACTTCTGCTCTTTCAGGAAGCCACTCCGTCTGTGTGTGGGTATGAAAAGTCAATGATGAGCATAGGCCTTTTCAGAGCTCTTTTACAGCTGCACTATTAGGTCTTTGAGGAATGCATGGCTTCAAGTGGTTGTTTGGAACTGTAGCAGATTCACACAACTATCAGGACTTCAAGGATGACAACAGGGCAAAACAATAAAAATCCAGGTTTTTGAAAATGCTTTTTAAAGTTAGTTGCCCTAAATTGTGTAGTTCAGATTTCTAGAAAACAAGGTATATGTCAAATAGGTTGAAGGCTTTTTACATATGTTCTGTTTGGCTTTGGTCACCTGCACAGGGCCGTACTTTTGTCCTAAAGTGTCGGATGGAAGTTATACACTACTTTTCATTTCTCACACACGACACAAAAAGTCATTGATACCTAATTTCTGAAATAAATTGTATTGCTGCTAAACCTGATAAAATAAAAACTAATAAAAAACAGTAAATCAAATAAATGAAAATCCCATGTCACTTAACAATGATACCATCAGTATCCGTGCTAATAATGAACAATGTAATTGGGTGTTATGTCCAGTGTTTTTCTGATTCTAATCCGATTCCACGATCAATGTGTTAGGGACACAAACACATTTTTCAGTCAATATAGTGATGCCAAAAGTCATTTTAAAGATCAGAACCTCTTGAATTCCGACACTTATTTTAACACCTGTACCTTTTTAGTTTGATCAATGCAAAAAGACAGGGAGTGCTATGACAAACGCTAAGTCTGGGTCAAAGTTCAGGGGTTTCACCAGAGGTTTAACTCTTTGTGTTATTCACATTAAAGTGGGACTCCGAGACAGAATGATTACGGTGCTTTTTTTTTTTTTTTTTACAATTAAGCACTTTAAACATGCAAATAAAAAAACTTAAAAAGAAAAATAATGCACTTGACATAAGAAAGAGGCCAAATAAACTGAAATAGAGCTGCTCCTGCAAATTTACCGTAATGGGCCTTTAAATAATACTTTCAAAAGTTTTAAAAAGTTATAACCACCCTTTGCATTTCAGGAACAGCTTTGATGCCAAGCCAAGTTCAAGTAGTTTTAAGGAAAGTTACTGCTGATATTCAAAGCCCAGGTATCGGCATCATAGCTGAAAAAGGTGCATCCCTAATATCTCGCTTTTTAAACAAAAAGTTTACAGGTTTTATTTACAGTCTAGGGCATTTTTCAAATTTCAATATTCACTACTTAGTTGTGTCTTAGCATAATAGCACAGAAACTTTTCTGCACATGGTAGTTACAATATTTATCAATTCATAATTAATGATGTAATATAACGTACATATGTATTCATCATCATCAAGATTAAAATGTTTATATAATTAAAATAGTAGCAGTAAATTAGTTGAGAGTGGCCAAAGAATATAAGCTATGTTCAGTGTTACTATATATTAGGTCATGATGTACAAATAGGAATTCATTAAGAGAAATTCATGGCTTGTTTATTGCAGAATTATTTAAAAAATCCAAAAAATTTACAAAAATAATGTTTTATATATCTTGAGTGATCATCTTCAGGTTATTTGTGTAAGGCAGAATCTTAAATGCAGCTGAGATGTATTTTAAGTGAGTTCAAAGTTTACTTATGCAAAGTCTTTATAGCATAGACTAGAGCACATTCTGTTTTTCCTGCAGGTTTTGAAACATGTTAGATTTGAGAACATACAGATTGCATGGACTGTAGTGAATAGCTTCTTCACATATATAATACTCCAAATACCTACAGGTGCATATAGAAATCATGTGAATTCACCTTTTGTGCCCAACGCCCACAGAAATGTGACCGTTTATCTCAAATAAAGACAAAGTTGTGAATGTGCCTGGACTGTTTTGTGATTAGTTGACTTGAAACCGGCTCAGTGTTTGTGTATAAACTGGACCACTCAATGAGAAACGAGCTGTACTTGTACTTAACTTGTACTTTAAATGTATATGGATACTGTTTATGGATACTTGAAAAAACATTTTCTCAGTAACTTTCATAGTAAAGATTTAAACAAACCTATAAGAAAATGAGATGTTGAAGCTGCAATTCATTTTTAATTTCTCCTTTTATTCCTTCCTTTCTCCTTTTATTCCATACACAGGATAGAAGTAAGTTGTTCTAATCTGTAGTACACTATTTACGCCTAGTAAATGTTTGCACACTCATTAGAGGTGAGTTGAATAATTGTATATTTCTTTACACATTTTGAAGCTCAGATACACTCGTTCAGTTAGGTCTGGACCCACCGCTTATGTTTTATCCCTAAAAAAAAAAAAAAAATTTCATGTCATGAATTGCTAACATTCCTACAATTCTGTAGGCTACGGCCTAATGTGGTGTGTAGACTAGGCCCAACTATTCTTCTTGTGAAGACATTTGAGTTAAACATGACAAGCCTTGATTGACAGTTGAAGAAATATTTAGTTGCCTATGGCCATAATATCCCCCAGGGCCACAGCCCGCCCTTTGTAAATCTAGACACCATCCGATGAACATCACCAACCCTTCCGCCCCCCCCCCCAGCGCTTGCAGAGGCTTCTGAAGTTCAGAAACCCCTTACTGTGCCGTGATCACTGATCCAGATAAAAGCGAGTCGTGTCTCTTAACTAAATTCCTCGTGGTGCGCATGTGGTCGCTAACTTCCTTTCATCTGAGGTGACGCCACGCACGAGCTCAGGAAAGATGCTGCACGTTTGTCATTGTCTGAAACCTTGGCAACAGGCTTCAGGATCACGGATTCAGAAGGGGGATCTCCCCTCGCGCTAAAACTACGAGCGCGACACTTCGAGCTTATCCTATAGAAAGATTACGTTTGTTGAAAGTCTTATAGTCTGTGTCCGGCCAAACAGAAGTATGACCTACATGGTCTGGTCATGGAGCGATTTCCATGTTCCTAAGCAACTGGAGTGAAGATTGGCTCCAGCCCACCACTCATAATCCCTCGGGCTTTCGAAGCACGGGCTGCCTCCACAGGCTGTGTACTTTCCCCTCTGTTCCCTCCCCCGTTAGTCTGGCTCAAGACCACAACGTGCGAACCTCCCCACTCACAATTGCCCCGCGGACTACCGTTTCTTAGCTTCTGTTAGAACTGTGTCTGGTGTGTACAAGTGTGCACTATTGGCTACCCCCCTGACAGGACTTCCCTTTATGACGCGCAGGGAGGTCAGCTACAGTGAGCCTATTGTACAGTCTATGTAAGCTACCCGCACCATTGGAACGGATGCTAGCTTTTGTGCTGAATTGAATCAGAGTTATACGTCTATACACGTGTAATAACATCCATCTCCCACTGTAGACGGGTGATTGATTTGATCGAGCCCCATAACGTCACAGCTCATGTTAAAGTAATAATGTCATCTCCAGTGAATATAGGTCAGGTTATATTTAAAGCGCCTTCGCTTGAACACCGATGGGTGAGCAAGTCGTAATCCATGTCTGTTATTAAAGGGCGTGACATGTATTTAAGGGCTTACAGCTGATGTTTACCTCAGTGTTTTGGTGCAGATGCGTCAAAGTCTGGAGTCGCGCTCACGTTGAGGCGGCGCTGCTCGCCCTCTTCCTGGTTTCTGCTGTCAGTCTGTTTTTTCCGGTGTTATTACCCACAACCTGATCCTCATGCAAAATAGAAAACACGTGCTTTAAGGCGGGTGCGGACAAAAACCACGACACGTTATTTCGCGGAGTGTTGACTTTGATAACCTATGCGCGCAGACTGTGGACTGATTCCAGAAGTATGCTTATGTTCTGTGGACGTGTGCTTGCCTTTCAGAGAAAACAATGAAGTGAACATGAGCAGGACTGATGGCCTTTTCAAAGGTGAGCCTCGTGTCGAAGCCCGCAGCAGGCGCAGACCTGTGACTGAGATGCTTCATCTGTTGTCTGCTGTCATTGTGTGGCTGGGGTGACCGGGAGCACTATCTCCAGCCTCAACAAATGGATCTTTGCTGTGTACAACTTCAGGTATCCCCTGCTCCTGTCAGCGCTGCACATGCTGACAGCCATAGTTGTGGACTATGTGCTGATCAAACTGAGAATAATCCACCACAGAAGAGCAGGGGAACAGGAACTGACTACAAACGCAAAATGCAAGGTTTTCCTCTTGAGTTTAACTTTCTGTGCCAGTATCGCCTTTGGAAACATGGGTCTGACCTACGTCCAGCTCTCCTTTGCACAAATGATTTACACCACCACTCCTCTGTTCACCCTGGCTATTTCCACCTTTGTCCTGGGAAAACAGCACCATATCATCAAATACACAGCCATGATGCCCATCTGCCTGGGCGCTTCCTTCAGCATCATGGGAGAAGTCCAGTATGATCAGACTGGATGCTTTTTTGTGTTTGCAGCCACGATGTTAAGAGGCGTCAAGTCCATTCAGCAGAGTAAGTTATTTCTGTACTATTTGTGACCTGTTTGTCAAACGCATCCTCTTAAGGATAAAACACATGAAATAAGCACATATCTTATATTGTCGTTATAATTGCTTTATAACGATTCAATCCTAATGGTTTCTTCTCAAGTTGTTTTCAAAATAAATGGTGACTCATCACAGACAGACACAGGTCTTTACTTTGCACAGTCTTTATATTGTATGTTTCCGTTTATATAAGCGGTCATCATCTGTCAACCACATACATGAGCTACAACTACTTAAAACTTGCTTATTGATGATTGTTTTTTGTCTTGTTTAAAGAAAACAGTGGCAAATTGAAATATGACAATATAGAATTGTTTTTGAGAAACATTTGAAATTGAAGTCTGGATAAACCTGAGGTTCCCGTTATGTAACAGAAAGGAACATTTTCATCAGACAACTGTAAACCTGAAGGTTTTGTCCTGGGACAGAGGTGTCCTGCATGTTCAATCTGAGTTCTTCCTCATAAAAGAGTCTTCAGGTGTTTTTTTAATCGACCACACTTTGTTTTAGTCAGTAGCTTCTTATTATAATAAAGCATCTTTATGTCTCATTATTACAAAGTAAAATCCTACTTAAATTAGTTATTTGAATCTTCTATTTGAATCTTCTTATGCTCTCTTTAGAAAATTGACACAAAGTCCTAAATTACAAAGAACTAACACAACTGTATAACTGTGTAGTAAAAGTGCTTTTAAGACTGTAGATAAAAAAGTATATAGTTTATACAAGTTTAAGATTGAATAAATTTCCCCCCAAAGCAAAGTCTTAAATTTTTATTTGATCCAGGTACAGCCCATGGACACTTTGTTCGGTTTGTTATGTATTCAGTCACTGTTGGTTTATGCAACATTGATCAGCTTTGGCTGTATGTGTTGGGCTTGTCCTTAGTTGAAAAAGGCAAGCATATAATGATTCCCTCTTTGTGCCAGGCATTCTACTTCAGGAGGAGAAGATCAACTCCATGTTCCTGCTCTATCTTATGGCCATCCCCAGTTTCTGCATCCTGGCGGTGGCGGCTCTGGCGCTGGAGAACTGGGCGATGTTAGAATCCCCTCTGCACTACGACAAACACCTGTGGATGTTCATCCTCCTTAGCTGCATGGGCTCAGTGATGTACAACCTGGCCAGTAACTGCGTCATCACCCTCACCTCTGCCGTCACGCTGCATGTCCTGGGGAACCTGAACGTGGTGGGGAACTTGCTGCTGTCCCAGGTGCTGTTTGGCTCTGAACTGTCCGCTCTGAGCTGTGTGGGAGCAGTGCTCACTCTGTCAGGCATGCTCATATATCAGAACTCTGAGTTTATCATAAAATACATGGACGCTCGCGGCGGTAAAGAGAAAGCCTCTGGACACTTACTGTTCAACGCTCTCCACACTGAGGACAGCAGCAGTGAGACAGAGACGGGGTATGACCAGCAGAGGTTAGAGGGTAATCTGCAAAGCAAAGTTGACTAATGCAAAAGTAAATAAACCTGAGCAATGAAAAAGCACCTGCAAACAGTCCAGATAATATGCCCTCATTATCTTTGTCCAGTTCTCTTAAACTCTCACTTTTTTCTGCTGCATTCATGTGATGCAGGATTCAACATTCAACATGTTTAATACTTTGAGGACTTTGTTTTCTCCAAGAAATAGTCAAAAGTCAAATATGTCATAAAAGTGGTGTTAGTGTTAGTATACGGTAATTTGCCTGTTTTTAGTGTAAAACGTTTGGACAATCCAAGTAGCATGTGAATGCAGCCGTTTTACCTGTCATTTACTGTCACAGTTAAGTTGTGTTGTAGTTTCATAATGGCTACAATCTCTGTCTTAAGGCTAATTTATTCTCCTTTTTTGTTCGTACACAGATCCATGCTTTCAAAGTATATTTACCGTCGCTGCGTTTATACTGTTATAGCCTTGACCGTTTCTAACGTTAACATTTTAGTCCTTGTTTGTTTACAACTAGTATAGCAATTGTATAGACCTGGGTTAGCCCTAGTTCATAGCTAGAATAGTCCTGTTTTAGACCTGGTTTTGTATATATGTGCTACTCGGAAGATTGAGGATTCCACAGTCCATTTAGAACACAGTTGTAGGAGGAAAAAAGTAAGAAACAGTGTAAGAAAAACGTTAATTTGTGTTTTCAGTTTGATCTAGTGGCATTTTAAAGTTGAGTTCCACTGTTGCTCTGTGTTTTCTCAGAACAACACAGAGACAGACAGAAGCCTCAGGTGCATCATACATAACACAAAAATGAGCCTTTACTCTGGATATGGTTAATAAAATACTAAATGCATGCATGGACACACTAAAAGTGTCTGATACATTATAAGGGGTTCATACTGACTCAACCCCACTGTTTTCTGAGGACTCTGAAGGTTAACTTGGGTGGTTAAATCTGCAGGTTGAGAACAGGCCCAGAGATCCTCATGGGCACCAAATCAATCAGAGAATAATTAATATATTCTATGTTCTATGTGTCAAAAACTGTTACCCGATGTAGAGAGACTCTTCTCTTGTCGCATCTTGGCAGCTTTTACTTGAGTGTGAAGGGCAAACTTGTTACATACAGTTTCTGTCGTCATTAAAGCACACTTGACAATGTTCAGTGATCTGCAAATGGTCCTGAACTAATAAGCTAAGTTAGATTTCCCAATTAAGACCTACATTCTGTTCAGTCCTTTATCAGGTCTCTTTGGAATAACTCCAATTACTCTTTAAATGCACTGCAACTGTGCCATCCTAATTTGATTCTTGGATCTCTAAGGAGTTACACTCCCCGATGGAGGTGCTGCTGGAAAAAGACAGTGGCTATTTTAAAATATTGTTTTGGCTTAATCATTTAGTTGGGTTGACACTTCTGACGCTTCAAATACATGTTTAATTTAAAGCTAAATACTTTTGTACTAAACAAATCTGTTAAAACTTCTCCTCCCATCCTTTAAGTTTAAGTGACCTATTTTTTTGCCAAACCAAATGGTGGTGGGGTTTTATGTCAGTATTTCTGAATTATATTGCTTTCGTTTTGCAGAATGGATGTTTTATTCCCTTTAATGCATATTTATTTGTATTATTTATTTTAAGCTGTGTGGCTTGTTATTGCTGTAGATGACGATGTGAAAGTTCTTGCACATGATGTATGTCTTTAAATAGCACACTCTCTATTTCAATGAGGTCCGAGCGGCGCAGACACTGACTCTAGTGTCTAAAGTCCTTTATGTGTGAAGGCAATGCCAAACGTTTACCTAGAAAGCATCTTTGTCACAGTACCAAGCCATACATCACACTTCTAAAAATGTTTACTTGTTTCTCAGCAGATTTTATTTCAACAGTGCCATTTATGCTTATAATTTGAGTCATATCATGTTTTTAAAACATAAATGTGAGCACTTTTGAATACATCAGATGTTCTGTTTTACAAAACTGAATTACTTGTTTAGGATTGTGTTTATGAGAAAATAATACCTCATTTGTCAGGGAGGATGTGTTCTGTCTTTTCTTTGAAGACGTGGAGTTAGAAAAAGCAGCTTTGACCAATCAAATAAAGTTGTACCGAGTCAAAGCTGCTTGTTCTTGTCAACTCCTAAATGCCAGAATGGTTTGGGGGTGACGGGCCGAACAGCTGTTGCACTAAAAATGTACAACAACAATGCCTTCAGAGCCGGCATGTACTTGTACTCACTGGTTTGTTTCATTGCGTGTTGGATGTAAATAATAATTTTAATATATTTATGTATTTTGTGGCTGAAGAGGGTTATGTCTAAACTGAGGCGTTTGCCTCATGCCTTACTTTATGTGCACCTCCTGTAGGAAGACTTTTGTTTTTTCCACAAGTTTTGGAACCAAAAGAGTCCCGACGAGTTTTAGGTGTTTGGGGGTGTTTAAGAGATTTAAGTTCTAGACCATTGTATAATAATCCATCAATTAAACTCTGGCAAACTAGAGTCATTGGTTGAGTTTAATGTAACATAAGAATGCAAACAATAAAATAAAAAGAAGAATACAAACTATGTAAATTGTTTCGACTTTGTGCCTTTGAAGCTTTATAACATCCAGCAGTTGCTTGCCACAAGGGGGAGTCACATTTTCTATTTGTCTGTCATTTTATTTATATGCTGTAATCGACCAAACTTATCTTAGTTTAAATGTTTTTCTCATTTATAGTTTCACACTGCTCATTTAAAACAATTGTAACAGAGGTTTGTGATCTGCCGTTCATTCTGGGAATTCCTTAATTCTGTAAACATGCATCTCCTCACCGGCTTTTGCCTCAATAAGGCAGTGCTCCTCAGTTACATTCCTCCTTAACCCTTTCATGTCACTTCACATGACTCTGCTGCTACAATCAGTAACACAGGGTGAACATGCAACATATCACCAACACAACATTAATCGAGGTTCAGATGCCTCCGAAAAGCTAAAACCCAGGATTTGGAGAACAGAGGACAGATGGATCTTTTTGTCCCTCCTCCAAGACTCTCCAGTCTTGGCTGTTACAATCACCTTTTCCTGTGAGCAAACATGTGTCCTGTGCAGTGTGTACAGGGGATCCCTCTGCATTGAAGACCCAAATAGGAGCTGCAGCACAAGTCCACCACACTCAAGAACAAGTAAGTCACTTCTCTGTCATAGATATCAATACAGTATTGTCATGCTTTGTACTTTCTTCAGCTCATTCTTTAGTGAGTACATAGTTACACATTGTTTTCAAATGCAAATCATAATGGCCCTCTCGGTTCAAAGATGTGAGATCTTCTGTATACAGTAGATGACAGAGAAAACCACTCTGGATCCAAGGCAAATAACTGTCTAATACCAAATAGTCAACTTGTTTATGTTGACATTTACTTGAGTTTGGAGACCGTTTATATATCACTTATTTGTAGCATTAAAGCACATTTAAATGACCTTATACATGAAAAAATACCATAAGTGTTGTGGATGTCGACAAGTGTTAAATCATTTATTGACACCATCAACATGTTTATTTTCCATAGAAATGGCCTCTGGAAATCCAAGCAATTCTTCAGAATCATTGACCAAAGAGGAACTTGCAGCAATCGAGGATGAAGACGTACTAAACAAAATGGTCAGCTTATAAACAATTCTCTGTACATTAAATATCTGCCGCTAATGCTGGTCAGCAGAACATTTCAAACAATAGCCACACTGTCAGCTGTCATTTAAATCAAATGCATCCATTTCATGTTACAGAGTGTGTATTGAAATTCCCACTGACTGTACTATATAAACTATAACTATACTAAACTATACAATGTTTACAACTGTAATGTAATATGTTTTCAGCTTGACAATGCAAAAAACTTTGAAGAGCGGAGTATGATACGCTCCGCTTTAAGGGACCTGCTGAGGAGAAAAATTGGTAACAATTTGTTGCACCGTATGAGTTATATATCTTTTTCACATTCTACTATTGCCTTTTCTTTCAGATAAACGTCAAGAGGAGAGGGGAGAGCATCAGGCAGACTTAAAACAGCAAGATAAAGCTGCTGCAGCTGGTGGAGGAAGAAGCATAGTGAACCAGAAAACGTCTGCAAGTACGTCTGAATCTTTTTTAACTGTCCGGGAAGTAAACTACTGCACTGTTTGTTGTTTACAGAGCAAGGATCAGTCTTCACACCCTCCAACAAGACAGCAAGGTGAGGGCAGTGTGTGTGTGTGTTGGTGTGGTGTGTGTGTGTGTGTGGTGTGTTGTGTGTGTGTGTGTGTGTGTGTGTGTGTGTGTGTGTGTGTGTTGTGTGTGTTGTGTGTGTTGTGGCGTGTGTGTGTGTGTGTGGGTGTGTGTGTGTGTGGTGTGTGTGCATGTGTGTGTGTGGTGTGTGTGTGTGTGTGGCGTGTGTGTGTGTGTGTGGGGTGTGTGGTGTGTGGGTGTGTGTGTGTGTGTGTGTGTTGTGTGGCCGTGTGTGGTGTGTGTGTGTGTGGCCGTGTGTGTGGGTGTGTGTGTGGGCGTGTGTGTGTGTGTGTGTGGGTGTGTGTGTGTGGCGTGTGTGTGTGTGTGTGTGTGTGTGTGTGTGGTGTTGTGTGTGTGTGTGTGTGGGCTGTGTGTGTGTGTGTGTGTGTGTGTGTGTGTGTGTGTGGTGTCGTGTGTGTGTTGTGTGTGTGTGTGTGTGCTGTGTGTGGTGTGTGTGTGTGTGGTGTGTGTGTGTGTGTGTGTGTGTGTCGTGTGTGTGTGTGTGTGTGTGTGTGTGTGTGTGTGTGTGTGTGTGCGTGGTCTGTATTCTGACATTAACTTGCGATATATTACTGTGTAAAACACGACGCAAGATTAAAAACGACTTTGTTTGTTTGCTATGCATTTGTTTATCACTTACTAGAGAAGGTCAAATTAGCACACACAAGAGCTGTATTTTCTATGTTCTCACTAATACTGTGCACTTTGAAGCCTTATGATCAAAAACTGGAACATATTCCTTTGATTTTAGGAACGTAACTGTAGTCTGAACACCACCAAATGCAGGCGCACACAAACGTCCGTTACTTTGTCCTATATTGAGCTCATTTGTCTTTATGTGGACTCGGTTTGGCCTGTTATAGTACTTGTTTAGTCCTTCTCTAGTCCAGGTTTAGTTTTGGGTTTAGTCCTGGTTTAGTGGTGAGTACGCACCCTGAATGAGGATCAGCATTGAATACAGTTACTCTAAATTAGTATTTAATATGTATTTAGTTACTTCCCAACAATTTGAAGTTCAGATGTTCTTTAATTTAGGTAACTTATGGTTTGGGTTAGGAACAGTCTTGAGGACTTGAATGTGAGTCAATAACGTAATATCGGCAAAAAGCATGGAAACCCTTCGTGTGTGTGTTCTCTTTAATAGAAGGAACTAGAGAGTCATATCTACACATTTACCTTTACTGTGAGTGTGACTACTTTGTTGTGTATAAAACAGCCCACACAAATCTAAAGCAAGGTTAACACACATGCTGCTGTGTATAAAAAATATCAATATACTATAACAAAACCAAATATATGTTCCAGTAAAACCAGTCCCTCTGCAGCTTTACCCCAGAAGTGTCCCACCACAGCTCCGCCCAATGCCAAAAACGTCAAACAAATGCTTCTAGACTGGTGCCGGGCCAAAACAGAACCTTATGAGGTAATTGTTTCCCCACTCTCTCGTGATTTACTGCTGTGCTGCTAAACACGACTATGTCCCTCATGTTACTCCAGTCGAGACACTTGCACTGACTTATTTTTCTACAGGGCGTGAACATCCAGAACTTCTCCTCCAGTTGGAAAGACGGCATTGCCTTCTGCGCCCTTGTCCACCGCTTTTTCCCCGATGCGTTTGAGTATTCCATCCTCAACCCAAACAAACCCAGGGACAACTTCCAGCTCGCCTTCAGCACAGCAGAGTGAGCTCACTGCCCTTATAAGTACAAGGAGATGTGAAGTTATCTGCGACCACGCTCTGACGCAGCCTCTCTCTCTCTGTCATGCAGGAGGTTGGCTGGCTGCCCCTCTCTGTTAGACCCTGATGATCTGGTGAGGATGCGCGAGCCGGACTGGAAGTGTGTGTATACGTACATACAGGAGTTCTACCGCAGCCTGGTGGAGAAGGGCCTGGTCAAAACCAAGAAGAGACCATAAACCAACATTCACTTTTTAGACTAAAGATATTGAGCAATGACCATTCTTAAACAATCACTTTTTTCTTGCTACAGCAAACTGGTTGCACTGTGATAGATCTTTAGGCCACTGATTCAACCTGTGTGCAGGTAATGGCTTTGCACAATAATTTAATGCTATTAATTGCCATTTTGGAATGACCAGATCAAACTTCTGAACCTGAAAAGTCCATATTATTAGTTCTCTACTGCTTATTCTCGTTAGGGGTCGCCGGTGACTTTGGGCATTAGACCAGCTCGTGACTGGGTTAAGAGACAGAGACACACAGACAACCATTCACTCTCACACACTCGTTCAGTAGGGCCAATTTGCAGTTGCCAATTGACCTAACACATGCATGTCTTTGGACGGTAGGAGGAAGCCAGAGAACCCGGAGAGAACCCACAGTAAGGGGGACATGCAGACACCACCCAGAGAGATCATGTGACATTAGTTAGACAAGTACGCTAACAGCTCTGCCACCGTGCGCCCCTGAATCCCTATTAACGTTACAAAACCCATAGTGCCACAATGACACAAACAGACATTATTTACACTTTAATGGGTGTCATTTGACAAGGTTTTAGTGAAGGGGTATTCTGCAGCAGTTTTTGACTAAAGTGTGCTACAAGAACACTGAAGAACACTGCTTTAGGCTGCATCCTCTTGAACCAATCATCCACATCATGTGAGCCGGAGGTGTCTAGGCAGGGACACAACTAGAGTATGCGTTTTGCAAAGATTCAAACAAACTTCCCTCTTAAGGCCACAAAGCTGCTCAATCATCGCTTAAAAGGAGGCATATTATGTGTGCACTTAGTATTGAACTATAATATCTGAAGATCATCATCCTACATTTTGTTCATTGTAAAGTGCAATCTAAAGTGTGAGCTAAACCGTCTCAATAATAGAAACAGATCCATTGACTTCCTGTTAAAAACTGCAGAACTGATGACTGCCTCGTCATGGTGGCATGTCACTGTAACAAGCCACAGATTGTTATTTATGTGTTTTTATTTTAGAAAAGTGGCTATGTGACTTTTCAGAACCCTTCATGTGTCACTCGGAGTCTTAATTTTTCTAACATTCACAGCTAAGTTCAGGGATGTGGGCGGGACATGGACATTCATAGATGTGAAGTGTGCGGAGAGTCATCAAATCAAACGCTCCTAGTCAAATGACAAATTAATAGTGATGTCAATCCTCATATTAAAGTGTATATTTTTTTAATTTCATGATTTTTATGACATTTATCTGGTCTTTGCACCAGTAACACATAAAAGACGATTCTTAGATTCTTAACAGATGCGAATACGTTCAGAAATGTCAACTTAAAGTTGGCTCAGTTTTACACGATAATTGTCATCTAATATTAACCACCAAAATGTTTACACACTTTTAACAAGGCTTTGACCTCACTTAAATGTGGTTGTTGGGTTAGTGTCAGCCAACACACTCTTGATTATTCATAATTTGTGTTATTTGGAGGTTAATGCTAACGGCGATAGGAAAAATAAATTATATCAGCTCTGGAATCCCTCAAATCTTACGAGACTTACCCAGTTGCTAATTGATCAATAACATGAGCATCGAATGCTGCGTCTACTAATTTATACATCTTTATGGGCGGGGCTGAATCCTCCAGCCTCAATTACAGGACAATAGAGGATTGCTTAAATCAAAATACAAATGTGGGTAAATAGCTCATAAAAAGCTCATTAAAGTGCATTTATGTCCCCTTTAATTAATAGCCTACATTCAATAAAGATACAGGTTTAATGCCCTTTGTCAACGAACACAAATCTATTATTATTTTTTGCAAATGATCATGCACAATGTGTAGGCCTGAATATGCCAAACAATAAGATGAACATCAGCAACACTAAATTAGTCCAAATACATGCAATTAAATAAATATATTAAATATAAAAATAAATAGATATATATCAATATATAATTACCACAAAAGCTTATAGGCAGATCATAACTGTATTTGTGGATCTTTTTTGTGTGTGTGGACTGGCATGTTTCCTGAGATGACTTTTTACACAATATAGCACTTACCATGTAAAGGTAACTTATGTACTCTGTTTTACTTTGGCCTGATCACTGATGTAAAAGTTTGTCATAATTTAATACGATAAATAAACTCAATGTTTAGAGTGATTGTAGTGTGTTTGAGCCGAGACTTAATGGTGACAGCTGGCGATTGGGATCAGTGCATTCCTCTGAGATTAAACATCTGCATCAGTCACACTCAGAGCTGCAAATCCTGGGCATGTTAATGGTGCCTTTACTGAGAGTACCGAGAGGGACTATTTCAATGATGGATGTGGTTTTCTGTGGATGAAGACAGAGCAATACGTCACCAACAGATACTGTAAACTGTATGTTAGTTTCAGTTGGCTCTTCCCTTCAGACAGATATAAAGCAGTGATTCACCAAACGTAAACTAGCTGGATGAGTGGCAACACATATTCACTTAAAACAATTGTCAGTTAACAGAATTACATAGTAATTACATTGTTGAGCTACGAATGATTGTTTTAACAGAGTAACTTCCAAGCCATTATTATATATAATAAAAATAAAGCTGTTTACATAATCATTCATTATTTATGCCTATTTGTTTTTTGTTTAGGCCTAGTTAAAGTTTATTAGACATGTTAGAGTACAAATTTCACAAAAAGGTAGTTAGCATGGTTGTATTCTACTCTCTAAAATGTTACCCTTTTTTTTTTCTTTTTTCTTTTTTTCTCAGTTTTACAATTGTGGTGGAGTGTATATTTTACTTCCTGGTTGGCCATGAGCAGCAAACAGCTCTCTAGTAACCATAATGCAAAAAAGGGCCACAATCCATGGAAATAACACAAAATTATGGTTTAACAAACAATAATACCTGATAACGCCCTTACTTTGTTAAATGAGTGTTTAAACTGTCAGAAAAGTCTGTCGGTTGTGTGAATTGTCCGTATTTTCGATCAAATAGATTCTGTTCTGTTTTAGAACACAGCTCTACTTATTGTACAATGTTTCCCCACAAACTTGATTGATGTAAAACTATGACAAACAGGGGCCATCCACCAACCAAAATAAGAATTAGAAAAACACGAGAACCTATCAGATCACATTTTAGCAGCCTATGTTGCTGTTGTCTGTTGTTGTAATGGTGTTCTTTCTGTTGTGCTCCAGCTGATCCATAAATCCACACATCTCCCGCTCACTCATCAGATTGATAACGCACAGAATTCACATTTAATTATTGACCCTTTGATCAATGCTCCCATCTGTGACGCACTGGTGCCACTACAATGCGTCACGGACCCGCTCGCAGGTGCGCGTGTGTTTATCAGAGCGCGCGGAGACGCGGTAAAGGGGCGGAGCGAACTGGTGACCGGAGCCGCCGCCGGTGTGGAGCTGCTGCGGACGGGACGCTGCAGCTGCTGGTGCTCGAGACCTGCCGTAAGTCTGAGACAATAACAACCGGGATCATGCCGAAACAAATGCAGACAGCGACCGGATAAACTCTTTAACGCACGCGTACGAACCGCCGTGTCCGCGTGTGGCAGTGCGCTTGGTGACGGGGACGTGCGCCTTGTCCTGCTGCTCGTGTGGTCCGTGGATTGTGAGACGGACCAGGACGAGGACATAGAGGGGCTCGTCTCGTGTGCGGTCGAATAAGTCACCTCTGAGGTTCATATTTGAAGGAGAACCGCAGCCTGAGGTAAGACAGGTGTTCTGAGATGCAAAGCCTAAATTAAGCGTGCACCTGCATCTGAGTGTGTGACGTGTCTTTTATTAACCGGACAAAAAAGACACGTTTGGACAAATTAAACGTCATTTAAAGCTTGGGCTGCAAAGCTTGAACGGAACATAACTATGATGACTGTCATTGCTTGTGGGTTCTGTTTGACCTCTGTCTGTTAAACCAAGCCCGTTATAGGTTATGTGGCCACGTGACTCCTTTTACAAAGAGGCTAAATATTAATTATTAAAAGTGAAATCGACCTTTGCTCCGACTTACAAAAATGAAAACTAATCATGTTTGACTTGAACTGTGGAGAAAGTAATGTATTTAAAGTCGAACAAGTGTTTTCTAAATGATTAGGCCTGAGGAGCTTTTCCTTCAAATAGCCATCCTGAGTTAGAAATGTCCTTTGATTCTGGCTTAGCCTATATTAAAAATAAAATCTGTTATTATTATAATATAAAGTCTTGATTTTTCCTATGTTGACATTTAATTGTTTATGTTTTTTGCAGTTTTATGGAACAAGTCCCATAGAAGCTCAGATCCCTCCAGACCCCTGTTCATGCTGGACATATCAAACCTCCACAGTTCAACCCCCCCAAAGCCCACAGCTGTGCCACAAAACCTTGGTTCAAATGGAGTCCCGGCATACACAACCATCTACAGAAATGTCGAGCATTAGCAGACCAAGACCCACCGCTCTTCGGAAATTAGAAATAAAAAGATAACAAGGATCCTTGAGCCTTCAGTGGACATCGATTTGATCCCAGTTTGTATTCCAGGTCCTCAAAGCATCAACGTGCCCTCATATTCTCAAACAGAATTGACTTTTCCTCTTCACAGTCCTCACAGCCCTCAATCATTCTCCAGCCAGCCTTATCTGAGCCCCAGTGTGAACTTGCCTCCACCTCAGGTCGACTGCAAACCCAGCACCAGCCCCACACAGAGCCAAGCACCGCCAGAGACGTCAGGAAGCAGTGATTTCAGGCACGTCACAGGCTTTCTTGTCCGGTCATCAGTATTTGATCATGTAACTTGCAGCATTATAGTACTTGCTATATTTTGCATATACTGTACAATAAAATTGTGTATAAACTATTTATATTTATATAATTACATAGTTAAAGTGTCAATACTTGATAATGTTATGTTTTCATATTTCACATAATAAAGATAAAACAACCTTGCTCTCAATGGCACATAAAGTTCTATCCAACACAGAATGCATCATCAGTGAGTTGCACTGAGCAGATTCATTTTTTCCTATATGCAGAAACACAGCAGAGCGCTCTTTCCCCTGGGATTACAGCAGATTATGTCCTCTTTCACCTATACTTTTAATACTACAGTATGATGCAACTCTTCTGTCCTTTGAAAGGGTGCACATCGTCACATGGAACGTGGGATCCGCAGTGGCCCCTGATGACATCACATCTCTGTTTGGACCAAATGTTTCAGATGGAAGCATTGACATGTTTGTCATTGGGCAAGTATTTCTCCTGCTCTCAGTGCCAGAAAGACAGCTGTAGTGCCTACTCAGTCATCTGCGTTCTTTTTCATTTTAATTTATCAATCATTATGCAGCGGATTACTCATTTGTAAAATGAAAAGTGAAAACACTTTATTTCCACATTACAGACTTCAGGAAGTCAACTCCATGATCAACAAGAGGCTGAAGGATGCGCTCTTCTCAGACCACTGGAGTGAGCTTTGCATGGACACACTGAGTCCATTCGGATATGTTCTGGTGAGTTCATTTTCTTTACAAACACAATGTTTATCAGGGCATCACAAAGTCCATGTAGCTTGAACATTAAATGGAATAGTGATTTATAGGAGGCAGGGGCCCTGGGAATTGGATCCTCTTCAAAATGTGTTCTATAAAAGGCCCAAGTGAACCTTCTTGCCTTGGGCCTCAACAAGTCTGTCGATGGGCCTGACTGGAATTACAGTTGGCACCCTTAATTCTTGACTCTACCCAAAAGAGTAAAATTAGTCAAAGTTGTGATCTCTGAAAGAGTCCTTGAAGGTCCTAAGGGCTTCCAATGTCACTGGTTTGACAAAGACAGCCCAGATGAGATGTTCTTCTCCTGTCATCTCAGTGGAGGAGCAGAGGAGCAGAGGATACTTGATCATGATCTGAAGAGCTTTAAAGTGTGTGGGTCCATGACAGCTGTGGAGATGTAACGACTTGGCTGTTTTTTGATTTGTTTTTTAATGGGACACCATTTGTTAATGAACAGCTAATGCTGTAAATACACCGGATTTCCCTCCGTAGTCCCATGAGACAAATACAACACATAGTACAGTCTATACAAAGACCAACAGTACAAAGCACATACAGGTTAAGAGAAGACAACAGTAAAACAGGCACCGTTGACACAAGACATGATACAATGCATAGCAACTCACATAAAGGTACTTGAATCTTTTACTAAAGTACTTTTAGTTAAAGGGCCTATGACTGTGCTACAACTTCCATACATACAAACTCACTTGCGCACGCTCTCAAACTAGTAGTCACATCTTTGTGAATTAATAGGCCATTCAGTTGTTTCTTAAAAGAAAGACGGTGGCGTGTCCCTCAGTGTTTCAGCTTGTTCAGCCCTTCACAGAGAGCATGTTCTGGTCAAAGGTGCACTTCCTTAACTGCACTTCCTAAACTGCACTTCGCTGTCCCCCCTCATTGTGGATCTAGTGCTTTCCTGACGGTGTCTTTTTGATCAATTCCCCCAAAGGTGGTGGGGCAGAGCCATTTAGTGTCCGATAGGCCTTTCCTGAAGCCATCTTTACCACATGACGCACCGGGAACATTTCCCAAAGCCTCCTAAACACTTGCAGGCTGAAGCAAATTTTGACAGAGATTACACATAACAAGCTTAGCTTTTTGCTGTGTCAAAACATATCTGGATTTCTGTCTCCTTCTCTTGAGTTCAAAATGCTTGGTTCCACCTTGTGACACAGAAAGGTAATTCAAGCAGTGGTCTTCTTTGTTTTAGTCCATATATGTCTTCATCAGATTCAGATGTTTAAATTGCCTTTATTGCAAAGCTTGCTAACTTTAAGTCTAATTTCACATTTTTGACCTCACTGGAGCTGCTTCTTTCCTCTGAAACAGCAGAAGGTGAATCTGCACTTTCCTGACAACTGTGGAGTTTGGAAGCTCCAAAAGAGGCTGACTTGTTTGTTTTTTTCAGGACATCTGCAACTCTAAAACAATAAAAAGTGAAAAAAAGTGTAAAGAATCGAATAATGCCAAGGTTAAGGTTGAGTTATAATTTTCCGTCACCATAGGGAAATTTGTTCTCTGTATTTGACCTGTCCTTCAATGCCGATGGAGCAAGGGTTAGTCAGGACTATTGGAGCATTTTAACCAATGATGGGCCTAAAATCTACACAAACCCACATATTAAACAAACAGAGAAGAAAGACAAGGGAATCAAAATAGTTTTCTCCGGAGGAGGACGGAGGGGCAGAGGGATCCTTCCAGTCCCTCTGCTTCCTAAGAAGCATCCCCATCCACCTTCTTTTATTAAGAATAAGGGACACCCTAATTACATGATCAGCTCCTCCCTAAAGGATAGGGAACACATGGCGGAAGCTGTGCACACACAAGTCATCCATTGTCTGTTGAACTTTGGTTGACCTTAGATTCCTAGCAAATCATCTTGAGTGGTAGTTCCTTGCTTTTCTTACTGGTCATCAGTTCAAGAGTTCAACAGACTATTGGATTAGAATCAGCAGTTTACTTCTGCAACATAGTCTCACAAGCAGTTTGTTAAGCACACAAAATCATACAATAATAAGGAATGTATAAAAGAAAGATAAACTCTTTACAATTATTCCAACAACCAATTATGCATGTTTTGTGCAAAAGTACCTAAAAAATCATGAATAATGTAGAATATAGATCAAATTGTCTCCTACTTGTGTGTCCTCTTTGTGCATTTTGAAGCCCTCCTGGGAGCGTATAACACTATTAACTCTTGTATTGTGCTTTGTAACTTCTTCCTTACATCACCAGGTGGCCTCCCAGCGGATGCAGGGCGTACTGCTGCTGGTCTTCTCTAAATTCTGCCATCTGCCCTTCGTGAGGGGCATTCAGACCCAGAGCACACGGACAGGACTTGGGGGATACTGGGTACGTGTGACGTGCATGGGCCTGTGGTGGCAGGACAGTGTGTAAAACGCGGTGTGTGTGTGTGTGTGTGTGTGTGTGTTTGTGTCCGTCCTCCTCTCTGCTGTATGTGTAGGTGTGTGCTGCTGGTGCAGTCTCCTTCTCTTTGAGGTCAGTGCAGCAGCAGGAAGCCTGTCTCTGTGAATCATCCACCACACACATCCTCACCTCTCTGCTGCACCAAAGCTCTGGTCATTGATTGTATGACAAGCAATCTCGATGGGTTTCAGCATTATTCTAAATTAGGGCTGTTGCCAGTTTCGAACAAAATACCTTGCCTTAATGAATGTGGTGAGTGAGTGAGTGAGTGAGTGGTTGTGGACTAATGAATGAATTAAGTGAATTAATATTTCATTTAAAAAAATGATTATGCAGTATTATTATTACTATATAATTCTGATTATATTATGCATATGTTGACGTTTGAGCTTCTCTTATGCTCAGGGAAACAAAGGAGGCGTGAGTGCCAGGATGACGTTGTTCGGCCACACTGTGTGCTTCCTGAACTGTCACCTGCCAGCGCATCTGAGGAACTTGGAGCAAAGGATGGAGGACTTTGAGAGCATCCTGCAGCAGCAACAGTTTGAAGGAGGATCTGCCACTGGTGTCCTGGACCATGAGTATGCACATGACACGCACATTCAACTATAAAACTCAATATAAATTCTGTAATGAGCTACACCATTATAGTTTAAGTGCACATGACAGGTTAGACCACGCATGTCACTAAAACGTAGTAAAGATGATTATGTACTTAAGATTTTACCATAAATTTGGACTATTTTTCCCCAGTTTGACATTTTTGGTTTGATGTTTATAATGTTACTTCCTGGTTGGACATGAGCAGCAGATGTGACAGAGGTAATTCACAACTGTTTCCTTGCAACCCTATTATAAACAAAGGCCAAAATCCATATAAATTACACAATAGTTATGATTTGAAAAATAATAATATCGGATAACACCTCAATTTGTTACATCATTGTTTAAACTGTAAAATGTCACAGCATTTTCAATGGAATGTCTCTTATTGATGACATCACAGAGGGATTATTTTAGAACTCTGCTATACATGCTGTAATTTTGCATTTTCATTTTGGTTTATTTTCTTCACAAACTGCACTTTGACTGATGTAAAACTATGATAAATATTTACCACGGGGACTGTCACACCAAATTAAGTAATACTTAGAAAAACATGTCACCTGTCATGTGCACTTTAACTTTACATTTGCTGACAACACATTGTTTTTGTTCACAGTGTGATATTTTGGTTTGGAGATTTGAATTTCCGAATTGAGGATTATGACATCCATGTTGTAAAATGTGCAATTGACAGCAATAAACTGCCTCTTCTGTGGGAGCGAGACCAGGTGAGGCCCCTTTAGATGTTGTGTCCTATTTTTGGCAACAGAGGGCGCTATAATATGGCAGTTTAGCCATGGTGGATCATTTTGCTCTGCTGTCTGCTTCACAGTTGAACATGGCTAAAATCACAGAATCCATATTGGAGGGCTTCATGGAGGGTTCGCTCAAATTTCCACCCACTTATAAGTTTGACGTGGGGACCAATACATATGACACCAGGTTAGCTTCAGAAACTTAGTACTGTTCAGAGTGGTCTTTATTAACACTTGTATATCTGTTCCAGTGCAAAGAAGAGAAAACCTGCCTGGACTGACCGCATCCTGTGGCGTCTTCGTCGTACTGGCTCTCCTGTTCCAACCCACAATGCAGCACTGCAGCGAGGTCTAACATCTTGGTTTGGGGGAACAACTAAAGTGACACAGCACACATACAGTTGTCACATGAGTTACACAATCAGTGACCACAAGCCAGTTTCTTCCCTGTTTTCATTGCAGGTAAGTTACTAAACCATTTGAAATTTGCGCTGCAGATTTAAGTGGAATCTGTATTGTCCTTGTAGTTTCCATTCAAAGTGGAGAGGCCTCTTGTGGAGCTACATGTAAACAAAGAGTGGACAAAAGTCTCTGATGCTGCGGTGAGAGTGACTGTAGCTTCGAGTTATCAGCGGAGCTCCTGGGACTGGGTGGCCATTTACAAGGCAAGATTTGATTACATTTTTTTTTTAATTAGATATACGAGATACATCTGTTGCACTCATAACATTGTGTCTTGTGACTGTTTCTTTTCCCAGGATGGGTTCAGACATTACAAAGACTACCAAGCCTATGTTTGGGCTAAAGGAGAACATGGCTCACAGGTCAAAATACTAACAAATAACAGAAATATTAAAACTGTAAATAGGTCTATACATAACCATTTCTGTCTATAGGTTACATTTCCTGAAGAGGAACTGCCAAAGGACCATGGTGACTACATCCTAGGTTACTATAGCAATACTATGAACAGTATTGTTGGGTTGTCAATGCCCATTCAGGTGAAAAAAAAGAAGAAAATAAAGTCAAATAATATTTATCAGTATTCAACATTTTTGCATTCTTCAACAGATAAAAATACCGATTCACAGCCCGACCCTGCAGAAATCAGACAGTTCAGATATCAGCTCAGAGGATGACAGCACTCTTGTTCTGCTGGCTCCAAATTCCCGCAGTCCTAGTCCAAAAACAGGAAAGCACCACCAGCGTCTTCGACGTAGCCGCAGTCCAGCAGTCCCAGCTCTAACCACCAACCCTCTCCCTTCATTGCAAGGCCTCAGTCTCAGCCCACTGTCAAAAGACAGCCAGACGCCAAGTCGCTCAACTTGTTCTGCAGCTAAGAAGGAACGGCTGGTTTCTCCAGATCTTATTCCATCACCGGCAGTCAGCCCCCTCAGTCCTCACAGCCCAGTGTCTCCAGGCAGTAGAGTGTCTGCACCTGAAGCCTTGGTTGCAGCCATTTTAGGCGACAACAGACACACAGGTTTTAAACCAAACACATAGGAGTAACAAGGTAAACAAACACAGTTTAGTGTACAAATACACATTTTCATCGGCCCACATAGATGCTACTCTGGTCTCTGCTAATAGAAGCACCACATTACTGATCAGCAGATTGAAAACATTCCTGTTATACTTTTCACAAATAGGCCTACATTATGTGACATGTAGGCCTATTAAACATGTTCTGGACCAGCAAAGTGCTTTTACAGACTCACAAGCTACTGTATCACACCAACCATACTGAATATGAAACCAAAACAAGAGGACTTACGAAAGATTCAAATGAACTGTGTTTCATCAGACTCTGAAGCCCATCATGCACTTCATGGCCCCAAGTAGGCGGAGGAAATTAATTGTGTTCTTAGTTTCTTTTAATAAATTGTGGGATTAAGTTACCGGTAAATGTGTATTGAGAGATTAAGAAAAACACACGGATATAGATTATATACAGGCTGTTCAAACACACAAAAGACGCAGCACCCTTACTTTTAAACTTGCTTTTAGACCACAAATATGCAAATTAACCTAGTTTGCGCGCCAACATATTTAAAGAATTGTGGACAATGCTATTTAAACTTCATTTATGCAATTTTGTTGCAAAAAGCATGAATCTATTAAAATATGTGGATCGGATATTGCTATCTTGAGTTAGACTAGTGGCCAGTTCATTGGTACTGCAGCAAAAAAAATATCCTCTAGTCCAGAAAGCAATTTTCCCCATAGAGCGCAATGTAAAAACAAACTGCTCATGTTCGGCTGGCGGGGACCTACCGCTTTCACAAAGGTCTGTTTTTGTGGTGATTTTTCAATATTTTTTGGTCATTCACTTTTTTTCAGTTCAAAATCCTTCAGTTTTCTTAAAACAGCTTTAACTTCGGCTCATACTGCTTCGCCCCGATCCGCTCTAGCAATGCTCCCTCTGATTGGTCAGAGCAGTCACATGGTAGTGATGGGCAGACTGATACTATATATTATATATCAATACTGACAGAGGTATTGAAACGAATCTATACTTGTGCAAAATGATCGATACTTACATTGTCTCCATAGAATGCATATGATTCAATGCCACACACGTGGATCACTAGATGCTTAGAGATGTACAACATCAATAGGACTCTTAGAGCCTTCTAAGCAAACTCGATGCAACTGTGGAAAACCACCCTTGAGACCAATGGTAAACCACTTGCACAAGTGTCCATCAAATGTACACAGGAACAGGCCCTGAGCACCAGAGCAATAGAGGCCAAGATCTATCACACCCGGCAAGACCCAAGGTGTAGTGGTCAGGGGTTTCAAACTCATTTTGGGCCACGGGCCGAATTTCGATGCTCAGGCTGGGTCACGGGCCGAACATAACTTAAAAAATAAAACTATCAGAAATAAATAGCTTCATATAGCCTCGTAATAGTTATTTGTGGACACTGTTACACAGATCTACAGCAGGTGAAAGATTGAGTCCATATTCATGCAGCAGGAACAGGAGCAGGAACATGGACTTATGACTTGGGTTTTGACAATTCCCTTTTTAAAGCTGAAGGCAAATTCACAAAAAATAAGTTTTAAGGACTTCTAATAAAGCAAAAATGTCCAGGCGGAAACCATATAAATGTCCTATTAATTTGTCATTTTATTTTAGGATAATTTTTTGCTTGTGAGTTTGGAGTACAAACTGACCCCGATGCTTCCCAGAATTATTGATTTGACTCGAAATAAGAGAGTTAAAGCTTTATTTTTATGTACAGAATATCAAGTAGCTTGAGAGTTTTCTTTTATAAAATAGTGGACAAACTAGAATAAATAAAGAAAAAGTCCAATGTCCCATGCGTAAGGGGTTAATATGTTCAGCGGGCTGGATTAAAACATCTGGCAGGCCACATCTGGCCCGTGGGCCTTGAGTTTGACACATATGGTGTAGACTATGCAAAGAGGTCCCTGAGACAATCCTGCACATAACTGTAAAGTGTAAGATGCTGGCAGGGAAAGCGTACATGGAGCGCCATAACCAAGTGGCTGGCATAGTGTACAGGAACATCTGTGCGGAGTATGGACTAGAAACCCCAAGATCAAAGTGTGACCCCAAAGGTGGTAGAGAATGACCGAGCCAAGATCCTGTGGGACTTCCAGATACAGACTGACAGAATGGTAATGGCAAACCAACCAGATATTGTGGTGGTGGATAAACAGCAGTGAGAAGCCATTGTGGTTGACGTGGCAACACCAAATGATGGCAACATCAGGAAAAAGGCACACGAGAAACTGGAGAAATACCAAGGGCTCAGAGAGGAGCTGGAGGATGGCGTGAAAGGTGAAGGCGAAACTGGTGCCTGTGGTCATCGAGCACTTGGGGCAGTGACCCCCAAACTGGAGGAGTGGCTACAGCAGATCCCTGGAAAACATCAGACATCTCAGTCCAGAAAAGTGCAGTGCAGGAACAGCAAAGATACGGCGCAAAACCTCAAGCTCCCTGGCCCGAGGACCAGATCTTAGAAAAAGGGACAAGACCACCCGTGAGGGGTGAGAATGAAATGAAATTATTTTTATATATTATATATATATATATATATATATATATATATATATTATATATTTATATATTATATATATAATATATTATATATATATATATATTATATATTATTATATATTATATATATATATTAATGGTCCATTGAAGTCAATGGGCTGTACTCGTACTCGTACACGCATGTCACCTTTATAATATATAATATATACATAAAGCTTTATGTATATATTATATATTATAAAGGTGACATGCGTGTACGAGCACAGCCCATTGACTTCAATGGACCTCCATCTTGCTCTCTGGGGGCTTGCAAAAAAATGGACGTGGCCACTTTAATGTCTCACCAGTTTCATGGTGCCACTTTCCACCATGTTCACAGTATCGCAGATGATTGGAAAGTTGTTAAATCACTGTAAAAACAGTTGTCTTTAACGTCCCATGTGCAGTGAAGGCCCCGACTGACCAACTTATGGGGCTGGTTGTTGTCGGCAGATAACTAAAGAACAGGTTTAAAATATTTATTACATTTTCCACAATAAGCAACAACATTTTTTGTTTTTTCAAACTACAAAACCAGTGACGCAAAATTATCTTTTTACATTACACAATCATGTCACATTGCTCAGTCACCATTCCCTAAATTTCCCCTCCCCGACCGCTCCTTCCACATTTCACAAGTCACTAGTCCAATAACAATCTGAACACAGGTTTTCTCAAACAAGGCACTTGATCCTTGTCCCGCAGCAGGTTCTGCATGAAGTCCAACATTACCTTCATATTGGAGAAGGGCAGACCGGTAAAACATGTTTGAAAATACCTGAGGCATTTTGACATTTCCAACAAAGATTATTTCTGCTACCAGTTTTATGGGCCTTTAACAGGTATTGCAGTTTTCTATTGAATAAATATAACCAGGGCTTTGTTGACAGGCGTTTTGCAAGAATTTAGTCCCACGTATTCTTTCTATTACTAAAGGTATTTTGACCCTTGTGCACAGATTATACCATGTTGAAGCTTTGGTGTGCAATGGGTGTAGTGCATCAGAAATGACTCCATCTGCAGACAACTTTATGTTCCCTTTCAAACAATCTCTCATTTGAAGATATTTGTAGAAGTGATGGTCCCTTCTACTCTCTCTCTGTGATGGGAGGTCGAGTGGTTAAAGCAGCAGCACTTAAACCGGGCTCTCAGTGTCGTGAGTTCGATTCCTGGCTTTGCTGAATAGAAGGGAGGACCCCTTCTCTCACGCCTTGTTCGCGGCTTACTTCTCTAAGTAAGCCTACATTTGTTTTCCGAAGCCGATGTTCCGGGAGCTCCTGGGCCCTTGATTCCTCTCCAAACATTTGCCTAATCAATCAACGGCAGGGAAGAGGTTTGGCAGAATTGCTTAGTGTCGTGTGTTTCGTCATGTCTTCGCCTTTCTATTGACTGAGGGACGAGAAGAGGAGGTTCGGCCGTAACTCCGCCTGCTGCTGCTCTGGTCTGGTCCTCATGACAGACAAACGTGTTACAACACACGGGTCCTGCTGCTGGTGGAGACGGTGCCACGATACTGTACAAAGGTTATCACGTTGTTTGAGCGGCTAGTAGCGAGTTTGCAGGCCAAACCCCGAGAGCAAAATGAACGGACACAATTGCGTGAGTGACGACGACTGCTTTCTCTTCACGTCTGAATCTGTCGGAGAAGGACACCCAGGTAAAGTGTCACGAAACATGGGGAGAGTGCATTGATTAGCCGTTTATCTCTGCGCTAGCGTCGTGTCATGTCGATAGTCGTGTTGTTCAGGTACATCGGTGTATTCGGTCACAAAATAACATTGTCTACTCTTGATCAGTTTACAGGAGAAGGCTAGCGCTAATTAAAACGTTTCAGTTCCACTTAGTGAAGTTTTCAATAACAACCCACGTGGCCTTATGAAACAAAATACGGGCTAGCACAAAGTTAGCATTATCACTGTCAATAGTCCAGATCAGCAACTTTTAGCAGGCACACTAATATTAAGTAGCGTAGGTTATTTACAAATGAAAAATGGCCCAATATACCTGGGCCTGACTTGTATTATCAGTGTGTCAATGTTAGCTTCCTCTGACATCAGTCATTTGACATCTGTCTAATGCTTTTAGCTCTCTCACTGTGTGGTGGGCGACACGTTTGTAGTTTGTATGATATCTTCACATTGTACCGCATTCTAAGTTCGAATAGCCTCCTCTTGAATGTCCTTTATCTACAGTTTCCATGGCACACAGTGCAACACATAATAGGCTTACCATTACTCCTACTAATAGTTAGTGCAGGGCTCAGCTGGGAGGAAAGCAGCAGATGGTACACACAATTTCACATGCTCTAAAAGTAATCAAGCTGTGGATCAAGTTTGTTTGGGACCGCCAATAAACAAAAATAAAAGCATGTATTTTATTATGGGTGTTTTATATTGCACTACAAAACCTTAAAAGCATGCTCCCTTGCTCTCTCTCCACACAACTGACTTGTAACACCTGCTTGTCTCCATGGAGATTACTTTTCCTCGAACATTCCAAAGAATGTTATAAAACCGATCTAGCTCCACGGTTCAAAGTTTGGTTTTCAAATTTAGTGCTGCTTTAAACATTTGCATGATGGCCCCATCAGCGGTGGTGAAGGAGCGTCTTAAACACCAACTTTCAGAGGGATACAAAATTAGCATCAATTCAAAACTAATATTATATTTTATCTAAGGTTAGCAGTTCGATCTTATCTCCAAGCTGCATTGTTGTTGTGGCCTTGGGCACATTCCACAGTGAATGGCAAGGCAAGGCAAGGCAAGTTTATTTGTAGAGCACAATTCGTACACAAGGCAATTAAAAGTGCTTCACACAACAGGAAAAAATGCATTAAAATCACAAAGACATGACAGAAATCACAAAACAGTTTAAGACATAAAAGAGAAGAGTGCAAAAAAAATAATCTCAGTCATATGCACTGCTAAACAAAACTGTTTTTATTTTGGATTTGAACATTGCTAGAGTAGAGGCCTGTCTCACATCCTCAGGAAAACTGTTCCAGAAAAACTGAAATGCAGATTCCCCATGTTTAGTCCAGACTCTGGGCATCAGCAGGAGGCCGGTCCCTGACGTCCTCAGAGTCCGAGATGGTTCATATGGCACTAACATGTCCGAGATGTACTTTGGTGCTAGGCCATGGAGAGACTTGTACACAAGCAGAGCTGCTTTAAAGTCTATTCTCTGAGCCAACAGGGAGCCAGTGCAGAGACCTGAGCACAGGACTAATGTGATCGTACTTCTGTTTCTGCAGCTGTTTTACAGCTCATTTGGAGAGGCCAGTGAGCAGGCCGTTACAGTAGTCTAATCTACTGGAGACAAACGCATGGATGTTGCATTAACGAATCTGGTCTAGAAGGGAATAGTTTTGTGACACAGTACATTGTAAATTTTTTGTTTTCTCAGACAAGATATGTGACCAAATCAGTGACGCTGTTTTAGACGCACATCTTCTGCAAGATCCAGATGCGAAAGTAGCTGTGGTAAGTGAGCCAGCAATAGCAATGCATGCAAATAAATGATCTATATGGCTTTCTCCCTGGTCCTTGTAAGAATTTATCACCTACTGTAGTTATAACTGTGTCTTCCAGAGACTGTGGCTAAGACTGGGATGATCCTATTGGCAGGGGAGATACCTCTCGAGCCAATGTTGATTATCAGAAAGTTGTGCGTGGACCATCAAGCATATTGGCTATGACGACTCCTCGAAAGGTACAGTGACTACAATCTGACACCAATGTTCATCAAGAAATAAACTGAGTGCGAAAGCTAACGTGACAAGTTTTTAACCTTTTTACTAATCTGGAACATACTCTGAATGAACTTGCCAGAATTTGCTTTGACGCAATAGAGAGTCTTTGTAGGTTTCTTGTGTAATTAGATGCTCTATTTAACTACAGTCAGATATTTGCTGAGAAGGAGGAGCAAGATTCATTTGGTGAGTCATATGAAGAGTATATCTTGTGCACAGCAGAAAGTTAAGGTAGGCCTGTCCAGTTTGCATTGAAACTATAAATTGCAGTTATAATTCTGTGAGTCAAAATACTCACTCTAGTGAGTATTATAGTGAGTTTTTTAATTGATTGTTGGTGACTAAAAACTGGGCTGTGATTATATTTTTTTTTTACTCATTTTTTTAGCGAAATGGTAAAACATTCTGTGCTTCCTCCACAGGGTTTGATCATAAAACCTGTAATGTGCTGGTGGCGCTGGAGCAGCAGTCGCTGCACATCGCTCAGGGAGTTCATCTGATCGCAGAGAGGAAGATGTTGGAGTGCTGAGACAGTGAGAAGATGTTGAGCATACAATTAACAATTAAGATCAGGAATGGTTTTACTAATATTTACCTTTTTGTTTAGGGCTTAATGTTTGGTTATGCCACAGATGAGACTGACGATGCAGGTAGTAGCCACTTACTATTATCTTGGCTCATAAGCTCAATGCCAAGTTGGCAGAGCTGCGCAGAGATGAACACTTCCATGGCTCAGGCCTGACTCCAAAACTCAGGTGAGTGGGGTCAAAGTATTTAATTTAAACTGTTCAAAAATTACCTAAAGAAGAATACTATGCACTTGAGTATTAAACTCTAACTTTTTCTGTTTATTGTAAACCGTAATACTGACTGAAAATAGCTAAATAATAGCATTGAGTCCATTGATTTTGTTTTCAGGCTCCGCCTCTTAAAGCAAGCAGCAGATTTTCATTGACATGTTTTGTTGATTAAAAGCCACATGACGTTTTTGAACCCTACATGTATGGTCTAAAATTAGTTTTAAAAATTGAATCAATCAGAATACAACTCCATCCATCCATCTTCTTCCGCTTATCCGGGGCCTGGTCGTGGGGGAAGCAGTCTAAGCAGGGACTCCCAGACTCCCCTCCCAGACACTTCCTCCAACTCCTTCTGGGGGATCCGAGGCGTTCCAGGCGAGCCGAGAGACATAGTCCTCCAGCGTGTCCTGGAGGGACGAAACGCCTCCCCAGGGAGACATCCAGAACAGAATCAGCGGCTCTACTCCGAGCTCCTCCCGCTTGACTGAGCTCCTCACCCTATCTTGGGGGAGCGCCCAGCCACCCTGTGGAGGAAACTCATTTCGACCGCTTGTATCCGCGATCTTATCCTTTCGGTTACTACCCAAAGCTCATGACCATAGGTGAGGGGAGGAACGTAGATTGACCGGTAAATCGAGAGCTTTGTCTTTCGACTCAGCTCCTTTACCACAACAGTCGATGCACACGCGCAGATCACTGCGGACGCTGCACAGATCCGCCTGTCAATCTCACGCTCCATCCTTCCCTCACTTGTGAACAAGACCCCGAGATACGAGATACTCTCCACTTGGGGCAAGGATCCCACCCACCTGGAGAGTGCAAGCCACCTTTTTCCGGTTGTGAACATTGCCTCGATTAGAGTGCGATTACTCATCCCAGCTGCTTCACACTCGGCTGCAAACCGTCCCAGTGCATGTTGCAGGTCCAGGTTTGATTGAGCCATCAGGACAACATCATCTGCAAACAGCAGAGATGAGATCCTGTGTTCTCCAAACCAGACCCCCTCCGAAATTCTGTCCATAAAACCAATGAACAGAACCAGTGACAAAGGGCAGCCCTGGCGGAGTCCAACACGCACTGGGAACAGGTCTGACTTACTGCCGGCAATGCGAACACAGCTCCTGCTCTGGTCAGGGGGACCGGACAGCCCTGAGCAAAGGCCCCCGGACCCCATACTCCTGGAGCACCCCACAAAGGACACCCTCGAGGGACACTGCTACAGAGGAGTTTGCCAACAACCTCAGTGACTTCAGCTTGGGTGATGGACGAATCAGCCTCAGAGTCCACAATCTCTGCTTCCTCTTCGGAAGACGTGACAGTGGGATTAAGGAGGTCCTCAAAGTACTCCTTCCACCGTCCGACGACATCCCCAGTCGAGGTCAGCAGGTCTCCACCCGCACCATAGACGGTGTTGGTGAAGCACTGCTTCCCCCTCCTGGGGCGCCAGAATTTCTTTGGGGCTGACCGAAAGTCCTCCTCCGTGGCCTCCCCAAACTCCTCCCTGCCCCGGGCCGCCAAAAAGGCCTAATAGGCATCCTTCTACAACCTGACGGCATCCCTTACTTTCGGTGTCCACCACCAGGTTCAGGGGGTTGCCGCCACGACAGGCACCTTAGACCTTGCGACCCCAACTCAGAGAATACAACTCTGCGCTAATGATGAGGAAATGGTTTTAAATCATAGTTAAAGTCATAAAAGATAATATGCAATATGTCTCCTTGCTGTGCCAAATTTTTACCATCTTTAAAGATTTTAAAAACATCCTTGTTATTCACAGCAATGTGTTTTATAAGCGCTTTTCACAACTTTCAGAGGCCAGAGTGAAGTTTACATGGTAAACCTAACAAAACTTGGCGTGCTAATAGTGCGCTTCCTGCTTCGCTAGAATAAAACTTTCTATAATTGGATGCAGACAGCATCGGTCTCATTTTCAAACAAAGTTGCCATCATTAGTACTGGGGCAAGCTGTTTTACTCTTTTATTTATATGTTTTGCCTTCTTTGCCTCAGGTGACTGTTCAGTACCGGCAGGACCGAGGAGCCATGGTGCCATTACGTGTCCACACTATTGTGATTTCGGTGCAGCACGATGAGGCTGTGAGTCTGGAGGAGATGCGCCACGCTCTGAAGGAGCAGGTAGTGAAAGCAGTGGTCCCTAGCGGTTATCTGGACGACTACACCGTTTATCATCTACAGCCCAGTGGACGCTTTGTCATTGGAGGACCTCAGGTAAAACCAGTGTCTTATCAGAGCATTTGACAGAGCTAAGAGCAATCCACATGTTTACAGGGCGACGCTGGTCTGACTGGTCGTAAGATCATTGTTGATACATATGGAGGTTGGGGGGCCCATGGTGGTGGAGCTTTTTCTGGAAAGGACTACACAAAAGTGGACCGTTCTGCTGCCTACGCTGCTCGTTGGGTGGCCAAGTCTCTGGTCAAAGCTGGGCTCTGCAGGCGTGTCTTAGTCCAGGTCAGAAATACTACAAACTTTAGTCCATCATTTTTTCACTTCACTTTAATGCTTTTGTTTTGCCTGAACATCCAATCCCTCGTACATTATTTTTAAAATTCAAAATGATTTATAGACCTTTTATGATTTGGAATCAGACAATAAAGGGTGTTTTTAATAAAAAGACACTGCCTCTGAAATCTCCCCCCTTTCTCCGTCCAATGTGTTATTTTTTTTCCCGTTTATCTTGTAAGCCACCATCTTTGTTGAGATATAAATGGACCATGCGTTTCTCTGATTGGTTAATTTGCTTGTCAATCCCGCCCATTTGAAATTGAGTATACAGGATATGATTCCAGACATATTGTCAAAGCGTGTGGTCTTGGCTGGTCAGGCAACTGTTTTGCAGCTGTGTTGAATAGTATTTTCTATCCAGGTTTCCTAGAAAATGGTCTTGGACAGATTTTTTTGTTTGTCGCTATAGAAACTGCTTTGAATTGTAAAAATCTCCAAGAAACACCCCAAACTTGTGTTTTAGGTGTCCTATGCCATTGGAGTTTCCCATCCTTTGTCTGTCTCTATCTTTAACTATGGGACGTCTCAAAGGAGTGAACGCGAGCTCCTGGATATTGTGGCAAACAACTTTGACCTGCGCCCAGGAGTGATTGTTAGGTGTGTGAGGCTGTTTGGATGTTTTTAATACTCATTATATGTCTACTTTTGCTTAACGGGTATTTCGTTCTCTAAGGGACCTTGACCTGAAGAAGCCAATCTACCAGCAGACTGCGGCGTACGGCCACTTCGGACGAAACCTCTTCCCATGGGAGGTGCCCAAGAAGCTCAAGTTCTAACGTGACGTTTAAGGGTGCATTTTTCCTCTTTCACTTTTGCTTCTTTCTTTATTTCAAGAACAAGACCAATCGCAGGCGTCTCTAAATACTGGTAGAATCAAAGCTATAGTAATCATTTACATCTTGTATCTGGTGTCGTACATGAAATCTTAAAATTTAAGGCTAAGAGCGTGTTGAAATGATTTCATTTATATATAATGAACAATGTTATATTGTCACGTCACATTTATACATTTTTAGGGACACTGTAAACATTTTTGTTTTTCAGTTTACAACAACAAATGCAGCTTACATTTTAGTGGCACAACTATTCATCCTGAACTTAACATTCTGTGATCATTTGCTCTTGCAGAGAACACTGAGTCTAAAACTGAGTTAAAATCTGTGCTGTCTCTTCAGACCATATCATTCTGATGTTTTACAGAGAAGTCAGAAGCTGCTAATAATATTATGGTTTTGTTGAGCTGCACTAAGTGGGAGCTGGGGTTTTCTCCTATTAACCCTGTGAATGTTTGATGTCAGTATCCGACTGACTAAGATAGTTTTTTGTTTCTTCTCTTTATTAAATATACAAAGTTCAGTTGAAATGTAACGTCTATTAACATAAAAAATGTAAATTCCATGGTAATATGACCGTTGTGAAACAGTTTTATCATCAATTTGCCGATACCTGGAGTGAGTGTTTGTGTAGCTATAGACACTCCTCTATCCTTTGGTTTCAGGCTGTCATTTCCCCAGTCGTTAACTTTATAATAAACTGCATGTGAAAGAAAGTTTTCCCCCTAAACAAACTAGCTGCACATAAAGATAATGTCCTGATACAGTGATGGGGCACAGACTAAAGCTTGTGATAATGTCAGGGTCAAAACTGTTAGTTCTGCACACACTTTGTAGCTTTAACACTGTCGATGGATTACAATCAAGTGACACTGCACTTTCGTTACAAACTGAAATGTATATTGAACTCCAAGTCTAAGAATGTGTTGACTTTTGTCGTGTTGTTAATTTGTTCCAAAATAATGTCTTGCAGCTTGATTATTCAAAATTATTTATCGTAACAACATTTGTCCTCCCATTGCAGATCATTATACTTTCTGCAAAAATCACTTGTTATTTCTGTGAGTAAGTGTGCTCTTTGAACTGTCTCTGAAGTGGTCTTTCATGTAGTCGCTAGGTGGCACTGTCCTTTTTTGCCATTTGTAATGCTGAAACTTGGGCCAATGCTTGCACCTCTGGCTCCCCTGTGTGGCTCCTGGTGTGTACTACAGAGAAACTCCAGGACCACCTTGGTGTTGCGCAGAGCATTTTACATTAAACTATCAATTTACCTACCTAAGTCTAGGTTTTTAAACAGTTCCTTGTCACTCACCCACAGGATCCGCAAAGAGCTGGTGTTTTACAGAGAAACCAGCTGGTTTACATGAGCCTGTGTGGGGTGACTGCTGATTTTATTAGTTGACTCTTTAATGTTATGAAGTGCCTTTTTTGTTACTGAAAGCCCTTGTCCTCAAAAGTATTTTTGATCATATAGTAACTTAATCTTGGAATCCTGTAAAGTGACTTTTCTGAAAACCTTGAATAAACTGCACTCTTCAAACCACTTTTTGTTAATTTCCTTTATTTACATACACGTACACACAGGATGGTGTTCGGAATACTGTTTTCTAAAATCAGAGAAATACATGCACTCGTTTGTGATAAAGAGTCTCTTGTCTTATGAATAAATGCAGAACAAACAAACAAAAAGCGGTTTTAATGTCTGTTTTTACATTATAGTATACCTCAATATGTAAGTATTCAGAATACAGTGCTCTGAGTTGACGAAGTAACAATACATTACAAAATATATTTTAATGCAATTTTTATATATAGCAAAATCTGCACGCAACTTGGTTTAAATGTTGGTCGTGTAGAAAAAGTGATAGTTAATTGTCATGTTATGCATTTTCCCACCATTTAAAAGCTATTATCCCATTTTGGTCTTTAAGTGCATATAACACACGTCATTAGAGAAAAGACATTAACTGGATTACCCAATTTGCCATAGAAACTGCTGAAACAAACAAACGGCTTGAAAAAGTAAAGATGATAAACATTGTGCATTCTGGTGGGATCGATGTCAGTGTTTCAAACGGAGTTCAGACTTCCAAGCAAACTTCTGACAGTAGAACACCGTCTATAAGAAGTACATTCATAATTTAGAGCAAATACCTAATTTAAGTGTATTTAAATCTAATAATCTAGGTGTAATTACTTACTCCACATCTGAGAGCAGTGTTGAAGTCTCTGCACCTGAACGACTCCACAGTGCAAGGGTCTATGGAGGAGAAATGGACATTTACATCTCGCTTAATCTTTTACCAAAATGCAAATGCACAATCTGACAAACAACGTATTCTGGTACTCTTAACAAACCCAGTAATGTTTCTTCTTGGCCCTTGCACATGTGCAGGAGCTCACAGATGGAACGTGGAGTGGCGTAGCTCAGGATGGCATCTATTATGGTTTTACTCAACTTTCCGACCATGTCCTCGCACTGTCGCTGATATGACGCGGGAAGAATGTGACAGACGTCCTCCAGCAGGTGGATCACAGCTTCCTGAAACAGTGAAACAAATCTATGTGCTTAACTGATATTTTCCAAACATTTCATCTTCATGAGGCGAATTTACCTCAGTTCTTTGCTTTGGCAGTAAACCCTCCAATGTCTTTATAATAAAAAGACAAATGGAGCATAGATTCTTCTGTGGAGCCTAAAGTAAACATGAATATTAATGTAAGAGTTTGCCTTTTTTATGTATTTATTTGCTGCTCTTACGTTTTGACTTGCTGCGGCAGCCTCCAGTGCTTCTTTCACAAAGTAGCTGAGCATTTTCTCCTGTTTATCACAGGAATGGCAAAGGCCCAGCAGTTTGCACATCTCAGCTGGCTTCTAAAAGCACAGTGTTTCTGATCATTCACTCTAACATTTGAGCAGTGACTTTACATTTTACAGTCAGTGTGATGTCTGCGCTCACAGTTACTCCAGTGATGAAGTGAATGGCCACGGGAAGCAGCCTCTCCACTTCTTCTTTGCAGACCTTCACTGTGCTCTTAGGTCCAGGCAGATGCTCACACAAACCCTCCAGACCGTCCACAAGCTTTTTCTGAGTGAAAAGAAGTGCAGACAGTTTCTTTGGATGAACTTAGGCTGCGTGCACACTGCAGGTCTTGATCACATGTAACTCGAGTCAGTCAGTCAATTGCCGTGTCTCAATTCCGGGTCTGCAGCTGACCGAGACAAACCTAGCCCACGGTTCAGTCACCTAGCAACCAAGACTCGCTGCTTACGCCACACAAATTACACATGGTTGTATTAAAAAGAGCATGCAGCGAGATAAAATATTCTGACTTTAAACCCAAGAGATTATAGTTCATCTCGCCCAAATCTTTTGTCTAAAACAAAATATTATGTTCAGCTTTTCTAAAATATAATAATTACCAGTGTTCCTGTGATAACTGTCAATATTATCTACAAATTTCAACAAAAGTTATGAAATATACCGTCTCCCGAATGGGATTTTATAATGACGAGGGAACACATGAAAGGTAATATGTGCATTTAAAGCCGAGTTCACACCGCTGCGGCAAAGCGGCCAGTTTACATTCAAAATCTATGTGGACTCGCGACCTGCGGCTCCAGCGTTGTTGCGGACAAAACTGAACATTTTAGCGGCAGACGCGGCGCTGCAACCAATCAGAGATTAGCTCCAGTGACGTACCTACGAACTACCCGGAAAAAGGACCAAAGCAAACCATGGATCTATTATAATAACTGGATAAGGCACGCCCCCTCTGTCCGCGATCCAAATTGAGTAGTGGCCGCTCTGCGGGACTGCAGCTTCAGGCACCAACCATTTCAACAGTTCGGCCTGTAAAATTACCGAAAGTGCGAAATTCTTTTTAGTCTAAAAATATAATAGAAGGAATTTCACTCTTTTACCGTTTCTAAAATCCTTAAAATCACATTTTTAACGTCACGGCGAACATGTACGCGCCCTGACCGGCACGCACTCCTCGTGAACGATCATCAGAAGAGCGCGTGTCGGACGAAACCAACAGAAGACAGAGACGAGACAAACGAGACACGTGAATGTGTTTTTATGTCATTTGGCACGTTTTCACACATCATTCATATGAAGTGTAAATGAACGATTACACAGTTCACACACGCTAACGTTTAGCTACACAAAAAGAAGCATTCATGAGTTCACAGCTCATGCTTTCTGCAAAGAAACCATTATTTTCGCTTTACAACATGAAACCTTTATATTAATAGATAGATATAACAATTCATCATTATACATTTCGTAACCAGACCATTTCAAGACCCACAGACTCCAAAAGTCCGCACTAACTGTCCACAGTCTTTCACCGCGTTCTGCTGTCGCCGTGCTCGTTCCCACGCGCAAAGCGACATGGTGATGTCGTCATAAAAGGGGAGGCACTAGACATCACTATTATTCAGGAAGTAACGCGGAAGTAGGGAACTTTTTTGGAGACATGCGCCAATGAGCACACGCCATAGGCTTGAATTGGGCGCCATTTTGTCTTCCGGGGGCTTGAGCAAACCCCGGACCGATAAACAAAACATCCAGACGCAGCTCTTGGCGCAAATGATGATATTCACTAAACTCTGCTCACCTCTGAAGTATCTGCGGGACCCAGATAAGCCGCCGAGCCGATCGCCTCCGTTTTTGGACTTTGTAAAGTTAATACACCAAAGCCATTCTCTTAACCTGAACCGCCATAGGACACGACTCCTCCACTGCGCATGTGCGCTGGACGTCTCGGCGCGCGTCTGCTGCGGAGAGTTTATTTTTTCACCGCGCGTTCGAGGCGTCCAAGCGGCATGGCCAGGGCGTCTGCCTTCAAACGTACAGGCGTTCAGTTTGGGCGGCCAGCGCGAATTTGGCCGCGGTGGTGTGAACAGGCCTTAAGTCAGTTTTTAAAGAGAGAGATCTGTGTTTCAGGGGAAAATATATTTAATGATTAGAATAGAGCTTGTTTGTCATGTTTACAACGTCTCATTTATGGCAGTCAACATAAACCATAATGAGGACAAAATGTAATTACTCCCACCCTGATTCTTTAACTTAAGTCGTTGCTTTTATATGAACGTGTTACAGAAAACACATTAAAATTAGCTGCAATTTACAGTTAAAACCATAATACTTTGTTTTAAACAAAAGATTCGGATTATCCTTGCTGCGCACTCTTTTTAATACATCCATGTGCGTAATTTGCGTGGCATTAGCAAGTCTTGGTTGCTAGGTGACGGAGCGGCTCCCTGGCCGAGGCCTGTCCCATTTCGGCACGGCCTTTGCAGTCCACGAAGGCTACTCGGAAGACGAGCCTCGTCGGCCGGGTCATTCAGAGCACGCCGACCCGGAATTGAAACACGGCGTGTGTGTCAGTTGTGTGTAATTTCTTCTTCTTTGGTGATGTTTTATGGCGGTTGGTATCCATAATATTACATTACCGCCATTCTTTAGACTTTATTCTTTAAACTTTATTCTTTAGACTTCAGACTGGGCCAGTCTAAAGAAAAGACTGTAGACTGACAGCATTTTCAATGGATTGTCGCTTATTGATGACATCACAGAGTGAGTCTGTTTTAGAACCCAGCTCTTCTTCCTGTCATTATCAGCTTTTATTTTTAGATTTTTCTTCACAAACTGCAACTTGACTGATGTAAAACTATGATAAATATTTACCAAAGGGTCTGCCAACCTGAACAAAGTTATAATAAGAACATGAGACCCCGTCATTTGCACTTAGAGCATGTTTATGGCATTGCTTCTGATGCCTTCATGCTTTAATAGTTATCAAAATCTGTGTTAATTACTTTACTACATTTCTAAAGGTGTACTTTAAATACTTTTACATAAGTGGATTTTTAATGTGATACTTTTACTGCATCTGTACATTTTAGTTACGTAACAAAATAAAGTACTTCCACCACCTGAACGCACCAAAAACTACGGCATGGAGGTCTATTAAACATTCTTTGTAAATATTTGTGTTTTTTGTGTTCTTTAAAACAGTAGGACCTAAAACTTTTACAGAAAATATTTGAGTGCCAGGAGAGATGGGCCAGTACTTTCAGTTCACCTTTTGTCATTCATAGAAATGAGAAGTGGCAAGAAGTTCCTGTTTTAAGTGAAACTCTCTGCACTTAAAAAAGCAGCCAAAAGAATGTGTTCGGATAAAGATATGTTATTGTTTGACAAATACACTCTGGTTTATATTCTTGAGTCAAGATTATAAATAATGTTATCAGCAAACCTCAAGAATGTGTTGTAGCTCTCACCTGAAGCTCCTTACTGGAAAACAAGTCAACCAGGAGTTCAAAAATGGTTGTGCAGTCTTTACACACGTCTCCATTCTATAGGGAAATAAAACACATCGTAATGCTGGGAATCAGATAACCACTTTATTATCTCGACCTTGGGCATGTCAAGATTGTTATTCAGGTTATTCTCATATAAGTGTGAGAACGACAAACAATCATAATTTTAGAAGCAAAGTCTTAAAATGAAGTAATTTCTGAAAACAGGATTATAAACTGAACTCAAAGAGTTCAAAATTATTCCTTGTCCCATAAAGTGTTGCAAAGTATTTTTTTCTACATGTAAACTACTTTTTTTAATCTGGCTGTTGTCACATTATTGTGTCATTCAGACAGTTAAATTTGGTAAAGCCTGTCACAAACTTAGGAATAAGAACATGTTAGACAACAGGAATAAAAGAAAACTAAGAACTGTTGTCTCAGTAATCCAAGACACTTTGCCTTTTTATGCCACAGTGAAATTAAGGACATACACATTTTTGAACTTTCTTTTTCAAGGAACTTCCCTTTTAAGACCCAGTTCCCTTTTCTCACATTAGTTAAAACTAGTGGTGATTTTATTTGCATTTATTCATCTTTTACAACAAAAGATTAAGACAGTATGAAAACACATTTCAAAATAAGAGGCTTAAATGTTTGCAGTTGCTTTTAATATAACGGTATTTTGACTTGTTTTTACATATTTGAATGCACTAATGGAAAGCACTTAGGTTCTGTTGTTGTAAAGCACTATACAACTAAAGTTTGATTGATTTCTTGATTAATGTTATTTTAGGTGACACATTCCAGAAATGAATTCAGAAGATCCACGGCAAGCTAAAAAAAACAACAAAAACAGTGTTTGTAAAAAGCCACTACAAAACTACCTAACTTACCTCAGCTGAACCGTTGTCCAGTTGCAAACCGTAAACAGCCACAATTGGATCTGTGGAAATATGGTCAGTGTGCCATCTCAAACGTAATAATAACACTATATAAAGTTGGTTAAGTTATCTGTCTAAGCCGTGCTGTGTCTTACCAAAAGTCTGGAGGCTGATGAGGAGAAGCAGAGCCAGCGAACGAGAAGCCATGGTGAGGTTTTTTAAGGCATCAATGTTAAAATGAACTGGACTGATGCTAAATGTTCAGCGCGCTTTATATCTGGCCTGGTCCAGCGCACAAAGCCCCCACCAACACAGATAACACCCTCAGCATCAGCTAATCTTGGCACTGGAGTCTCATTTGAATAAACCACATGAGCTTTTCAGTACTGCAGTCAAACTAAAGCTTTACATAAAATGTCACGGTCTTTACCAAAAAGGAAAACGTATTTTAGCTTAAATAAAATAGGAGCTGCATTAATAATATTTGTACTAGTATAATTTACAGTAAATTCCATTTAAGTGCACATTTATATATATATAAATCTAGATCTGCAGTTTATGTTTGAATGCTCAGTTTCTAGATTGAAAACACATTTGCATGCAAAAGGGGTGAACTACATAATGTTTTACAAACTATACGATTTAAAGTTTCCCTTTCTGGAATGAATATGTTAAAAGAATGTTGTTGTTTTAACTCATATTGTCTTCAAAAAGATATTTAACCATGTCCCGGAGATCTTAAGTCAGAGTTTTATATCTGTATATTCTGAAATGCTCTACATAAGTGTGCCAGTTTTATTTAGTTTTGTTTATTCAATGTTCTTTCATGTCTTCCCTTGACATGCAAAAAATGTGAACTGAATCTTGATATATCTAAATCAAAGCTGCTCTAAAATATTTCAACCCAAATTCCTGTAATGTCTAATAAGATTAAGATTAAAGAAAACATAATTTTTTTCCTCCCAAAAAAGAAATTCAAGTTCCATTACTATTGTATTCATACCAGTTAGGGAAATAATCTTATTTTACAGGTACATTGAGTTTGTGGCTGCATGTGTTGTTACCACTTCATGTTTTCACTTCTGCTTTTCAAAATGTTGGCCTTAGTCACATGTTTATGACTTTAGATTTGAGGTCAACACATACGTCTGTTTAATCCCTCATTGATCCAGGAGTGATCCATTGTAGAAAAACATTAGTTTAGACACTGTTTTTTTGTTTTAGAAAAACAAGAAGTTTTGACTCTCAAACAGTCATTCTCAATTCTCAATCTCGTCTGAGAACTCTGATAGTCTGATATTAATCCTACTCTGAGTAACCCCTGCACACTGGGCAGAACCTCCTGATAATAGCCTGTCCTGTTTGTCTATTTGTTTGCACTGTTCTAAATTTCCCCCAAACCAATCTTTGTTTCCTCTAACAGCCCTATAATGGGCCATAGAAATCCTATTGTTACGCCCTCATCACTGATGAATACCTGATTAGCATCAGAATGACCAGGGCTGATGCCGCCCCATGGCTTCAAAATGCAGCAGTACTGTAGGACTCCTCTTTCAAACCATCGCTTCTCCTTCAAAACAGTGGTTTGTGGCTTTAAGATAAAGATACACGGTATTCTGTAATCCTGAACTCGAGTGTCTTCTCTGTTGATAAAGCGTCTTGTGCAGTGGCTGTTTAGTCTCACCTGTACCGCACTTTACAACTTTCCTCACTGCATTAGATTGAATACACAACATTGTTCTGTTATTGTGAAAGCATCTTGTCTTTTGGATGAACCAGTTTTTGTCTTAAAGTGTTGCCCGGTTTAAAATAAACAGGAATTTCGTACTGTCTAAAACAGATTAGTAGAATAGTACAAAAATATGGTGACTGGCTAAAGATGAATAGACAGAATGTAAGCCGGCGTCTACACTTGAATGAGGAATGACGCACCATAAAGCCACAAGAACAAAGGTGCTGAATATATGTTGAAAGATGCACATTTGTCCATTGTTGAGCTAAAAATAGGAGGTCGGATCTGTCAACTTTCCGCACGTTTCGACCCGAGGCGATTTGTGAAATAACTTTGATGTCGGAACTCGCAGAAATAAATACTTTCCATGTAAATCTATGCTTGTGATTTTTCTGAAAACACAAAAACATTATTGTATGTCATGGACTTGTAGCTCCAAGGAGATATGTGACACCTGCTCTCACTCACCTGCTCAAATTACATTTTTTTCAACAGGTAAACTTTTCATTGCTTCAAACATTTGTAAAGTTGAGAAGCTTTTAAGTTCCTGTAGAATCCACCACACATATTACGTGACATGAAAAGATTTGTAAACATTTTAGCCTGAGTTAAGGCTGAGTTAATTAAAACGAGTAGTAATTCTCAGTTGTGCATATACATGGGAATGAATTGATAATTTACAGTTCAACTTTCAAAGTGCCAATAGTAAATAACACTCAATAGTAATTGTCTCAAAGAAATAAGATAAGAAGTGAAGAGTAAATTCATGTATAATATAATAAAATATAATATAATAATATTATATATATAAAATTATATATACATATATATATTGCTGTCTGTACATTGTGCTTTATAAAGAAATTTGATTTGATCTTGATTATTTTAAAAGGAGCCATTGTTTAAAATAAATAAAGGAAATACATTTTGCTCGAAATACTCTTCCTTAAAATGTTCCGAGAAAAAGCCTCTACTACTGATTGATTCCTTATTGGCTGTGGTCTGTTTCCTGGACAGTAGGACACGAGGAAACATACACATTCTTCTAAGTCTTTATAAAAGATTGTTGGTGCAATTGCTCAACTCCAAACTCCCAACTGCTGGACTCAAACTAACCACACGCACACGTACTGGTGAAATGCTCTTTCTTACCTAACTTTCATCTTGACAAACAAACAATGTTTCATAAAATGCTGTTTATTTCTGCTTTTTCAAACTTCCTTAAAACAGGCCACTACAACTGCAATGAACAGCAGTAAGACTTGATTTCAATAACATTTTAAATAAAGAGAGAAATATTACTTTACAAAAAAGCTCTGAATATACAACTGCAGGCCAAACTGGAAAATAAGTATAACAGATCTACTACACAGCTTAAAAATGAATACAATTTTTTATTTTTTTAAAACCTGCGAATTATGGTACATTAACAATAGAGCAAAAAAACAGTGAATCAACAACAGATTTCTGAGTAATTACAACACAAAAATATCCCTGGGTGTGTACAGTTAGGTCAATTATATAACACGCCTGTGACGGTCTGATACTTAGTGTTCATAATGTGAGTGAAAGCCTCTTTTATTGTTTACCGTTGAACCTTGTCACATACGGTATGTACTTCATGCTTAACTTCTTTTGCTCTATAGTTTGGGCTGTTCGTTATTGCACTGAAGTGTTAGTCCACATTTATTTCCCTTCCCATACGCACAACATTTGTCATAAATGTTCACTTGTTTTATGACCAATACACTGCCATTCCATTTTACAAAGCACGACTTTTTTAATTTGTTCATGAGCAATAACAATACAGTATTAACATCATAATTATTTGTTAATCAAAGTCTAAGTCTATTTTTTATTTATAATTCTATGCATGTTTTTTATGTCATCAGACTTTATATTTTACAACAATTATTCATTGTTTTATGTTGCACCTCATTGCCAAAGCACATTCCCAGTTGTGAATTATTGACAATGACAATAAAACTATTTCTGAGTCTGATAAAAGTAAAAAACAATTCCACAAAATCTCGGAAACAAGCAATAAAATGTAATTCCATAAAGGTTCCAGTAAGATTTGCATAAATAAGTGATGAGATTGTGAGCGGCAGAAGGAAGAAGGAAGTGTTTTTTCCTGACAGAAGCCTCACCTGCAAAAGGCCGGGCGAAGCCTCTGAGAGTATTTAAGCTCAGTGCCCAGTGTGACACAGCATCTGGACATCGCTCCTCACTGCTACTGCGGCAAACACAGGTAAACTGACACTTTCTCTAACTCTGTGCTCTACTGTTTTATATTTAACTGAATACATATACTACATATACTTTTATAGAGATGCTCCTTGCTGTTTTATTTGTACTGTGCCTTTGCACTGTCCCTGTTCATCCAAAACCCACAGGTAAATTATTCTATTAAATCTCTCCAAGATTTTTTATTTAAATTTATTTAGAATTATTTCAATAAATTGCTTGTTTGCTTGTTTTTTTGTTTTTTTGCTGTAGAATTCCTTGGCAGTCCTTTACTTAAGCAATGTTTTGAAGATGCAAAGAAACTTGTGGATGAGACGTACAAATACTCAAGAGAAGAGTGAGTGTGTTATTATCAAAAGACTGATATGCAGAGTAAATTACTTTAGAGCTAAAATACACTGTATTTAATTTGATTTAAGTGTGAGTTCATACATTCAGATACAAAATTATAGAGGAAATAATAAACAATGATTTAGTACCTTATGCTGAACAGGACCTCTAAATATATAGGGTCATAAGATAATATTTAAGTTCAGTTTAATTTCTTTCAATAAAGTTGAAGCAAGCAGTTGAAAATGTGCAATTATGCAATACTTTTACCAGATATTAGACCGATATTATATAACATATTATTATTTAGACATTTACAATTGATGATTTACGGTAATACTTTTATTTGTATTTCTTAGACGTAAGAAGCTGAAAAATTACTGGTCATGATTTTACTTTGTCAATATCTATTTATCATTGTACTAGCTCTGTGACTTACTATTGTCTTGAAGGAGTCTGAGCAGAGTGCGACGGCAGGTGGTGAGGCCGCATGATGCACTGCGTCTCCTCAAACAGCCCAGAGGAGACACTCGCTCTGCTGTCCGATCTGCAGATTATCTGGACCAGACGTTGCGCCTTCTGCAGGAGAGGACACATCATATACACAAGCGCTCGCTTAATGCAACAGGTGAAAGACATCTCATAGCTTTTGCCTTTTTTGGTCCATTCATGGCCTGATAATGTGGTTGGAGGGTTCATGGCCTTCATGGATTCTGTATCATGTCAGATCTGCTCACTGAGGAGGAGCTGAAAAGTTTGGTTGAAATCACTGGATGTGCAGGAAGAGTCAGGCTTCCAAACTGCCAAACCACACCAAATGTTAACAAATACCGCACATCCACGAGCGTGTGCAACAACCTGTGAGTACAGCTAAATATGCATACTGTTCAACTGTTTCTGCTGCCTATAGTCTGTGGGAACACAATGCTTATGAAATAGGTTAGGCCAGAGATGTGTTGACATTTCTTTGATGTCTCAAGTCACATTTCTTAAACCTGTGTTTTTGGTCTTAGGCAAAACCCTCGTCTTGGTGCTTCTAATACTCCTTTCACTCGCTGGCTACCAGCCGAGTATGATGATGGCATCTCTCAACCCAAAGGATGGAACAACCGGACACTTAACAACTTCCTGCTACCTCTGGTGTGACATTAGCCCTTATGTTTATATTTCTTATTGCTAATGACTAGTGCACATGCCTAAAGCTGCTTTTCTGCAGGTAAGACAGGTCTCCAACAACATTCTGGCTACCACAGATGCAGGCGTGGTCAATGACACAGAATACACTCACATGGTCACCTTGTTTGGCCAATGGAACGATCATGACTTGACCTTCACACCATTTTCTCCAAGCATTCGCTCATTCAGCAACGGAGTGAACTGTGATGAGAGCTGTGAGCAAACTGAGCCCTGCATCCCCATCCCGGTAAATGCTTCAATGTACAACAGTTAAACTGATTGGATTTTAATCCTTTGTGAAGGTCCTAATGTACAGTACATTGCCTTCCTCAGATTCCTCCAGGTGACCCCCGACTGCCCACTGGAAAGGACAGCTGTATCCCAGCCTTCAGATCCGCCCCTACGTGTGGAACAGGGTTCTCGGCCTATAACTTTGGTGGAGAGTCCAAAAAGAGAGAGCAGATTAATGCGCTCACTGCCTTCCTTGACTTGGGCCAAGTGTACGGTTCGGAGGAGAAACTGGCCCTCTTCCTGCGGGACACAAAAACGGAAGGAGGCCTGATGCGTGTCAATACTGAGTTTAAAGACAGCGGGCGAGAGCTGTTGCCTTTCACTAACCTGGAGATGAATATGTGTGCCACGCGCAAAAATGTCACCAATGACACCAATGCCACTGAGGTGCCCTGTTTCGTCGCAGGTCAGTTTAGTCTAACAGTAATAACATATAACATCTACAGAGTTGTCATATTCTAACTTTGATTCATGTGCTATATGGTAAATGTGGGGCACTTAAAGATGTCGGCATAATCCTTTATTCATCCAGGAATGTTCCATTGTAGAAAAAGTTGTAGTCACACTGTTTAAAAAAATAAATAAAATTAGACAACACGTTTTGACTTTCATCCAAGAGTCATTCTCAATCTGCAGTTACTGGGCTGTTAGAGTAACAAAGAAGATTTGTTTCAGGGGAAATTTAAAACAATACTGAATAGATTAACAGGACAAGCTATTATCAGGTTCCACCTGGTGGGCATAGGTTACTCAGGGTGGGATATGTATCAGAGTTCTCTGACTAGATCCACAGATTGAAAATGACAAGATCATTTTCTTTGTGTGTGCCCAAGCTTTCATCTTGCAAGATCCTGTGCCATCTCTCACTACATTGTACATTGAGATTTAAAAAGCACATATAACAGACTTTAGCTTTTACATCTTTATGCCTTGCAACAAATTACAAGGAAGTGCAAGAGGAGTACAAGTTCTTTTTTTGTGCTGTTTTTAAGGTGATGTGCGTGTGGACGAGAACATTGCTCTGACTTCACTTCACACAATGTTTATGAGGGAGCACAACCGTGTGGCTCGAGCCCTGAAGAGGATAAACCCCCAGTGGGATAGCGAGACGCTTTACCAGGAATCACGCAAGATCCTGGGAGCATACACACAAGTAATACATTATCACATCTTAATCGTGCTTTATATTTTTTTCTGTTGATCAAGTTCTGAGTCTCTTTTCGTCTTAGATATTTGTGTTCAGAGACTACCTGCCACACATCGTGGGTCCAGAAACAATGCGAAGGCTTCTTGGGCGATACCCGGGCTACAATCCCAGAGTTGACCCCAGCGTTTCCAATGTTTTTGCCACTGCTGCCTATCGTTTTGCCCATTTGGCCATCCAACCCATGTTAGCCCGCCTGGATGCCAACTACAGAGAGCATCCCCAGTTTCCCAGTGTGTCCCTATACAGGTCTTTCTTCACCCCATGGAGGATTATCTTTGAGGGTATGTTACAAAACTGAGATTATGTTAACTTTTTAATGTGATTTGCCTTTATTCTGACTGTTTGTGTGGTGCAGGTGGTATTGACCCTCTGATTCGTGGTTTAATCAGCCGTCCTGCCAAACTGAACACTCAGGATCACATGCTAGTGGACGCTTTGAGGGAGAGATTGTTCCAGTTTGTTCAGCATCTGGCTTTGGACCTGGGCTCTCTGAACATGGCACGAGGGCGTGAACACGGCCTTCCAGGTACGGCTTGAAATTTTAAACTTAAACTTTCAAATTTTGCTAACAGAAATAAAATGTATTGTGTTATATCATATGTTTGAATCTCAGGATACAATGCTTGGCGCCGGTTCTGTGGTCTCTCTGCTCCCAGAAACCAGGCTGAGTTGGCCCAAGTGTTGAACAACTCAGAGCTTGCCCGTAAACTGCTGCAGCTCTATGGCACACCTGAAAACATTGACGTGTGGCTGGGAGGAGTAGCTGAGCCTTTTGTCCGTGGAGGTCGCGTGGGTCCTCTGTTCGCATGCCTCATTGCAAATCAGTTTAAGAATATTCGACAAGGAGACAGGTCTGTAACTTTGTACAGCTATACATAATTTAAATCAGTCAATAATGCTTATTTTCCATTTCCAGGCTTTGGTTTGAAAACCCCGGAGTGTTCACACCGAGACAAAGGCTTGCTCTGTCCAGGGTCACTCTCTCTCGAGTCATCTGTGAAAACACTGGGATCACAAGTGTCCCACAGGATGCGTTTGGTGTCCTGTCCCGGAAAAACCGACTGGTGCGGTGTTCCAGTCTGCCTTCTCTAGACCTGACGGCCTGGAGGGAGCGAGGCTGCTCAGGTGCAACACCAAACTCTGATAATTTGTCTGTTTAATCCCTTGTGTTTAAATGCATAATGTGTTTGATAACTAATCATCTATTTAACATTTTGTCTCTCTCGGTGTGGCATGTGATTGTGCAGCGTCGGGTGAGAGCTGTTTTGATGAGGTCAGTTGAAAAGAGGTTTCCATAACACATTTCTCACAGAAAATACAAGCCATAGTCACAACTACATCCAATTTCTCAAGCCAAACTATTTCTTATCTAAAACCTCTGGTGAAATTGAAAAATATATTTATAATGCATAATATTGCAAAATATTAGTACTGTTTTTGTTTCTTACAACAGACAACAATACTTTTTCAGAGAGGCTAAAGAAGTTAAGTTTGTATACTTTATATTCATTTTGTAGAATGCAGTGTCAGAGGACCTCCCGGACCTCCAGGCCCTCGAGGAATTTCTGAACAACGAGGTACTGCAACAATCACAGGACTATTTCACTTGCCTACTTTTTAATAATTTTTGATAATTTAATACAGAACGAGGAAGTGAACAAGTGAGCTGTTGTTGCAGTTGAAATTCTTTTTTCTTTTTGTCCAGGTCCGCCAGGCTTGAGAGGACCTCCAGGACTGGCAGCTTTCCTCATTAATGCCACACAACCACATTCAGCCTTCTCCGTCATCCTGGGCGAGAACAACACATCCTCAGTGGAAACCTTTCACTTCTTGGTGATCGTTTAACTAACACCACCACTACGACCCTCAGACAGGCCTCTTCACCTGCGTTTTCCCCGGCGTTTACCAATTCAACTTCCTATGCATCTCATACATCTCCGACAAGTGCGTTAGTCTATGGCACAACAACAAAACAGTACTACAGAGCTTCAAGGTGTTTGTGGGACAACATCTTCTGTCTGGGTACATGCCTCTGCAGCTGGGGGCAGGAGATACGGTCAGACTAGAGTCCAACACGGGCACAATAGGCCTGAGCAGCAAAAGCTTCTTCACTGGACATCTGCTATTAAAGAGACCACTAATGATGTCAAGATTAGTTGGTTAAGTTAAGCATCGTGATTATTCAGGTCACAATAAAATCACTGAAAAGGAATTTTTTTGACTATTTTACAAGCAAAATTAAGTCATTTCAATTCAATTTGTACAAAAAAGCACACCTAAATGTATTGTGCTTTCATGTGGTGGTTAAATGTTACAATAACTTTACTTTTACATTCAGAACGTTTGACTTCATAAAGCTGGTCACACACTATTGGCACAATAATGTTTTAGAATGAAGGAAAATGAAGGATTTCGCTTTTGGTTCGTGTCAATAATCGTGACTAATCGTTCTATCGTGTTGCTTCTTCTCACAGTAATCGTAACACTAAAGTTCGATACTGTGACATACTGTACCTAGAGGTCACTGTGTGCATCACTGCTCGACAAGTCTGCAATAATCACCTCAAATAAATGTAAAAAATACTTGCGTGGACACAATATGACAACACTTCATATGTGAAATTGTTTGGGTCTGTTACATCATCGGGCTTTTGCGTCCAGACAAGATGATGATGATGATGATGATAGACATGTGACATATGAAAGTAAGTGATTTTTTTTTTTGCACTGATTAACCAAAAGTGAATGTTCTTTGAGCCTGTTTTTGCTGCTTTGTCTGAATGGCTTGTTTACTGAAACATTATTGCTGTAAATGCATTTCAAGATGACTGCAAATAAACAAAAACATTTCTTGATGTGGAACAAATTACTATATTTTAAGATTTTTTGTTATGAAAAGCTTCGGATACAATATTGTAGGGCTTTTCTACATACAACTCTTAAATGCAGTATTTATCCACTCCTGAGTCACAACAAAACACACACAAAATAGATGCAAAGAGGCCAGCAGAAAGGAAACATACAATCAAAAAATTAAAAAAAGTGTACATTTAAAGTGCACATGACAGGTTTTAGTATTTTTCTAATTATAACTTAGTTTGGTGGTATAGTCCCTGCGGTAAATACTTATCATAGTTTTACACCAGTCAAGTTGCAGTTTGGGAAGAAATTTTGAAAAATAAATGACAGGAAGAAGTATAGAGTTCTAAATCAGAATCCCTCTGTGATGTCATCGATAAGCAACATTCCATCAAACATTTAGAGACAATTTACTCTCTCTTTCTCTCTTCTCTCGCTTTCTTTCGCGCTCTCCTTTTTCTTTTTCTTTTACGGTATAGCGTAAAATACATACTTTGAAGAGGTACAATTCCAGTAGTCGGCGGTAAATGCACCTTTTGGCTGCCAACCGCCATTAAAAGTAACACAACAAAAACAACAGACATTTTTCTGACAGTTTTAACAATAACTCAACAAAATAAAGTGTTGTCAGGTATTATTATCAGTCAAATCATAACTATTGTGTCATTTATATGGATTTTGGCCCTTGTTTACATCATTGTTGCTAGGTAACAGTTGTGGAGTTACACGTGTCGCATCTGCTACTCATGTCCAACCAGGAAGTAAGATTAAAAACATCACCAAAATGGTCCAACTGTGGGGGAAATGGTCAAAATGTTTAGTAAAATCGTAACTATAATCATGTTCATAACGTTTATGATAAGAGCAACAATTTACAGAATATAATAGACAGAATATATTATTTATATTTTCCAAACATTGAAACAGCTGAGGTTTGAACTTTAAACTTTCAGTCATTGTTAGGCAACAAACACATTTTGAAGCACAATACATTCCTGAAGAAAATAGAGACAATAAACTATAATATAGAAACAGAATGTATATTACTGACAACTATTATTATGAATTATAAATATGCAAAAAAAAATTATAACCAGCAATAAATAATAGCAGAATGAAACACTTTAGTTGTTCAATTGTAACAATAATGTTATTTATTTAACCGTTTACAGCTCATCTATTATCGTAGCACAGAAAAATAACACAACATCTCCCTGTAGTACAAAGTAAAAGTACCCAAGTATTCCAATCATTTATTGAACCGTTAATCAATATAGTTATTATTGTGAAAGGCCTAGTTGTTGTGTACAGCTTCCCCCTGTAGATGGCGCCATCACTCAAATATTGAATGTGGAATCGAGATCACATAACTGAAACTTACATGTGGTGATTTTGATAAAGAATCGTGCTGGTCTTTGGTCAACTGTCTTCATTTTCTAGTGATTTTTTTTTCTCTTGTTTCCTCTCAAAGCTCAGAATTCAAAACAGTCAGTCACCATGAATGTGCTAAAAAACAACACCTCAAACCAGAAAAGTACTTTCTACTTTTAAATTTGTATTAGTGCTTTATGAAGACATGGCATGAGCTAGACGAAGATAATCATTAGTCTATTCTACCCTTTTACATACACGGTTTCCCAGTACATTTTTGGAAATTGTTGTTTTTTGCATGAGCGTTTGAGGTCTTGCGAGTGCAGTTTAGGTCAGATATTTGGTCAGATCACAGAAATACTTCACTATTTTAGATCAGTCTCTGTCCCTTTTAGTTGACTAATAATTTGGCAGGGAATGTTGACCAAGAATTTGTTTTGTCGACTAGACAAAAGACAAATACTACGTCTCCAGATAATAATTTGTTTACTCTGCCTTCAGAGTAATCTCCCAATCATTCTTGGCACAGTGCAGGAGTGAAAGTGTGAGTGTGTTGGTTCTGCTTCTCCTCCCCTTCATTCACTACGTTCACTCGGTGTATGTGCAGAATGCCACGTAGTCCACCAGACGGCCTCTCTCTGTGTGTGGTGAGAGACCCAGCTTTGTGCGCCAGGAGATGGAATAACAGTATTTATGAAAGAGGAGGAAATATTTGGTTTGTCTGGTTTGTTGAAATGTGCACTTCACCTACATGCAGCAACTGTCTTTAATACAACTGGAAAAAGGAGGTACTTTAATAGTCACATACTCTTTATACATTTTATAACAATGCACTTAGAGAAGTCAGACGTGTACTCACTAAAAGACTATTTGTGATGACATCACAAGATTTTGTCTGCCTGCCTTTTGAATGTTGCATAAATGACAAATATATGTAAACCTTGTTTGTTTGTAAAAGGGTTTCTACGGATAGAGGTGCAAATTAGCCTTGGCTATAAATGTATATTAGATTATGGGTAGATTAGCCTTTTTGTCCCTCGTAAGGAAATTTGTCCTCTGCATTTGAACCATCCTTCAATGCCGCTGGGGCATCTCCTCAGGAGCGGCGCCCGGGGACCCATTCCCAGCTCTTGAGCTAGACTTGGTCAGTACTACCTTCGCTGGAGGGTTTTATCCTATGGTGCATGTTTTGGGTTGATGGGTGCCTAGAGGAAACCCACCCAGACACATGGAGAAAAATGCAAACTCCACACAGAAATGCCTGATACACACTTGTCTCTATCAAATTAATGAACAAATAAATCACTTTTAATCACTTTTAGATGTGTAGATCTAGAAGACTTAAAAAGTAGATGCCTCATGTTTCAAATGACATTACTGAATTTCATTGGTCTGCAGTGTTGAAAATCTAATAACTGTTTTTTTTAATAATTATTCCTGCCCTTCATCTCAATCAGTCACTACATTATTGTTATGTTTTATCTTTGGGTACAACACTTTGGTAAACTTTGTTGTTTTTAATAATGCTTTATAAATAAAGTTGGATTGGATTAAGATAAGATAAGAAAGGGCAGCTAGAATCTTAATAATAAAATAAAATTGATCGAATGTGACATCGACATTTTAAAAAAAAAACAGGTCATTCATCTACTACTGCTTGTTCCCGTTAGGGGCCGTGGACGACTGGAGCCTATCCCAGCGACTTTTGGCCTTAGGCTGGGTGTACCCACCTGGACAGGGGCCAGCTCGTCGCAGGGTTAACACAGAGACATAGACAGACGAACCATTCACTCTCACTTTCCCTAGGGGCAATTTACAGTTGCCAATTGATCTAGCACATGCATATGTTTGGATGGTGGGAGGAAGCCAGAGAACCTGGAGAGAACCCCATGGTAACACTTTAATCAGACAAATGGGAAATGTCTGTAAAAAACAAAACAGTTTTCTTTCTTTTTTTTAAATCAGGTCTTTTCGTAGGATTTTTATTCTAAACAATTTACTCGATTTTCAAATTTTGCATAACTTAAAAAGAACATTTGCGATATTATCTACATTTTGATACAGTGCCCATCCCTCGTTCAAAACCCATAACTTACCTGCTCCTTTTGAAGCCTTTGGAATGAGGGAATTATGAGTTCACTGTGCCCAAACGCTTTTGATCTCAGTGTGTGGCCCTGGCTGTGGTGACGTCATCCTGCAGAGAGGAAGGCACAGTAATTATATGCAAATGCAGCAGAAGATGATTTACAGGGTGAAATCTGATCTGTTATACAACTGTGCACGTGCTACTATTCCTTCAGACGCCACTAAAACGAGGACAGAATATCAATCAGTTTAAAAAAAATACATAGTCATCTGCTCTGCTCAGGCTGTTCTCTCTTTTGTGAACGTGATGCTGCCACCTCGTCTGAAGTTTAGTGGTAAACCAGATGTTGAGTCAGTGATGCTGCTGATCTAGATTTATGGTCCATTGTGCATCGTGCCCAAGCTTCTACGCTATGCTTAGCTATGACAACTACCCCGAAGTGCCCCGAAAACAAGTGAAATCCAGCAACGTGGACAAAACAATTTGGCTAATTCCTTGCAGATGTATCCGTCAGTTATGTGGGGGAGAACGCGCTGTCCTCAATGGCTCCGTGTATGAATTACGAGTAAAAAAACTGCAGTGGCCCAGTACAGCTGGTTCTGACTGTCCATTTGGGGGAAGAAAACACGTGCACATACTTCTGGCTCTGGGAGGAACCGCCGGCATACCGGACCACAAGAACTTTCATTTGTCATCTTCACAGTCCTGTGCCCACTGCTCTTCATAGTGAAATCTGAAGTAAACTCAAACATTATATGAATGAAACAAAACACAGGTATTCCAGGTAGGTTTGCTGATAAAGGAACAACATTCTGATGAGAGTATAGAGAGTATAGTTACTAACCCCTTTATCAATCAATCAATCAATCAACCAATCATTAAATTGATTTTGTATAGCACTTTTCATTTCCTAAATAGTATTGAGTCTACAAACAATAAACTTGAAAGACTACATTAAAATATAATAAAACAAAATGCTCTTTAAGATTGCAGTATAATGCAGAATCAAATTTAGAGCATTAAAATGATGAAAAAGTGAAACTACATAAAACCTAGTTGGTGTAATCCCTCATTAGTGAATGTTCCATAGTAGATAAAAGCTTCAGAGGTTGTCATTTGGACAATGTTTTTCAATAAAAAAACAAAAAAACAATAACAACATAAAACCTAATACAGATATTTTAAAGTGAGTAAGTAAAGTTAAGATGGGTTAAAAAGTAAGTCAGGTAAAATGGGTTCTGATTTAACATTGAACTGCTCTGGCCATACCCACTTGTCAATGCCTGGTCTCGTCAGATCTTGGAAGAGTACTTAGATAGGAGATTGGAACATACTGTTGTCTGCCAATTAGCCCACACTACTTCATTAACATGCACTGTTCCAACCAAATAAACTAATAATAATAATAATACTTAAAAGTGATAGGTTTGAGGCATGTCGGTGTAATCCCTCATTCGTCCACGAGTGTTCCATTGTAGAAAAAGATTCAGTTGTTGTCATCTGGACTCTGTTTTACTCCGGTGATAGGTTAGACTACACATTTCACTGAAATGTAGTGAACATGATTATATTTAAGATTTTACTAAAACAGGAGGATTTTATCTGGTGCATGTTTTGAGGTGACGGAGGAAACCCACTCAGACACGAGAGAAAAATGCAAACTCCACACAGAAAGTCAAACCTGCAACCTTCTGGCTGTGAGGCAAGACTGCTAGCCACTCTGCCACGATGCTGAGCAACTGCTACCAGCAAACCAAACTGTTACCTAGTAATCAAACTGTAAACAAGGGCCAAATAATACATTACACAATAGTTATGATTAATACCTGAAAACACCTTTATTTTGTTAAATAGTTCAAACTGTGTAAAATGTATCAGTCATGTGTAATTTTTCCCAGAATTATTGATTGAATGTCGCTTATTGATGACAACACAGGGGTGTTCCGTCATTTTCCACGTTTATTTTAAAAACAATACTTCAATACAATACAATACTAGTTACCACAAGGAGTAGTCCACCAAACGAAGTCATAATTAGAAAAACATGAAAATCTGTATTAAATTTCCTACTTAACATTGTTTTTGTGCTATTGCGTTACACACAGATAAATTCACAATGGTCATAAAGGACTAGTTTTTCATAAATCACAATGTGAGTTTTTGGGAGTATTTAAGAAGGGTTTGATAAGAGCAGCTGTTTTTGTCGTTTCAAGTTTTGTTATAGAATTAAACTTAACACAATACAGAATAGGCAAAACAATTGTTTAAAAGATGATGACAAAACAAATACAATAATTAAACTGTGTAGAGTCAAAGCCTGGACGGCTAAAAGGCTTTGGGAGGAGCTGGGACAGCAAGAACGGTGGTCATCCTGTGGTCAGTGTGTGCAGGCTATAGGACCAATCTCCTGCTTTCAAGAGAAAACTGAAAGGTTTAGATGGACTTTCCCAAGAAGTGCCATACACTGACTCTTTTGAAACTTGACATCCAGCGCAGAGAGCCACATGTCAACAGAAGCACAATAGAGACCTAAGACCACAGGTCAACGAGAATAGACAAATTATGACCTACATAATGTCTCCACGTTGTCAGTCAAGCTTCATCTTTGAGGTGCAGATTGGAATGTTTAGGTTTGCCTGATAAAACATTTAATTAAAAAAATATGGCAAAGGGTTTAGGAGTTTGGTTTGGAGTTCATCTAGCAGGCAGCAATAAATCATTTATCACAGCACACTATGAATAGCTACAAAAAAAAAAGAAAAAAAGATGAGATTTAGTTTCGTAAGATTAAAGCAGAGCTTTCACTTCACTACTTCTGTATTTCATCAACACAAATTACAGAGGGCAAATCAAGGTAAGAAAAAAAGTAAGTTAAAAAAAAAAAAACAGTGGTATTAGCCCTGGAAATCATGTTTTTGACAACAGTTAGCCCCCAAATGTGAAAATAGGCCACTAGGAGAGCATCACGTAACTGCAGTTATGAGACTCCTCCACGCACACACTCCTCCTCCTCCTCCTCCTCCTCCTCCTCCTCCTCCTCTCCTTCATCTTCATCTTTTCAGTGAAGCTGTGGGGCACAGATTATTTTCACTTTGGTCATTGGACTTCATTTACATGGGATGTGGGACCTTTAGGCCAAGTACATACTATCTACATGTATTACCAGTAACTACTATTACTCATTACTAGGCCAATCAGTTGTGCCAACTTTTTCTCATGATGGGATTACGCATTTTTGGCGCTCCACTTTGGGTATATGCGTGCGTCTGTTTGTTTGTGTCCCTTCTGCACGCTGCTCAATCCCAAACAGACGCATCTGGTGCGCGACAAAGCTCACAGAGTGCGCCTCTGAGACAGACCCTACAGTGGTCCCACAATGGAAAACTTTTTAGCATACTAAGCCAAGGATCCGAGTATCATCCCGCGAGGAGGCGAGGCGTAGCACAAAGCCGAGTGGATTCACAAACTGTCACGATCATCCGCGACGAGGCGAACGAGCAGCCTCATCCACCGCAGCAGCAGCGCTCCAGACTGGGCCCCGGGCTGCCGGTCCCAGTCCAGAGGCTCCTCAGAGGACACACGCGCCCAGCTGAGCGCGCAGACACGCGCACGAACAGCACGAACAGTGGCACAGATCACAAGCCCACCGTGGCTCCCCGTTCACCGCGAAGAGACGACATGATGGTCGGCGATGACCCCTATGATCCATACAAGTCGACCGACTACGAAAACCCGTATTACAACCACTATGATGTTTATGAACAGCCCAGAAGGAGGTCCAGGCCCGGGTACGGCACCAGGTACCACCAATACGGTAAGTCCGCTGTGTGTTTGGGAGGTTATTTACACAAATTATGGGTAAGTCTAAATGCATTAAGGTGTTTTATAGGCTATATATGAGAAGCCCCTTTCTCACACTCACAATCATGACTTATTGATTGATTGATTGATTGATTGATTGATTGATTGAAAAAGCTTGGACAAGATGCTCATTTACACTATGTATATAACAAACCAAAATACAATGTCTTTGTAGGTCTCCCGGACCTGGTTCCTGACCCATATTACATGCAAGCTTCTGTCTATGTTCAGAGAGTGCCCATGTACAGCCTGCGGTGTGCGGCTGAGGAAAACTGTCTGTCCAGGTAAACTTCTTATGTACTAAACCAAGACAGAGCCAGTGTTCTGAGTCATGACCTCCACCTCCTGAAGCGGTGTCGGCTGAGGAACAAGTCGATTAGGTGAAATTAACCAAATCCTTCCATGATGAAGGAGAGGGAGTGCAGTGGAGGATGTGTGTAAGGTTTAATCATAGTTTGCCCAAGCAGTGAAAGCCTTACTGGTAAACACATTATTGTGAGCTTACCCAAACAAGCAGAGCCTAAAATGCTTTTTCCACCCAGCATTTAAAAGCAGACAGCCTCAGTCAGACAGAATTGTGGGGGCACAGGAGGAAAAACAATATGGAAAGTCACTCAATCCATTTTGTGTGGTTGTCGACCGCAGCTCAGCTTATAGGTCCATAGTTCGAGACTACGACACGCGGATGCTGCTGAGATTCCCACAGAGGGTCAAGAACCAGGGAACTGCCGATTTTCTCCCCAGCCGACCGCGCTACTCCTGGGAGTGGCACAGCTGTCACCAGTGAGTACCAAGTCATCTTTTTCAAGACCCAAAGTGACTAAACCTAACACAGATACAAACACATTGACACTGTTTACGAGCCTGAGAGTACCTCTTAATTTAAAAAACTTTGCCAAAAACAGGTCAAAAAAATCCCCCATTGGTAATTTATTTGTTGTGATATGTTTAGTTTTCATTATAGATAATGCAGGCTACTTTTGTGGATGAAAAACTAGTGAATGTCTCTATGATCTGAACAAACTGCACTCACACAACCACAACTGCACAGGAGATCCTGCATAACAATTATACAGAAAAGTACTGAGAGACTGTATTTTGATTGTAAAAGCCCTGTTGCTGTTTCACTTTCCCAGCCTCAATCTCAGGTTTAGCTCCCTCTGCTGAGCCTCAAGTAACAGTTGTGCAACATGCATCCTGTTCGTCACGCTATAAAGACTAAACATACTGTTTTAGGAGGCTTTTCTACATAAATCTGACGAGAATTTCTATAAATCAATCAAGGTTGATGAAACTGAACTTGACATAACCTCAGCTTTGGAGTAATTGACAGAAACCAGACATTATGTGTACTTACTCTGTGGTAGGGCTCTGAGCCAAAGAAAACACCACTGCTATTTGTCCCACATTGAGCTGAGGGGAAAAAAGCATTTTTTGTATTATTATTACCCATTGTGATCCATTACCTCAGCACACAGTTATGTTGTGAAAGAAGTGGGCACTTTGCTCCCCATGGGCACATCTGGCCAAAGGTCAAAGAGATAGGATTGATGCAGTGTTCTGAAAGTAAACTTCTTTTTGTGAATCATAAAATAAATGTTGTACTTAAGATACGATACGATGTTACAAAGTAGGACCACATGTTCAACATGAATGACCATAAAATCATGCCGTACTCATTCTCTCCATATTCCAAGTTTTCTGTGGTTAGACATTTACTGTAGAACATTGATAAATCATCTTGGTTCACCAGGTTATTTTAACTGTAATCATGAACTGCTCACCCTCAAATGAAACAATTTAAACTGACCTCGACTTAATGTTTTTACAGACATTACCACAGCATGGACGAGTTCAGTCACTATGAACTGCTGGATGCCAGCACTCACCATTCAGTGGCAGAAGGTCATAAAGTCAGCTTCTGTCTGGAGGACACTTCCTGTGATTATGGATACTACCGACGCTACGCCTGCACCGCCCACAAGCAGGTCTGTGCAAACATGAACAAAACAGCAAACATAAACAAGTCTTTTCACAGCATTACATACATATATATTGTTGGGCACAAACAGGCCCAAATGCTGAGTAAATTAAAAAGTAAATTATCCAACTGAAGTGTTTCCCATAAATTTTGTTCAGACTATGGTGGCACAAATATATTTATATTGACAATATTCTCTCAAACTATTAGTGAAAAATAAATGTCACTTATTACCTATATTTCATGCATAGCAACATTTGTTTAAACAGTAGACTTGGCAATAGTTACTGTTTTAGAATATGTGAGGAGTTTTAGACTACGCCACCATAGTCTCCTCTTCAAATGGGAAACAATAAATTGTACTTTACATTATTTTAGATAAATTGATAAATAAAGGTTGTATTGTCTTTGTATCATTTGTTGTTGCAGGGTCTGAGCCCAGGATGTTATGACACTTACAATGCAGACATTGACTGCCAGTGGATTGACATCACAGATGTGAAACCTGGAAACTACATCCTCAAGGTCTGTGGCTAGAGAACAAAAAGGCAGCTTTGAATTGCTTTGGAAAAAATTATTTGGCAACATTAAAGAACATTTTAATGCTTTTTTTTTTTTTTTTTTTTTTTTTTTTTTTTTTTTTGGGATCTAGTAAGCCTTGTTTTCTTCAACAGGTCAGTGTGAACCCTCAGTATTTAGTCCCAGAAATGGACTACAGCAACAACATTGTGCGCTGTGATGTCCGCTACACTGGAAATCACGCCTCTGCATCAGGCTGTCACATGTCCACGTATGTATGCAGGTCACCAGATACTTTTCAGATGAACACACTGGGTTTAGTACTCACCTTCTTTTATTGGAACTCTCTCTTAGGTATTAGGAGACGGTCGTGGAGAAGAAAATCCAGAGAAAATTATAAAACAAAATGTCTCTATGTTTATAGTTGGAGGAAATAAATGAATTACAACAGGCAAAGTTGCTGTTCTTGGAAGTTTGTACCAATTGGTAAAATCTATTGCATTTTTGCATACACTGCTTTATCGATACACTCATGTAAAAGAACTGTACATTGTGAAAAGCCTATATTTACTGACATATTATTAAAACATAAATAGTTTAAACTGACTTGAATAAAACCTACTTGAACTTGTAATGTGTTTTGTTTCTTAAGTAAAATTACCTGTACAGGAGAAAAATAAATGTTTAACATGTACTTTAAGAATAAAAAATAATTTTACACAAATTTGTAGTGCTAGTAAATGTTTAAATATATAATTCACTTCCTTTCAGTCCAGTTCAAAAATGTAGTACAGTAGAAAGTATTTACAGGCACAGTACTTAACTGTATAGCATAATACAAAATAAAGATGTTTACAAAAATTGAAAATTTAATACAAATTACTGTGAACCTCCTGTGAAATGTTGCCCCTTTAGCTATAATATTTCACAGTATGGAATAAAACATCTATCCATCTCAATGAATAATGTAGTAAAAGTAAATAAATAAGTAAATGAGTAAAGTTGGAAAGCTCTTTTTTGTTACTTTCCCCCACTGGTAAAAGGTAAATTTATCTGTAGGTGCTAACAGTGCTAAACGGTGCTAAAGCTAAACGTGATGAGTCCTCCGCGCCGCTGGAGGCACCGCTGCTCGTCACTGTCAACAGGCGCTGCTGCTGCTCCCTTTAAACAGACTGATTCTGATCTCTGCCGCAGAAACCACAGGCAAACAAACGAGGGCACGCCTCTGTCATAATAATAAAACACTAAATCAAATTATAATCCGCTATTCCCTCTTATGTTCGACCAACATGCCTCTTGTGTCGGTGTCGATTCCGTCGTTTCGAGCAGAAAACAACTCAGTGGAAAGAGGATTCACGGTGAGTAAGCCGCTGCTTTCTGTGAAAACAAACAATTTTGTACTGAAGCTACTCGCCTTAATCCGGACCTAAACCTTTGTCATTATTAATGTATAGTGTTTTTCTTTCTGTCTCGTTGTTCTGTAACACAATGAGATTGTCTTTCATTTAAGGTCATCACAAGAGCAAATCACTGTCTCTATAAATATTGTTGATTTTGGACCGAAGTTGGTTGATTTTGGACTGAATCTCATTGATTTTTGGACTAGGGCTGCTACTCCTATGTATAGTCTAGTTATAGATAAACTTACTTCATCAAATTCCTTTGTAACTACTTTCCAATGAGTAATGTTTGTTAGGCTTACTGGGGCAACATATCTTTGCACTTGGGACTAAATTTGCGATTGTTGTAAGATGTATTTATTAATACGTTTTAATAGTTGCATTTTGTTCAAAGTGACCTTTTTAAATTCGCCCAGGAGCTTTTAACATTTGAGAAAAGAAGAATCTCATGGATTTCAGAACATGTTTGTAGAGGTCTATATTACCTAGTTAGCCGCTTTTATGTAGAATATGACAGAATATGTTGTTGTTTGCAACATATTTTCATAATTGCAATCTTTGCAAGTTGCCAATTGTGACTTTTGATTCTTGAAATAATTATTTTTATTCAATTGTGATATATCTTGAAGCCCTAATGAATATTATCTTCAATAATAATAAGTAATATCCTGTTGTTATCCTTCATAATGATTGGGTAAAAATGTGGATCAGTGCATCATGAGCTCTTGAACATCTGAGGTCTATAATTCTGAAGTATTTTTTTTAAACTTTTCTGTGTTTTTGTGCTGCTATCATTTAAAACCATGTATCCTCTTTTGCACAACCTGTTACATGATGTTAATGAATGTCACTTTGAGTGAAAGAGAATAGATAAATATAGGAAGTTAAAGCCTGTGTGGAGAAACTGGATGTTTCCTCTTGTTAAGTAGCTAACAAAGCGACAGCTCAGCAGATTGTAAAAAGGATGATTTTGTGTTTTAGGTCTTTAAAATAGAAGTGCTAATAAATGGAAGACAGCACACCGTTGAGAAGCGCTACAGTGAATTCCACACTTTGCACAAGTTGGTGAGTGTTGCAGTATTTTCACTTTTTAACTTGACTTTTTGAGAAAGAAACATTTCATCTAGTCGACTGCAATTATCTTTTATAGTATTTTGCAATACGAATTATTCTGGACCGAATCTTGATATATACAAATTCTAAGAGTGGCATTATTAAATCAAAATGTCAAAATTAATGAAGTATGTCTGATTTTTAGCAATAATACACTTTATTCATAAATATACAAGCCTCCAGTCACCATATTTCAGCCTTTATTTGGTTGATAAAATTTTTTCAAAATGTGTACAATAGAAATAATCACTTTACTAGTCAATTACTAAAATAATCATTAGTTGCATCACTGTTTTTAATCTGACTAATGTTGTTCTCACCTATAGTTGAAGAAAAGTATAAAACCCCCCGATATCCCATCTAAACACGTCAGAAACTGGGTTCCTAAAGTTCTGGAGCAGAGGAGGCAAGGTTTGGAGCTCTACTTGCAGGTATTTAAAAAATAATAAAAACAAATTGTATTCCTGTATTTGTATGATAATGTAGTAAATCCTTTCCTCTTCATGAATGTGGGGGCTGGATGTTTAAGTTTGTTGTTTACACTGAAAAAAGTATCACAGTGATCTCTTTGGGACCTGCCCTTATGCTCATATGGCCACATGGTAATTTGCATTGTGTCTGTTTTCTACAGACTATAATTATAGAAAATGAGATTCTTCCAAAGATATTCTTGGATTTCCTAAATATCCGACATTTTCCCTCTGTGCCAAAAACGGAAAGTTGTGGGTAAGTTGAAACCACAAATTCATAGTGAAAGAATTTGTTGTTACTATCTTTATTTTCTTTTAGGTCGTTTGATACAGAATCTGAGGGATCGAGGTAAATGTCTGTTTGTGTGTTCGAATGTATGTTTTATTCTCTTTTTAAACTGGTCTTTTGTTCACAGTAAACTCTCACATCAGCCAGTCATGTTGTTTGTGAGAGACCCGTACCTGCTTCCTTCCACGCATGGTTTGTCTAAACAGTTTTGATAGCTTCACCATTTGAATAGTTTATTGTACACCTAATTATTAAATATTTATCAAACGTTGTGATTGAAGGTGTTCATGCATCTTTTACCCAGATCTTCAACCGAGGTAAAACGACAACCACCACAAGCACTGAAAGACAACACTGTTGTCTGCACCTACCTATTAACTTTGAGTTCAAAATAACCAGACTCATGGATGTAAGTTTTTTGTTGACTGGAATTGTTAAAAAAAAAATATAAACCTCAAGGTTCTTTATAAGCAAGTATGTGTAGATAAGAAGAGTCATCAGCTGCACAAGCTTCACCTCAGGCCTACACGACGATTGAAATGACCAGGCTTCTAAAAATATCTTTTTAAGAATTATTATGATTGGATTAGTAAATGGACCAACCCCAGGTCTACAGGGGTGCAAAAAGTGAAGTCTTTGCCCTTTCATTTGAGGCAGGTTAATTAATGACACTTAATGAAACTTTGATTCTCCCTCAGTCAGTTTGATCTGTACCTGGGCCTGAAATGAACACACATGACATTTTCAGATATTGTACGCGTCATTCACACACACAATGTATAAATAGGCAAAGTATTATTCATATAGAAAACAAAGCAATGCTTTGTTGGACATTTCTTTGAGGGGAAAAGTATAGCCTTTTGATATATCCAGTCAATGAAAAAAAACGTTTCTGATCTCATCAAACATTGCTTAATAGAGGCTGGAGGAGACAGACTTTGTTTGTCCACTACATAGGCAGAGCGGCTGGACCCTGTCCTGTAAACAGAGGCGTTTACCTTTGAAACACCAGCACTTCTGTTTAGCTTCTGAGCAGCCAAACATTAAGGACTAAACATTGTGACATTATAACTTTAAAAGCTGCTGTTACTATTGCAATGATGCCGTTTTCTTTAGAATTTTTTTTTTTTACATTTAATGAAGACATAAGTTTGTGAATGAAGTGTGATAGAATAGTGTTAACGAAGTGAACAAATATCAGGTGACATGATGAAGACTTAAGGTGCTATAGTGTTCTCCAAAACAAAATGTATTCTTGTGTGTCTTGTCTTTTTGTTTTTTTCTCCATATAAAGCTGCTCTTGAATTTATTATATTGTAATTCTACATATCTTTGCTATCAAAGTATATCCTACTTGGATATATTTGACTTGTCACCATAGGCTTTCACTGCGCATGAAAAGACTGAAAATGGAACACAACTTTATGGCCAGTAACACTATACTGAACAGAATTGTGCCACTTTTTATTTCCCATAAACACTATGACCTTGTCTGATGGGTGAGGGATGTCATGGGGACAGTGTTGTTTATGAAAGTTAAACAACACTGTTTAGCAATAAATGCTAATTTTATCTTTTAATATTTTGTAAACATACTAAAACTAGCTGATAGTTCAGATCACAAATGATGATCTTTACCTTTGTTACTGAATCTTGTAGATCAGATTTTTGTGCACGAATGAAACCACTTGATTTTATGAAACACTATTACTCTTGTGTAAAAGTGCCATAATGTCAACTCGTGTGTACTGGGAAAGTGCAAAATGGGTGACATACTAAAAAAATGTCATTAAATTCTATATTCAAAACCTACTGTGTCATGTATTGAATGAACTCATCTTTATTCACATTGTTTTAGTTTTATAGATGCTGACAACATGCAACCTTTAAAAAATACTGCAAATAATTACATCAAAGCATTCAGCGCGTTTATATTGCAAAAATCCACAATATTTTTTTTGTTTGTTTTTGCAGCTGAAATGTTAAAACCTGATTGAAATTCTCAATATAAAAATCAAGTGTAAAAAAATACAAATGTCATTAAAAAAAATTAAGTCTCTTATCGTAACAGTCCAGCAGTTGTAGAACTTCATATGTGAGGCAGCTCCTGTACAACTTTGGCCCAGTTTTAGAGTTCACTATGACCAACTTCATCTTTTAGAGCTTCATCCTGGTTGTCCTCATTTTGGGGCCCCTTAATGTTGGCATAGGCCACTTCTCTTGTGAGCTGTTCGACTGGAGGAAGACCCACCACAAGGTTTCTCATTGCAATTGCAGTCATCAAAAACCTGAATTAAATAATTGTAATGGATTAGTTTCTTGTACAGTGCAGTACCCCGAATATAAAAACTGTATTGAAAAAGACAAAAAGTACAAACCCTCTACGAATTGTGTAGTATTTTTTGGTCACAAATCTGTCAAATCGCTCTAATACACCCGCCTCTCTTCGCTTCTTCACTTCATTCATTCGCCGCTGCCTCTTCAGAAATAGTCGCACAACTGGATCTGTGGCGTTTACCTGTGACCCTTCATCAAGAGCAAGGAGAGGCTGCAGCTCAGGAGGAAGTGGTTCAGTTTCTGTGGAGAGACATGCTTGTATGTATTGTATGATATTGCAAAATTAAGTCAGCATTCATTTTAATCTAAACCTGTCCCATTGCGAACTCGCTCCTGGATGTCCAGCAGCTTGGTGAAATTCTCCTGCAGTGCAGCTTCTGTGGTGTTGACGTAAATGTACATATAACATGAGGGGCCGTCAGAAACTGTGTACACTTTATGGTAGGCTCCTGCAGGCACCTATGCACAGAAACAATGCTAATTCTGCATGAAAGATTACAACACATCCTCAAGTAAAGCAGGGCAATACTTGTGTCTGCTCCCCAGTTTTTAGAGTGTAGTTCTTCTTCTCCTCGACAATCTCAACATTTACTTGACCCTGCAAAACCTGGATGCTGGTGTTTCCAAGATCTTCACTCACAAAGTTTTCTAAGTGAAGACCTACACACAAATCATGCAGTATTCACCAAATAATATGAGGACTTTACAACAATACCAAAACAAATGAGAAGAATACTCAAATATAGAGATGTGAATAAAAGGTATCATTGCATCTCTAAAATGCAACGTAACATACAAAAACGTAAACATTTTATACCTGGAAAATCAGCAATAAAGACAATCTCAGTTTGATTATCCAAAGTCCCCTCGATTTCCTGAAATTTGGTCCTCCAAGGTGAAAGGTCGACAAGAAGAGGCATTAGCCATGGGTTTGGATGGAAAGGCGACCAGTCTGCTTTCACAATATCCACTCGGGGGTCAAATATCCTTCAAAAACATATAGATCATTATTAAATGTACTAAAAATGTACAACTTAAATACTGTTTCAGTAAGGTGTATTACCTTTGTTGAAAGCGATCATTAATAGACACCCAGATGTCAAAATAAATTTCAGGATCAGTGATGTTATAGCGTGGAAGCAGTTGACTTAGGCAGGTAGAATACTGCTTTAACATGTCTCCATGATCTTTCCAACGCCGACTTTGAGTGAAAACCTACACGTCACACATGTCATCATTTATTACCGTACATTCATCACACAGAAGACAACATTTTGTTTGAATTTGTGCAATCAAACTATGTTGACTGAATAATTATATTTACAGTACTGCTCAGTGGTTCTTTGACTTACCCCCGGGTTCAAATATCCAACTTCTCCAGTTTTTCCATCTTTGTAGGTGATCTTTACATGTTGATGGGTCCGAGAATGAACCATCATGTCCCAGGAGTAGCCATACAAGCCATTTGTCCAGTTATTATAACCCTAAACACGGATCAGCACAATCATTAATATTTTCTATACTACTATGATTTCTTCGGTCTTTCTTATTGTCGCTGAAGTAAAAGTCCTGTTGCTTTTCCTTAAACATTTGTTGTCCATAGGTCAGTGACCATGTTGACTAAGATGAACCAACTAAATAATGCATTTGGTCTCTGCACTTCTAATTTTGTTTTCAGGGGAGAAAAGCCTATTGTACAATAAATTGTTACTATTTCAATGAAAAGTTGGTCTGTGGTGGTTTACCTGTGTTATGAAGTGAGAATATGGCATAAAAAGTTGCTCCATAATATAAATAATGGTGAAAATGGCCCCCAGCTTGTGTCTTAGTTTGAATGGTTTTTTGACAGGTGTAGTCCCCTGATGCTCAGTGCCGCGCTGCTCTTCACCATACACACAAGAAACACTGGATTTAATGTCAAGTGAGGTGAGCGGCAGGACAGGCTTGAGAAAGTCTGGGAAGTATGTAAACAATCTCCTCGGCCAATCAGTGTAGCAGAAAAGAGGACTGGTGGCCAACATTGTGTAGGGAAACATTCCTGTAAGAATAATATCAATTTAGATTCATGTCTTCGGTTCAATAAATAATAATAATCCCCAAACTTACCAATACTGAAAAGTTGAGAGTTCATACAGTGGAAATATGAGACAAAGACAAAGGCATATGGTCTTGTAACATCAAAGAAAAGTATGTAGCCAGCAGTCAAATCCAAAATAAGGCCGCCTCCATGCACCACAACCAGGTTCACCAACTCGACTGGAAGAATAAGTCTAGGAACAGAAAGTAAGGAACAGAAACAACAGGATTAGACACACAGAAGGCAATACTGACACAAAGTACAATGGTGATGCACACTTAAAAGGGTCAAAAAGCCAATGGTGAGCCAGATATGACATGGAGTATCCTTCCACCCAGTCAGCATCCAACTTCTTGATTCCAGCAATGAAATACACAATAAAAATCTTTAACAGAAAACACATGACAGTTAGAATAGTTTTATACAAAATACATGCTGAAAGTTGAGTACCAATGTCTGACCTGAACCCTGAGCACAGTGTAGTTCCACAGTGGCACATGAGCATTTCTTATTTGAGGTTTCCTTAGTCCATCGATAGACCTGAAATCATATCGTACTGAAAATTAAAATTTTTTACACATTTTTTAAACACATTTTTTAAACACATTTTTTTAAATAAATGATCATTACATTACCAGTAGCGATTGCCATCCATGAGAGTGAGCTGAAATCCAATCAGGCCATACAGGTAGGAGTGATTGTTCCAAGCAGTTTTGTCCAGAAAGAAAATGTACCAGTATGTCGATAAAAACATAAGGCAGGACAGGCGGTAAAAACAACCAAGCATGATCCCCACTGCCCCTGTAACGAAATCAACAAGTGTGTTACAAGCAAATTTCATATATATATATAAAGGAATAGGTGCCGATATTGATTTCGATACCACAATTAAAAAGTTTTGGGGAAAATAGTCTGACATTTTCAACACTAAACAAAAGTACTTTGTTTCTATGTGGTGTTATACTAGTTCTGATGAAGAATCAAGCTCATTCTACAACTGTACAGGAAAGCTCAAATTTGGTGTTTGTATAGATACTTGCTCAAGTTAGTATCTAGTTCCTATACTAATTTTAATATCAATTAAAAGTTATAGTTGACATTTTAGTCAACATCGACTAATTCATACATTTCTGTATACTTGTTCCTGTATACTTGATCAAGATTTTGTAAATTCAGTTGCTCCTCAACAGCCAGGAGAAAGGGTCTACTCCATATGCCTCGAAGAATTGGTTCTCCTCCTGAGTGGGTCCAGCTCCACCGTCTATCTGCAAATTGAAGCGTGTCCGCCTGTCCGTCTGAGGGAGACGGATTGTTCCTTCACTGTGGAACTCCTCGAGGTTTCTATTTTAATCAGTTTTCATTGTTGCCCTTCGAGGCAACTGCTGTTGTGATTTGAGCTTTACAAAATTAAATTGAATTGTAGGATTGTGTTTATGTTTTAGGTGTACATGAGCAAAAACCCATTTCCCTGTTCCATTGTGCAATATAAACCTAAATATCTCAGCATTACCCTTAAACTTTATAACTCTAAAGGGACAACTATTCAGAAAAATAATATCAAATACAATGTTGCATTATCGTCATGCAAGACAAAGCTACATTTCAGAATTCAAGGGGGAAAAATACATAATAACAATGTTTAAACCCACCAACAAACATGACCAAGTACACAAAATACATCCAGTCCAGAGGAAGAGGGTGCAGAAAATTAAAGAGTGGGAAGCGGCACACAGGAGCTCCATCCAGGTACTTCCAATCCAGGTGGCTGAGGCCGCGCTCTTGGGTGATGTCGATGGCCATGAGCATACCTGAGAAATATCAAATGAAAACAGTCACTTTAAAGTCCAGAGAAAGATCAGTTTTGGATGAACGTGAGAAGTAGCACTAACCAAACAAGAACCGGAAGATGCCCAGTGATGCAGGATCCATGGGGCGGTTCAGGAGGGTCACTAAACTTTGCCAGGAGCGCAAATCCTCTGTTGTGAAGCCAAAGATTTGCTTCATTCTGTTTTGGCACGGGGGTTGCTCATTCTCTGTCGCTCCTCTGTCTTTTTTTGCAGCTGGTTTTTCTTCATTACTGCCCATAAGAGCACCTTGAGGAAGAAGAAGTCGACACAGACAGTCACAGAACAATCAAAGGGTGTTATGTTATGATGCAGTCCTCCATAGGCCCATAGGCTGTTTTGTGCACACCTCCCTCAGCTGTCGGATTTTTGAGACCATAAAACCACTGTGAAAAAACTTGCTTGTGATTGAATCCGTTTGGGTTGACTCTACCCTGTAATTACACAGGCTTAACCACATCTAAAACCGCACACTCTGCTAACAAACAAACCACGCTTACCTGCCACCGCCTCTTGCGTTTCCATGTTACAAATGATCAACAATGACTTGGTTTATGCGTGGCGACATGGGGTTTGTGAACTCTGTCCTCTTTTTGCAGGGTTCAGGGAGACAAGTTCGGCCTGTCACAGCAGTGAAAAGGACAGAGTTACGTGTCACAGTCCACACACAGCAGCAGAGCAGCGCTGCAGAGGCGGACGAGCCTGGAATGTTGTCAAAGTGGAACACGACGCTCATTGGCTGGATTTGTGAGGATACGGCCCTAATCCCAAACGTCACTTCTGGTAAAGTATCAACCGAAATGAAATAAAATTAAGAATTGTATTCTTTATGGTGTTATAGTTTTTACTTAAATATTGTTATAATACAAGACAACTATAACAAGAATCAAGAATGATTTGAAGAAAAAGGACAAATATGCCTTTTTAAAATATGAACGAGTGCATTCTATAAATCCCCCTCACTCTCACTGTTTGCTTAAAATAACAGTGTTTATCAAATCACTGTTTGCCAAAAGTGTTTATCTTTGATAGAAAGACATTTTTACTTTATTTGTAATGTTTTACCTCTTATTTTCACCTCCCCAGGGACTGTGGAGTGACAGTTTAGCTCTTCACTAATAACGCAGGCACTATTAGTTCCTGAGTTTTTATTATTTATATATGTTCCACATTTATCCCATTTTTGGAAGGTTTTCACAGGTCGCATTTCTTGTCCGATTTTCGTCATTCAAAGTTCAGTTTGTAGATATTTCTAGTGTGATTCCTTCTTTTGCTTTCGGTATTCCTCTGTCTTGTCATTTTTTTGGGATTCGTCTTCAAAATTGGGATTTTTCCCTATCTCTTAGACCGAGTTCACACCGCTGCGGCAAAGCGTCCAGTTTACATTCAAAGTCTATGTGGACGTGCGACCAGCGTTTTTGTGGTGCGTTTTTTAGCGTTTTTGCAGCGCGAATCCTGCGTTCTGATGGCCAGTTCAAATCCAGAGGCTAAATTCGCGCTGGCCGTAGAAATTGGCCGCCTGTACATTTTGAATGCAAAAAAAGCCATTAAAAAGTTCAGCTTTGTCCAACTTTTCTGGGCGTTTGAGCGCCCCCGTCACGCCGCATCAGCCGCTCAAAACGCCGTATTCGCGCAGCAAAAACGCTCAAATCGCGCCGCAAAAACGCTGGATTCGCAGGCCGCTCGTCCTCATAGACTGAATTTAAACTGGACGCTTTGCCGCAGTGGTGTGAACTCGGCTTGAGCGTCGGACGCGGCACGACGGGGGCGTTTAAATGTACAGGCGTTCAATTTGGGCAGCCAGCGCGAATTTGGACGCAGCGGTGTGAACAGGCCTTTAGATTGGAGGAATATTGGTGCTGTGTGACATCATCGTCATGGCAACTATTGTGTATTTCTCATAAACACGCATCATCTGATTGGGTTGAAATTTGAATTATTTGTACAGCTCCCAACACTGACTACAATAACGAGGCAACCATGATTGGTGCTCTGGTGCCACCTAGAGGAACGCATAAACATTACTTTGAATTTTATTAGTGAAATTCTGTAGAGCATTCCTTGATGTGCCCTTGATCCTAAAAGTCCCATGCCCCATTTTAAAAGTCCTATGCCCCATTTTGTAGTTTGGCCTCTAGGGCCCTCCGCACCAAATACTACAAAAAAAGGCTTAAATACACACTAAACATTAGCACAAATGCACCAAAGTTGTCAGAGTGAACTAAATTAATTGAAATGTCAACGTCATAACTATAATTTTCTGGCTGCTCAAATAAAGGGTGTACAGCGCCCCCACCAAAGAAGAAGAAGAACAAAGTCTAGAGAACAAAGTCTAGAGAATAAAGTCTAGAGAATAAAGTGTGCTCTCTGCGCCCCAGAACTGCTTATATAAAGGAGGCGCAAGAATAAAGTCTAAAGAATAAAGTTTAAAGCCTAAAGAATAAAGTCTAAAGAATAAAGTCTAAAGAATGAAGTCTAAAGAATGAAGTATAAAGAATAAAGTTTAAAGAATAAAGTCTTTAAAGAATAAAGTCTAAAGAATGGTGGTAATGTAACACTATCGATACCAACCGCCGATAATACACCACCGAAGAAGAAGGGAAACATACTCTTCCGTTGATTTACTCAAAGTTGACCGTGAATGCAGTCATTCGTAATGGCTTCCTGCCATTGCAAAGTTTCTAGTTATACGTTGTTGTTGTTGTTGTTGTTGTTGTTGTTGTTGTTGTAGTTGTAGTATGTATACTCATGGATGTTTCCCGTGCGTGGCGACAGGGGGCAGTAGTGGTCAGATGAACTACAACCACTGACCAGGCAAAGGAGAACAGACCTATCCCTGTTTGACAACAGCCTGATATTAGTGATATTTGTGACATTTGTGACACATTTATCCCCCACATCTGCTGGAACCTGCGCCTGTAACTGTTCAGCATGTAATTTGGACCAAAACAACCTGGGACACGTTTCACTTTACGAAGAACTGAAGCTGCTCTGCCCGGTTTTGTTGATGAGCGAGGTTAGCTTTATGTTTAGCTCCTCTTGAACACGTCAAAGCTTCATTTTTCCTTTCAACACCTGTTTATTTGGCCTGTTTTGACTCAAATCAGAGGTAGGTTTGTTAAACATTGGTCTAAATGTGATTTTGTGAATTAAACTCCCCGTGTTTTACAGTTGGAGACAGGGTAAGCTTGTACATCCATTTATCATTTCATTTTTTATACATGAAGGTTTAATTAAGTAGGCCATACAAACATAACTTGCATCATCTCATTTCAGACAAAGCTATTCAAGGTTGTCTAAAAGCTATTGATCCTTTGGTTGTTCATAAATGCAGACTGCCCTTTGTTGTTTAGGACGAGCAAAGATGGGGAGTTTGGGGAGCAAGTTCCAGTCTCCTTCTCCAGGACCAGAGGAGGTTCTGGAGGGCATCAGCAGCAGCAGCATCCACAAACACAGCTGTGACTGTAAGAAGAGGAAACGCAATGCTCAGTGCGACTGTGAAAGTGAGCAAGATGATGAGGATGCTGTGTTAGATACACCTCGCAGGTCTGTCCTTAAAAGATGTAGCATTTACTTATATTTAGTTTTTGTTTTTTATAGTGTGCTTTTTGTTACAGAAAGAAACTGAAAAGCACGTCCCGATACATATATCAAACTCTATTTCTAAATGGGGAAAACAGCGACATTCGTATCTGTGCTTTAGGACAAGAGTGGAACCTTCACAAAGTCTACCTTTGTCAGGTAAGGCCAAATACTGTAACCATTACATTACACCATTACATTTTACAGCAGCGCGCACAAATGGAGATATATCGGTCGATATTTGCTCTTTTTTAGCATACTGGCTATTGACCTTAATTCTTCAGCATAAGCTGATATTTGATAAATACTCATCAGGTGGTAGTAAAATAGGGTTGTGGATGTCTACCTTTTTTTTTTATTATGCAGAGCAGTGAAAAGTGTAGAAGACAACACAGGCTTTTAAATGTTCTAAGTGCCGACTTTGCAGATTTTAATCTTTGTGAATATTTAACATATTTTGCTACTCTCTTTACCCAAAGAGTCGGAGCTGTTTTCTCTTGTAAAGAAGCACCGCTTTCTCCAGCTGTTTTTGACCAAATTGTTCAATTGATCTTTAGAGGCGCCCCCATCTCTAGTAATGTCATCACCCAAATGACATTTGGGTGCTTTAATGTGTCTCTCTTGTTGCAGTCTGGATATTTTTCCAGCATGTTCAGTGGCTCTTGGAAGGAATCAAACATGATGGAGATCAACCTTGAAATTCCAGACCAAAACATTGACACCGAGGGTAAAACAAAGCACTTGCACAGCGACTGTTTGCCTTTCCTTTGAGTACCTGTGATAGTAAATACATCTGGATGTTTTGTTTAAAGCTCTTCAGGTAGTGTTCGGATCACTCTATCGAGATGATGTTCTGATTAAACCCAGCAGAGTCGTCAGTATATTAGCTGCTGCTTGTATGCTTCAACTGGTGAGCGAATCTTGCACATGGGTTTGTCATCTAATAATATTGTCTCGTCTAACTGGGCCGTGGTTGGTTTGTAGGATGGCTTGATCCAGCAGTGTGGAGAAACCATGAAGGAAAACATCAGCGCAAAGACTGTGTTGTGGCTTCTATGCTTGCGCCAGTATGTACGGCCTGGATTCTGTTATGAAAAAGTAAGACATTTTCTCATCTTATTTGAATTACAAAGACAAACCGTATCGTCAAAGGGGTGTTCTCCGCGTGTGTCCTTTTGTTTGACTTAACAGATGTCTCGAATGGCTTCTCAACAATCTAATGACCCACCAGAATGTCGAGTTGATGAAGGAACTTGGGTATGTGCGCAACTCAATTTTTCAGAACGTCTTGGTGATGTGCACAAACTGGTTATACTGCTTTAACCGTTATTATTTTTTATTAAAATTATATATGTATAAATGTTTGTTTGTTTTACAGGACAGAGATAATGGAACTGCTCATTCAGTCATCAGACCTGTTTGTCATGCAAGTTGAGATGGATGTATACACTGCGCTTAAAAAGGTAATTAAAACAATTTTATTTGTATGCATAAGGATTATATTAAAGTGCCAGTTTTATTTTTTCTTTTGTAGTGGATGTTTCTGCAGCTTAATCAATCATGGGATGGGCCAATCAAACAATTACTCGCTGATGCCGATGGATGGCTTTGTAAAAGGCGAACAGGTAAGCCAGAGGTTACTAACATACACTGTTTTTACGTGTATTAAGGTGGTTTTGTGCTTGCTTTTAACAGACCTGGGTGAACAAGAACCCTTTTTAAACACTGAAGATGGCAAACCTTTTAGTTCAGTGTTCAAACATGTTCGTCTTCAATACATCATCAATGATCTTGCCTCTGCGCGCATCCTGGAGAGAGACAATATTCTACCCCCAGGTACAGTCTTGAGTTGCTCCAGAGGAAATGTAATGTATGCTGAAGTATGTGGTGTCCTGAATTTCAACTTTTATTTTCTTGTGCAGATTGGCTGACAACTATTTACAAAAATCAGTGGTTTGCCATGCTCAGGACTGAATTTGACAATGACAATGGGTACGGGGGAAAAAAGAACATGAAGGTCTTTGTTCAAGTGTACATTTCTGACTAAGGTGCTTTATGTATTTAGCCCTCAGGAGGCAAACAAGGAGGAATTTGAATTAAGAAGTATGCGGTGTGGCAGAAAGTTGACTAAAGAAGGAGATGTGAGCCCAAAAGTTGTTTATTCTGCTCATTGGTTTAGTAGTTCTTTTGATAATTTTAATGTTCCACTTCGTTTCAGTACTGCTGGCGTTGGACGGGGTTTAACTTTGGCTTTGATTTGCTTGTAACCTACACAAATCGCTTTATTGTCTTTAAAAGAAACACGCTAAGTCAGCCATGTGGCGGTGCTGTCAGTCTTCAGCCCAGAAGGCATCTGGCCTACAGGTGAGGGATCATGCGTTATTACTGTCATATTGTTTTTATTTTGATTGATGTACTGTAAAAAACACCTGCAGTTTTGCACTTAAATATGGACAAATTGTACAAATATAAAATGTATGTAAGTTGTGGTCTACTAAATTCCTCTCCTGCTCCAGGTTACGCCTTGCCTCATTTGATAGCCGTGGAAAGCTGGTGTGCAGTCGCTCAACGGGTTACCAACTTCTTACATTAGAAAAAGACCAGGTAGGTCCGGTTTTGAGTTGTCCAAACAAAAGATTGAGGTATATATTAACACGACGGTCTGTTATGATCTCCTCAGGAGTACGTGGTGATGAACCTGGACAGTCGTTTGTTGTCATTCCCACTTTATGTTTGCTGTAATTTCCTATATACGGCGTCTCACTCAGATCAGAGGCCCGATTGTCCTGAAGAAGAGAGCAGCACTCACAGTGTGTCATGATCAAATACAACGCAAGACACTATTCTCCGGTGGAGCTGAAGAACTGACATGAACTTGTAAATACCACCACATTTTATACTCATGTCGTCTGCATGCTCTCTTCATACTGTGTATGTGATGTTGTTTCGGTGGATTGGGTTCATGTTTTAGCAATCTAGCAAAAAGCCTTTGCCTTCAGTGTGTACTGTTTACACTGATGTTTGGACCATTAAAATGCATGACAAATTCTAGTAAACAATTATACAATACAAATCTCTTTAGTGTAACACAGGAATTGTTCACAGGCATTGAGTTAGCTAGATATTAACAAACTAAGAAAAGCGAGGCCTGTATGTGGTCCAAATCAAGCCAGTATTTAATTCCAGTATTTGTACACTTTCTTTGACCAACGCAGTAATGTCTATTGCATTTAAATGCAACTACCCGGTAAGTAAAAACTTGAGTTTTGTCACCATTGTTCTTGGATATCTTGTAGAGTTTATATAGAATGTATTTAATCAGCTTAATCTGAGGTTATACAGTAGGAACATGTTATACACATACTGTAGTTATGGACAGTTTGTATCGTAGCTTTTACTTAGTTGATGTCCATCTTTTGGATAACTCACACCAGCCTTAAACCTTACGAGCTTGTGTTTATTCATTTTGCAGTATTACACAGATTCATTTAGTTATTGCCTGTGCATTTTTCAGTAAATCAAAAATATTTTTAATTTTCTTGAACATTTAGATATGGCCTTTTGTGTTGGAGATCTGCTGTTACCTCATGTTGTAGTTGTAAATAAGTTGTAAATTAAACATATACTGCCATATCATGCATGTTGACACCCATAAAAGCTCCATTTGTATTTCAAAATTAGCTTATTCATTTTTAAGTTATTTTGGAAGATTTTTTTAAAAGACAAAAGTTACGACTTCAAATAAACTGCCCATTTACTTGGGCTGTGTTGCTTTGACCCGTCTCTTCATTGAAGCTGTAAATGTGATCACGGAGGTTTGGGTTATTATTCTTTGTTTCTTTTATTTATTAATTGTAGCTGACAAAACTGTTTACAATTTATAAATCACATAGCACCATGCTCAATGTAAGACTTCAAAACAATATTTTAATTTTGGTGGGTCCACAGAATGGCAACATGTATTTCAGTGATCAGATTTCTCTCTGGGCTTATCGAGAATCCTGCAATGATGCCTGGGCCTGACAAAACACAGTTGCAGAAGTCAAAACACATGCTTTCAGTCCACCTTCTCTTCACAGTAAACAAATAATGAAAACTGTTACATGATATTGGAATCTGACATTTACAGCCTAAAAAAACTCAGACATTACTTTATTACCAACTAACTGAGTTGACAGGGACTCTATTACATGGGTGTAACCAGTCACTTTAGTTTCTCCACGGCGCAGCCCATCCTCATTGATCGAGAGAGTCCAGATTCTCCTTCAGTCTCCGGGTCATGCTGGGAATGAGGTTAATGTGGTCGTCGACACAAGAGCCCACACAGCGCTCCATCATGGACCGTACAGCAGGCTCTTTAGCACCAGAGTCAAAAAGATCCTTTGCTTTGTCGTTGCAGTGCATTGTACACCTGGCTAATCGGTCCTGCAAAAAGTTAAACATTTACCATTCCTAATTTACTTAAATTAGGACACCAGTTACTCAGAGACATAAGACATTTACATTGATATACTTTATTGATTTCACAGTGGAGAAATGTTCAAGGTAGCTCTTAGTACCCAATAAAGTACATGTAGAAGGAAAAATACACACAAAGATCAAGGTAATAAGTAGAAGTGGGAAATATATTGAAAAATGTTTCATAATCGCAACTGCCGTTTGAGATATGTAAAATTAGAATATAAAGTGTATCATCCATAACAAACCATTTTAAAAAATATACCTCAAAATGAGAAATGTTTAGTGTCACTTTAACAAAATATAGAGACGTTTAAAGTGTCTGCCCCCGTCCTTACCTGAAACTTCTCCATCTCTGAGGTGACCAGTGCTTGGGCCTGGGCCAGGGGAGTGTGACACCTTTCTATGCACTGATGCACCTGGGCCATGGAGTCTGAGGGGCGATCGCAGCACTCAGCACTGCACTTGAACATACGACTCTGCAACGAACCAGACCGTTTACAGTCACATCTCCACATCTGAACAGGCTTCTAATGTTAAACACGTGGACTTACTTGCATTTTACGAATATGGTCCCTCTCTAGACTCTGGACCATTTCTTCCACTGAAGCTTGGACACGTCCCTGATGAGCCTCTGCCATGTTTGTGTTATCTCAGTGTTTAAGTTTAACCGGGTCTGGGATAGACTACAGAGCTATTAAACGTGCTGTTTAAATATGTGTAGGTCACCTCCATTCAGGCATGGTTCAAGATGAGCCGAAACAGTCAGCTTCCGGTTTGTTTCCGCAAGCTTGAAAAACATCATCCAATTTCCGGTGTTAAGGGAAATTGTGTACACTTTGAAGACATTTTTTAGATATCGGAAATTAGCATCAGCATGATAACACAGTGAACGTAATGAACTTTAGGCACATATTATTTGATTTCAATTGCTAATAGTATGATCATAAACATCTCTAGAGTGTTTTAAATGTATTTTATTTCTCGAAGGGTGAAGCTTTGTCACAATTTATTGGGGATTGAAATTTGCCAGAACACCAGCCCGTTTCTTTAAAAAATCTGTCTGGCCATTATTGTGTTTTCCAAATCAATAGTCTATCATTTTGATGCTAAAACTTTTTAATGACTGGCAGGTCGTTCAATATAGTTTTATTTTATTTAAATTGTTTTAATTTTCAAGCATTCAGGATTTCAAATACTGTGTGCTATAAAGGGGCAGGGATATGACATTATCCAGCACACTCTTTCTGTGAGTATATTTAGTGTTTTGTATAATTTGCATATATAACTTTAACTATATATACGGAAAATCGAACTTTGCCCCTATAGTGTCCACAGTGTGGCGCTGGTGTCTGGTGTCTGAAACGTCTCAAAACAGACATGAAGAAGTCAGTATGTCGGAAGTGAACCTCGTACGCACTTACAGAAAGTTATTCAACTTTTTAAATTATCAACACTTTCTGCCACTTCGCTGTGGTGACAAGAAGTCTTTATAACTCTGGGTAAGTGGCCAAAATGGATTACTGTGCATGCTTTTGATCACTTTAATGTTGTGGTGTCGCTAAACTCTACAAATCAACGGCTTTTGGAAACCATATTGTATAAAGTACCGTCAATCATGCAACTGACGTGACTGTTTTGAAACGTATACAGAATCTGTCCTGAATCTGTCCTGAATCTGTATCTGTTTATCTGTATTTGTTCATTTGTGTGTTTTTTAAATCTGATATTGTATTGTCCAGCGTAACCTTTGCTCGATTTGATAAGAGTTGAGTCAATACTGTGTAATAATGATATGTGCTGTTGTTTACTCCTCTGCAGGTGTGTGCACGCCTCAGGGTGCGTTACACACGACTAAACCCCAGAACTGAACCTGAACTAGACCAGGACCAAACTCTACATTAAGACTCACACTTTACTCAAATCAGGACCAAACCAGGCGAAGTGCACCCTTAGAAGCCCATAATGCATCTGCACACTCTTTCCCTGAGAACTCTCTTGTTTCTGGGTCTGTGGCACTCTGGGAGGAGGAGTTTGGCTTCAGCCCCACAACTTGGAGATCAGCCCAAAAAGATAGGTATGTCTGGTGTCAATCGTTATGTCTAAATTTTAATACTTCAAATAAATGTATGTATGGTCTCTTCTTTCTGATAGCTGTTGTTGGAGCAGGAATTGGTGGCACGGCTACAGCGTATTATCTGAGGCAGGAGTTTGGTCCCGGGGTCAAGATTGATGTTTTTGAATCTGGTGCAGTTGGTGGGCGTCTAGAAACTGTTCAGATCGGTGATTATGAATATGAGGTGGGCGGTGCCATCATACATCCTCTGAACCTCCATATGAAACACTTTGTGGACAAATTAGGTACATTTCATACATTCTCTTTGTTTCTGTTTGTTCTACGTGTTGTGTTGATAAAGAGTCACTTTGAAACCTATTTAAACTTATTCCAGGTATTTCTCCAAGGAAAGATGTTGCATCCAAAATGGCTATTTTTAATGGAAAGGAGCTTGTCTTTGAAGAGAGTGACTGGTTCATTATTAATTTTTTGCGCTTCCTTTGGAGATATGGGTTCAACCTTATACGAATGCAGATGTGGGTGGAGAGTATTTTGGATAAGTTTATGAGGTGAGTTTATTGTCATGCGAGATGTTGTAATCAGGAATTTCACAATATCCAAATCTCACAGTAAGACTATTCCCAGTATCATTAGTCATCGCTAAGTATGAACAGAACTGTTGAGCACCTTGCCGATGGAGGTGGTAGATGTACTGTTAATTTGATAATATAATGCCTCACTTTATGAATGTTATTGCAACCTTATTTGCTGGCACATTTTAGCACATTGTAGATAGATGAGGAGGCATGGAGTAAATCATTAGTTTATCAATTTTTACTTTTAAATACATTGTTTACAAATACTTTTCTGTATACATAGTTGTCCCTGTGCAAAAGACCACAAAGCCATGGGAGTTCACAGAGAGTGTTGAGTTCAGTTTTGAGAGTTTATACCTGTGCCACGCCCCCTTTTTAGTCCTTTTTAGCCTAATTGGTTAAAATTATCAGGATACCGCCCACTCTTTACTTTTGTAACATTTTCTTTGTTACAAAATTTTCTCTTACAGGATCTACCAGTTCCAGCAGTACGGTTACTCCTTCTCTAATGTGGAGAAACTCTTGCATGCCATGGGTGGTGATGGATTTCTGACTCTTGTGAACCAAACACTGGAAGAAACTATGATCAGTGAAGGATTTTCCCAAGTTTTCATCAATGACCTTGTTGAACCCATCACTCGGGTAAACTATGGTCAAAGTGTCCGCATCAATGGATTTGTCGGTATGTTTAACATGTGATAACAAATGAGCTTTAAAGTTTCATTCTATAATCCTTTTGGTCATGTGAATAGGTGCAGTGTCTTTAGCCGGAGCAGAACCAGGCCTTTGGGCTGTAGATGGAGGCAATAAAAGAGTCTGCTCTGGGTTGTTGTACAACAGCAAAAGTGAGCTGATCCAAGCCAAAGTAACATCAATTGCAGTAAAAGTTCGACCATCAAAGTCAGGTACAAATGACATATTTGAGGTTACAGTCGCCTGCAAATATAGTGACTCGTGCCAAAGCCATTGTGATTCTGTTCTAAGGAAAAGTGTGACATTTTTTCTGCTTTAGAGTAGATATTTACTCTAAAGTTAAAAAAATGTCACACTTTTCTTTTTGAGGCAAACGTTTATATAATACAATTTAATGTTCAGATGTCTTTTAAGTACATACCTTTTTTATTTTCCTGATTTACAAAATTAATTTAAATGTCTTGGTTCAAAGCTTCTTCAGGGCTTGTTTTTGTGTTAAAGGTGCTGCATCCAGCTTCTACGAGGTCAGCTATGTTGGAGAAGGTGGAGCTGCACACTCTTTATATGACATTGTAATAATTGCTACTCCACTTCACTCGGGTAAATCAGACATCACCTTTTCTGGCTTCTCCCCACCCATCCCCTCGCACTACCCTGGGCGCTTCCATCAGACCGTGGCCACTCTGGTCCATGGTCTGCTGAATGTGTCCTTTCTGGGCACCACAGCGGCCGCCTCAGACTTTATGGTCTCTGACGTCCTCACCACAGCTTCAGAGGGCTCCATCATCAACAGTTTGAGCTCACTGGACCCCGTACACATTCCTCCTGGGTACGAGCCAACCCCTGCAAGCCACAAAAAAGTCTGGAAGATCTTCTCCCCAGAGCCACTGACACAGGAGCAGCTGATGAACATGTTTATTTCCTGGGATTCTGTGTCCGAAACACGCTGGTTGGCCTATCCAACTTACTCTCCACCACAACGCAAAACCCCACCGTTCATTCTGCACAACCGCCTGTACTATCTAAACGCCCTGGAGTGGGCTGCTAGTGCTATGGAGATGAGCGCCATTTCAGCACGGAACTTGGCTTTATTGGCTCACCATCGCTGGCATGAACAGGACAGCAAAATTGACCAGGAAGATTTACACACTCGGCTGCGAGGAGAACTCTGAGAAAGGAAGAGTCTGAAGTCCAAAATACTGCACTGAAACGTTCAGGGTTATCACTTAAGATCTTCAGGTATTTGTGGGAAGTGCCTTGACTTCAAACAGCAAATTCTGTGTTGTAATCATTTAATTTACCTATATTTTGAATACACTTTAGGAAGAGTAAAGGGCTAAATCTTGTTCATTGACTTTTTTGGTAGTCTGTATGGTGGTCATTTTATAGTGGGACACTCTGGTTACTCACTCATTCACTTGTACTTCTGAATATTTACATTATACTATGCAAGTAGATCTAATTGTAATGGCTGTAAACCCCACAACAGGTACAACACTGTGAGAACTAAATATGTCTTAATTTGTGTAGAAGTATTTAAATTTTAAATGTCTTAAGTGTTTTTTTGTTTTATTAAAATCCATCACTGCCTAGATTTGTTTGTAAAGTTGCAAGATAACCTCCACCTATCTTTTGTCTTGACTTAATGAGTTTGACTGTAACAACAGTTCCTCATGATGATGCCAATTTAGTATTGTGTTGTAATTTGCTAACTGCTGAAACATTTGTTCAACTCGTGTCTTAATTTACAATTCTTTTTCTTTTTTCTTTTCTTTATTTACTGAATCATCAATCATTTAATAATATTTGCACTGTAATCAATGGATCTGTCGCAAAACTTTCATCCAAATTAAGGAGCAGGTTCATTTAAACCCAAATGTTTACAATAAATGTGATATAAGTCCAAATCCATTGTTTCTTTTGTAACGTTTAAGTCATTTGTTTCTGGCCTGTTCCATAAGCCCATTTCTCTTTTTTTTTTTTCCCCCCAAAGAGACACAGAAACATCCTAAATGAAGGCCCATGTGACTGAGCGTCCAAACAATGGGTGGTATTTTGCAGCTGAATAAGGACGAGTCTGTGCGGTGCCGCTCTCAGGTCGGAGGGATCGGGGGGACACTGGTACCACAGCTGCCTGTCAACACCAGACATGTGATGTAGCTGAAAATATAAGGGGCTGCCCACTCACCAAAACAAAACAAACTCTGCCACGTTGACACAAACGGCATTTATTTTCCAGTATTCGAGCCCTAGACACAAGATGAGACCCCTGGTAGCTGCTGTGGTCCTTTCTGTGGCAGCATTTCACAGTGGTAAGATGACTCGATTATGTATTTTATAGATGTTGGAACCAGAGAAGGGATGCTGAGAAAGGACTTAATAATGCCTGGATTGTTTCTGTGTGTGTTTTAGCTCTGTGCGCGTCTCTGGAGGGTTCAGAGAAAGCAGCGAAAGATGTTCAGTATGGTAAGAAAAATCAGTCCATGCACAACTATTTAGCAAAGAGATTGAGTCCACGCTTCTGTTACAGTGAACTGCTTCCACTAATTACTTGTGGCTTCTTGTAAAACAACAGTGCTGCTATTTAAACCTTGTACACAGAGGTGGACAGAGTTGCCAAACACTGAAGTAAGAGCACTGTTACTTCAGAAGTACCGTCCCTTTTTGGACGCTTGATGTAAGCACAAAACATGAAATGGTGAAAGAAATCACAAAGATTAGGAATACTAAATCATAAAGGAAGGAGAGGTGCAAGAAGTATGCAAATAATTGTACATTTTACATATTATTATACAGCTTTTGTCACTTGTAGACTTGCTCACAATGGGAAGCTAAACCTAAACTATTACAAATACTCACGTTACTGTAATTGAGTCGATTTTTTTCAGTGATTATACTTTTTTAAACACGTACTTGAATTGTAATAGAGTATACTTTTAGCCACATTACATCATCCCTGTACAGCCGTCTCACCTCTGTCAAAAACAACTACATTTTGCTTCAAAAAGTTTGTTGAAAATAGCTTTGTGTAAAAGACTAATCTAAAATTATTCTGAAACCATTTTAAAAAGTAATTGTAGTTTTTTTTTTCTCGTGTACTTTATAGTTTTACTCAAGTACAGATTTTGCTGCAGTACTTGTAATTGAGTGCATTTTTAGTCACGTAACTGCACTTTTACTTCAGAACAAATATTCAGTACTCTTGCCACCAACATCAGAACATCTGAAAACTACTTTGAGCAAAATGTTCAATAATACAAAGATAAGTTTGCAAATGTAACTGATTACTTCCTACGTCTGCCTGTATACAGAGCACAAAAATGTATTGTTATTATTTTTTGGCTTCTTTTTGCAGACAGCCTGACAAAGCTCCTGAAAATAGGTAGGTCTCTGTGCATTACTCGAGCTGAACACTAGGGGATGATGTTTATTGCCTTTTTCCCTTAAGAGCAATTTGCTTTTGACCACGATATTGATCACATTTAACAAAGATTCATAAATAATCTGTTCAGGCATTATAAAACAGGGCTCATCTAAGGTAATACAGTCTATTAAATAAGACGCCTGAGCTTCTCTGGAAAGGATTTGTGATGTTGAGTAAATAAGGGCTTAAATTCTAACTCTGTCCAGGACATTATTGAATCTTATTTTGTGACAGCTTAGTCATAGTTGTCTGTAAAAGTCTGAGAGATTATGTTTGATGACGTGATAAGACATTATTATAAAACCTCCTGGCATCTGTGACAGATTTAAAATATCGTCACCAGTTAGACAAAATGCAGTAACTCTAACATGCTTTGGTTAACCAGTTGCAGCACAGTTTAGCTCTGTTGCCACAGTCCGCTCTCATAATTGTTGTACTTTGTGTGTTTAGATCAGGAAGAGTTTGAAGCTGTTCAAAAGGAAGACTCAGATGATCAGAAGAACAGTATGTACCATGTGATGTTGAAACGGCTAAAATTATTCTCCTGTAACTGTGATCAATGACCATAAACCTGTGATCAATGACCATAAACCTGTGATCAATGACCATAAACCTGTGATCAATGACCATAAACCTACACTGCTGCTTCTGAATGTCTCTCAAATTTTTAGAAGCCGCTCCTGGTTATAGAATTGTCTTTCCAGTGAAGACATTACTGATGAATCTGTTATTACATGGACCAGAGTAGGACTAGACTAGAATTACAGCAGGTTTAAATCTGTAGTATTTTGTTTCTAATGCAAATAGAGCACTGTTTGAAGAGCTAAACACAGGTTTTTATGATGTCAGTGTGTTCGTGCCTGTTGTAAATGTAAATGACAGTTTTACGCCAAACAAGAAGCTGTTTGTGGAGGAAAGTAGAAGAATCTGTAGGAAAAGTGACATCACACCAGGGACACTCATTCCATCTAAAGTTCATGCATAATTTACACAAAACAAACAACTTTTGACCCTAAATTTTGACAACTAAATAAAGGTACTCTCATATAATAAATCTAAAAATGTTTGGCTATTCTGGGATAAAATGCATTTTAATTTTTAGCCAAATTTAATATGCATTCATTTTAACTGCATTTTAGGTCAATGAGTCGTCAATTATTATGATATTTATGCCATTTGCAGTTGTCTTTAATGCTTCTGTTTGTTTGTCTTAGAGCCGGTGCAGTTTGAAGCTGCTCAAAAAGAAGATGTAATTATTGTCAATGGTGCGTTTTGATAAATTTAATCTTTTCAGAATCAATCTCATCTTTTCTGTCATATAAGTCTATTCTAGTCCAACACTTTTGCTTGCGTGTTTCTATTCTTACAATTATTGTAATAATAATGTCAAAATCAAAATACTGTTTTGTAACTGACAATATCAACGTGTCCCATCTTTTCATTTGAAGTGACGGTGGACGACGGTGAAGATGATCGCTACCTGGGTAAACTCAATATATGACCTAATCCTAGACCATCTGGTGAGTTCTGAAGACATTTCTCATGGTCTTTTTCAGAGGCTGTTAAAGATGGATGTGGTAAGTTTCCAGTGACTTGTCGGCTAGGGTTTTATGCGGTGTTAACTGTCATGTTTGTGTGAAATGTAACAGTAGAGGAGCCCCAGGGGCCGACTGGTGTCAACACAGGTGTGTAACATGCAGCATGCGAGCCGGCTTAAGCCCAGGCTGTTACATAACTTTGAAATCCTCCTCCCGCTGCAGGGGGAGATGGGAACTCTGAGGCTGCGGCGACCCGGGACGGTAAGAGAGCTGTGCTTCTGTCTAACTGGACAAACGGGAGGTGGCAGTCATGTCCTGTTAAATAGAAGTATTGAATGTGATTTTGTGCATGTTGTTTTACATAGAAACTCAATCCAGGTCATCAGAGGAGATCGAAGGTTAGTGTGTGTTAACCCAAAAAACTGGTCATTCTTCCAAGATCATGGCAAATGACATGATGTGCCGCGCTTAAATCAGAAAGTTAAACATTAAAGGCCCGGGACAAACTGACCTTGGCTCTAAAAAGTGCAATACACAAGTATTTGGAAGTTAGCATGGAGAAACTGGCTTCCACATAGATCAAAGTGACCGAATATTCTGATGCAGGCCGTTTATTCAAGTGAAAACGTGTAACGTTTGTCATCTTATCAGCTTGTACTTCATACTTATGTAAAGTTTACACACACACCTTTTCATTTATGACAGATTTTTACGATTTTCTAATTTTGACTTCATTTGGTGTACCTGTTGTAAATATAAATGATCGTTTTACACAAATAACAGGACGTGACATCACACTAGGGACACTCATTCCAGTCAAAGTTTATGCATCATTTATACACAAAAATTATATTATATTATATTTTGTATTCAGATTTATGTCTCAAGAGTCTAGAATAATATTAATGCTTTATTATTGTTTTCCTAGAACACAGCGAGGCAGTGACAGAGTCTGCAAAAAGTAGTTCAGGTACTGTAGGATCCACAAAACAGTCAAATATCTGTTTTTTTTTCTTCACAAAAGCAATCATTTAATGTGGATGTTTTTGTTGTTTTTGCAGAAGAGGTGGCTCCAAATTCATCCAAGGAGCGAGGTAACGTCTTCGACTGTTTTACCCCAGTCAGAATGAGGTTGAGTAGTGTACGAGCTGAGGAGGTAGACAGCAGAGGTGTGGGCTGGGGACGGTCGTTAACATTTTTGTGGCCCAGTCAGACGCGGTATACCTGCCCAGGCGAGATGTGGCGGGGAACTGTTTTGAGAGGTGCAGCGACAGTCAAATTGCTTGTTTTGCAATGTCCCGGATTGAGACAAACAAAAGCAGTCACAGCCAGTCTGAGGTAGATAAGCTGTAACAGGCAGGAGAGCGGAAACCATAAATATGGCTTTTACAGCTACACATTTACAACTGAGGAGTGTATTTCAGTCTAACCTCAGATTTATCTTTCTGTGTTGTTGTTCACAGACGCAGTCATAACAGTTGCAGGCCAAATTAGAATGAAAACAGTTATTAAATCCAGAGTTTGACCTAAAAAAACACAGTACACTTGTTTATTTGAGTCCATTCTTTGGTGTGCGTACAGATCTGGGACAAAAATCCAGGCCATTCTGAAACGTGTGTCCCCAGGTGCTTATAGCGCTTGATTAATACTGTATCATCTGCTATTGGTTATTTTCTGAAAAAAGGATGCGCTGCCCTGTCCCAAGGCGAGCTCAGATCAATTCATTGTGTGGGATATAGGGTTACAAAAAGTCATGGAGCAAGAATATCCAGTGTGTTGGCTGGACAATGATTCTTCTCCAAGGTTTAGTTTTTTACAGAGGTGGAAAGTAAAAGTACTGTCAGTTTTTTAGGTATCTGTGCTTTACTTTAGTACATTTTCCAGTGGATACTTTTTACTCAACAGGAAATTGATTAGAATTGCTACTGTTGACCAAAAAGCTTCCCAAATCTTAATTGAAATCACCACTTAACGCTTTAACAATTCTCAAAATCTGCCAGGAATATTTTTTACTCATAAGTACTTCAATACTGAGATTTTTTGTTTGTGATTTTATATATTATTTACTTGCATTTTTGCTCCTGTCATCTGCTCTTTTACTAAATGGAGTACTTTTTCCACCACTGCTCATAAAAGGGATTGCTTCCGTTGTAAAAGTGAATCTGTTGATGAGCAGACTCGCCCTGTTTTACACAAAGGCGCCTGTCTTTCATCATTACCTGCACTCTCGTGACTCACACGAGTGGGCTATAAACCACAGACGCAATTCATACATTATAGTCCTCCTGAAAGGCCTGGAAAAGTACTTAACTGGACTTTGTTTGTGGCACAAAGCTGGCGTAAAGGAATCCTCTGTCTGTTCTTGCGTCATAGATGAGCAGGAGTGAACGCCCACCCGCCCACCACACCGGGCCTTACCGAGATCGTCAATAAAGAGGAACTATTCCACCTATTTGTATCATGTGGTCTCTTTTGTTTATGTCTGTGGTGTGACAAAGCCTACATTACATCACCCGTTCCCACTGGAAGAAAGGATGGTTCAACCCATGTTTTGACTTCAGCCGGAACAAACAACTTGATTTAAACCAACATGAGTCTTTTGGTTATATTTAGTTGATGTCCCTGTGTGAGTAAGTGCTGCCCGTTTAGGAGACGTTTGACCAAGAATTATAAAGTTAGTAGAAAAGGTCTGACCTTCCCTAACTGATTAAAAAGAATACAGACAAAAGGATGGATTTTACATTTTTTTTAATTTTTCCTCAGTTTCTCCACTTTTTTATTTTCATGTGCATTGGAAAAAACAAAAAACACACTTCTTTGGTACCTAAAAGGGAAAACAAAACAATTAAGGCCTCTACAGCATCTATAGGTCAAATTGCTTTTAGCATTACTGCCAAAGTAGCACACATTTCTTAAATACAAATTTGTTCAATCCAACCACTTAGATCCCAATGTATAATGTTACAAGCAGTGGTTTTCAAAAGGTCTAAGCAAAGCAAGAGCAACCCAAAATTCTAGGCAGATTCATTTCCTAGAAAACTGCACTGAACATTCAGGCCTAGCTGAAATGAACAAGACTTGAGCAGGTCCAAAGCCTTTAACCATCAATGATGCAATCAAGTTTTAGCAGGTAATGCAAGGTCTTATTGAAAACAAGACATTCTGCTTTTACATTTCTTGCGTCTCAGTAACTGAAGTTTACAGCATTAGTACATCTGAAACAATGATATGAGGTGAATACATCACATACTGACACGTAATGTAGCAATTGTTTTCATGATTCAATTCTTCCGACAAAGATACATCTGCTGATAATATCGGTTAACCCTGCGACGAGGGTGTGCCCCACCTAAGGCCCAATGTCACCGGTATAGGCTTCAGTCACCCGTGACCCCAACAAGCAGTAGAAGATGAATGTGTTTTAACAGTTAAGGGTATTCATTCTGGGCACACACACGCACACCAATAAACAAGCTTAAATTACTGTTCAACATTTACAGAACAGTATGTTAACAAGAGTGACTTATCCGGCAAACACTGAATGTTTTAAAAGTTGAAAACACATTTTAAACAAAGCATGACTGAATATATACGCAATTGCAAAAATGTAATTAAATAAAAAGACAGCAATTCAAAATTCTGAAATATGAAATGTTAAAAAAACAAACAAAAAAAACAAGTCTCCCTGGGGAGGTGAATGTCCACATGAAAGCAGCAACTTCTAGGTCAAATATGGAGTAGCCAAGAACCACAGGCCAATACAGGACAAGGTATTCATGGTTATTGGCTTAAGATAAGTGGTACATTATGGCCTCCCGACTCGCCTCTCACTGGACCTCATCGGAGATCTCTACTGCTTGGGGTTTGTTGTAGTTCCGATATGCATGTGTGGAGTTGGCCATCTGTACCGGATAATTGACTGCAAACTATGAGAGAATGGGGCTGTAGATGAAGATCGCCATGATGGCAGCGCTGATGAGGCCAGAAATGGGAACTGTGACAAACCAAGCCAAGAAGATGTTCCTAAACAAGCGCCAATCAACAGCTTTCTGTGACCGGAGCCATCCAACAGCGACAACAGAGCCCACCTGAAACAGCAGTTTTCTCATTAGGATTAGGAAGCAGAAGGCAGTAGTTTATGTTAGTCCAGTATCTCAATCAATGTTTTATCATTCATTAAAAAAATTTCTGGATCATCCTAAACTGAGCTCCTAATCCAGTGAATTTACCTTGCAGTGTGTTGTGGAAACTGGCAAACCAATATTCGATGCAATAACAACAGTCAGAGCTGAAGCCAATTCGATGCTGAAACCACTGCAAAGAAAATAACTTTAGCATCAAGACGTTTACTTTAATAAGTTGAAGCTTTCTAAACCGGGCTCTACCTTGAGGGAGTGATGGGGGTCAAGTCCTTGCCCATAGTCTGTATGACTCTGCGACCCCAAACCCAAAGACCAGCACAGATTCCCACTCCTCCATACAACAGCAGCCAGATGGGGGTGGGGTTAGTTGAATTCACACTGCTTGTTGTGTAGACGAGCCACAAAGCCACCAAGGGGCCAATGGCATTACTGCAAAATAAGGCATTTATTGCGAATAGAGCATTTGAGGCCAAACTAAAACTGCTCTATCAAAAAGGGATGACCCTGCTTACCTTACATCATTACCACCATGCGCAAAGGAACCAAAGCAGGCCGTGAGGATTTGAAGAAACTGAAAAAGTGTGGAGACTTCTGGTTTGTCTCCCTCAGGCCCATCGTCGCCCAGAGAGCTCTGAGTGCTGCAGACGTCCTCCTTTCCCACATCCAGCACCACCTCTCCCTCTCCAAGGCTTTCTGTGGTTGTGTGCTCAGCCACGGCATTGCAGTAACTGGTGTAACTATCCATACGAATGCGTTTCCTTCCTTCTTGACCACCGGAGCCTGCGCCTTTATCTCCAGTCTCACTAGCACGGAAGTCCCCATCCTTGTGCTTGAAGTCGCCATGCAGCCCGATGATGGCCATGGTGTAAGAAGTGTAGCTGTTGTTGCGTCTGATTGGCCTTTCACCACCTTCACCCATGCAGTCTCCAACTTTGGCCAAATGAAGCTTGTGCAGCAGGTCTTTGTACAAGCCGGAGTCTTTGTGAACTGTGTGGTACTGCGAGTAGCCATTGCTTGGGATCTGCGCTGGCCTGTTATTGAACTGCATGTGGTTGGAAACATTTGTGGAACCATTGCTGAGAGAGTTGTTTATCTGGTTGTTTGAGTGGACCTGTTTTGGAACTGGAGAAATAGAAAGTCAAATTATTTACAATTTTACAAAAAACTATTGCACTGATTACAAGCCAAGTGTAACAGAATTTCAAAGAAAAACGTTTGTCGATTAAATGTTTGATACATTTTGCGGTCAACTTGGCATGTTTTCAACTTTTTAACAAACACAAAACTATCATCACACCCAACTGAAAGTGTTATGATAACTTTACTTACCACTACTTTCATTGCTGTTCTCAGGGTCATCGGCCTCTCCGATATTAAATGCCACTCTGCGTTCCTTATTACTGTCGACATCACCAGAATCTCCCATGTCAAATGCCACCCTGTGCTCCTCCGGGGCGACAGGGGGCTGATCTGCAGGATCCTGATTTGTAGCTGAGGCAGGGGGTGTTGACAGCTCCTTGGACTCCTTCAGTATCGGACACTGGACTTCTCCGAGCTCCCTTTTCTCCATCAAGGGACTCTCCGAGGGGCTAGAGGACTTGATATCTCCTGGTAAGGAAGGGACTGAGGTGAGAACAGCGACACTCATATCAAAAACATAGTCACATTTCTGTTGATTAACCAGAACCAGAGTAGATGAGACATTGCATTATCATACTTGAAATTATTCCAGGTTAAACAAAACAAATCAGTTCAAAATCTGGTAAATTATGAGATTATTGTCTCTAAAACACAAAACTTCAGACTCACATGAGGTTAATATTTACTGTCAAGAAAACCAGACTGTTCTTGTTACTAGCAATTATATAAAAGCTACGTACAATAGCGCTACACTTAACTTGAAGAGACTTCAAGTCAACATAGGTTTACAAAATCGCAATGTAATCTGACAGATAGGAAGACCCTTGTCATTACATGCATTTTAAGCATTTACTGTAAACGTGGGTCTGTTCACATTATTCTGAGGTTCACCCAGCACTATGGCATCAGTTAAAAAGTGTATTTGTGTCAGATTACTTAAAAAGCCACAATACAGATCAATTTGAGTGTTGGCTAGTCAGAATAGTACCTCGGCATATGTCGAGTCATTGTGTCAGCTACTAAAGCATGGGACTTACTTTCAATCTTCTTCTTGAGGCAAGGGCAAACAACAAACCACACGATAAGGGCAGTTAGCAATGAACAGCCCAAACAGATGAGGAGAATACCCCACCAAGGAATTTGGTTAAATCCAAGCACTGTGAAGGCAAGACACAAGACAGGGAATTTATAATTTAGGAAGGGGCAAGTGCTACCCCTTAGACAAGGATGTACATAAATGAAAATTACAAAACAAAAACTGACAGACAGGTAAGATGATTTTAAACTGGACAGTCTTTACTTTGAAAATTATGCAGAAAGCGTTCCATAAAAGTCAAAGAGGAAAAAGTGAGGAGTCTTAGCAGAGGTAGATTGTAGTAGCAAAAGGGTCTAGAGTGTGCCAAGACTGCAGTAAGGCTGGTGCAGCAGATAGATGTAATGCAGCATGCCTCAAGAATATTTTCATTTCCCAGGGGAGGCAGTCATCTTTGTCACAGAGGATGCGAGTCAGCAGTGTGATCACAACACAAAAAGCTCAGCTACAATCTCCTACAACTCCCCTAATGTGGTGACCTTCAACAAAAACACTTAAGATAAAGACAAGGTTGAAAGATAAGCCTCTTGATGGAGGTGTTCCTTTTTGCTTCAGGGCAGAGTCCATACTGCACTCTCCAGAGTCACGCTGCAACATGAGACTAGAGTGACAAACTCGTGTTTGTTTAGTTGCGCAATGGAAGATCATTCCAGACGGGCAATGGGAAGGTGTTTCAAACGGCTAGTCCTATCACCAACATGTAAAAATGAGCCCCATTACCAAGCAATAAACAGTCAGTCTAAGAAGTTAACACCCAAACTATATTATGCTGATCTGTGACTGAGTTGTAAGGCCACAGCTTTCCACAATATTAGTAGAGGGCAATGTACGCAAAGCTTCCTAAATCTTCGCAACTGAGGACTTGACACTGCAATACATGTGAAGGAGTTGAGAATGTCCTATCACATTACTGCACAAGGATTTTGCTGACAGGATCAAAGAATATGAGGCAGCTGTGGTTTTCCCCTTGATGTCGAGGAGGGTTTAATACAAAGGGTTGTACAGTCTGAACGCAGTCTTAAAACTTAATTTGAGCTGGTTATCAAGATGGCACCTTTTCTGATGTGAAGCATTCATTAATATGTCCCTTATGTAAAATTTGTCGAGGGGGGGGGACATCACAGCACAACTATGTTGCCGATTACGCAGGACTATGGCGAAACGACATCTTCACTCTGATTGTGATGACACAAGCGTGCACATACACATCAGTGGTCATACTCTGGCCTGTAGCCACCATTTATAGGCCCAGGCCAGTTAAGATCTTGGAACTGTTAGGCCCTGTAGAGAGAAGAAAACAAAAGGAGCAAAGTTGCTCGTTTAATATATGGATTACGTAAAAACTCACAAGGTTACTTGTACTGTGCAACAAATCTATGACCAACACCCTCTATACTCGTCTTTTCCTTCTGCAAGCTCAGTGTGGCAAAGAAAAAAAGTGAAATCCTATTTCCATCTGCCTGTTGTGCCCCGTGCTAAACTCTTATTCCAGTTATGACCCACATACAACCACAAGCCAGTCCTAAAAACATGTTAAAAAACCCTGAAAACGGTAAACATCGTCTGGTGCAGTCTGTGGGTAAATACAGCCGTCTGAGGGAGCGGTTCATTCAGAGCGGTGGCTGTGGGCAGGCATGCAGCGCTAAAGGACTGACAATGATACTCACCCGGAGCTCCAGTGTACATGATTGAGAACAGGTTGATTCCAATCGTTATGGCATAGAAAACAGGCAAGGCCTTTAAACCGTTTGGAACAGGGTTTTTCTACAAAAGAAAAAACAAAAAAGAGCATTTGAACAGTTCACAGGTAGATTTTAAATTAAAATTACAGTCGAGTCTTAAAATACAATTTACCTTTTTAAGTATGAACATGCGTATCGAGTAAAAAACTATTCCAGATGCAATGCCAGAAAGAAGAGGGCTCAGGAACCAAGAAGCCACTGCAAAACAATGATTTATGTAAATGTATATAGTCCTTGTTTTCAGCAATAAACAAAGCACAAGCTTGTGGAAAGGCTAATGTAGTGCTATACTGATCACAATGTATTACAGGATACGTGTTTGATAGGGAATTGAAAACCTAAAAGAATAAACAGAATTCTGCTATTACTTACCAATTCGTAGAAGTTCAAACCATCTGACACCTTGGTGGCCTCCAGCAACTAATGAGAAGCCAATAGTAGCACCAACAATGCAGTGTGTTCCAGATATTGGGAGCTTAAGGAAGGAAGCAGCCAGCTGCCAGACAGCAGAACCTGAACAAAGTTATGTCTCAATTAAAAAAGGTACTTATGTTAAATCTGACAATGCGTTTTAATTTGACACAGCCTTGATCAGATTCATAAATATAATACTCACCAACCATGGCACTGACGGATCCAGCCATCAACACTTGTTCAGAGCCATTGTACATGCCCACGTCGATAATACCTTTGCGTATTGTTTCACTCACTTTGGCTCCAAGAAGGACTGAGCCCAATGTTTCAAACACTGTAGCCAAAATACACGCCTGCCGTAATGTAACCACTCCAGATCCTACTGCTGTGCCAAAGGAGTTTGCTACATCATTGGCCCCAACAGAGAATGCTAAGATAAAGGCGATGATAAAGCCAACAATCAGCAGCCACTTGTACTCTGTCAGTGGTGTGTCTGTCATTACTCCAGCAGTGGCTGCTAGGATCAACGCAGTTGCAGTTACAGTTGTGGAATCCATAATTATATACTTATAAGTTTCTACCCAATGTAAGGAAGGGTCAAATCACTAAGAGGTAAAGTGAATAATAAATAATTCTAGTGCTGTATACCTGTCCAACAGGCACTTTTAGTTACAGTGCAAATGTATTACAATTCTAGACTTAACTAGAAATGTGTATTGTATTGCACTAATATAGAGTAAATGTTATCCTGTAATTATAATTATTCTGTTGCCATTTGTTTGGAGCTCGGTAATCAAGCGGAGAGAGGAGACTGCCATTGTGCAACTATCACTGCAAAGGCGCAGGAGAGCATCCTGGAACAAAGAAGACACATAAAACATGCCATTAGAACATGAACGAAGACCACAGTAAATGAGTCTGTGAAGCGTTGTGAATGGGCTTACGTCACAACTCACAACCACAACATACGTAAACTAAACCGGAAGCAAGTTGTTCCTGAAAAATCTGTCAGGAAGCCATTTTTGGCTCGTTGTCACACGCAGACAGTTAAAAATAAACAAATCGTTGCCTTTAATCTTTGGCTTTCACACACCATTTGTTGATTTGGTTATATCGTAAACTATGACAATATCTTGACATTTATTTTCGAAGGAAACAGAATCTGCGCACACTGCACATGTCCTCATTCATCACAGCACGCGGTTGTCAATGACGCACCTACGGGTTAGTATCAAATCTGTAATGCGTTTTACAACAAATAAAAAGATCGAATGTATTTTACAGCTATAAAAGAAAACTATTCTTTTGCGGTCTACGGATTGTAAAGAGGTCGCCCGCTCGACGTGACTCAGTTTTGAGAATCACATGGAATAAGAGCTGATGTTGTGAGGCCAAGTCAATTATAAGTCCAGCCAAAAGAAGTGGAGCGTGAGAGCTGCCAACACTAAATGTGTAAATGTGCCAAACCAATCTGCTAAAGTCGGACCAACCAGTCTACAATATGATCAATCAAGCTAGGTCAGAAAACTGACCAGTTTAACATATGTTCCTACATCGTGTTCACTTTACCGTGGGAATTATAGAAGTAAATTCAACAATGAACACATAACGTTAGCTCACATTAAACACTTTACTTACCAATCGTAGCCGTTGTCTCTGAAGATGAAGAGCTAAGCTAATTAGCGCGGGCACCGATGCAGAGGGCGGGCGCGGGATAAACACGATCTAGATTCAAAAGTTCTTCCGATCACGGGCTGTTGTGGTCATATAGATGAACCGATCAATTAAAATAATATTTTTTATAGTCGTGACTGGCTAGATGATTTTTCTTCTCTGATATTCCGGTGGGAAAACTGAATGGTTACTGTCTATCGAGTGCGAGAAGGAAGTGCTGAAAACCCGGCGCCGACCGGCTGAAAGCACACTGGTTTTATTGGATACGCCCCCGAAGAAACTCCGCCTCTGCTCCGCCTCTGAGCCCAGCCCAGCTGTCTTTATTTCTTTTTTCTTTTTTTTTCTCCTAGCGCACACACAATGTCACGAGGCCACTCCACCGATTCAAACGGTTCGGTTCACACTTTTTTAAAGAATATCGGAGTAGATCGGTCCGAGTCTGAGACAATTATAGGTATCTGTACTATGATTCCTATAGTGGTATTTTTTACTTTCACAGAGAGCAGGTATCTGTACTTTTTCTTTTGCATATACATTTTTGAACAGGATTGAAAATTAGACGGTAGTTTATTTTTCATGTTTTAAGGGGTTATTTTTAACATGTGGCATTAAGACTTTGAGGTGTTGGCTTTGAGCAAAAAAAAAGTTCAACTACATTTCACAATCTGTACATCTAAGAAAATTATTGCCAATATTTGTCCAAAATAGACAAGAGCCTTAATGAGATATCAGGTTCATTATTCAAGAAAAACACACATTAAAAATGTGTCTTGGCAACTTTATCATTTGCGCCTATATTGTTATCCCTTTAGCTTTAGCCTACTTGTGGTAGCCTACAATGTTGTTAATATTCTGCTGCTCATATAGAGAGTCTACGGTTGCAAACTTTTTCATCAGTGTCATGGACTGGATTCGAGCAATTTAAGATCGTCCCACTTCCAGGACCTTTTCAGAGTTTTTTATTTAATGGGCAGATTTAATGTGTGTGTGACATTATTGTTGCGAGTTTTCACATTTTTAATGTGTTTTCACATTTTTAATGTGTGTTTTCACATGATTAATGTGAGTTTACCTTAGTTTATTGTGTTTTTACATTTTAATGTGTGTTTTCGCATGGTTAATATGCGTTTCCCTTAGTTTATTGTGTTACACCCTAAAAGGCCTCTCATAGATTAAAACTTAATTCTACCAAAATACAACAAGCTCACACACAGTTCCTGTACACACAACTCCTGGGTAACATATGTTAATAGCCTTCTACACTGCCACCTACTTAGCAGCTAAAATCATTTTCTTTTCTTTATTTTTTTCAGATTGTTTAAATTGTTTTACTATAAACAGAACAAAATAACGAATATGACACAGAGATGGAGCATGCAATTTACATAAACACATCCAAATAGTCCTATAAGTTTAGTCCATCATATCTGTCCCAATAAGTTTAAAGTCTTTCAAATGTGTCCCATTTTAAAATTGAGTTTGAATGTAATTTTCAAAAGAAGAATTTTGCAGAGCTGGGGAGTAGCCTTCTCCGAATGGAGGCCCATTCTGGGTAAACCCGCACGTTCAGCCTCTCACTGTTAAGACTTGCAATATCTCACTGGACTCCTTTTCAAAATTCCAGGAATAAAAACAAACATGTCCATTGGACATTATAACTTCTAAACTGCCCAACCCCAGCAGATGCCCTGGTTTATGTTTAATATCTCTGTAATTGCTCGGTCAATCTGATTGCAAAAATTATCTAAAGTGAAATTATTTCCCGCTATCTTTATCCTCAAAATAGGTGTTTTTTTGTATTTCACAAGGCCTTATGCACAGTTGAAAGGACCATGAATTCAAAAAACCTTGCCTCTCCCATATTTTATATATATGGCTCCATAAAGTACTGACTGCGCACGGCACTTTTCAGAGCCACTTTCTGTGGCTCTTCCACAAAAAATGCCAATACAATTTATTTAAGTTTGTGGTCGTCACGTGACAAAATGTGGGAAAGTTTCATGGGTATGAACACTTTTGCAAGGCACTATAAGCACGCTTTATAAATGGTCTAGGAGAGATGAAGGTCTGCAGCCGATGACCTTCTCAGCAGAGCGCACAATACGCTGTAGTCTCTGTTTGTCCCTGGCTGTGGCTCCAGCGTACCACACAGTGATGGAGGAGGTGAGGATGGACTCAATGATGGCCGTGTAAAACTGCACGGTGGGCTCCCACTTGAGGTCCTGAGTGATGGTAATGCCGAGGAAGCAGAAGGAGTTCACGATGGTGACGGGGGAGTCTGTCAGGGTGAGGGGGCGATGACTTTCCTGAAGTCCACAATCTTCTCCACTGTCTTCTGGGAGTTGAGCTCCAGCTTGAGGTTGTTGCCATGCACCAGGACATCCGCTGCCACTCATCACCGTCAAACAGTTTTATGGTGTTGTGACTGGAGGTCTATAGCGGTTGGTACAGAAAGAAGAGCAGAGGAGAAAGCCCACAGCCTTGAGAGATCCTTGCCTGACCAGCCAATCCCAACACGTTTTGACAGAATATTTGCATTCCAGAATGTAGGACTGGCTGGTCAGGCAAGATAGTTGTAAAAACAGGGCCACAAATGTCATTGATTGAAGGTCTTAATCTGCCATATAATGGCAAATTTTGAAGTCCATGTAATCCAGTTAACTCGCTACGGCTGTTGGAAGCTGTTTTATAGACACTGGATTACCATTAATATATATATATAGATATATATTTTTTAAAAATATATATAAAAAGAAACACAATTGAAGATCTGTTTTTACATTAGTAAATGTGGACATGGATACAGCAACAACAACAACAACAAAAAAGTAAGTAAAAAGTCAAAGTAAAAAATTTAATTAGAAAAGTCAATTAGAATGTACTGCCGTTCTAGACTGGCTAAAGGCTTTTTCCTTTTGTTGTTACCATAATGCCCTGTGACGGCTCAGCAGTTGAGCTGAACGTATAAACGAGTCACAAAATTTACATTTTACAGTCAGTAGCCCAATGGTGCCATCTAGTGTCAACATATCCATAGGTTACAGAATAATGACAAAACAAAATATTTATATTTTAAATGAGGAAAAAGTCCTCACAATTGTTAAATGTTTCGCTGAAAATATGCACTGGCCCTACACCGTTACAACATTTGTTTGAAATGTCATTATTGTTTTTTACTATCAGAGTATGCCAATGCCGAACATTTGTTACTCGATTACTTTTAAAGTATTTATAATAATTTAAGATTGGGCCAACAGCAGTTCACATTTCACAGCGCTGCATTATTACACAGTACTTTGTGGTCATTTGTGAAGGACGTGGATAGGCCGTGCGGACTGCTCAACACTGCAGTGCACACTTTCGTTTCTACTCTACTACTGATGATTTATTGAATAATCTTCTCGAATGGATCTATTAAAACATCGGCCAAACAATACTGAAGAGAAATAATGCGCAAAAGGGAAAAAAGTTGTCTATAATACTTGTGACAGACGTGTATTTTGCCCCAATCACATTCACCGCAGCGTAAGCGAAACCAATCAGGGCTTGAGTTGGGATGCAAGGCGGGACTTCCGTGTGGGCGTGCGTAAGCTTGTCAGAAGTGTGGAGGTCAAACGCATTTAGCGAAGCGCTTCAAAAACGTGAGGCAATCTGAAAGATCTATGCACAGGTACACTTTTGTCCTACATAATTTGTCTGTGCATGATTTAACGCCCCGATACGTGCATTGACAAATCTAGACTGTGTGCTTTACATGATGGGAATTGTTTTTGAAGTCGCGTGTTAACCTGCTGCTAGTACATTAGCTAACAGACACATTCAATGCTAAAGCAGCTACACGTACTTTACATTGCGAATTGTTCTTGCTGTCAAGATTAATGCAGTGTTCGTGGTACATGTGTTCACAGAGTCGTGGCGCTAACCAAAGTTTCGTAGCTGTTGCTGTTGACGTTTCTGCCTTTGGGAGCTAGAGTCACGGTCATAGTCGTCATGTTTCAGTCTGTGCCCCGTCGTCGTCCACTCTGTGACTTGGGTGTGAGCATGGTCAGATCCCAAAGTGCCAGAAGCTTTAGGAAGTCTGTGGAATGCACGACAGCCAAGTTAAAGAAGGTGCCGTGGCTGGACAAGAGTATGCGCCTGTTCCTGTCCTGGCTTCAGAGAGCAGGTGCCGGTGCAAACGAGGCCTCCAGGTCCACCCAGTGTAGGAAAGGCTTGCTCTCCATCTTCGCGGACCATTGTGGCTTTGTGACTGGCCAGAGGCTGCGGCGAGCATGTCGGATCGGAGAACTGTACTCTAACATTTATTCTGAACGGACAACCTGGACCCTAGTTGGAAACATATGGCGCAGATTTCAAAGCAAGCACGCCCCAAGTGGAAAACTCTTCGCCGCCCTGGCTGGTGTCTTCATGTGGGATAATGAGAAGATTCAAGACGAGGAGATGCGCAGGTATGAAGACCCACGAAATCCTTGCACAATGTTTGCGTTGTCATGATTACGTTGATTCAATTTTGTCATTTACACAACTGTTAAGATGTGGACTAGAGCTGCAGACCCTGGACACTGTAACCCATCTCAGCCAATCTTCTGGGACAGTGGCTGGTCATTCAGAACCAGGATGGGAAATAGTCATGGACAAGAAAGACTTCAAAGTGTGGAGGCGGCCAATCCTCAACAGTCACTTGTATGAATACAGAGGTGAGCAAACACATTTCTCCTCAATTTAACTGCACAATTTTATCATCTCTGTTAAGACTGCATCAATTAGTCAACTATAGATCATTATTATAAAAATAAAAATAATAATAATATTTTGATCATTATAATCGTTATCTGGACTATTAATACTCTAAAACACGTGCTAAACTACTTTGTTATAACAAAGACCGTGACGATATGAAACTAAAATGTCACAGTAGTATAACCAATTTCTGATTTTCATCAATACATTTTATTTGTAAATAGTCTCTATCTAGAAGTCTTCTGTCACCATATTTAAACATTGTTTTGGTTGAAAATGTTTTATAAAATCTCCAGTAATAAATATAAATAATTGTTTGAGTAGTTCACTACTAAAATAAGTATTAGTTGCAGCCCTTTGTATCAAGTAATATTTTTTTATCTTTTTTTTTTTTTTTTTTTTTTCTTCCACAGTGTTTGGGCTCCTATAAGGACGTTACCCCAAGGCAGTTCTTCAATGTTCAGGTACAGAGTTGTTTGAACAAGTTTTAATATAAGTGCTGTTTGTATAGCAGTCTGCTCTTGCACAACTTGGTGGCACCTGCCGAGCACAAAAGGGTAGTGTGACTCTTGTTCTAATTTTGGCCCCTTGCCCTTCATTTAAACCTTTCTCTTTCTCCCAGTTGGACACAGATTACAGGAAGACGTGGGACGCACTAGTTATCAAACTGGAAGTTGTGGACCGAGATGTCAACACAGGGTCAGAAGTGGTACACTGGGCAACACATTTTCCTGTGAGTTTATTTTTATTATTTATGTCATTTATTAGCAATATTTATGCACATCTTATTTAAGGCTACATTCAATAGATTTAACACTATCTCTTCATTGCTACAGTATCCTATGTACTCAAGAGATTACGTTTATGTGCGTCGCTATGATGTGGATGTTGATAACAACCTGATGATTCTAGTATCCAGGTAAAGATTATCTACACTGTACAACTTTGTACAATACAGAAACATCTGTTTTAAACAGTTTGTATCGGTCTTTGTTTGTTTTTCAGGGCTGTTGAACATCCTAGAATTCCAGAGTCACAGGAGTTTGTGAGGGTGCACTCATATCAATCAAAGATGGTAATTCGTCCACACAAGTCATTTGATGAGGTTTGTTAACAAGGCTTTGTTTTACAGTTTCTTAGAGAAATTAGTATTATTATTGTTATTGTTGTTGTTGTTTCTGCCTTACAGAATGGATTTGATTACCTACTAACATATAGTGATGACCCACAAACTGCCTTTCCTCGTTATTGTGTGAGTTGGATGGTATCAAGCGGTGAGTATTTTTCGTAAATGTTTAATTGTAAAACTCTTATGAGAAGAGAATAATTCTCACATGCATTCTGTGCTATATATTTAGGCATGCCTGCTTTTCTGGACAAGTTACATTCAGCCGCTTTGAGAGCTAAGAACCTGGAAGTGGGGATCTATGACTATGCAGGAGTCATAAAGTCCAGCGACTTAAACCGACAGCCCTCCCAAGAGCGCCTTACTGGAGAGAACTCACACACAGGTGGCTCTGGGCAAATCTATGCTTAAAATGGGCCTTTTCTATCTCAAGGGCAGTTCTTATACAGGCTCAAACTCTTCCGTCTTCAATACTGTGTCGGTCCTTTTGCTTGAACACAAGATTATTTCCACTCAGTCCATTATGTTGCCATGGAAAATCTTGTTAAGACGTCTGGTCCTGGCATTGTTGTGTTAACTCAGCCTCTTAATGCCAACAGTGCCAACAAAGTATTAGTGTTATTTTGGCTTCAGAAACGATGCCTGCATTGCAACTTTTTGGGAAAATTGCAGAAATTCGTACTTGTGGAAATGCTAATGCCAAAGCACTGTGTTTAAACATTCTTGTCTTTTGTTGTTTGACAAGGTGTGACTAAAGGCAAGCGGCTAACCCCAGTGTATCCAATGTGATTTCAGCCATAGCAGCGGTTACTGTGTTGAATTAACCATAAAGCACTAATATATAGCACTGTAGATTTTTGGTCCGTAGGGTTGGACAGTTTCTTGAATGGGAAGTTTACTCAAATGCCATCATGAGCATTTAACAAAGTTGGCCACACAAAAGTACAATAGAATCTAATAAGGAAAAAAAACGTGCATTATGGACATGACATAAAACAAAAACATATCCCACTCATACTTAAATGACTGCATGAATATATCTTTACATTTCAGTTCTTTATCACAGTGGCTGTGCCTAGCTGCATCATAGATCTGCAATATTTGACTTGTGGCTGCCATTTTTTAAATATTTATACACAGAGCTTGGATTCTGAAAAAAAAATGCTTATCGGTAATTTTGGCCCAGATACTTTTTAGAATTAACAGGTGTGTTGAGAATGTACAAAATGCACCATGTTGTGAAAGTAGTTGTTGCCTAATGGAAGACCGATGTTTACAGCTAGTCACCATTATCAATTATTAATAGTGGTCAAAAGTGTAATACCAACTTTATTTTATTTTTTAAACCAAGAAGCATTTTCTGATGAACATACTGAACTATGAACACTTGAGTGATGTTACGTTTTATTTGCGTAAATGTCCTTTTTCAACACAAGTGATGACAGTTTATAGGTGCTTAATAACCAGAGTGCTTCGACTGAAAAAGATTTCAATATTTGGAGTCATGCAGTGGTTATGATTGTATTGATTCTGTCTAACAAAACATCAGAAACCCTTCCAGAAGTAGGTTAACCCGTACTACTTTGTTTTGAGTTTAATTTGTTGTGACGTGTGTCTTTTGATTACTTTAGAAGTAAGTGTGAATAATTCTGCATTATATGTACTGAAACAGATGAGGAAATGGAGAACACGAATGGAAAACTCCGAAATGGCAATTGAATAAATCCTATCAGAGCAATTGACTTCCTCTGTCATTGTCATTGTGTAGCTAGTGCTTGTGGGGGCGGCAGCGTAGTTTAGTCTAATGGGATGATCTGTAAACCCTATGTTGACTGTCCGGTGCGTAAGGTCACAGACGCTGCAACAAACACAAGTGGCGTTTGCCCATTTAAGAAAATGAAGCCACACCGCTTTCCGTGGTCTGCAATACAGCTTGTTTGTTTGATTGCCATTACGAATATTAAAATGCCTCTTCAATTAGTGGGGAAATATACACTTCTGTTCCAGTAAATAAAAGGTGGCACAGATTTGGAAACGAGAGATTAAAAAATCTGACATGAAATATAGATTTGATTAGTTTGTGACCTTGACCATTACAGTTTCAGTGGATAAAAGTGTTGTTAAAAATGCCGGACTAAAAGCCCTAAAGATTTTGTTTACAAATGACCATACACAGAAACATTGTTGGACCACTTTTACTTAATATAATGGCAGCAGTTACTCTTGATTGGATGCTAAATGTCCTGGAGTTTTATTAACATGGACAGTTCACAAGAGCACCACTAAAGACTGACTGTATAGACTCGGACTGCCACGATAAGTTCTGAAACCTTATAAACTGCACTTTCATGAACACGGAGCCTGGCTTCGTGTCTGAGACATTGCGCAATGTCTTTGTCTGATTTATCGATCTGTGATGTATCTGCAGTCCTTACACCGAGAACATTGTTTTAAATTATGGCCCACTGACGGAGATTATTAGCCTTAGTTAAAAGCTATTGGGCACTTACTGTAATTGATTGATTGTGCAGATATGACACATTGAAACCGAGCAGCTTGTAGATAATTACAAACTGCTTCAAATGTTAGATAGATTTTGCAGTATTATTTTTAACCAGACAATGCTGTCTTTATTCGAAATTATGAATATAAGCGTTTTAATAATGTGATGAAAAAGACACTGAAAAACAAGTTTCTTAATATTTATTTTGTATAAAAGTACCGAGTTCTCATCAACAAAAACACAGGAAAACCAAGTGCTTTATTTAGTCAAGAAGAAATGCATTTCTATAGAAGACATGTTTATTTGTTCCCGTTTCTGCATTTTCAAAGGCAGATGGTGCTCACAAGGCTCCAAGGTGCTTGGCACAACCATGGACAGAAGACTCACTGCATGGTTAGATCAAGCACAATGAGGACTTGGGCAAATTCTGAAACACTGAGAAATTCTGCTGAGTTCCTGGGCTCCAGTTCAGGATCATCAAGAACAAGAAAGAGAACTAAAATGTGCTCCATAAGGCTTTGTCCTTCTATAATGTGGTTGAAAATGACCTGAAAACACTGAAGGTTATTTCCATCCGTTGTGTTAAAGGCCATCATACAACTTCAACAAGTCTGTTTTAAAGTTACTCAGATTCGTTAAGTGTCATCATTACATCTAGTAATGATTCCAAAATGGTGATGCAGTCGGGTAAAACATCTGCAGAATCAAACAAAATTGTCTTGGGTCACGCGCATTGCGGAAAATGGGACTACACCCTTTCTGCGTACAAACTGCGACAAACCCCGCCCTCTCAACGTTGGCGCCCTTCTCGCCGAACAATATTCAAGAGTACATTTTTAACATTTTTTGTTTGACTTAACATTTCAACAGAAGACTTTTACTAATGGGACAAAAGTGTATTTTTGTACACTTCCATCAAAAGTGAACTGCGACAAATCCTAACATGGGATACGGTGTTGACTTGTATTTGCACCTGTAAAGTCACAGGACAAGAGCACAAGCCCTAACACCCAAGAAATTACACTAGTTTTATCCTGGTTTGCTAATGGCGGTCTAACTGTAAACCAGAATTGATTTTTTCAAGCTAACTATGTTAACGGTCACTGAGAGCAATGTCGGTAGTCACGATACCATCAGGCAAAGAGTCCTGCTTCTCCCAAAAGAATTGACAATCTCGTTACCTACTCCACTGTTTCTTTGAGCCTCTCCAGGGACGACTTATAAAATCAGAGCTTGGTGCCATAATCAACTTAGACTTTTGGTAACTGAACCACTTTGTGTGATGAAATTACACAGGCTGATGGATAAAACTTGAGTATTTGTAATGACAAGACCAAAATGAATGTACAGATGAATGAAAATGGAAGTTTGGGGGTTAATTTTTAAGGGAAGATTGAGATGGTGAAACAATGTTTTGGGGAATTATACCCAAAAAAGATGATGGTAGAGTAATAATGGCCATGGTATGATGGTTTGATTAAACATGTCTTTTTCTTACCTTTTTCATGGGTTTTGTTCAAGAAATGACTTGATACAACACCAGCAGAGGTTCAAAAAAATGTACGCTAAGATTTTTGTTACGGTTGTCAGTGGTTGTCCCTGACCTGAAGTTTTTTTAGAAAAAGAGAAAAATGACACAAATGTTGAAGAAATATTTACCAGTTGCTGTCTACACACCTGAGGGAACCTGCCTTTCCATCCTCTGGCTCCATAGTTGTTGTTGGCTCTTTGCGGCGGGTTTTGGTGGGACGAAGGCGACGGGATGCTCTGGAGTGGAGTCTTGGGGTCTTCCAGCCTGCTCAACTGGAGACAGACTGTCCTGACTGCGTCCTCAGCACCCTTCAAGTCCCCATCTCCTGCCCCTCCTTCCAGCTAGGAGGGGTTGGTGATGTTCTCTTGGGATAGGTGCACTGGCAAGGAGGACTTGGTCAGCCCGGGATTGGACATGGGTAAGAGAGTTTGGGGGGGCCTGGTTCCGCATTTCATAAATATTAATACAGAGTCCTCCCTCTCCAAATGGGTAGATTCTTTAATTTTGTTAGAGGGGGAAGTGCTTTATTCACTTAATGGCTTTTATTAGTGCCCGGTCTTCAACTCTTTCATTAGCTAAAGTGCTGCTATAATTTACAGGGAGAAAGGGGGTGGGGTAGATCTGATGAGGGCTGATCCTGCTGTTGCTTCTGCAGGCCAGTCAGTCAGGCCCTGCGCACCACCCAACTGCAGCTTTTCCTCAAGTCTTTTCATTAAGATACCATTCAACTACTACTTCATTCTGCTTCCAAACTGACAACTGCATGTCACTTTTTATACCTACAACCCCCTCCCCTTTTTCTTTAGAATCATCAAGGTATTTTGAGAAATGTGGTTTGAACTCTTCTATACTGTAGACTACACTATATATTTTCCACTCTACACAGTTAAATTACTTGCCTGGCCAGACAAGAATACAAACTCCAGAATTTACAGGGAGAATTAGTGGATCCCAGGCAGGAATTTAATTTTGTTTAGTTAATATTGTTTGATTTTTTTCCATTTAACCTGAGTAAGTAGTCACAGCTGTGACTTCACTCTAAGGTTCATCTTTTCTGCTTTACTTTTTGCAAAAATGCTTTTAGTTCTCTGTATTCATCATGTCTGGTGCCAGTTGCTGTGATGGTGGTCAAGCACAAAATGGCCACACAGACTGCAGAGATTGCAACATACAGACACTAGATAATGCAGTTGTGTTGCACTGATGAAATGCTCTTTATCTTGCTCTGTGGAGGCTTGTTAGTTGTGAACAGCTGGCATATTTTGTCCCCAGACTGCGTCTGAGTGAATGAACTGATTAACCTGAGTGGCCGTCCCCACAAGAGGGAGGGGCCTTTATAAGTGCCGTCATCATCAATGTCACATAAATCAAGTAGCTGGACAAGGCTTTCAAACGACGATCCTTCTGAGCCAGACCCTCATGGCGCTGCTATCACAAATGTTGAATCGGTAGCTCTTTATAAGGAACACTGGGTCTGATTCAGTGATGCAACATTTGTATGCTTCTGTAATCAACGTAAGTTTGTATGATGTACAGACATTTGCTGAGCTCAATTAGATCTCAGTCATAAGTGAAAGACAATAAATAGTACAGAATTAATTTAAAGACTTTTTATTGAACAGTTTTGTGCAAGACTTAACCAATATTCAATATGAACGCTTCATGGTGTTAAACATGGTGGGCTTATAACACTTAAAGCCATGTCTTTCCTTGTTTTTAAATGAGATCAAAAACAGTGACACAAATGCTTTAGTACCCATGCTTGGTATATTTACTTTACAGATGTGTGAAGATGTACATGCAGAAATAGTTTCCTGTTACTTCTTCACAAGCTGGATAACATCTTCATCGTCCAGGATGTGGTCCTTTCCAACCTTTTGTGGGTTGTGTTTTACTGATGAGCCCCACACAAGTGCACTGGAAAAGAGGAGAGGTTTAGGTTATTAGTCATATTTTCAAGGCTGATGAATGCACTACTACAATATCAAGTAACAATACCAAGTACAACACACAACATTTTTAACATTTACTGTAGGACTATTTTTAATCCGATTGGTTTACTCGGTCCCCAGAGGCCCGGTGTTGCTCAGTAGCACTTACACATTGATGGATGCTTTTGTCTTGTGGGAGACATTAGAGAGGGGCCTAATCAAGGTTCAAAATGTATCTTTTTATGGTGCACTTTACCAAAATAGAGCGACAGCTGTGATTAAAGTGCTTGTGTTGCCTTAAACCATTTAATCAGCATGTGTCATTTTGCTTAATATTAGTATTCCATTGGAAGCCACACAGCCATTTTCATAATTATCTTTTGGTGTATACAAGATATTGAGGTGAAAAACAAAATAAAGCTGCGGTATCTGACGTTCTTCTCGTTAATTAGAACATTTATTTTTTCCCTCCTGTACTGAATACATATAAAAACAGCACTTTGTGAAATAAATCCGATCGCAATTCGCTGTCTTCTTCTAATAATAGATGTATTTTATCTTTCAAAAACCTGGACGTAAGCAGCTCTGATCGACTGAGCTTTGGCGGTCCACTCCAGTTTCACCTCGCGGTCTAAAAAAAGCAGTTCTAAACCCGCACACGCCCCTGAGAATTCAAACACCCTGATATTAACGTCCTCTTTTTGCAGTTTGAAACTCAAGATTTAAGTAATCTATACTAAGTAATCCATTGTAATTTAAGCGGAACAGCACTCACTATTTTAGTTCTTTGATGAGGTTTTTGTGAATTTTTAAGCAGAAATCCTCCACTGAAGTGTGTTCATCTGGAAGCACTACAGGGGACGTGTAATCAGGAAGCTGGCCTTTGGGTTTGGTGTAGCTGTGAAGATGAACACAAAGATTCAAACTAGTGAAACAGTTTTAAAAAAACCAAACAAACACAAAAAAGCATTTCAACTGTCACTTACATCCGAACAAGCTGCAAGTAGTCCCACAGCTTTTCCAGTAAGTCATCAAAGTTCCAGCGGTGGTGGGCAGAGATTGGGACACAGTGAGGAACTTTGTAGATAATATCAAGCTCCTCAATTGAGATCTGGTCAATTTTGTTGAGTACGTAAATGCACGGGATGTAAACCCTGTGGAGATTTGCAAGAGTCATTAATTACCACCTTGATACATTTACGGTACATTTTAAAACCAATAATTTTTTTAAAAGTAAAAAAGTTCTTTTCAAATGGCCATAAACAAGTATAGCATTTATGGGTTTCAGCTTCTTTTTAAATTGGTGATTGTTTCAAGACATTTGGCCATTCAAAAGATAAAATATGTTGTTGTATTGCCAATTGCCTTGACAATGTTGCCTGACCAGCCAAGACCACACGCTTTGACGACACTTTACAAAGACGTCCGATTTCAAATGAGTGCGATTGACAGACGTTGCAACCAATGAGGGAAAAGCACAGGCCATTCATGTCTAAACAAACATGGCGGCTCACGAGGAAAGAAGGAAATTTAAATTAAAACAAGAGGACTGAGGAAGGGCGCGGATTTCTTCAGAATCAACAAGCGAAGAAGTTATACCTTTTAATCTGAGTGTTACGAGGGTTTTTAGAGAGGTCTTCCACATTTGAGACTTGTGACACAAACGGACCGTCCCGAGTTAGGAGAGCTTTTTTTTATGCCCGCTATGGTCCAATTCCAGATCACTCAACTGACACGAAGCTTGCCATTTTGAGTTTAATTGTATCATATGAATGCAAATTGTTTTAATATGAGGTTTGTCTTATTATTACATTGTTTACTGTGTTGTCATTTATTACTGCATAGTGTAGTAGAATAATGCTTGTAAAGTGCTATTCATGTGTTTCACTTTCCTGTTTATACGTGATATTTGAGGATATTTTGTTTTGAATCGCAATGGCAACGATGCTAGGATTCTCATTACTCTGAAACCCTTAGGTGGATATCAAATGCATTGTTAATATTATAGATGAAATCATAAGTCTAAATGAAGTTCAGGAGTCCTGTGGGATCTTTCGGCCGCTCACCGGTTTCCTTCCACCACGTCGATGAGATCGTCGGCCGTAACATCGCTGCGCAGAGTTATGTCAGCGTTGTGGATCTTGTACTCGGCCAGGATGGTCTTCACCGTTTCCACATCTAACTCAGTTTGTGCACACTACACAAAAGAGTAAGACAATGAGGTTTAGGGAGGAATAATCATGTCTTAATTATAAGCTACTGTGATCCTACAGGCTAAAAATATATATTAAAACTTAGTGTTTTCATGTATGAAATGGTATCAAACTACCGCATAACGCACATAAAATAATTGTATATTGTCATCATTATCCACAAGAGGGCACCAATGCTTAGTTGTTTGTGATCAGATTACGTACAAGAATTGGTATTTTGTCTAGAAATGTTGTCTAAACTACCAAAAGCCTGTCCAAATTGCCTTTCTTATAGGGGCATTATTTGCAAATAGTGTGTAATTGAATGACTTCATACTGTTGCAGTAAAGTTTATGCCTCCTTTGTCTTTCTTCTTGTAGCCAATGTTTGGTGGTTTCTTGTTCAGTCGAATACCAAAACCTTCCAACTCGTGTTCAATGAGCTTTTTATGACCCAGCGGCTTGAGGACATCCAACACGATCAGGATTAAATTACATGTGCGAGCCACTGAAACACAGAGGGAATATAAGAATTTAACAAACACTTTGGTGACAGATTGGAAATATTATGAGTTAACAATGCTTTTAAAGCTTTACCTGCAATGACTTGTCTGCCTCGGCCTTTGCCGTCCTTGGCCCCTTCAATGATTCCAGGAAGATCCAGAAGCTGAAACAGATGCAGGCACGACAAAGACATTATCAGGACAACAGTAGGAAGCAACCACACCAGCACTAAGAGTTCCAAGTTGTCATTAAATTACCTGGATTTTGGCACCTTTGTAACGAATGACACCCGGTACAGTGGTGAGAGTGGTGAACTCGTAGGCTGCGACTTCAGAATAAACTCCAGCGAGGTTGCTCAGCAGTGTAGACTTCCCCACTGAAGGAAACCCAACAAAACCTATTCGAGCATCTCCGGTTTTTGCAACATCAAAACCTGAAAAGCACAGTAAGAGTTTCTTACATTGGGTACATTTACAAGGCCAGAAAAAAATCTTAAAGTAGAATAATCAGATAGCCCAATTATTAGATATGATTTTAATGTGTGTTTACAGCATAAGAGAAACCTGATCATTAAAATCACCCAGTGACACGTGCCAGTTAATCAATGTTATCAAGTAACTGTTGTATTCTGAAGACAACATTACATTGAATTTTAAAAGAACTCTTTCAATCTTTAACATTTTCTTTAATTTTTGCATTATTTCCCTTGTCAAAACCTGCTCAGGAGAGAACAAGCAGAACTACCAGTAAATCAGATTACGCACATCCGATGCTTTACATGTTGATAATGATAAGATTTGTGTGAGCGTGTAAACATAACCACTCTAAATGTGTGTTTCGATATCTCTCATTTGGCTGTAGATAACATGTAGTAACAGGACATGAACGGCTCACCCTCTCCTGTCCCTCCACCGCTGCCTCCTTTAGGGGTAATAAGTTCTCTCCTCAGTTTGGCCAGGCGTGCTTTGAGTAGACCCAAGTGGTGAGCAGTGGCCTTGTTCTTCTGGGTCCTGTTCATCTATGTGATCAAGTTTGGGGTTAGTGCAAAAAAAATTGCGTAATTCAAAAACTGATGAAATTACAACAAAGCAAAATGTATGCGGCAATGCTCTCGATCTGGCTTAAGAAAGTGCATATGACAGGTTTTTACAATTTTCAAATTTTGACATTATTTGGTGTATCTATACATAAATTATAGTTTTACACCAAACAAGTACATATTTGTGAAGAAAGCTTTGAAAAGTGTATGCATAATTTACACCTTTTCTGACTCTCTAAACATTAATTCAACAAAATAAAAAGGTGCTCATACATTTTTATTTGTCAAATTTAAAAAAATTTTGACATTAAATGAGTTTTTCCCCAGTGTTTGCTGGGTAATTTCCCAGTGTGCTATCACAGAGAAATGTGCTATTCTGTGTTAACATTTTAATCATTTTTATCTTAACTTATTGAACTACATTTCAGTTCAATGAGTAGTCCAACCTGTCATAGGCACTTTAAAGGTTAAAATAAGCAAAATTTTGTAATTAAACCTAAAATTTTGTAATTAAACCTTTTTTCGAACTAGGTTTAACCGTTTTTTAAAAACAGACGGACATTCATCTGTAAGCTACTGACTTGGCCACATTGCCTTTATTATGCTGGAGTTGATTCATAGTTAAAATGGCAGACAATGGATTAAATGTAGAGGTGGGTTTGATGCAGTTTTGAAAATATGTATATATCAGATATATAATGATTATATAACTTAAAAAAAGTGAAATCTTTGCCTTTTTGTGGATAACTTTAGTCCTTATACAATTTTGTTGTGCTTAAATCTCGCTTAAAATTTTAGCACATTTCAAAATCAATAGACAAAATATCGTTATAGTTATTGTGATTTCTCCCAAAGAAATAAAAGATTTTAGCTTTGTCAATACTGCCCTGCTCACAGTTATGTGGCTAATGTGACAGATAAATCAGGTTTATTATATTAAATCAAGAACCTTTGTTGAAATTGGTTGTATATTGCACCTTAAGGCCGAAACAAGTTCCTATGTCAGTGAATTTTGTTCATTGACAATGGCAACAAACCTTTCTGATTCTGAAAGTATTTCATTTCTTTACAATGAAATTGTACAGTCGGGAAACGTTTAGCACATTTAGTAGCTAACACACTAAAACACGTTCTTATTCTATACAAGCCTGCCGTGTGTCACCCATGGATCTAAGCTTCCATCTAATTATATTTAACGGTGTAGCTAAATGAGGCTATACTTTTACTCTGGCGTCTGCGCTGTGCTATTTGTCAGTTAGCATTAACTCAGGCAATGTAATTCTGCAAAATAACACTCAAAATTGTACTTAGATGTTAAATAAACATTTAAAGCTATTGGTTATGACTAACCAATACAGTTAGGCAATAAACCTTTTTCTGATTCTAAATGTATATACCCGTGGTCACTAGCTAGCATTTTAGCGGCTAACCAACAGTTAGCTAAAACGTGACATTCTCATTGGTTTGCCATATGTTGAATCTTTACCTACCTCATTTTCGATCTCAGCTATTTTAGCGAGTATACTCATGGTGGCAATTTGTTACTTGTTTGACCAATCCAGGGGAAAAAAGATTGAAAATGAACTAACACTCAAGTTAGTAATGAAATGTAAGCATGCATTTGCTAAGCCACGCAGCAGCCGCCGAATGCACGCTGGTCTCACGAGAGTTTTTTTAACAGAAAAACTGGAGTGATCCTGGCAACCGATGCTACGGCAAATGTGGCGGCCATCTTTCAATTGTAAAGAGACCAGACTGACCACGTAATGACTGACTGGCACGGACTAATAGCATTACTGGCACGGACTAGTTACATTTATGTCAATCTGATCGATGTGTTTGTTTAGATTCAAACCTACTTGCCCACCATCTGTTTGTTTAAGTGTAGGCTGCATTATCACATTATTTCGGCCTGCGCCGCTGGCTGCATTGTCTCCATGATAATTTCGGGGTGAATTAAAACGTATTTTAGGCTAGGCATAGTTAATTGTAACAGATAATTAACTTTAGCGGTTTGTAGCTTTGCCTATTTCTTTGTGGTTTTCATGTGCTACTCATAAACTTGAAATAAATAAATTGGCCCCAAGGGGGCGTAGACAGTAGCCGAATGAACAACAGTGAAGGACCGAGTAGTGAAGGCTTCAAGGCATTTAAAAGGCTAAAGCGCCATCTGAAGCTTGTTCAGTGCAATTTTTGTAGGCCATATGAAACAAATGGCGAGGTCTACAATGGACTCCCCATTGTAGACCTCGCCATTTGTTTCAAAGATCTTATACAGTAACTCTTATTCCAAAAACACAACAGGAAGGCCATCAATATTAATAACAACGACAGTAGTGAACTCATACCCAACCATTTTCAAATCTTCTTTTAATGAGCAACACATTTATATCAGTCAGCATTGAAGTGCATTGATTAAAAAGTAAGTGCAAGTACAGATTTTGATGCATTCATTTTGACTAAAGGATTAATTTATTTGCAGTATTGCCCCAAAAATTCTACAGGGCAATCTGTAACAGAGAAAACTCCTTTATTTGACGCTGTTCCTAATCTAGAAGATATATGCTTTTCCTCAGTTTAGTGTGACAGTGTGAAAGACTGCCTTAAACTGCCTGTCTATTCAGTCCAACATCTGAACTCAAAATCTGTCATGCCTGACTCCAATCTTTAGGTTTTTTTCTTTTTAGGAACACTGCAACTGAATCAAGCCAGTGGAAGCACAAATGTCTGTGAGAAGCACTAGTTTAGTGCAATAGTTTCACATGTGGTAACCTTGCCACTTAAAACTGGCTACCGCTGCATAGAAGTGGGTAGAGTTCTTCTCACAGCCCCATCGATAGGAGTTAACTGAGGGAAGCGCTATTGTTGTCATGTCACCAGAGCAAGGATATCAAGAATTTTGAGGTAATAAAAACAAATAACAGCATGGAGTTATCTGTTGAAACATATTGTAGCAATATCTTGGATTCTGTTATCAGAATTTGGATAATACTTATTGAAACCATAAGGCTTTACAATAAATGCAACTTGGCCATATGATGGCAAAAGTCTTGAGCGGAAGACCTTTGGACTCTAGCTGCTCTCGGAGGATGTGGGTGGTGCTGTGGAGGAGGAACGACGCCGGGACACGGACTGTGAACGCTCAGGGCTGTGTTTGTCGTACGGCTGCAGCTGCACCTCCAGAAAGTCTCTGTGCTGCTGGCTGATCACCTGGCTGATGAGTCCGGGTAGAGCCTGCAGGTTACTCAAAAGAGTCTCCAGCTTGGTCTCCAACAGCCCAATCCTCTTGTCCATGTCCTCTCCTCGCTCATTCAAGTCCGAAATCATGTCATACATGATGTTCTGAGTCTGCAACAGGGCACAGGCACAATATTATTCAGAAATACAAATTATTGCATTGAACCCAATATTATCTGATATAAACACAATTCACACTTTCAGTATTATTGTAACAGGTTTATTACAGACAGGAAAACGCAAGAAGGTTTTTATTCAGAAATATTTGTATAAAACAAAAAAGCAATGAAAAAAAGATGCGGTTCTGTTCGGTTTGAACAAGCTTTTTGCTTTAAAGGTTTTCTAGGACACAAGCAACTGGGGCTCAGCTTTAGCTTTTATCATTGAGAAGATTAACCAGTGAGCAAAACAAAAAGACAAGGCGATGATGTGTATTCAGTGACAACCTTGAAATGACTAACTTCACATAAACCGTTTCAGAGTTTCTCCAACTATTGTGTGTCAGAACAGATGAGCCTACGACCTTGATGACAGGCAGGTGCTGCTGAGTTTGTCACTTTTTCATGTTCTCCTTGTCCCCCAAAACTACTGTAGCTGCTGATGTATAATTTCACAGATTCAGTCTTGAAACACAGTCACATACTCTAGCCCATGTCACATTGGGACGAAGGGGTGCGAGTGATGCTGCCTGGGGGAGGTTTTTGAGGTATTATTCAGCTCAGGACTAATAATCCCTGGCAGCCGGGAGGCACAGCCATCCATCACTTACCTTGTCCTGCTCTGAAGTGAGACGGGGAGATGAGAAAGGCTGTTTATATGAATCAACCTGGGCTAAAGAGGCACAACGCCCAACTGCTACACTCCCTGCATCTCTGTGTGTCATCATTTCATGTACTAATAGAGCAACTGCTTTGAACAGGGAACCCATTGTAAACCTACAAATTGCTGAATAAACAAATATATAATACACCTGAAAACTATAAGCAGCATCAAGGTTTGTCAAAGTTTTGTAATTTATATCAGGAAAAAAGTCAACGTATCCACTTGTTAAATAAATAAATACATAAATGAATAAATAAATAGACATTTTCATAAACAGGCATTTTATAACAACACTTAATAAAATAATGTAGTTGTTTCAAAAAACAAAACCATTTCATAACATAAACCAGAAATGTCTGCTCAAAGCTCAATGTCAATCATAGCTTTACACATTAAAATATACAACCTGTAATGTGGGTGACATTTTTAGTCCCTGGGATAAACATATGTTATGGATCTATTGTGTTGTAAATAACAACTTAACTGTGTACAAGTTCAGTTTAGGCTGCATTTGTAATAATAAAAAGGTAAAATGCACTTCCATAAAACAAAAGAAAGGTCATTGGATACTGAGAAATAGCACTTTTCTTTCCACGGTGAACTGAAATGATTTAGAGTGGAGGAAGGAGAAAAGAAGTGAAAGGAGAACAGCTTAAAGGTGCAATTTTGCAATTTGGAGATGAATAATTTAACCAGGACTGCAGCCACAGAGAAGCCCTGTGGGAGAAATGCTACTGTTGTCAGCACCTTTTGTGTCAAACGCCTGTGTTAATGTTACTAGTCATGAGGACACAGTGATCTGAGCAAATTCACAAAGCACTGCAGCAGTAATACAGTTGCCAACATGCAGGCAGCTCTATTTAGGGTCATTAGCTGCTGCAAGTATTCAAAGGGAAAACAACACTGCCCTCTTCTGGCAACAAGCTCACATAACTGCAATACAGTCGTTAGCCTCACTTCAATATGTCACCTCACTATCCAATGTCTCATCCTAGATCCACTGTTGTTGTTTAGCTCCAGAGGACTGCGCAATATTAACTAATACCTTTCATGACATGCTGGCCTGAGTCCCATTCAAGGAGAGGGCTGAATGTTGAAGCGCACGGGCCTCTCTCTCTCCAATGCTGCGTGCCTCTGGCTGAATCATCAGATCACTGTGTCTCCCTTCCCAGGTTACTCTTTCTGCTGTGTCAGGCTGGCACTACGCCTGGTCTTTCCCTAAGGGGTTTCAACCTCTGTTTAGAGCATCTGGAGGTACATATCTCAGACTATATAAGGTGAAAATTACTATTTGATTTGTGCATGTGTACAACTGCTTACTTTTGGCTCATTCAATAATTTGGAGTTGAAAATGTCCTGGAGAAAGACAATGCCGTGACAAGCTGCAGTATCACAAGGTTTTTGTGTCATTAGCACATACAAAGCCTGTCTGTTTATTTGACACCTGTAGACTTTGATTGTTTTAGACAGAGAACACAGGGAAGCAGCATGCAAGCAGTTGAGTCACACAGAGGAAAGTCCCCCATGGCACAGTGAAGCAGTGAGCTGTTAGTCCAGCTTACCTTTGCAAGGTCCACTAGTGAGTTTGCTTGGTCATTCAGCTTGCGTTGCTCCATTTTAACACTTCTTAATCTGAACACAAGACCATTCAGAACCCATTGAATTATCGCTATCAGTTGTTGATTAAAGTTGTGCACACAAGAGGCAGACACGCAGAGCACTCCTGGGACATGCATAGGATGTGTTGTTAATGCAGAGCTCGCAAGGGTCAGTCTGTTCGGTCGAGCTGCATGCAAGTGACAGGAGATCACAGAGGAGAGCTACTAACAAGAGTGAACTGCTCCAGGAGCTACCCATGTAATGCATTACAGAATATACAAAGAGGCTTCTGGTAATGGAAAGAATTAAAAGTCAAACTGTAAAGAATGTGCAACAAAGATGGTGGTTGTTTACTATTGCCTGGGCTGTCCTGTATACTCCAGGTTATTGTTAACAGCTCATAATTTATTAAGTTGCAGTTCAAGCCACAGATGTTACTTCTTGCTTTGTGCACGCAAGGAACACAAGGTTTAACATTTTGGTCATAAAGCTTTTACAGTTCGCGGCTGTAGCTTTACCCCAATATAGTAGATAAAGATTCAGTTGTAGTCACCCCAATATGTTCGCCGAGAGCTGTGCAGTGTAAAAGCAAATACTTTGCACTTCAGTGTTTTGAGGAAGCAATTTAACTATTTGTTGTGTTAAATAGCTACAATTAAAAATATGTATTGTTTATGTTCAGGATCTTAATAATAAAAGCCATTTTATTAATAAAACAAAATCAAATCTAAAATCATTATCAAGATGAGGGAAAGTGTGATTATTTTCTTTGTCAAATTGCCCAGCCGTTCTTGCCGCTGTCACAGCTCAGCCAAGTTACAGAATGTATCTCCTTGCAACCCATTTACTATTTACTACTATACGATAGTATAAAGCAAAACATTAAAAAAAAATGGTAAGCCTGGATTTTTTTTTTCTTTTTGAACATCACTTAAAAACATGTGGAAAAGTAAAGAACCAGTTTTAATAATTCACATTTAATTAGGTGTCCAAAGCCCGTTCTCTGTTCCGTCGGCGCTTTGAAAAAACAGTGGTACAGTATCGTAGAGTGTGGACCACATGTGGTCTACAATATTATATAGGAGTGTTATATTTCCAGAAGTTACCCACGCGGGCTAAATTACTTTGAGCACAAAAAGCAAGGCTGGCTTGTGGTATCAAGTCAGTAAGCATAGCAGATTTAGAGCAAACATCCCCTGTTAGACCAAGGGTGCTTTGTGAATTAAAAACAAACACTAACAAAGGTCGACAGAGGATTTTAAGGGCCCTTTAGGGAAATCAGCTCATTAGCCGTGATGCAACAATTTTTATGCAATGCAGCGTTTTTCCGCTTCCTGAAGAAGGGAAGATGTGGCATAAAGACGGCATCTTACATAAATGTCACAGGAATGACTAAAGAAAACCAATTCAGTAGATACGAGATTTAGAGCCAAGTGAATCCATCAATTTAACAAAAAAGCAAACTAGAGGCATCTTAAAGAATGAAATAGTAAATAATCAATGTTAAATGACAGCAGTAGATGTAAGTCCTGATAGATTAACGTATTTCACAGTTCGATGACCAGTAGCTGTCAGGGCCAACATGAGGTCACCGTGCCCTGAATATTCAATGCATCCTATTTAAAATCAGTCAATCACTCATCACAGGCACTTCTGCTTTCCAACAGGGCACTCTCTTTCTGCTTGTTATTCATCAAGGGAAACGACTAAGCTTTTCATTAGACTCCACTAAATCTGTTGAGGCAATCTCGGTTAGTGCAGTCTCGGTTTGTCATGTTCCTGACTTCCTCTGTCTGCGGTGAACTCTGTTGACCTGGGGAGAAGCGCCTGTGCTTTGGAGCCGCCTGCAGCCACTGTTACTGCCATAGTCGAGGAGCCGGACTGTGCACAAAGGATTCATATTGACCTTGTATCGCTTGGTCACTGTAACAACTTCTCACATGTCTCTGAGCTAACAAGGATTCACTGCCGCCCCCCCGTGGTGCGCACTTCATCCTTGTTTATGGAGGAAACAGCAATACCCACGGTGACAAACCCAATGTCAACCTTCAGCAGCGAAAATACAGTTAACGTTTTTTGTACATTTGGGAGCCTCTGTGTGTTTTATTTAGGAACAGATCCAATGTTTATTAACGTACACTTAGTTGTTTTGATGTTTGTTTAGTACAGCATCAGTTCTCCATTCCAAGAGTTGCTTGTAAGAATGTCATGTCATGGCTTGATTTAGAATCATTTCCACAGATTATTTTTGCTTTAGGGGTACAGCAAAATGTTACATCAAGTGAGATGGCGAAATACATTTGTTGTTAAAATGTCACACCTACTTTTAATACCACTGACTGAACATAATCCCCCTCGATACGAAAACCCCCACACAGACAACCTTTTGGGGCATTTCAACCTATAGCTTTATCTGCTAATTCCTCTTAACGCACAGAAGCATGACAGCAGGGCATTATGCTGTTAATGCCAGCCATGATAACACCAAATCATTGCTACGGAGTCATCCAAGGGGGAAATGAAGGAAATGTGGCTGCAAATGTAGTACCAGGCGTAACAATGGTTCCACATGCCGAAGAGATGACCCTGAGCCTGATTAGCGCAAAAGCGTGACTGCTAAGTGCTACAACATGGCTTTGAGGCGATCGAGTGGATGAGATAGTTTGCTGCTCGAGTTGTCATCTTTCGGTACGTGAAAGCACAGTCGGCTAAAGTTTAATCAGTGTCTTCCTGATTAAAGATGATATTCTCATCACATCCATGCAGAAATGGGAAGACCAGATCCCTCAGTCAATGATAATTGAAATTCACTTGAGGTGAGTGTACCGTGTTTACATAGAGGCAGTCACTACGACAAAATGAAACAATGTGTGGTGACATTTAAAGTGTGAAGAGGGAAATAAACCAGCAAATGTCAGATTAAACTGCACGTAATTCAAATTACATGCTTTGCAGATAGAAATAAATCTATTTAAAGCTTGTTTGCGAAATGAAATAAAACATTGTAAGGTTGTGATTCTATTGTTATATTCTTGGTGGTATGAATTTCACTTATCAAATGAGGGAGTGTAAAGTTTAGTCACATTATTGGGCTCAAGCTCTCATTTAGGCATGCACACAACAAGTCTGGAGCTACATATGAGGGTAGACTTACTTCCGCGCTCTATCGCATTGTGTTGACACAAACAGGAAAAAAGGAAACATGAAGTAGACAAATGAGATATTGCAACATTATAAAAACATACTGGTGAATGTCGTGCTCATCCCTACGATGGCTCTAGCTGTAACGTTATCTCAGGGCTCCTGGTCTTTACTGCTTCCTCCTTCTGCCAGATCTGGTCATCATAAATGCACTAGTCTTCTTGACGACAGCCTTCATGATTCCTTGAACACAACAACTGCTACCACCTCATGGCTCATTGTCTAAATATGAGTTTGAGTCACACATCTCTGCTGTTCTGTTTAATCTACAGTTGTTTTTTACCTGGCTTGAGAAAAGACCAAAGCTGTATTCAGTTTTGTGTTTTCACCTCACCAAGGGCAACTTTAGCCTTAATATAAGCCGTTTTGGACGTCATGGCCTGCGTAGAGATAGCAACGGTCCACACTTAAGCTCTAAGCGATAAAGTACACAATCACACCACCCACAAACAGAAGCTGAGTTTGAAGATAAAGACGCTACGGAAGGAGAATACACCGTGCTGAGTAAACGTCCTTGCACACTGAGCCAGAAATGACTTTTACTTTAAGAATATATATATTTATGAAGCTTCAGCTCAGAGGCGTTTTCATTATTAGACTGTTCCATCAAGCAAGAGAAGGACATGAGACATTGTCTTTGCAGGTGAACAAACACCTATTCAAGTTTCAAGTCAATAAGCATATTTGTACTGTATGAGTTGCAATATCAACACATAACTGAGCCCCCTATACTTCCCACAAGCGAGCACAGAGGACCCAACACATACATAAACTTGAGCGCAAACAAATGTACAAACAGAGAACATTTATAGAGCAAACACTAGGAATTGAACATTTATCAAACATCATTCTTAAATAATTCTCTGCCTTGTTTTAATGGACTGGTTGATTCGAAAACTACATGGTTTGTGGGCATGCAGGCACTGTAGGGTGTAAAAAAAACAAGAGGGAGGTGAAGCTACAATCAATATTGTTCAGCCGTTAGATAGCACTTTGAGTTTCCTTTGGGAGCCACTAAAAGACTAGCTGTCCAAAAGCCACGAGCAGAGGACAAAGCCACACGTGTCAGCTTTAGGGCCAGTTAAAGGTGCACAGTGAAGCGCAGCTCATCAAAGCAGGATTAGATTAGAAACCAAAATTCAAAATGTCACCACGATTGCATACTGCTGCTACAGGTGTCAAACAATTCAGATTTCAGCCACAGTTTGGTTAGATCATTGCACCGCTGACAGGGCTGAGTGGTGGTGGTACCTACTGGTGAATGGCTTGGAGAAACTTCCTCTGGTGCTTCCTGACTTTGGCGTGGTCCATCTTTCTCACTAGTTTGGTGTTTTTATAGATGAGCCACGTCTCCCTGAGAACATTCGCAGCTGTGTTTTTCACCTAAAGCAAACATATACAAGATTACCAAACACCAAGGGACTTAATGACCAAATATCAAGGGACTTACTCTTTTTGTTAGCTGGGTGTCCATCATAAAATTGTGGACATGTTTTTCAGCTTTGGTTAGTTCCAGTTTTTTTGCCACAACAGCCACCACAAGAGCAGTGCAGCCGGCGCCCTGAAAAAGACAAACACACTTTTATAACACGATTCAGAGACAAATCTAAAACAGGTTGTCTATTTAACGGTTGGGGTCAGTTCAGATGAGTTCGGAAACATAACATATTATTATCTTGCTTCAGGGCAGTTGTTTAATGCAGCCTTGTTCACTTGAGTAAAACACTCTGATTATATGTACAATATGTGTCCTCTCGAGTCCACAGGGGATTGAAGCTCCCTTTCTACACTTGAATTGCTAATTTGCTTTCATGGCCTCTGAATTTATAAGATATCGTTACAAACTATAAGCAATATGTGTACTTCTCCCCAGAGCTGGGCGATATTATCAAATTATTAGTATCTCAATACTTTTTTGGATCATCTCAATAATGATATTCAGATGATATTATGATATTAGTTCTGTTTTTTCCACTGTTTTAGTCCTTGGTTAAGACCTGACTTAGTCTTGCTTTAGTCCTGGGTTGGTCCCTGGTTTAGTCCTGTTTTAGTCCTTGGTTAAGACATGATTTAGTCTTGCTTTAGTCCTGGTTTTGTCCCATGTTTAGTCCTGCTTTAGTTTTGGTTTTGTGCTGGTTTAGTCCCATTTTTGTCCTGTTTTTGTTTCTGGTTTAGTCCTGTTTTAGTCCTTGATTAAGACTTGACTTAGTCTCGCGTCAGTCCTGGTTTTGTCCCCGGCTCAGTGCTGTTTTATTCTTGCTTGTAAATTCAACAGAAATGTGTTTGAACGCATCTTTAAATGCATTAGTTGAGGTTTAAGTATCAGACAAATGTGACTAGACTGTAAAATTACCCACAAACGTGAAGAAATATCACTTTATACTCACTTTTTACTTGCAAAATACACAATATTCAAATTGTCCATAGTTTCAAAACAACATTCACAATATTATTATTCTTTTTATATATTGCCCACCTCTAGCACTCACCATAAAGTATAAAAATCAAACAAGGTATGAATGAATAAATACTGTATGACCATTTCTCTAGATATTGTAAACAAATATGACAGCGCTCACCATAATGCCCGTTATGAGACAGACTCCTTTCCCACAGTAAGTGTTTGGGACCATGTCTCCGTATCCAATGGTAAGAAATGTGATTGAGATCAACCACATGGCTCCTAGAAAGTTGCTGGTTATGTCCTGGTTGTCATGGTACCTGAAATAAATAATAAATTAATACCTCCTCCAGCTTCGTGCATGAATGAATCTTCTGCTTCCTAGAGCAGCAAAGTCTTCTGTCATTTTAATGGAGAAAAAGAAACATTTCAACTGTTGTGAGAAATAAGCAAAGGCTAAAATAGTGAGAAATCAATTCAATGTACAAATTTAAGGGAATTCTGTATCATTTTAAGATGACTATTATGACTATTGACTATTATATTTATCAGGGCTGCAACTAACCATTATTTTAGCAGTCGACTGTCATTAAATATTTTTTTGATTAGTCAACTAGTCAAACGACTATTGATTGACTCTATTCGAGGCATGCTCTGTTTATCAATTAGTCGACTAAAAGTGCGCTGACAACAGCTCTTAAACGTATTAAGTGTCTCCATTTGATACAAAAAAACTCTACTAACAGAATATTTATCTGTCAAAGGCAAATTAAACTCACAGTTCACACCAAAATCTAAAAATGACTCACTCAATGCTTTCTCCTTTCTGCTGTTGTCAATATAAATAATTTTAAAATCTCCCAAAAAGAATTACGGTAGTTTACAAAAAAAAAATTTGGACGACAAATAACTTATTATAATAATGACTTATTGATCGACTAATCGACTAAAGATCTACAGCCCTAGTGCATTGGATATTTTTAATACATTTTTAACTAAATAAAAGGTTGAAGTCTTCGAGATAGAGAATATTTACAAATAAAGTGTATTATTGATGAAAATCTGAAATTGTTTATTATTTTTTGACATTTTGATATTTTAATAATGCTACTGACTTTGTTATAAAAAGGCCTTTTCATATATGTTTTAGAGTCTGTATAGTCCAGATAATGATTAGGACTGTGGTTATTTGTAATGATCGACTAGTAACGATTACTTAATTAATCGTTGCAGGTCAATATTGTATTATTCATTTTAATATATATGAATATACACTCAATCACTTTAACATCATCATTCATACACACTTGTATGTATTTGTTCAATGCCTCGTTTGGATTTTCTCTTTACACAGGATATTTCACATGACTATTCAGTATTCTCTCCCTGTTGTGTATGTTCTGTATAATCAGATGTGACGGCGTGACGTTTCGCCTGGTACAAGTGATGTGCATGACTATTTCATGCGTCATACATGTTTCATTCCACAGCGTGAAAAAGCACCTCTCGCAGGCTCTAACGGTCCAGGCTGCGATGATCCACAGCGAGATGGTGAAGACGAGCAGCACCGTCCCGGGACAGATGGTCATGAGCGTCTTCATCACAAAGCGCGTGTTGAAGTTGATCTTGTTGAGGGCGCCGATGCTTCGCGATGAGGCGTCTGTGAAGAGCTTACTGTGCAGCAGCATGACGCGGGCGATGAGGTACAGGCGGAGGAACATGGGGATGGATAAGATAATGTCCACGTCAGCGTCAGTCTTGGATGGCACGTAGGAGTAGGCCAGGCGCGCTGTCCAAGTGAAGGTGTAGTTCCCTGGGATGGGGTGGATGGCGCACACCAGGATTTCAAGGCAGATGAAGAAGATGCGCTCGTAGGTCATGGCTATCCTCCAGTCATCTGCTGCATTGTCCACCATGAATAACTGCAAAACAAAGCACACCTTAAAAACACAGGCGGAAAGCAACTAATTACAGCACATTACTTAATTAATAATTGAGTAAATTCTTGGGAGTAATTGTGCTTTTTTGAGTAGATTTGTAAACATGTATTGTACTTGGTGATGGTGAGTGAACATTTAGCCTGCAATTGTTCTTGGTTACATTTAAAAATCATGAGTCCAGCGAGAGACCCAATCAGCCCAAGTACGCCTGCTGTCTCACGACTGTATCGGCTTCTTTCTACACTTACAAACACTCAAAACGACACTTTGCCCCAGTTAAAGTTTATTATGTTACTTCCTGGTTGGACATGAGTAATTTCACAACTGTTACCTAGCAACCATACTGTAAACAAGAGGCAAAATGAACATAAATGACAAAATAGTTATGCTTTGACAAATAATAATACCGGATGGATTGTCGCTTATTGATGACATCACAGATGAGTTCTGTTTTTAAACTCAGCTCTGCTTCCTGTAATTTTCAATTTTCATTTTTCCATTTTTCTTACCAAACAGTAACTTGACTGATGCCACAGATCATATTCCACCAAACAAAGTAATAATTAAAAAGCATGAGGACCTGTCAAATGCACTTTAAGTACAATTTTGGTAGCAGGACTTGTTTGTAATTGAGTACACATTTGCAGTACTCTTTCCACCACTGCTTAAGACTAACAGGGAGCTGGCTAGCATTTCCATCAAGGCTGCAAAAAAACCTACAAGAAACCATTAAACTCTTTTATAAAAGGCCCCAGGTCATGTTTCTCTGGCCCAGAATTTTTCACAAACCAGGTGCCGCATATTACTTTTTTTGATAAATACACAAACTGTAAAAGATGTAATGATTTCCTTGAGTAATGGTAAATAAAAGGACTGTAGCAATAGACTATAAAACAGATAGAGTGGACTTTTTTCAGGCATTCCTTTTTACTGTAATAATGAAAATGAATAATGTATAGGCACTTTAGATTGTCAGGGCTCATAATTTCTCTTCAATTCAAAGGATTGCAGAAAATAACGACTTTGCTCTTGAAGCTCTTGAATTAAATGTCCTTGTTGTCCTTCATCTTATTTGCAAAAGCACCTCGTTCTTTTTTGCTTTTCAGTGTGCAAACTCTAGTTCCTGTTCGTTCTTGTTAAAATCCTGCTCTGAAATAAATGCAGGCAATGTTTCTAATGCCACCAGATGTAGTAACTGAGCCAAATGCAAACATATTACAAAAAACTGGACACACATAAGTGAAATACACTACCCTCCAGCCAATACTGCCACACCATTGTTCTAAACACTGTTACTCGTGACTCTGTCAGTGTTTGTGTTGTGAGTGCTCCTCTCTGTAAGTGTTGTTCAGTGCAGTGAGCACACTGGACAGGAGCTGAGGAGAACAGCTGTGCCTCCACATTAGCGTGGCTTCTGTTGGCCTGGTGCGCTGTCCAGAAGGTTTGTTTCACAGGGGAGCTCGGTGTGGGCAGATCAGTGTGCCCCTCATCAGTCACACATCTCCACTGTCACACAGGGGCCCCTCTTCATCACATCAATCCTCTGTGCACTTATCTCCAGTCAGGACTCACTGACACTGCGACCACGCCTCCCACCAGAGACCCCACACAAATCCTGCCCACTCGTACACTATCTCCATCTCAGAGCGGTGTTATTGGTGTGTGCTGCAGATTAAACCCCATCAAACTGTATTAGAATCTCCAGCATTTGTCAAAGCTTTGCTCTTGCTGACATGCCTTGCTGCTCTTCCTCCACAGCAGCTCTTTCCACTCAATCACCTCAAGGTCCTGCACTGTGCACGCACCATCACAAGCGCCAGTAGATATTTCACAAAATGTTGCTGTCAGCAAATACAGCTGAGGTTTCCTATCGGCTTGTTTTTTTTTTACTAGAGCAGGAGTCTTCTGAGCAGTGAAAGAAAAACGCATATGATTACATTCTGCCGAGGCAGCCTTAATGTGCTTGAATTACAGCAGTGGGTCTAAATAACTCCACACTCATACGTTTGTGCTTTGCATTTTTAGCAACGAGTTTTCACAGGTCAGGCCATCCTTAGCTTATCTTTAAGCATGAGGATTTCGCTGAGCACTTCTCTATTCCCCATAAGCGTGTCTGTGTTTAGCCATGAATAACAGGCTTAAAAGCTCTTTATGGTTTTAGCTGTGTAAGTGTGATATACTAGGTGTTCATTTATGGGTCAAAACAGCAGTTTTCAGATAAAGGTTGAATAGTCTCTCAGTGTCAGTAGTAACATTATAACTTGGCTGATTGCCAACTAGTCTCCATTCAGTTTAATTTGGTAATTCAATGAACAGAAATAAAAAATGTGTGCTGTTCTGGGAGGGCTAATGGGATCAGTGACCTAGACTGTAAATTTAGCAGTGATATGTTACATAAAAATTGAATTGCTGAAATAGTAATAATTCTCCCGTTGAAAGAGGCCCCCCGTCAACATGTTCAATTCAAGGACAAAGGGAGCATGGATCGATAGTGGACATACTCGAGTGCTCCACACAGTTCAGCCTGACAGCTCCAACTCCACAAAAGCACCATTCCCACACAGACTCATTATACTGCTGCAGTTTGTGAGCCAGAACAAGAAATATCAACTGTCAACACGCCACCACGCCACCACATTACAGCGAACAACCGACACTGCCAACACATGTCCCCTGACAAACACTGCTCTTTCAGATGTATTTAGAAGCCATAATCAAAGCCCATAGAGCACACAGAAAATAAAGGGATTAAATTTTCAGAGGCAGTTGTTCATATCAGATGAGCGACACTGAGCTCTTTTAACAAACGGACATCTGTCAATTCAAGTGTGTAACTCTAACCAGGCACGTCCTGAGTGTAATGTAGACACGGAAACACAAGCTGTGACTCCTGTCCGCCACGCTTACTAATTTACGCCACACAACCATGAAAAATACCTATATCTATTGTTTCCGCGCGACACCCACGCCACAGTTTTCGTTTACAGCCTGCCCAAGCCATACCGTTAAATGCGTTTACAAAGTTTGTTACCTCAAAACATTGTGATTAAACATTTAAAAGGCAGCTGCATAAGGAAAGCCTACTTGTGGCTAAAAGCAATTATGGTAATGGATGACCTGAAACACAATACACAAGGGCCCTTTAACTCCCAGCATCACATATTCCATACGGGCAGCACAACAAACAGACATGACACATATAATATCTACTGTGGAGACCCTTTGACATGTTATGTCAAAGCTTTTAAAACAGGAAACCCCTAAAATACCGACATGTGCGCAATTTTCCTCCTAAATTGTTAATCTATTGTTTTATTCATTTATTTTTAATGACCATAGGCACGATTTTATATGTGGGCATACCAGTAGACTTTATGTTTGAACTATTACATGCTTTTCCGGCTGAAGCCAAAAAGGAATATGTGTTTAGAATAGTATAAGGCCCATTCTGAATACTTCCACCGTTTGTAATGCATTCATGAGGAAAACTGCGCTCACCAAAAGAGCATTTCTTTATTTTTATTTGCTTATACTGTGAAGTGTGAAGCCTAAATTGCGTGATGAAGTACCATCATGTATTCCTTTGATTTGAGGAAAGAAACTGTACCGAAATACAGTTACTCCAAATTAGTATTCTGCATGTATATGTATTTTTGGTACATGTACTTAATTACTTAATAACGTAATACTGTACATGAGATGCAGCTCTGGCATAAAAGCTGTTATGAGAATTATGCGGGAGACAAGAAGTTCACTGTGGAAGTGGTACATCATTGCTTTGTACAAATGATACGGCCCCAGACCCCACAGTACGCAGGACGTGGAGAGGGGCATGGTTAAACGCATTCTCCAGACGCACAGAGCACAAGCAAACTCACATGTATCCTCAAGCACCAGCTAATGTTTTTCTACCTTTTTTTTGTACGTGCTCACAATCCTCCAGAATGGCACATTATTAAATCACTGTATGAATGAGTTAAGCGACATAAAAATCTAAAGAAATGATGGCAGATATTGAAATCTGGCCAATGGGCGCACTGTTGAAATGAAGGTGAAAGAGAGGGTCAGTCAGAGTCAGAATCTGAATCCTTTTTTGATCCAGCTCCCTGGTTTATTGGTCATATAATGTGCATTGTTTTTGCCTCCTTAGCCTTAGTATTTCCTTTAGTGTTACAACATGGGGGTCACATAACTACAACAAAAGCAGCGGAGGACATTAGGTGACATCTGCTGTTACAAAAACAAGAAAACAATGACTACTAGCGTCAAAAAGGTGTAGTGGAGGCCATTTGAGCATTGGCATGATCAGAATGAGCCTGGTGAAGGTGTACGGAAGAAAACACAGAGATTTATGGATAAAGGAGCTGCACCACAAAGGCCAGGATTTTTAGTCTGGAGGATAATTGAATTATGTGTGAGTAGAACAAAAAATTGACAAATACATTTTGCTCCGTCTCCCCAAATTTCAACCTTTCTAAATATTATTTTCCAGGATTCCTCAGGCTCCTTTCTTCGAACCAAACATAAGCACTTCATTGTGATGCAACTCTCTAGCACAATTTGCATCGCACAGGTGAGTGCACTGACTATGAGTAGAGTTTATCCGCATAGGTTTGTTATTTTTGCATCACAGAACACAAAAAAGGATGAGATGATGAGATTAAATGTGAATGAATGATTATAAAAAATATTCAACATCTATATTTCTTATAATATATAGTTGCTATCTTTTATCTGGACTAGACTCTTCTAACCAACACAGTGTAAAAATGTATATTTTGTGGTATGAAGCAGAAAGAGAGACTGTTGAACGATATGACACTTTTCCTCTTATTTGTGAGATGATGAATGAACTCATTGTGTTTAGTTTTGTGCAGCGCTGTAGCCCACAAATGTCTCTTTTTCTCTCATATATAATCTTTTTATGAAAACCCTTTCTTATCGATATTCTCAGATAGAAAGTCCTAGCACTATTGCTAGACTATAAGCTTCATGTGGTTTAATTTATCCAAACAAATATTTTGACAGGCCTTTTGTGATGTAATGACTAATTGATTTAAAAACAAATAATCTACAGATTAATCAATTAGCAAAACATGTTTTTGTTGCAGGCATTATACATTAATTCATCATCTTCATTCTTCTTCTTCCACATTTAGAGGTTGAAGGTTGCAGAAGTTTGGGCTGAAGATGAATCCTACACAACTATTAGAAGCCAGAGAACATCTAATAAAATGAAAGTTCCACTCAGAGAGATTAAACAACCCAAATATCACACCACAACGTTCTTTGCCACATAAACTAGTCTATTCTAGAAGCTGCTCAAAAATCACAAATGTAGGTGTGCTTTGGCTGCACATAAAGTGAAGGACAGGGATTATCAAGAGTTTTCTCCATGCCATGTGGGTCAGCGGAGCTAAAAGAACAAACCCCTGTGTTATTTAAGGGTCACGAGCACCTCACTCTGAGGACGCAGTGGGAATGTGGCATGTTTATGTATAATCCAAGTGCATGCAAAATAACAGAAACACCCTTAAGAAACAAAATAATTACCCACAGTAAATAAAATCCTTCGTTAAAGCAGACTGTAAGCCTAAGAACATTTCAAAAGAACATGATCCAATAAAATCATCGCTCTTGTAGCACTGAGCCCACCTCACTTGTGTAGTAGTTTAATCCCACTTTAAGCCTGACGTTTTAGTGTGGGAGGAGGGAGCAGTGGCTGGTTGTAAGCAGAGCCACTCTAGCACTCTCTGACACGCTGCCTTTTGTTTTGTGATGAGGACAAAATAGAGTGTAATCACCGAGAGTGTGTGCCCTTCGCTCTCTGTGAGAAAGTTCACTTCGCAATTAGGCCAGGGTCCACCAAACAGCACATAACAGTGGTTAATTTTATGAAGACGTGTCACTGTCTGCACATGACACTGCGCTCACCTGTGAGTCAGGCTGGGTTGGTTACCAGTTTCACTACGCTCAATACAACTAATGGAGTCCAGCTCAATATTTAATCTGTGTAATGCAGAGATGGGAACATATATCTTGTCAGTGAGGATGAAATCGCTCAATCTCATTAGTGAAGTAGGTTGAGAGGTTCAGCACAATTAGACTTTAATGTAATGCTTTATTTATTATATCAAAGTGAGCCACTAACAGGCCACTTTGCTGACTGAATCCAGGGCTGCAGACCATTTTGTTTGCTTTTGTCTCAGAAATGAAATCTTTCATTTGCATATTATAGATTCACACTTCTGTTTGAGCAAAGTCAAGGCCAAAGTAAAAGCGTGTATAAATCTGTCTTTCTTAAAAGGTTTGCTGTCACTGCCAACTTGTCCACATTCATAAATCTGAAGTGGTCTGAAAGTTGAAACCGAGCTGATAAAACATCAATGACTATGTCAAAGAAATATTGTATCTGCAAAAACATGCGTGAGGACCTAACCCTAGTATTGGTCCCAAAGGTCCGATAGTCTCAGTGCAAACAGAGACACACAGTAGAGCTTTAGGAGCATCAGCCCTTGTAGACTGTACACCCAGTGAAAACAGTGAGCTCACCGCCCTGTGCTGTTATCTGACTCCAGTCTGGAGTTTCAGGTACGGGCCGATTTCACCGCGTCGTATCTTTGACCTAACACACCACCTGCCAAGTCTGCCCCATGCACTGGCACTGCACCACACAGAGACTCCCCATTTTATCTGTTCTGTGGATTGTAGGATTTAATTTATTGCGACTGTGAAACATCAGCACTCTCTTTTATCACCACAAGTACACATCAAAGACATTACAGGCCCAAAACTGTGGCATTTTAAAGAACTCAGCAGATCTGTCATCACAAGGTACAGCAATGGTAGCATCAGAAATACCCTTCGCCTGATGAAATGTAGTCAGTTTCAGCCCTAAATACAACATCCACTATTCTAAAAGAAGGAATTCAAAGTGTTTCCAATGTATAGGAAATATCACACATTGACAAATCAATGTCAGTAAGACGACTGATCAAGCTGGAGCATATCCCTGCAAGCTTCCCGTTGCATAAGGAGACACATCATACGATTGTGTAATAATACCACATGTCTAGTATAGTAAAGAATTTACAATAGAAATATATGTAAAAAGGTACAATATTACAGTTATTGGTGAGTGTGGCATCGAAAATGTTAAAGCAGCATAAACTTTGACAAGACCCACGATGGTAATAGTAAAATCAGAAGTTTCACTTTTGAGGAACCGCTCTGCCCCCTCTCCCAAAAAAAAAATACACAACTGAGAGACTGTGACAGTCCAAATACTAGGTTACGATAATTACTAAATCCTTCAATATATGATGGAAAAAACAATATTTCTTCAGACTTATCACGTTGTGTACCTATGGACTAATAGAGATTTTTATTTTTATTTTTTCATTGTTTCAGGCCTATATGATAGAATTTGGACTGTGGTCTGTTTGTGATGGAGCCTTCTCTGTCACTGGTCCCAGACTCTGGAACAAACTGCCCCCCGACATGCGCACCATCACAGAGTTTAGCCTTTTTAAATCAAGGCATACAACTTAGTTATTCAGACTGGCTTTTAACATTAGGTAGTGTAGTGACACTTTATTTTGTACAGTACATGTTTTGTATTACCTTGAATTTTTGGTTGATTGATTGATAATGACAAATTAAGAGATAGCAGAATGTATTGCTTAAGTGTTTAATTGTGTCATTAACTTATTAAAATTTTTTTTTACAACACAGTTAACTTGGAAAAAAGTTGCCTTTATTGTGTTAGTGGTGGAAAGTAGTTTCAATATTATCCTTTATAGTGATATTTTTCTATAGCAATATATCATACTTCAAAATGTGTTATTGTAACAGGCCTACCAAATACAAGGTGAACTCATCGACTATTTTCCTAAGTGAGAGCGCAAACCGTCTCCCACGTTGTGCAGTTCATATCACACTCTGACAATGACGCCTCAAAGTCAGAAGCGCGACCGACTTGAACCTCTCTTTTTCTACTTACACTGAAGTGCAAGTTGCTGTCTGCCAACGCAGCAAACCCAACTAAAAACTAAACCCTTTTGGGATGTTGGCCAGCTGTCAACAACAAAAGACATCGCCGGGACTGAATGAGGATAGTAACGTTTCAAGGAGAAAGAGACAGCGCTTCAGCGGCCAAGGCTGCCTAAGTATGTACAAAAGGGGATCGGAGCGTTTATCCTAAAGTAGTAGCTGGAACGAATCTAAGGACATACTTGATCTCCTTGTTAATCTGCTTTGCTCTGCAGGTCACGACGCTGATGTTGCCCAAAACAATTGGAATGACAGCTGGGGCCCACTTTTTCTGCTGCGTGACCCGACCTTTTAAATGCTCATTTGCTCAAAGGAGAAAAATAACTCCCTGTAAATGCCCTAGAAAGAAACTAGAGGGGACAATTTTTAGCGACTTGGCCTGGTAAATCGCTTTTAAAGGACTGAAGTGAGTTCTGCTACTGCATCTGACAGGCATCTGTGAGTACACATGGAAGCGCATGCATAATCTATTACCCCTCAGGAGCCGCAATCCCACTCGGAAAACTGCAGTTTGAGGAGAAAGCTGTTAAGAGGCTTCTGGAGAGAGAAAAGAGAACCTGCACTATATTGCGCTACAGTTAATTTGAGCGAAAAATCAACAAAGAACATTGTCGATCATAATAAAGCTTGTCCTCACCATCTCGACTGCTTTAGAATTGTTGACTGAACAATGTCAGGCAAAGAATATATATATTTTATATTGTTGAAAAGATGAACCTATTGTGCTAGAGTTGGGCGATATGGCAATAAAAATCTAATTGGGATCTAATCTCTGTGACAATTTTGTGTTTATTTGCAGCTCTATACACAAAAACAGACTCTTTTCCTCGCACGCTTTAGAGCGAGTTACAGTGAAGTGTTAACTGCCTGAAGAAAGATCACATCTTATTCACATTTTTAAGGAAATATGAGCATAGTTTGTGTACAGGAACTGAGATAAAATTGAAAATCAGAATCAGAATCAGAAAGGGGTTTATTGCCAGTGTCAATGAACAAACTTCACAGACATAGGAACTTGTCTCGGCATGAAGGTGCAACACAAAACACTGAGCAATAATAAAACAACATCTATTCAGTCAAACAAAAGGCCATGCATTTAAGGGACAAAATGTGATCTGACTCCAAGATACTATTCCTTAGTATCGTACATTTTAGTATTTTGACAACACTAACACATTCATCATAAAAACATACAACAAATAGTATTATATCCCAGATAAATACATTTCACAGAAGTGGAAAGTTAAATTGTGAACTTCACCACAGCTTTACTTCCAATTTCAGACCTTAGTTTAATCTCAATAAGGGACACAACAGCAAGACAATTATCAGAATGATCAGATATTTGTCTGAAAATACCACATCAGACCATCTCCAGTTCAAACCAACATCCTCCTGAACAAAGTGAGGTTGAACGCAACTATTTCTATACCACAAGCGTACACAAATAAATAACATCCAAGTGGAGCAGCCGAAGAACACTCAGAGGCACTGGAGTAACTTGCGTTAAAGATTAATGCTTTAAAATAAGCTTGTATTCAAATATATATTCACGGCCACAGAAGGCTGTTATTGTGTAGAACGATCACATATTTATTTTATGTTGTATGAAAGTTCAATCTAAATATAAACACCCAAATACACTGGTATAGATGCATTTACACATTATAGCAGAGAAACTGAGGGTGTGAGATTGAGTATTAACGCACAGAAACAAATGACAAGAGAAATGATGGAAAACATATCCTCCTAAATGTTTTATGATTGGATTACAACAAAACACACTGATGTACCTATGACTTTTCAAACATGTAAAGCTTTCACAATGTTTTGAGTCTGGAAAGCGTGTACTTCCATTTCCCACACAAACACCTCGACGCCGTGCAAACACTGTCAGGTTAATTAGGCGGTCTGCTATCTAAACACTGCTTTCAGAATACAAACGAGGGCGGGGGATGTTTTACTTGACTCTGTTTGACCGTCGTTGAATGCAAAGTCACATTCTTATCTTTGCATTTGGCTCTAAATGTGTTGCTACAGCTTTAAACCGCACACGCTCTGTCTCACACACACTGCAAGCTTCTTCCACACTGGAAGAGACGAGACATTAACGAGACGGACTCATATTTAACTTGTCTGTGAGAGTGCCCCCAGGAGCATACGCACATGTGAGCAGACAGCCAGGGCCACACCAGCTACTCACAGGAAGCTGCTATACAAAAGTGCAAATACACTAGTGCCACTTCTCATCAGCGCTGCACAACATATCTCAAAAGCACCGATATCGCAATATTGGCTGATGCAACAAACAATATTGTGACAGACTAAATAAATCACAATAAAACCAAGGTCCTCCATCTGCCAAAAATGCAGAGTTTTTATAATAAAAAATATTGGGAAAAGCTACTTTATTCAGGCTAAATAAGACTCGATTTCATCAAAATAAGTTTGATTTTGGCACAAAACATATTTGTTTTAATATAACAAAAATATGACAGTGTAATTTGCCATAGCAAAGCATTAACGAAGAAGGAATTCATAATGAAGATATAGTTTATTAAGCCTGATTCAAGCTTAGTAAATACTTTTAGGAATTATGGTTAGTGTTTTAGTTAAGTAGTTACTAAGCTTTTTCTTAATGAACTATTTGTTCACTATGAATAAAGACTTGTTCATGTTTTAATATTTATTTAGGCAGGAATAAATAGTTTTTATAAAATGTTACAGAAATGACTGTGTTAAAAATGATTCAAATATTGCAATATTGATATCGCAGTAGTTAAACATATTGCAAACATTTACAATATCGTACAGCCCTACTACTAATGCTGTATAATATAACCATTACTACTATTAATAACATTCACTAGAAAAGACGGTGAACAAGTAAACCGTGAATGCAAAAAAGAAAGTAAAGCAGCAAATGGTAAATGATTTAAGATATAGTTTGGGCTTTCATAACTCTTCAGCCCAAGGAATCCCTCATACACGTTGAGTTTCCATTCTTTTTAGGGACATTACATTGACTTATGCCGGGTTTATACCAAATGCGAGTCGAGTTCTGGAGAATTCTGTAAGTATTCTAAAGTCATTCAAATCAATGCGTGCTGTTACATTGACCGGAGCAATACATCATGGTGTGACATTGTACTGTATTTTAGATTGTGAGGTCTGGAGATAAGCACTTATATTTGTATTGCACTTTATACTTGTTGTAATGTATTTTTTGTGAGGACTGCAGATGGAAATTAGCTTGAAGCTAAATCTGGTGCAGACATATTTTTAATGAAACTGCACATTGTCCTAATAAACTAAACTGAAACTGAAACATGCAGTCTGGAAGTAACCCACTCAAAATACATGCCGAACCCCAAACCTTGAGGTGTAACATTTCCTGGACACCTACTCTAACTTTGATTGGCCAACATCAACCTAAAGGCCAACCTTAAACTATTTTAACCCATATCTTAACTTAACTTAAAGATTTACATCACAAGGACCTGATTTGTCCTGACCTGATTGTCCCATAAGAGATTTCATAAGAGGTTTCTAACCAACCTTTGGATCAGAGGACGAACACTTTACCAACTGAACCTCAAATCATTCTGCTGGCAAAGGTATTACTTGAGTGAACTACTTGTACTCACTGTAGTTGCTGCCACTTATAAACACAGTGTAACTATTATCAATGTAAAAGTGCACTGTGGAAACTATGTTGCTATAGACAACATATTAATAACAATAAAAAAATTAACACATTTGTCTAGTGCTTTTCCAGGCGCTCAAAGTGGCTTTACAATATTGTGCATTATTCCTTCACTGTCGTGGAAATCTGCCCTGGGGCAGGCTGAAAGAAGCGAGGATGCCAGTCTGCGTTATCGGCCCCTCCGACCACCAAAAATCCCTCACACACACTGAAGTGCCTTACCTAAGGAAACAATGGCAGTTTGCATTGGAGCCACTGTTGTCCCAGTGCAGCAACTGGTACATTGACCTTTAAAATGGGAGCTTATTTGAGCTTTCTTTGCTAGATGACTTCATACATTCAGTGAAACACCACAGTCTATGAGTGTGAAGTGAAGTGGCAATGTTTGAGATTCATGTCAGCATTCACTTTGGCTTGTGCTGTATAAATCCCATCAGAAGGAGGCTACGTGGTGAAAAGTGCATTACCTTAATCAACTCTGAGGCAACCGGCAGCTTTAATAAAGTTTTCTAGGTCAGCAAAAGGATAGGAAACGTCTTGGCAGTGAAGACAAAAGTAGCAGACTTGAAAAATGTTGTGGGCTATTGATGTGACTGTCACTGGATCAAACGGCAGCCTTCCTGAGGGCTGAATGCGCAGCTACTCACAATTAAAAAACAAGTGGAGAATATCTTACATTTCAGCTCAAATTAGCATTCCACTTTCTGATAGAGGAAAGAGGCAGAAGCTTTTGTTAGTTCAAAAAGCGCCCTCTCTCCTTTGATAGCTGCTTTGTAAAACTATGGAAACATAAATAAAAATGATTGGTGCCACTGTGTGCACTGATATTAACCAAAAATATACATAAATCACAACAGCAGATTCGTTTTAGAGTGCGTTCAGTCAAGTTACAACGGTCACACAATGGACTGAGACCTAACAGAGCTCAACCAGTGGCTCTTTTTACCACTATAAATCCCTAGAACCTTTATGAGCACCATCAGTTCTAAATTATTTCAGTTAATAATATTATTTTAATTATCATTATTATTTTAATTTATAATTTAAGTTGTATGTAATATTAAGCAACTAGCAAAAAGGAAGCAGTACTTGGAAAATATTAAACTATATCAAACAAGACCTTGCAAAAAGTTCGACAACAGGACAAATCTAGGGTCCCACTTCATACAAATAGCAGTAATACTTAATCAGCATTAAAGAAGCTGAAATAAGTAGCAGAGTGCTGTATGAACTGAGTGAATGGGATATGGTTGTGATAAAAGAAAATAAATATGATTCTGTGCAAAATCGGAGTTTGCGCTGTTATTTCTCCGATCTTTTGGAAGTGTTTGCGAGAGAGTGAAACGGCTCCTGTTGTGTGTTGAAATATGGTAATGAGGCGGGTATTTCTATCATCAGTCATAAAAGAAGGTTTATAATGAGCAGATGTTACTATTGTTGGACAGTTTAAATGACTGATCCTCTCTTGGGACGAGATGCACAGATTAACCAGTGCTTATGAATAAGGTTAATGTAGAGCTGGAATCAAGTGTATTGTGTATAATTTAAAGGAGACGTGTTGTGCAAAAAGGATTTATACGAGCTTCAAACCCTGTTATAATTATTTTATATCATCTTTAATCCACTTAAAGTTGTACTTTGAGTCATGTCAGCCACTGCTCTGCACTTACTTAGATAAAAATAATAATCCAAGTGTGTCATAGATTATATAACTATACAGCAGACATCTGTTTTATCAAACATAAGAAATGGACTGACATGATAAGTAAAACTATTAAATCTAAGGCTGGTCCTATTAAAAAACAAGTATATAAAAAGAAAAGAATAAACCAAGACAAAGACACAATTAAAAAAGTCTTAATCACAACCATCCAATATTTGCTAAAGAAACTCTAACCAATGGTTCACTATTAAAACTGTAACCATAAAAACTGAGGCACAGCGTATCATAAATTAAGATCAATTTGGTGTTATCCAAAGCTGTTCATTGTCATGGTTCAACCTCCGAGTTAGAGAAGGGACAAATGGGCAGGAATAACAGCTCATTCTTAAACATCTCAACAAGAGTCAACAAACACATTTCATAAAACAGGATTAATCTGCAACAACTGTAAATAAGAAAATTATGCCAATCTTAAAGCAGGATCAAGAAACTACATACCTACCTACCTGCCTACATCTACACAGATATAATTCTTTATGAGCTTGATCATGCAAAGTTATAAGACACTTCACAGCCACTACACTGTAGTAATCTAAAACAAGTGTTGACATTAAGGGCTCCGTTAAAAACATTTTCTGAGGTTTCATGCACAAAAAGGCATGCCTGCTGACTAAACAGTCACCTCGGCATTTTTCGGTTCAATATAAAGACATTTACAATACACTACTTCTGGGAACCATTAGCAGGATTAAACATGGTATCTGAGAGTGGCTGAAAATAAGTGAAATGTTTACAGATGCAAGAAATCATTCTTGCAGCCTTTGCTTACACAAGACAGTGTTCATTTATTAGTGGGAAAATAAACACAGAAACTGTGCACATGGAACTGCAACAATGCTTTAGGTCTAGGTTGTAAAGCTGTCTGAGTGTATGGACACATCTCACAAGAAGTGGACAATCTATATTCAGCCCAAGGGAAGCCACTAAATCTGATCAAAATAACACAATGAGCTGTTACAGGTTTTGAAAAAACAATGAAGTGACATCTGCAGCTGTCAAACAATGCAGTTCTGCATACAATAAATCTGCATTATATACAAGATGTCTATGAGCCAACGGGAGCTGCGAGAGTCAGAATGAAATCGTCATTTTGCCATCTAGATACAGAAACTGTTTTCCACCAAGAGGACAGATGGGATAATTAGCGACCTGCTGTTCCCTCTGTTCTAGCACATTACAATTTGTGGGACTGCTTTATGGGGCCATTTCAGACCCAAAACATGCTAACTCTCAACCAGAAAACTACAAATGCACTATTTGATATGTTGCCCTTTTTACCACTAGATGGAGTAGTGAGTTATTGCATTACATAGTCTGGCATATTAGCAAGTTGATGATTTTCAATTGGTCAGTTGGTCAGTAAGAGGAGCACACTAAACACCATCATATTGTAGCAGTTAAGTAATCATATCAGGTTGTTGAAATCTAAACTCATAAAATAAAAAAACTGGTCAAATATGACATGAAAGGCAGTCTGTGAAAGGCAAAGACACTTGAAAAATAACTGTATCAAATGTTTTACAGCTGTAACCTCTTGTATTTGACAAAATCCCACAATGTTATCACAACTAAAAAGAAACACGTAGTAATTGGAAATCATGGAAGTGTTGAACCCATGGATCTGTTGTGTTCAGTAGATTCTCTTTTAGTAAATTAGTAACTTTTAACCAGCATACATTTTTGGGCTTTATGGATACTGAATTCTGGAAAAGAGTACTTGATGAAATTGTTCTGTAAATCAGGATCTTACATTGTAAACCTAAATACTGATCTAAAAAAGCTTAATAGGATGAACATTTACTTCCTGTTAAAAACTGCAGAACTGAGTGGCATTTAACTGTAAAAAGCATCAGATTTTAATGTTACATGTTTTTATTTTTGAAAAATGACTACATTACATTTTTGAAGCCCACGTGGATGACGGAGTCAAAGTGGAAGTGGGTGGAGATAGGGGAAGGTGAAAACTGAGCACTTAAGCCCTGAATGCAGGACAATACAGGAGAACTGACACATGAAAGAATCTATTGAAACACAACTTTGATGAGAAAACACTGTTATGGATAAAAAAGTCATAAAGTCAAATCTGTCAATATGTTCCATTAAGTAACTACAATAGTCACAATACTTGATACCAGTATCGGTGCATTCCTACCATCAATTGATGTCAGTGTGGTCAGCGCAGCCCTATATTAAGATTGGAAGACCATCTAATGTGTACAGCTCCCAGAGATGAATGTGAGAAGAACAGAGTGTGGAGCATTACCTGTATCTCCCTGGCGTGGTATATGATAATCAGCCCCAGGAGAATGATTGTAGAAAGGCTTATCAGGCATTTTAGAGCTAATGAATACAGGGACTCCTGGAAGAGAACCACAACACTAAAGCAAGCACACAGCAACAAAACACAATGTAATGTTAACAGAACCTGACATTGGAACAGTAATTGAAAAAAAAGACATGGCCTATCAATAAAGTTACAATAACTCGACATTTAATTGTTGTGAAACTATGGGGTGGCTAAAAACATTTGGTAAAAAAATGAATAAAATATGCTTGTGGTCTAAGATCTAAAAGTCTGGGGAAAGTTGAGGGAATCTGTGGGTTTATAATGCAGTATAATTTCAACTAAGTGATGTAGTAGTGGTGCCCTGGTCCTGGTCCTGATCCTGGTCCAGGTCCTGGTCCAGGTCCAGGTCCAGGTCCAGGTCCAGGTCCAGGTCCAGGTCCAGGTCCAGGTCCAGAGAGCCTCCACGCCTGACACAGGCCTCTCTGGGGTCTGTGTGGAGCTGTGGTACACACAGCTGCACTGTCTGACTCATTGTTCCTGACACTCGCGCATGAAGTTTCCCATTTAGCAATCTCACTGAGACAAGTCCCTACATTCACTCTGACACTGGAGCTTAGAGTCGATACGCACCTTTCCATAGGCTCCCCACGAGAGTTCAGTCTCTATTACCATAACTACGATCCCAAACATCCCAAAGATTAAAGCATAATCACTGAGCCGTTTTCTCTTCTCAAACAAGGCCCTCCTGTGTCCAAGCTTTTCCCCAATGTTTTGGTTCTTCTTTTTGCCCGATTTGCCGCTGCTGTGGCCGCAGCCTCCGCCACCGTCCCCCGCTCCGTACGGCATCAGCGTGCTCGAATTGTTTTCAGGCTTGGATCCCAGAGTGTCCGACGCATCTGCAGCTGAGATGGGCTGCAGCGGCTGCGACTCAGAATCAAACTCGTGTATGTTTCTACGGGACGAGCTCAAGTTGCTCAGCGGCCGCATCACGCCGCCGTTATATCTGCAGCTGCTCATAGCGATGTCATTGTAGGAGTTGGTGTCTTTGTGGCTACTGCCCAGGCTTCCCCGGTGCTGCTGCTGCTGCTGCGGCTGCTGGAGGAGGTGCTGCTGGTGCTGGGGATGGTGGTGGTGATGGTGGTGTCTGAATGAACTACCATGACTGGAAGGGGTGAACTCACACGCGCTGTACTGGCCGCCGTGTCTCGAGGACGTCTCTGAAGGCGTCCTCAGTAAAGTTCCAACAGTGGTCGGCGATGTCCCGCGAAAAACGAGGCTTTTCCTGGCGTCACAGGTGCAGCTATTGCAGGTGCAGTGCTCGTGCGGCGTGCCGTAGTGTTGCTGGTACTTACAGTGCTGCTGGAAGTGGCGCTCTGCTGGAAACAAGTCGTTCTGCAGCTGCAATGGGGTTTCCATGTCAGGGATGCCTTGTGCAGCAGCAGTCGGGCAGCGCACAGCACCCGGCCAAGGGCGTCCTGCTTCTCACCGCAGGAGGACACGCTGGCAGCATGAACGTAGCCATGTCGGCTCCGATAGAATGACAGCGAGCCTCCGATTGGGCAGCCGGGACCACAACAACTGGGCGTGCGTCATGTAAGGGTGCAACGACGGGACAAGCTCAGCCCTGCCAGCAGCAGCACCTTCTGAGGCCATCAAAGGACAGTTTATTTCAGCTTTACTTCAAGAGAGTGTTTTAGGCCAAGCAGCTATTTGGCCTGCATTAGTCTATTTTACCACTGTATGACTTGACTAACAGCTGAAGACACAAATCACAAGCCTATATTCAAATGTCATGTTCTTCACGGTCCTCTAAAGTCCAAAAGATTTGGTCCATTTCTCTGTACACCGTTGCAGAGGGCTGTAAATTGGACTACATTAGATGGGGGTTGGTCTGCCCCATTACACGCATGTAATTGCATTCAATGCACCAACATGAATCACTGATAGGGACAGCCTGCACTTTACTGAGCTGCGTATTGTTGTAACACACTTACTTGTAATAATTAATGTAATAATTAGTGGAGTAAAGAACAAAACAAAATCTCTCTCTCTCTCTCTCTCTCTCTCTCTCTCTCTCTCTCTCTCTCTTTCCTTCTCTTCTCTTCTCTTCTCTCTTCTCTCTTCGCCTTCTCTCTCTCTCTCTCTCTCTCTCTCTCTCTCTCTCTCTCTCTCTCTCTCTCTCTCTCTCTCTCTCTCTCTCTCTCTCTCTCTCTCTTCTCTCTCTCTCTCTCTCTCTATATATATATCTTATATATATATATATATATAATATATATATTTATATATATATATATATATATAAAATAACACACACACACACACACACACACACACACACACATGGACACCACACGCATACGCACACACTGTGGGCCAAGAGTAGCCCTATGCACAGAATTTTGTTAATGTCTCAACAGTCATTATAACAACTACAAACTATAATATGAAACAATCACAAAATAATGAACGTCTTATACGGCATGCTCATAAAGCAAAAAACCAGTTCAGACATCATTCAAAAATAATACATCTCCATGTATGGGCTTTACTGGAAACATGCATATTTTTCTGTCATGGCTTTATTTACTGTGGCTGCACTGAGCATGATGGCCACTGTGCTGTGCAGCTGAGGCCTGCACCTTTAGAGGGGCTTTTCCTGTTTTCTGCCTGCCACTGAATGAACTGCCGCTGGTGGCTGTCTCATTAATGCACCTGAAGAGTTATGGCAGAGATGGTACAGCTGAAGACTGAGTCGGTGCATGGACGGACATAAAGCACAGCCCCAGGACCAATCATCCCACCTCTCCTGGATTTAACTCTGCCTAGGTTGCTGTGGTTTAGGAGACATTCTTGACCCTCAGGACCTAGACTCCTATGGGCATTTGAGAAGTTTTCATACCGGAAATTTCAGCAAAATATGCATATGTGAAGTAAAAACACATAAACAAAAACAAGTGTTTAGGAGCAAAACTGCAAACACAGTGAAAAGAGTTATTTGTTTGGTGCACAAAAGGAGTTGGACAAAGTAAGATAAGCCTAATTGTGTACGCAATTTGCAGGAGTATTTTAAACATATATTTTAATAATACAAATAAATAAATAAATAAATAAATAAATAAATAAATAAATAAATAAATAAATAAATAAATAAATAATAAATAAATAACACAAGCTACATTTAGTTTAACTTACAGAAACATAGTTTGTGTGATTTCTCTATTAGGGACTCGCCTATTCAGGATGAAAAGAAAGCTGGGTTTAGTCCACACACGTGACACAGCTCCTCATCATGGATCAATGATATCCTTCCGTAGTCTCATTCACTAATCACTATAAGACTTTAATAAAACAGCATCGCAATGCGCACTAGCTCGTGATTGGCTGCGTCTGTCCACTTGGCGCCTCCCGCGCTCTGGTGGCGGAAGTGCGCTGTTTCTCCATAGATTACGGTAATGTGTATGTGTAGTAAGGAGTCGCATGAATGATCCGACTGCATCATTTTAGACGCGGCTCGCACGGTCGCGGTGTTGAGCCCAGGTGGAGCATATTAGCTTAAGGAAACAGCACGTGTTGAGCTTCAGCTACAACCGCTGTACAGACATTTAAATGGGACAATGTGTGCAAAGTTTAGATTGTTGAACGTTTTTGAAAAATAGCCTTCATTTGGGCAGGACTGACAGAATTCAACAATGCAATTCAATTTTACAAACTGTTTAAGTATACTTTTTGTTACAAAAGCTAAAGAAATGCTTAAATTAATTTGTTTATTCAACCTGTAGAGAGGCTCAGAGTCACATGCCATTAATGGTAATGAGGTTAATGGAGTCTTATTCCTGACGGTCATCTGTCCCATTAAGATAGATTTATTGCAAGTATGTGAACAGCACAAGGATGTACCACAAGGATACACAAATGTATGACGTCACATGATTTCATAATGTACTGTCCCTAACAGCACTGCTCCCACCCAAGGTTAGAGGGGAATTTGTTTTGTACTGTTGGGATGGCTATAACTGTGTTCATCCACAAACCCAAATATGGATTGTGTGTGAGTGAGTGATTGTCAGTTTTCTGAGTGGAATAAGTGAAGGGAATTAACACAATTACGAACAATTCACAAATTAATACTAGAATACCTTTAAATAGGCGACATCAACACTCATGCAATATATGTTTTCAGTCCTCATCAAATTTAATTCATTTAGACAATGTTTCTAAATACGTGTTCTTTGAGTGTTGTTCTGCCACCTGTGTTGAGATTGTGATGTGACGAAAAGGAAATATATGGCTTCCTCACACGCGTTCCAGGTCAGCAGCACTGGCAACTGTTTTACAGACGTTGGGGGGAATCATCCATTTTGCCATTGTAACTGTGTTGTTGGGCCACAGGTTTGGTGAATAGTCTTGAATCAATAGAACATGCAAGTTAAATTTCTGGCTATTGTAAACCCACGCCTTATGCCAGGGGTGTTTAAACTTTTTTTCACAGTGGTCCATAGATGATGGATCGATGATGGATCGATGATGGATCGATGATGGATCAATGATGGATCGATTAGAGTTGGTTGGGTAGAGCCGATTCAGAGCCCTCCCTCCTTAGATTGTGATGCGTTAAGGTGAAGACGAAAGAGACATGGGGTGGGAGGGTGGGGGGGAGAGCAGAGACGACAAGAGATGCTGGGATAGGCCTGTATAAATAGGGCTTCTAGGTAATTAGAGGTGTGGTTAAAGAGTGGAGGAGTGGTCGCGGGAGGAGGAGTAGGAGGTTGAGGCGTTGTCCATCTCCTGAACCTCGGTCAATGATTAACATCATTAACTACATATTTTGAAACAGAAACAGAGCCGAGGGCTACAACAATGAAGTCATTCATTCAATGTTGCATTTGATGTTGTTTTGATGAACCACACCTTTCACGAGGCTTCAAACATACATTTTAGGTCAGAATTACATCAAAAGGTTTGCTATTTAGGTTATGATAGTAAAATTTTTCAAATGTTTCCACTTTTGGTCATTTGAGCCAATTTAGTAGGAAGCCTGAAGGCCAACTAAAATTGGTTTGATGGCCCCCAGGCCATAGTTTGGACACCCCTGCCTTAGGCCATGCAAGGCTGTGCAATCAGTTTTGTTTATTTGAAGTGACACAGACAAGCTTCTTAATTGAGCAAAGTCTCTGAATGTCATGCTTTCTTTTCCCCCCTCAAGATATTTCTGTGGTCGTTTCTGTGGCGGCAACACTTCAGTTCAATTCAATTTATTTTTGTAACGCCCAAAATCACAACAGCAGTAGCCTCAAAGGGTGACAGTAAAAAACAGATTAAACAGTAGGAATTGGCAATGTCCCAGCATCCCATGTCCTTAGACCCTCCTTCTCTGCCTGGAAAAACTACAAAACCTCTTTGGGAAAAAGTAGAAACCTCGAGGAGTTCCACAGTGAAGGAGTGATCCGACTCCCTCAGACAGACAGGCGGACGTTCTTAAATTTGCAGATTGATTGTGGAGCTGGACCCACTCCAGAGGATAACCAGTTCTTCAACGCAGATGAAGAACAGTTCAAATGGAGTAGAGAACGTGTCTCCTGGCAGTTTAGGAGCACTTAATTAGTACTGGACAATAATATATATGTTATTATGATAACATATGATGTTATTGTACAGAGATAATCACCTAATGACTCTGTGTTTATGTGTCGCATTACTTGGGGCACTATTTTAGCTTCAGATTGTTTTATCCGATCACGTAATAGATGTGGAATTGATACAATGCACATTCAGACTTAAATGAATGTTTCTGACCACTCATTTTAATTCAAAATAAATTATTGAATCATTTTCTTCAGACTTGTTGTGGTGCTACTGCAGTATGGGCCTTTGCTTTGATAATCTCTGGACAATGGTCAGTTGCAGGAAGGAGATTGAGGCAAACTATTCACCTTAACCATTTCAAAGTTTTCATTCAAACTTCAAAGTTTAAAGTTGCCAGTTCACTAAACAAATACATCCTTTGAATTGTGGTAAGAAAAGAAGAACCAAAGGAGAACTTTTTGTTCTATTTAGGAACAGAAGGAGAAACAAAAACATTAAACCTTCCAAAAAATTGCCCCAATACAAACATTTACTTAAATTATTTTCACTCATGCCCAAGATGAAGAGGACTGTGCTATAGAAATGCACTGTGGTTTTGAGAAAATGTCAAACTAAAGAAACTTCATATTGATTTGGCTACTTGAAAAAAAATGTCAGTGTATTGTTATGCACAGAACATTTGTTTGGGTGAAGGAATGTTTCATTAAGACAATCAGTGATTCATTTACTTTACCATAACAAACAAAAGAGTGAAAGAGATACAGATTAATGGATTTTTAAAACATTTATAGGAGAAGAATATCCATACAAGCACAATTTTGGCATCTGCTCTGTTTGTAGGAGTTCCATAGTAAATGTGGTTGAGTTAAAAATACCCCCCTTTGCAGAGTTATTTTTATACCATACTCTCTTTAGTGTTTTATCCTGAACCCTGTAACGTCATATGTAGCAAGATAAATTTAGCTTCCATTTTTGTGTGTTATGTGCCATTTATAGGATCGGGACGCCAAAAATCATACATTTTTTGAAAAAACAAAACTTTTTGCTCCCGGTATAAAATTTAATTTCCCTCTGTAGGGGGCGCTATTGTGCCAAATTAAATTGTTTCAATTTAAGTAGGTTTAGGGCAAGGGGTTTAGCGACTGATTCAAATTTGACTCAATTCGGACTTTGTATGTGCTAATGTGCCGCACAAAGACGGTGAAAGGTATAAAAATAAATGGAATCATTTTTGATGCCCCACTCTTCAACACCATTTTCACCAAATTTCAGCTTTTTCGGGTAATGTATTTTTCCATCCATCCATCCATCTTCTTCCGCTTTATCCGGGGCCGGGTCGCGGGGGCAGCAGTCTAAGCAGGGACTCCCAGACTTCCTTTTCCCCAGACACTTCCTCCAACTCCTCCGGAACTCCTCCGGGGGATCCCGAGGCGTTCCTAGGCCAGCCGAGAGACATAGTCCCTCCTTCCAGGTGGGACATGCCCGAAACACCTCCCTAGGGAGGCGTCCCGGAGGCATCCGGAACAGATGCCCGAGCCACCTCAGCTGGCTCCTCTCAACGTGGAGGAGCAGCGGCTCTACTCCAAGCTCCTCCCGTGTGACTGAGCTCCTCACCCTATCTCTAAGGGAGCGCCCAGCCACCCTGCAAAGGAAACTCATTTCGACCGCTTGTATCCGCGATCTTGTCCTTTCGGTCACTACCCAAAGCTCATGACCATAGGTGAGGGGAGGAACGTAGATTGACCGGTAAATCGAGAGCTTTGTCTTTCGACTCAGCTCCTTCTTTACCACAACGGTACGATGGTAATTTATTTGTCATATTGTAAATTGAAAATAACTCAAATTGATTTATAGGAGCGTGATTACACTGATTTCAGGTCAGTTTTAAGTAAACTTGTCCAGCTATTATGTCTAATCAAAGTGACACAATGCTGTTAGAGCCAGTGAAACTATATTAAACATGTTGAGACTGGACTGTGATCTCTTATTGAGCTTCTCTCTCAACTCTGGAAAAGAATCATTTAATTCAGTGGCATGCTTTGTTTAAACATTCATGATTTGGGTTATTTATTTACTTGTCAAACCTGGGAAACTTTTAAGAAAATATTCACACAATGTACTTACAGCGTGAATTATTAAAACACACAAAAGCACAGGCGTTGTTGATGGCTGACCCTTGACTTTTCCTAAAAGCTTTAAGTTATAACCCATTTAAATAACCCATTCTTAATTTGAATCAAACCAAGTATTGAATAAATATCATATGACAGCTCAGCCTTTGATTGAGTATAGGAGTAGTGTTTCTTGGGGATTTTTGGCCCGTAGACTTTATTGGACAGGATAGATGAGAATGAAAGGGGAGATCAAAGAGAAGGGAGGACATGCAGTAAACAGTCTGAGTCGGGAATCAAACTCACAATACAGACTGGAATACGTGTCCTTAACCACTCGACCACTGGAGCAATGTTTTTTAACAGTGATTACAACAGTTGGCCTTTGAGGAACAAAGCAGCAGAACCTTTGTATTAAAATGATGCGAGCTTGTTCTATATGACAAAACTAAACACATAATACAGAAAATGAATGAATGAACCAAAATTTGGCTGCAAAACAAAATGCAAAACTTCAGTGGTTCTAGACAATTTCGCGCATAAATATTCATATGTGCACTGGTTATGGCTAAACATTGACTCAGTGTGGCTTTTAAAGTGGGTCATTTGTCTAATTAGTTAAAGACTATCTATATCTATCTATATAAATCGGTGTAATCCCATCGATGAGCGATCCATTGCAGAAAATTATTCAGTTGTAGTCATCTGGACACTGTTTCAAGACGTTTCAACTCTCATCCAAGAGTTATTCTCAATCTGAAGATATAAGGCCATATTTTGCCCCGGCGGTAGCGTTGACGTGAGCCTTTTCCAGGGGGCGGAGTCAGGGCGCAATTTTGCTATCGTCCCGACTTTAGCGCTGGCATAAAGAGGCTTGACTTGGCCGCTGGAGGCTGGAGTGGGATGTGCCAGTCCATATATGGTGATAGTGTTTGAACCAATGACTGAGAACGGTGGCATTCAAAAGCACCACCTGTGTGGGAGATGTTTGTCATGGCCTCGTTTACAGGCAATGAAAGAAGTGAGCAATAAAACGGGTTGATTTCCCGATAAGATAAATACATAAAATAAAATAAAATACTGAAAGACAGATACGCTGTTTCTTTATTTTATTCAGCTTTATTTGTTTTGCACAATGCGGAGTATGTCCTCAGGTTGGGCTTGTGCCAATTTAACCGGACCTGAGTGCTCGATAGGATGCTACGGTCCGGGGGGCACTGTGGTCAGCTGTGGTTACGTGGATTTATGTGGATTTATGTGGTTATTTATGTGCGGATCTCGTGTTGGGCTGTCAGTTTGTGCCAGTTTTATGCAGACTGGGACAAAGATTTTGGGAGAATGTGATGTGACAGTGGGGATTTATTCAAAATGTTCCATGTGTGAGTGTCCTGTATCAAGCTGGGCAGAGGGAAGTTTACCCTCATCTGCTCCGCTCTCTCCTCGAATATAAAACCCACTCAGGTTAATGGTCATTTATGCTTGAGGAAAATATCTAAAACTCATGAACATCCCCAATCTATAACAAACTTCTAGTTTTTAAGTTTATTAGTTACGATTCTGGCCATTCACAGAATGTACCAGACCGCGCCCTCAAGTTGCTTTACTCCACCTCATATTTTGGCATAATCACACCTCTTTTCGAGAATTCCACGCCCTGCGCTGTCATCAATTGCGCCGACTTCAAGGTGTGACGCAATGAGCTCTGCTGCGCCCACATTAACGTTACCACCAGGGGCCAAATACGGCCCAAAGTCTGAGAACTGAGATATTTATCCTACTCTGAGAAAGCCGTGCCCACCGGGCAGCACCTCCTGATAATAGCCTGTCCTGTTTTTGTTTACACTGTGAGTTTGACCTGAAACACACTTTGTTTCCTTGTAATGGGCCAAAGAAATCCTATTGTTACCTGGCTGTAACTCCCTCATCACGGATGAGTACCTGATTAACATCAGAATGACCAGGGCTGGTGCCACCCCATGGCTTCAAAATGCTGCTGTACACTGATGGAAGGTTGAATCTTAAACCTCCATTTCTGTTTAAAGAGGGATTCTATTTTTTAACAAAAATGGCCTCCTTAACTCCTCTTTCAAACCATCTCTTCTCCTGCTTAGAATCTTCACCTCACTGTCTTCAAACAGTGGTTTGTGGCTTTAAGATGTACGGCGCTCTGGGGTCCTGAATTTTTGTGTCTTCTGTGTTGATAACGCCTTTTGTGCAGTGGCTGTTTAGTCTCACCTGTAATGCTCTTTACAGCTTTCCTCACTGCACTGATCAAATACACTTCAATGCTCGGTTTTTGTAGAGGCATCTTGTCCTCAGGGTGAACCAGTTTTTGTCTTACTGAGAGTAGGATGAGTATCAGAGTTCTCAGACTAGATCTGCAGATTGAGAATGAATGATGAGAGTCGAAACATTTTGTTTTTCTAAAACAGTGTCCAGATGACTACAACTGAAGCTTTTTCTACTTTTTTTTTCTTTCAAATCAGATATGTTGTGATGACAGGGAAACAAGCATCATTTATTCATCTGTGTCTTCTGTGGACACTGGATACCTGACTCTGCCTGTTTTCCTGTCCATTGCTGCTCTAATGAATGACACTTGAATATAGCCACATCTGATGACAAACTCATCACAACATTTACTGGCATCAATCTGGCACAAGTACCATGCTCAAGAGCACAATGTCGCTGTATGTTGCCTCTAAATGTTACCTCTTGTGTATCAAGAAGATTTCCGAGGCTGCGCTGGATTACTGCGGCAACGATGTTTCAGTTCAGTCCTCTGTAATGGGGTGAATAGGCAGGAATCTTGAACGCATAGTCCGAGTAATAGCTTTGTCTGTCTAACAAAGTGGAGATTTTTCTTTTACTTTGACACTTTGAGACATTTGACAAAGACCTAGAGCTTTTTTGATATAGATTTTTTTTTAAAATATGACTCTTAAGGCTCTGTGTTATGCCTTAGCTTTACCAGTCCGCTACCAGTTTCGAGTTGAAATTGAAATTGATTTTTTTTTTATTTTAATTATGTCTACATACACATTATTTTACATTATATTGGACCCTATTTCACTTTAATATGCTACTTTCTACCCACTACAATGCCACTACATATCAGTAAAAGTCCATTGTTTGGTTGCAGTTGTCACATGATTTGAACAGGACCTATGTGTCTTGTGTGTGCGAGGCTGAAAGGCTCCTTGTAAAGTGAACCTGTGATCCATGTATAATTGATGATAATCGAGCGTTGCCATGACTGTCCTTCGACTTGGGAGGACCTCAGTGCTTTGGCACAATTCCTCCAGTGTGTGCAATACCTTCAAGCCTCTGCTTCACCATTCGTCCTGAGCTCTGGCCCTCGGCGCCTGCACTGCAAAAAGAGATGTGTTAAAAAAACAGCACAATTAATATGTCAAACCCCTTTATACAAAGGGAAATTTGCCAGAATCAATACAACCATGTATTATTTTCTCAGGTTTGATTTTACACAATAAGTATATCATATTTTTGACCAATTGGAACCCAGCTGGCATCAGTTTGACCAAAATAACTGTCATATGACATGTGCTGTGTTCAGCTGCACATATAAGAGGTTCAGCTCTGTGAGACTGAACATAGCAGCTCTTACTTAAGTCAATTTAGCTCTCTGATCAAGCTAAATTTAGATTACCGGTGTACACATTTAATTATGATCATAAATAACAGTGTATAATGTTTTTCAATCAATCAATCAATCAATCAATCAATCAATCAATCAATCAATGTTTAATTCTAAAGCACACTTACAACTTACAAGTGCTGTACAGCAAAGTGCAATAATAAATATATACAAAAATTAAAATACACATGAAGAGAATAAAATAATGACTCAGCTCAGTTCGTGTTTAAAAGGCTTGAGAAAAGGTAGGTTTAACAAGGATTTAAACTGCTTTAGTGTCTCAGCAGCTCTAACATGCAGGGGCTGGTCCAGAGCCTGGGCCCCACCACAGAGAAAGCTCGGTCCCCTCTGCTTTTCAGCTTTGACCTGGGCACATCCAGGAGGAGCTGAGAGGAGGACCGCATGGTACGAGCAGGAACATGGTGGGACAATAACTCCCGCAAATAACGGGGAGCCAGACCATTTAAAGACTTAAAAACCATGAGCAACATTTTAAATTGGATAACTGGAAGCCAGTGCAGTGATGCCAGGACTGGAGTCATGTGTTGGTGACGCCAACACGAGGTCAGATCGAGACCGTAATACAGAGAGTTGCAGTCATCTAGGTGTGATGTAATGAACTAGTGAATCACTCTTTCAAGGTCCTTGGCAGGTAAGTATGGTTTTACTTTAGCCAGTAACCTCAGCTGAAAAAATCTGGTTTTGACCACTGCACTGACTTGTTTGTCCAGCTTAAGAGAAGAATCCATCAAGAATCCATCAATGAAGTGATAAATGTTATTTACATAATTACACTGCATTTGTAAATTATCTAAAGCATTCATTAGGATAAGTCATTAATGTAAGGATAAACAGTTTTTGGTCTTTGTTTCCAAAAGGACAGTGAAAGGCACTTCGGAACTTCTGTACACTAAAGCCCCATTCACACATCATTCCCAGTAAATGTCCTCGTGTAGATTTCCAGAACAGTCAGCTCTGTCCCACATTCACACATCATTCCCAGTAAATGTCCTCGTGTAGATTTCCAGAACAGTCAGCTGTCCCACATTCACACATCATTCCCAGTAAATGTCCTCGTGTAGATTTCAAAACATCAGCTCTGTCCCACATTCACACATCATTCCCAGTAAATGTCCTCGTGTAGATTTCCAGAACAGTCAGCCTGTCCCCACATTCACACATGCTTCAGTCCCAGAACATTGCCAGGTTTGCTCTGTTCACACTCAACCTGCTTCTGTCACTATAGCAATGTGTTGCATCATTTAAACTGAATGAAAATGGAACTTAACAGCACAGTGTAACAATGGAAGCCAAGGTCGTAACCAAGGAAACGAGCAGTGATACTGGCAATCTTCTGGCTTTATTCACACATAAGCCTTCCCTGTATAAGTTCAGGCAATTTACCAGGGAAATTACCAGATCAAAAATGCAGGGAATTGTCACTGCTCTGTCAATTCCCAGGTAAGACTGCAGGTGTGAATGGAGCTTTAATAACAACTGATTCCCGATTAGATATGTTCTTTCCGGCAGTGCCTTTCGTGGGATTTACTGAATTCTGGACTTGGCTTTCACAAATAAACATATTGATGATCCAAAGTCCACTAGGGTAAGTTCTTTTTCAAGCTACATCTTGTGTTTGATGTAATATTTCATGTATTCAACTTAATTAAAGGCGTAATGGGAATCATTATTCTGAACCAAAATCTAGCATCATAAGCAACTGGAGGACATGGAGAGGTTCCTTGCAGTGGATAATTGAGGTATTGGCCTGTCTTTTAGTTTTCATCATATTAGAAGACATGTCATATGTGCAGAATATGGTCTTCACACCGGGGCTGATGGCCAGAAAGTTACAGACGACTTTGAAGACTGGACACCATTCTCATTTTGAAAACAGTAAACAGAGAAACAGACTCCAATCTGCTTTGAACAATAACGTAAAGTTTGGACTCAGAGCTGAGCAGCTTGTCACACAATGTTTTGGCACAGGCCAGATTTTGACTGCAGCCAAATGTGTACTGTTTGAAAAGACACAGTTTCAAAGACCAAAAATATAAAAATGACACTATACTGTCTGTACAAGACCAATGCAGCTATTGAACAAGTGTAGGACAGAATGGTTGAGTTGACTCACAGCACCTGGAACAACTTATAACATGATTAGTTCACTTCTGACAATTCTGCTGGACACCTCTAGTCTTTTGGGCGGTTTTGTAAAGGGAAGCTTGTTGGATGTGCGGGGCTGCCGTTGCTCTTTTGTGATCCAATTTCAGGCTTTTCCATTTGCTCTCTTTGCTCTAAGTGGTTATAAAACCAGCCATCCCTCTATTGTGCCTTTGTCAGGTGTAGCCTTCTCCAAGTCCCATTTATAATCAGTGCAGTCCTCACTTTCCCCTCCACAAATACACTCAAGCACATCTCTATATTTCTCTCTCTGCCTCTTGTGCCCTTTTTCCTCTTTTGTTCTTACGCTATTATTTCTATCTTTGGGTCTATGGCATTGCTTTCTAACGAGTATGTCCAAATGTGCCTCAATTTGCCCGGATTTGTAAACCTTAGGAGAGAAAGAAAAACACACATACAGAGAAACACTTTGTCAAACTCATTTATTATTTCTTTATTCGTTCAAGATCACACCATGGGTTAATTTCCATCCTCTGTATGGCACTTTTAATCCGGCACTAAGTGCGTCCCATGCGTGGGACGTTGGACTTTTTCTTTATTTATTCCATTTTGTCCACCATTTTATAAAAGAAAACTCTGCTTGACGTGCTTCAACCCTCTTATTTCCAGTCAAATCAATCATTCTGGGAAGCATCGGGGTCAGTTTGTAGTCAAAACCTACAAGCAAAAAAATACCCTATAATAAAATGAGAAATTAATAGGACATTTATATGGATTCCGCCTGGACATTTTTGCTTTATTACAAGTCCTTAAAACATTTTTTTTTGTGAATTTACCTTCAGCTTTAAAAGGGAATTGTCAAAAATGAGTTTGACTACCCTGGCCTATGATATATTTAGGGCTGAGTAGGCTAACTTTAAAGGATCCAAAAAAGACCTGCAGGAATCACAGAGAAACAACACACAAAGATAGAGATATAAAAATAATGCACACAGAGCTGCACCAGTCCAGAACTGAACTAACCAAGGACTGAAACAGGACTGTCACAGGCCTGAATCAGGACTAAACCAAGACTAAACCAGGACTCTGCCAGTTTTAGGGGCTGCAGACACAGGACAGCGACAGGATTTTTATTTTTATTTGAAAAAAGGTTCATCCACAAAAAGTTAAATAACATAACATTCCAGTCTTAATATATCATTTGAGTTCTAGAACACGTTCAGGCCTAAACGGTAAAATAAAGCAGTCTCAAAAAAGCCTTAATGTATTGTATTTTTTTGATTTGTGCGCGCAACATGCTAATAATCATAATAAAGATATTTTATTCTTTAAGAGACTCCATGACAATGACTAACATGTTCTCCTGTCTGTCTGTCTAAAGCGCCTCATTTGATTTTGCTTTGTCATTGGTCGTGAGAAGTTAATAATTTGACTTTGTGCTAACCTTTAACATGGACAATCTAAACTAGGATGAGTGAGGAGATGACACACAGACGATTTCAGCTATGTCCCAGAATGAGCGGCATTTGGTACGTTTTTCTTTTGAAACATTTTTAAAAAACACATTATGTGTGTTTTACTGTAGGCTACAGTTGAGTGTGTGAATGTATCTGATGCAGCACAAGACCAATCCTCTCTGTCGGACAAGTATACTTTAGTTTACCTTACCTTTTTTCCATTTATTTCTATCAGTGCATTTTAACAGCACATTTGGACAACATGATAATCGCAACATGTAAATACTTCAAAACTAAAATCAAATTGTCAGTTTTTTCTTCTCAATGAAATACATTTAAAGTTGTAACCATGCATTTTAGAATAATTCATCAATCTTAACTCATACTGTGTGTTTAGCTGGAGTGTCCTTTGGTCATCGCTGCCATTTTCATCTCTGGTATTGGAGGCACTTTTCAATATGGATTCAGTCTTGCCTCGATGACTTCTCCCTCTGCAGTGAGTTCAAACTCTGGATCAGTTTAAATATACAAAACTCTACCGAACCATACACAATCAATGAGATGATTGTGTAATAACTTGTGTTGCAGTTCATTCAGGAGCTGGTGAACATTACTTGTGTTGAGAGATATGGTGTTAACTTGGAGCAGTGGCAGATTTCTCTGATCTGGTCATTTATTGTGTCCATTTTCCCCATCGGAGGGCTGTTTGCCACACTGTTGGCCAATTCTCTCATGTCAAAATTTGGCAGGTCAATAAACACAAAAAATTACAAATATTTTTGATTGCTATGTTAGTGGACCTTTAAATTCTCTCTTCCTTGTCTAACAGAAAAAAATGCCTTTTACTAAACAGCATTCCAGCTCTAATCGGAGCTCTGTTGATGCTTTTAAGTAAAACAGCCATGTCTTTTGAGATGATAATGGCAGCGCGATTTCTCCATGGATTGAATGCTGGTAAAATGGATTTTGTTTGTTCTAATAAGTCTAGTAAAATAGATTTCTATTGATGAATGAATGTACTATTAATATTTCTGAACTGAGAGTTCATTTATCAGGGTACTTCTATTGATCGGTATTGATTATTCATAATGCACATTGCTGTTTTAGGACTTGGAGTCATTGCTCAAACCATGTACGTTGTGGAGTGTGCCCCTAAAAGTCTGCGTGGGGCAGTGGGGGTCACGGTGGCCTCCTTCATTGCTTTGGGGAAATTAAGTAGTCAGTTACTAGGCATCAGGTGAGAGCAACATACACTGAAAACAGAAGCTGGTCAGAGCGCTGGCTTCAAATAACTATAGACACTTTTCAATGAGTGACATTAGAGCTACTGGGAACACAAATAAAAGAAAATAAATTTGTCTCAATCTCTGAATGTTTATGAATATTTATTTTTCTCTAGGGCTGCAAGATCTTGGCCGAATCAAAATTGCAATTTGAATGGACACAAATAGCAAATTTATCCAAAAGTACAATTCTTAGTTCATAAGCAATTAAAACTCTGAATAACCATGGTAATAATTGACTTCTAGTAAATCTGTTGTGCATCACTGTTTTATGTGTATGGTTTACAGTGCTCGATAGAAGTAGAATTAAACTTAAATAATGCACATGTTTCACACTATACAGATGCTTAAAGCCAGTTAGACCCACTTTCTGCCAATGTTGCTGTGTGAAAATGTCAAACCCAAGTCATTATGTTCAAATGAACCCATGGAACTGTGTGTGTTATTGTGTCGTCGCTGTGTTGAAAGACACTGGAGGACAGAGGGATTACACAGACGTCGTCACAGTGTCTCCTTTTGTATCTCTGGCAGAGAGTTGCTTGGCACCAGAGAGAGGTGGCCCTGGCTGCTTGCTTTCAGTGGTGTGACGTCACTCCTTCACCTGGTCACTCTGCCGCTGCTGCCAGAGTCTCCCAGCTTCCTGCTGCTGGCCAAAGGAGACTGGCAGGCCTGTGAGCAAGGTGGGATGTTAAGGACATTACTCTTACAGTAAAAGTAGCAAAGACGTGAAATGAGATGGTTGGAGTGTCTAAAATTCACACTGTCTCTGATTGTCCAGTTTAGTTATTTGACAGGGACATTGCACAATAAATAGGCCTATATTGTGCAACAGCTTCAGTTGTTGTGGAATGGACTGTTTGTTGTCAAAAGCATCCAAATTCACATTCTAGTCAATAGTAAAACTAGTATCGTATAGTATATAGGATAGGATTGATGCTAGAAACAACAGGACAAATGTGACTTTTCCTGAGCTTTTTTAGAAAGATCTTTATCAGAATAAGAATAAGAATAAGAATAAGACCACATGGTAACTATGCTATTATTTTGCAACGATATCAGATATTATAGACAGCCATAACATTATAAAGCTAAAGCTAATTTCACCTTGATTCTACACCATGGACCACACCTACTGCTTGATTTTAAATGAATAATTACAGAGCTGCCTCATTTTCGCTATTTAGCGCTAAAGAGGCTGTGGGGAGACGGCGACTACAGGCTGGAGATGGAGGAAATGTTGAAGGAGAAGGCAATGCAGCAGAACGCAGGGACTTGCACAGTGCTGCAGCTGTTCAGAAACCGGGACGTCCGCTGGCAGCTTATCTCTGTCCTGGTCACATTCTCCTCCCTGCAGCTCTGTGGCATCAACGCTGTGAGTCACAATGTCTTCTTCAAACATGGCATTTGCAAAGCACACTCACCTTTAAATGGCTCCCACGGTCACACGCTCAACATCCAACACAAGGATCAGGTTGTGTTTGTGTTATCAATCAATGCATGGCTTTTTAAACAGCAGATGAAAGGCCTGATTTTACTGAGAAAAACATACCCATTAATCCAAACTTATTCCTCACTTTCCTAACATCCTAATTATTCACTGCGATGAGTTTAGAAGCGATTTTCACAATTTTCACATCACAGTAATGTGTAATAACATTGAATAACATCGAGCATGCTAACAGCACACTTCCTTTTATAATAATGGTTTATTAACAAGTCGGTGTAATCCCTCATTTGTCCAGGAGTGTTCCATTGTGGAAAAAGATTCAGTTGTAGTCATCTAGTCCAACTGAATCTTTTTCTACTTAAATGGTTTATAATTAAATGTTGCAGCTGTCTCATTTGGACCCTAAGTGCTGCTTTTACAACATATCTATACAAGGGCAAAACTAATTTAGCTAAACTACTAAAAAAAAAAGAAGTTAAAAACAAACAATCTGACAGCTACTTAGGTTGCAATATTTTTTTCTGATTCTGATTTTATTAGTTGATAAGTCAGCGATTTGTTTTTCGATTAGTCGACTGGTCAAACGATTATTTCTAATGTATGTACATTGAGACTTTTGATACATAATCAACCAAAATATGGGAACTCAAGGCTTCTCGAAAGATAGGCAAGGCAAGGCAAGTTTATTTGTAGAGCACAATTCGTACACAAAGGCAATTCAAAGTGCTTCACACAACAGGAAAAAATGCATTAAAATCACAAAAACATGACAGAATAGTTTAAGAAATAAAAGAGAAGAATGCAAATAAAATAATTTCAGTCATATGCACAGCTAAACAAAATAGTTTTTATCTTAGATTTGAACAATGCCAGAGTAGAGGCCTGTCTCACATCTTCAGGAAGACTGTTCCAGATTCAAGCTGCATAAAACAGAAACGCAGATTCCCCATGTTTAGTCCAGACTCTGGGCACCAGCAGGAGGCCGGTCCCTGAGGTCCTCAGAGTCCGAGATGGTTCATATGGCACCAACATGTCCGAGATGTACTTTGGTGCTAGGCCATGGAGAGACTTGCATACAAGCTGAGCTGCTTTGAAGTCTATTCTCTGAGCCACAGGAGCCAGTGCAGAGACCTGAGCACAGGACTAATGTGATCATACTTCCTGGTTCTAGTCAGGACCGAGCAGCAGCGTTCTGGATGTACTACAGCGTTTTTACAGCTCGTTTGGAGAGGCCAGTGAGCAGGCTGTCACAGTAGTCTAATCTACTAGAGACAAACGCATGGATGAGTCTCTCCAAGTCTGGTTTAGACACTTACTTTTGATTTTGGCATGTTTTTTAGATGGTAAAAAGCTGCTGATGTTATTGATTTGACGTGGCTGTTAAAATTCAAGTCTGAGTCCATTATTACCCCAGATTTCTAACTTGATTTGTAGGTTTTAGAGCGAGACTCTGGAGGTTACGGTTAACACATTTTCTCTTTGTTTCTGTGGGCCAAAGACGATGATTTCAGTCCGATGAGTTCAACTGGAGAAAGTTGTTTTGCATCCACACACTGATCTGTTGGATGCAGTGACAGAGTGAATCCACTGGTCCATATTCACCTGTCGTCAGTGAAACATAGATCTGAGTGTCGTCTGCGTAATTGTGATAGGACACATTCTCGCTGCGTATCAACTGACCTAACGGCAGCATGTAGAGGTTGAACAGAAGGGGTCCCAGTATTGACCCTTGGGGCACCCCACAGGTCAGGGGCATCTGGTCTGAGACACATTTACCAATTTCAACAAAGTACTTCTTCCAGATAGGACTTTAACCAGTTTAGGGCAGTGCCAGTGAGGCCCACCCATCCTCTAGTTTCTCTAAGAGGGTCCCATGATCGACAGTGTCAAAAGCAGCACTCAGATCTAACAGACGTAAGACTGAGGCTTTGGCCGCGTCAGTGTTCAGGTGGATGTCATTTGTCACCTTGTGCTGTGATGAGGTCTAAAACCTGACTGGAAAACATCAAATGAGTTGTTTATTAAGAGAAATCATTGAGCTGTTGGTAAACAACCTTTTCAAGGATTTTGCCCCAAAATGGCAGATTAGAGATGGGCCGGTAATTACTCAGTACTGCGGCATCAAGACTGCTCTTCTTCAGGAGAGGCTTTATGACCGCAGTTTTCAAAGACATTGGGAATGTTCCAGATTGAAGCGACATGTTACTATTTGAGTGAGTGGTGCTAACAAACTGTTCAGCACAGACTTTAGAAATCTGGTGGGCAACACATCGAGGCAGCATGTAGATGAACTCAGACTGGTGATGATCTCCTGGACAGTTTTGTCAGTTACAGGTGCAAAGTGAGTCAGCTCTAAGTGTGTAGGTGGTTTTAGGGTATTTTTTGCATTGTAGAATTTATAGCATTTTTAATGCCCTGAACTTTGTCATTAAATAATAATGCAAACTCATTACACTTGGACGTGGAAATTAGTTCTAACAGCAGCTGAGCTGGAGGGTTTGTTAATCTGTTTACTCTGGTAAACAGGACACGCGAGTTGTTACTACAGCTTCCAATGATACCAGAAAAATATCCTTCCCTAGTTCTACATAAAATGAGGTTGTACATGTACAACTTCTCTCTGTAAATCTCCTTTTAAACCTGGAACTTTGACTTTTTCCATTTTCGTTCGGCCCAGCGGCACTCCCTTTTCTGTGCTCTGACCGAATCATCATTTCTCCATGGCGCCTTCTGCTTTTTTAAAATAATTTTAGCCTTCATAGGGGCAATGGTGTTGAGAACATTCAAAACACTAGATGTAACAGAGTTCAACCAAAACATGAGACATTTTCAAAGTTTATCATTTCCATAAACAGTTTTCCTGTGCTGTATTGTATGTGTCTCCTCCGAACAACAGCAGGACCAGCTGGTGGTTTGGGAAAAATAGACAGGTCAAAGAAGACACAGAAGTGATCGGACAGAGCAACATCGACCACATTGACGTTTGAAATATTAACCCCTTTTGTAATTAGAAGATCTAGAGTGTGCCCTCTGCTGTGGGTGGGGCCTCTCACGTGCTGAGTAAGACCGAAAGTTTCAAGGACAGCATGAAGCTCTTTAGCGTTTCAGTCACAAATATTATCAACATGAACGTTGAAATCACCTGTTATGACCAAACCATCAAAGTCAACCATCATACAACTGAAAGCATCTCTATAAAATCATCAATAAAACTTTGGCAGTGCTGGGGAGGCTTGTATAAAACAATGATAATGGATGGAGACTGTTTTAGCTCCATTTTACAGGATACATCCTCTCAAATGATGAAAACACCCCAAAGGACAACCTGTGGGTAACTATTTCATCTCTAACAAAAGCACACACACACCTCCTTCCTTTTTGTTTTCTCGTGTTTCAGATTCAAACATAAAGTTGGGTGGAGCAGATTCTATTTGAAAAAAATTTCCTGTGTTTTTGTCAAGCCATGTTTCCGTTAAAAACATAAAATCAAGATTATAAGAAGAAATAAAATTGTTAATTAAGAATGATTTGTTACATAAGGATCTGACATTTAGCACAGCAAGTTTCAGACTAGTTTCAGTGGGACTAGGCGTTATCTTTTTGCAGGGGATATGAATCAAATTTCTGAGATTGGGCAGCCCGACTCGCATTTTGTTTTCCTGTCTTTGTGATGTGACTACAGAAATAGCACTAGGGGATGCTGTTTTTACACAGGATAATATTTACAAATTATTGATGAACATTTTTGACAGTGTGAGTTAATAATGCCAGTCTTTGTTATGTTTTTTAGAGTCTGTGTAGTTCAGATAACTATTATGAATTATTAAAAGATTAACAATTCCATTTAAAAAAAACTATTTTCAAATGATAGAGGCTTGTGTTTATAAAATACACCAATGCAGAAGAAATCACTTAGATCGCAGTGTATTTAAAATACTGCATTTTGAATTAAGCCGGTATAGTGTCTAAACCAGACTTGGAGAGACTTATCCACGCATTTATCTCCAGTAGGTTAGACTACTGTAACGCCCTGCTCACTGGCCTCTCCAGACGAGCAGTAAAACTTGGATTGGAAAATTGGATTGACTGATTGATTGATCATTATGTGGGGAAAAAATAATGATTTAAGGAAATTACATAACATAAGTACTGAAAGCAGGGAAATAACTAATTGCTGATCGCTTGATATTGACGGCTTCAGCCCTTGGGACGAGTCTGGCAGCTATTCTACATTTGCAAGATTAAAATGGTATTGTCTGGCATTGTATAATATAAACATATACTATTGGTTCTAGGGCTGCAAAAATTAATTGACTAATCGTGACCAGTCCACAATAACTCTTTTTTTTTGTTGTAGCTGTATTTTGATTATCGTAATCATTATCTGAACTATACAGACTCTAAATCGCAAACAAAATTTTAATGACTAAGACTGTGACAATATTGAATCAAAAGGTTAGGAAAAAAAACAGTTGGGGATTTTCAAAGATAATATATTTTAGTCACCAGGTGTCAACCTTTATTTGATAATGTATTTATAAATCTCACTAAAATGTCAGTTCCAGACCTAATTGGTCCACTCTCTATTCTGCTGCAGGTTTACTTTTATTCTTATGAAGTCTTCCGTCACGTGGGAATCCGTGAAGAGGACCTCCGTTACGCTGCTCTGGGAACCGGCCTGTGCGAGCTGTCCGCCTCTTCGTCCCTGGTGAGTCGTACAACGCCATGCCTCAGTGCCGCTCGGCATGTAACTCAACGACTGTGACCTTTCAGAGTCGTTACATGTGCTCTTAGGATGCTGGCTGTGTCCCACCGCCTCAGTACTGTGTCACTGCAGCGCCCCCCTGTGTCGCATTAGCATACCTGGATGTTTATTGTTTTTTAATTTTTGTTTTGTTGCAGTTTTTCATGATCCGGTTTTCAAGTAAAAGGATGCTGCTGCTCAGAGGCTACGCGATGATGTCTGTAACGCTGGTTCTCCTCACCATCACCATGTATCTGCAGGTGACCTCCTACAGAATGACAGGACTGTTTGAATAGGACAATTAGGCAATATCAGGAGTGCAATTGCCAGAATAATAACTATATCAAAAATACAGTATCAAAATACAGTTCAAAAATATTGGGTAACGCTTCGAATTAAGGCACTAGTTATTTTTTTATGCCTGGGGTGTCCAAACTATGGCCCCGGGGGCTAAATGTGGCCCTAAGATCACTTTTAGTCTGCCTTCGAGATTCGTGCTCAATTGAACAGATAACCATAAGTAGTCTATTTTAGTATACGTTTGACATTTTTATACCATTGTAACCTTAAAATCAATTGTCTTAAATATACTTGACATGAAGCTTTGAATCCAGAATAAAGACGTGTCGTGTCGGCTTGATCCAAGCTGTTAAATGCATCTGAATGAGTAACTATTAATCACCAGTCTACATGGCCCTCAATGTATTTATTATTATTATTATTGTTTTAATATATATAGAATGTGTGTATGTATGTATGTATGCATGTAAAAAAAAACCTCCGTGGGTGGTCTTGTCCCTTTTTCGAAGCTCGGGTCCTCTACCAGAGGTCAGGGAGCTTGAGGGTTCTCATGCCTCTGTGCTGTCCTTCAGACCGGCCCGCTCTAGCCATTGGTAGGATTTCTTGATATCAGCCACTTCAGTTATGTTCCGGTGGTGCATCCCACGTAGGGGCTTGGCCTCCCATGATGGTCCCTCCTCCAGCACCTCATCCTCTGTTCCCCATTGAGTCATTCACTGAGCATGTCATCTGTTGGGACCTTGTCCTTGATGTACTTGTGGATCTTGGAAGTTTCATCCTTGATCACACTCACTAGTCCACGGCCTCCTTCCTCACGGCCAGTGTAGTCTGAGGGTGCTGGATTTTGGGTGAAACCAAATTTTTAAGTTGCCCAATACTTATTGTCCTCACTGTATATAGTGAAAGAGTGTGGTAAAATCATTGGGACTCATTGGGAGTGCAATGGTATCTTGAACCTGTTTAAAACAAGGTCGGTGACCAAAGCCAGAAAGATTCTGGCCCTGCCCTCTGGCAGGAGCTTCACCGTGCCCAAATGTAGGACCAATAGATTGAGAAACTCTTTTATCCCCACAGCTATTGGCCTTCTCAACAACTCTTGAGAGCTTGTCACTGCTGCTCTTTACTTTACTTGTACTAATTTATTGCGTAACTGTATCCTGTTCTTAATTTAAAGATCTGCTTAAATAATGTGATGCTTTGTATTTGAATGTTTTTAAAATGATTGTTGGGCTAGAACTGCCCCTTGGGGATGGAATAAAGAAATCTACCTACCCCAGCTTTTAACACAACTCCTGAAGTAGTGTATTCACATGTATTTTATTTTATTTTTATTTTATTTTTTTACCTTTAGGCTAATCTCTCATGGATGCCTTACTGCAGCATGGTGTTGGTTTTTATTTTTATATTCTCTTTTGGAAGTGGACCAGGTAAGTCTCTTTAGCATTCAATAGTGAAAGTATAATAAATCACCATTCATCACTAAATTGCAGAGTTACATCAGTCTTTTCAGTAATTAGAAAATTTTACTAATCTCACCAATGGGAATTACTCATCTAAACTGGCTTGAACCTTGGTTGTTTTGCAGGTGGCGCTTCTACTCCTCTTCCAGGGGAGCTCTTCACGCAAACATACAAATCTGCTGCCTTCACTGTCGGGACATTTCTCAACTGGTCTGGCTTGTTCTGTGTGGGAATGCTCTTCCCCATTTTAGTCGTAAGCACTTTTACATTTGACTCACACAATTTGACATTGAAATTATGATTTTTCTGTTTTTCTTTTGCAGGAAAAAATAAATTACTTTTGTTTCTTAATATTTCTGTTTTTCTGTGTGTCCACTTGCTCGTATGTGGGGTTTTACTTTCCTGAGACCAAGAACCTGACACCTCTGGAGGTTGCTCTAGAGTTTAAGAAAATACACACCAAATCTAAAATGACGCATTCCAGTGAGCAAACCTGTCCCAATGGCACTGTATGTGAAACAAACCTCTGATGCATTTGTTTAATATGTATGTCTGTTATGGATTCTAACAATAAAAGTTTACACTAAATTGTACCTTAAAGTCAAATGTTTAACTCATGGATGTTATAGTTCTTTATGTAAATCATACTTCAATGCTTACCCCAGTGAGTACCAAACATTGGTATTGTAAAAATAGGTCCCAACACATTTTTAAAAGGAAGAGAAATAACATCTTTACTCTCAATTTACCCATCATGCCTAAAGAGCAACATATTTTTTTTTGGAGCTGAAATAACAGTTTGGGTAATAAAGCATGCTATCAAGAGATTAAAGAACAATGAGTCTCCAGGGAGTAACGGGTTCACCTCAGAGTGTTATAAAGCTTTAAAAGGCACTTAAAAGGCACTCCTACTTACTCCTCAGCTTTGAAAAACTCTAAAATCTGCTCTTAAAAAAACCCATTGTACTTGTAACTTGTAACAAATCCATCATATCTCTAATACCCAAAGAAGGGACCGAATCGAATGTGCCTCATATAGAGTTTATAGTCGATAACGGAAATGGCTTCAATTATTTTTACCAAACCAGAGCAAATATTGGTCCAAAGTCTGGATGCAAACTCATTCTCTCAATTATTTTGTGTAGTCCACATAAAGAATTGTCAAAAATTTTAGAAAAAAACTACACCCCTCTTTTCTCCACTATAAAGAAAGACCTTGAAAAATTGACTCTGATCCCATACTTAAATCTAAATTAAAGGATTGAAACTATTACAATGAATGTTTTGCCCAGATTACTCTAAATATATTCCAGACAATTGTGTTGACAAATGTGTTTTGGTTACTGCCCTGTTTTTCATAAATACTAGACTATGATCTTTGCGGCACAACAGACTGTCTTCAACACCGACATTCCATTAGAATGGATCCAGGATCTAAGACTTCAACAATGGAGATGATAAATGGATACCTGTGTAATGTACTTTTGGCTGAAGCAAAAAATCACAAAAAAATGTATGACAGGGACAAAGCCGAAAGTAAAGGACTGGACTGAATTAACTTTGGACATGTACAAAATGGAAAAACAAACTGACTTTCACCAGGCACTGGGACAGACGGGACAGATACAAAAAGCGACATTCAGACTTATTTTCCTTATTTATCTTTTATGTTGACAGATTACCACAATACAATCCCATACAATAAGCACGTGTAGGCCTGTCCTCAAGCAATGAAAAATATTGCTAAAACAATTAGCACAGGGGTGCCCACACTTTTTCAGCGTGCGATCCACTTTTAGATTCGGCGAAGCCTGAAGATCTACCTGTAGATTTATATTAATTTTTTAAATAAACAGCTATAGAAACATGTATAGACGTGCAATATAAAGCAGGGAAGAGAAAATCTGTTAATTGACTTGACTAGACCCATTCATACAGATGACCATTTTGAAAATAAAATAACTAGACTAAATATTAGAAGGTTGAGCTTATAAACCCTCCTCGGCCTGACTCCGCCTCCTGCTCCTTGGCCTGACTCCTCCTCCTGCTCCTCGGCCTGACTCCGCCTCCTGCTCCTTGGCTGACTCCTCCTTCCTCGGCCTGACTTCCGCCTCCTGCTCCTCGGCCTGACTCCGCCTTCTCCTCGGCCTGATTCCTCCTCTCCGGCCTGACGCGCCTCCTGCTCCTCGGCCTGACTCCGGCCTCTGCTCTCGCCTGACTCCGCCTCCTACTCCACGGCCTGACTGCGCCTCCTGCTCCTGGCCTGACTCTGCCTCCTGCTCCTCGGCCTGACTCCGCCTCCTGCTCCTCGGCTGACTCCGCTCTACTCCACGGCCTGACTGCGCCTCCTGCTCCTCGGCCTGACTCTGCCTCCTGCTCCTCGCCTGACTCCGCCTCCTGCTCCTCGCGCTGATTGTAACTCATGGTTCACTCGCGCTTTTGGGACCTCCATGTGCGCACCAGTTACATGTGCACATACTGTCACTTAGCGCCAGCCAATAAACTTTGCTTTGGTATCGACTGCCTCAGAGATCGACTGGTAGATCGCGATCATGGGCACCCCTGAATTAGCAAGAGCACAGAACAGGCTTGTTTTAGCTTTGTAGTTTATTTAAACTCATCAAATTGCTGTTACCCTACATTTATTCCCTCAGCTACAAAATAGTGGTTATAACAAAGGAGAAGGAGTTTTTCAAAACGTGCATCTGAAAGTTTATTTCTTTGGCGTGAGGACATGACTTCCAGTCTCTAGCTGCGCAGTGTGCATGCTCACAACACGCCGAGCTCTGGATTGCAGTGAGAAAATGAGACCTAACCAAAATTAACTCGTGACTGAAAAAGTAACTTGGGGAGTACTAGGTTACATGGGTGCACAAAACTAACGTGTTACATTCCTCATTACTCTAAAAAGTAATTTGAGTACTCTAACGCGTCACCAGGAACGCGTTTCACCCAACTCTGCTAAATGGAAAAACATTCCATAACAACTTTTATGTCAGGAACATAAGTACATGAGGTGTTCCTCAAAGTCATGTCCACTTCAATTCAATAAAATTTATTTTTGTAACGCCCACAATCACAACAGTGGTTCCTCGAGGGGCAACAGTGAAAAACAGAATAAAAACAGAATAAACAATGTTCATAGGACTTGGTGATGTCCCAGCTCACCGTGTCCTTAGACCCTCCTTCTCGGCCAGGAAAAACTACCAAACCTCTTTGGAAAAGTAGAAACCTGTAGGAGTTCCACAGTGAAGGAGAGATCCGACTCCCTCGACGGACAGGCGGACGTGCCTCAATATGCAGATACACGGTGGAGCTGGACCCACTCAGGAGGAGAACCAATTCTTCGAGGCCGATGAAGAACCGTTCATATGGAGTAGAGACCGTTCCAGGCAGACCGTTTCTCCAGGCAGTTGAGGAGCATCTGGATCCACAGGTCATCGATGTGCCTGCTCCACTCCCGTCAGGAAGTGGGAGAAAAAGAAGGAAAAGCAATGAACAAATTGCAAGTGAAATTAAATGTTAAATATTGTTTGATAGAAAAGTAGTAAGAAGCAGAGGATAGTGCTCAAGCTGCCATACTTCCCCCAGTATAGAAATCCAGAATTTGAGAGCGAAGTGCTCTGTTTGGATGATAAGGTACTATAGCCTCTTTGAGGTAGGATGGGGCCAGGTCATTATGGCTTTGTAAGTCAGGAGGAGGATTTTGAATTTGATTCTAAACTCGACAGGGAGCCAGTGAAGAGACTGAGCACCGGCGTAATGTGCTCTCTTCTTTTAGTTCCTGTTAGTAATCTTGCTGCAGCATTTTGAACCAGTTGAAAGCTTTTTATGGAACTTTTTGGACATGCTGCAAGCAGGGAGATTACACTAGTCTAATCTAGATGTTACAAACGCATGGACAAGTTTTTCAGCATCGCTTTTAGGCAAGCTTTGCTATATTGCGCAGATGGAAATGGGCTGTTTTACAGGCTTGATTTATGTGCACTTTGAATGAGAGCTCTTGATCAAATAAGACCCCAAGGTTTCTTACAGTAGAACTGGAGGCTACACTGACGTTGTCCAGTTGACTATCTGCTCAGATAAAGCGTCTCGTAGACGTTTAGGGCCTAGTACAATGACCTCGGTTTTTTCAGGGTTACGAAGCAGATAATTAAGTGTACTTTAGGTCTTTATGTCCTACATACAAGCACTAACTAAGTCTGTGTACTCATCTGCATAGCAGTGGAAGTTAATGCCATGTTTTTCTGATAATGTTACCAAACGGCAGCATATAAATAGTAAACAGAACTGGTCCGAGTTCTGAACCTTGTGGCACACCGTAGGTTACTTTAGAACAGGGGGAGGAGCTCTGGTTTACATGAACAAACTGGTATCCGATAGGTAGGGTTTAAACCAGTTGAGGGCGGGGCCTCTGACACCTACATCACATTCTAACCTCTGCAGTAGAATGTTGTGGTCGATGGTGTCGAACGCTGCATTGAGGCCAATAGAACCAGGATTGAGCCAGTCCATCGTCAGCAGCTAATAACAAATCATTTGTGACTTTAACTAGTGCAGTTTCAGTGCTGTGATGGGCTCTGAACCCTGACTGGAAAACTTAAGAATAAGTTATTGTCCTGTAGATGGCAACAAAGCTGTTTAACTACAACTCTTTCAAGGATTTTAGAGACAAACGGTTTGAAATAGGTCTGTAGTTTATCAACTGTCAGGATCAAGATTAGGCTTTTTCAGAAGCGGTTTAATGACTGCATGTTTGAAGGACTGTGGAACATAACCACTTTTTTTGTGTATTATATTAAGAATAGAATCTATAATTAGGGGGAGAATGTCTTTGAGGAGTCTGCTTGGAATCGGGTCTAGAATACAAGATGACGTTTTAGAGGACATAATGGCTGAAGTTACTGAAGTGTTACTGATGGATTTATATGGGACACTAGTTTTACAGCTTGGGCTTGTTCAGGGCTAATAGTGGGAGTAATTTCCTCTAATTTATCTCTGATTGTTTTTATTTTATTCTTAAAAAATAGAAGAAAATCATCAGAGCTGAGAGTGGTGGGGATTGAGGGCTAGCCTGGCTACAGTGCTGAAAAGATATTTGAATAGTATCTGGTTTGGGCCTTAGGCAGAGCCTGATTTTCCACTTCAAGTCAGGATTCAAAGTGAAGAGGTGTAACAGAGATGCAGTTTTCTGTTTTTTCTAAATTGTTATCAGTCAGTGTGCGTAAACTCAGGGTTTATAGATGGTTATCAGAAGAGTTGCAGTGCATTCAGAGTGTCCAGCTGCATCATAGATTAATTTACATACAAGGTCCGGCCATTATTTAAAAGCAATTAGAAGAGAAATCAATGTTTAAAGTAGATCGTTTAAACCACCACAGTGGCAATATTTAAATGGTTAAATTAACAATCAATTTTTTAAAAATCCAGTAATTTCAGTGTTTTCTGTATGAGCGCAGCAAGGCTTAGAAACTCCTACTTCTTACGCAGACATGCAGCCTTGTCACACACGTGAGTGTGTGTGTCTCTCTGATAACACAATCTCCTCAAATTTAAAAGCCTTTAACAGCGATGACATGCATGGTGTGTCCCCCCAGTCCTCACCATGAGAACAGAGGGGAGGAGCCTGCAGCTGCAACTAAAACAGAAAAACATCCAGATGCCCTTTAACATAAGGACACGTTTGGAGGGATGTGCAAGCACTAGTAAAGCCTAACTGCACTCATTAGGACAAGGCCAAGAGGCTGCTCGCGATGGCCACAATGGACACTGACGTCAGCATGTCTCCTGAGGAGCCCAGGACCAAAAGGATCTACCAGCAAAAGTGAGTCCTTGCCACAATGCCAAAGGCCTTAGACCAACATGTTTATCAGCTTTCATGAACAGTGTAAATGTTGTCAGAGGACTTTTGCTGTGTTATTTCACATCTCTTGTGTCATGTTTTAGTCAATCAATAAGGCGAATCCTAAAAGTGCTTCTGTTTACAGTTTAGTAAAGTTTACGTCTTGTTGTCATAAAACCCTAGATGAATCATTTATATTATTAAACTGTATATAGTAACACCAATAACACTGACGTACAGTAAATCAGCACAAGACGGCTGCTTTTAAAAAAGTAATAATTGCCTCTGTGAAAGTGGAGCTGGAGAGAGCTAGAGACTTTGGGCGTGATAACATCTTAGCCTCCACCCAAGCACACTTAAGGACAAAACAGCAGGGAAATTACAGCTAAATGTCAAAAAGAAAATCCCAGCAAAATGTTTTAATTCAACTCTAAATCTTAAGACCATTGCCTTTAAAAGTAAAAAAAAAAGAAAGTAAAGTATTTCTAAAATGCTGGGTGAATGATACTCCATGTGTTGAAGACTATACAAATGGCATCAGTGGAACTAACCATTTCATGAAATCCCCTTGTTATCAATCCCCAAATGTTTCCAATGTGGTTCTTATAGAATGGCAATCTTTTCCAAAAGAAAGCAGTGTGAGGTTTAGTGTTGTCCTGTTGAATGATCCAGTCACAGGAGGAGGACCTGCAGAAGAATTCCCTAAATCAGGGGTGTCAAACATAAGGCCCACAAATCATTTCTAATTTATATTTACCGTATTAATTCCGGATCAAAATATATATATTTTGATTCACCAAATAAAAACCAGTGCAAAACCTGGAGAGATCAGAAGCCACAGGTAAAAACACAGATGAGAGTGTAATGCGACTGAAGGGTTGGACACAGTGAATTAGAGCTGTGCTCAATAAATCCATATCGTGATACATCGTGACGGACTTCTTGGCAATACGTGTATCGATACAGAGATGCGTATCGTGATACTTTTTAACAACATTAAGTCATTAAAAAGTGCAGAGTTCTACACTTCTGAACCTATAAACTAACGCATCAAGGCTAAATCTGAGGAGCTGAAAATGTGACTTCATCATAGGACAGTTGTTGACAGAAATCATATCCTGCTGCTGATATATGAATATGGACTCAAAGTATTTCATATTCTGCAGATTTGTGCAACAGTGTCCACAAATAACTATTATTAAACTATATAAAACTATTTAAGTTTTAGTCAGACAGACCTCTGGAACCTCCTACTTAGCACATGGGTTATTTACTACCACTTAACTGTTTTGGTCCTTAACTCTCAGTGATTTCTGAAATAAGAATTTTAAAAATGAATACCAGTACTCTCACTGGAATTAGTCTCAGCTGGTCAGTCTTAACAAGGCATCTATGGGGCTTGTGAAGTTAAGATGTATGGCTTATGCAACAATTCTGCCACACTCAAAAACAATTTTGGTGAATGCCTCACAGAAAGTACACATTTAGCACAAATTCAGACATTTAAAGGCTATGGTCACACTAGGTTTTGGAGAGTTTTATACCACAAAGACCAATAAACTTGGAACAGTAGAGAATGCTACTAAAACGCCATGTGAAAAAAAATAAAAAAATAAAAAAATAAAACCTAAACTGTAACTATGTCTCATTTATTGTAAGTGTTAAACACTGTAAATGCATGTTGTGTGTATTGTGATTGTGTACAGGATTTTTGTGAACAGAAGTTTGACACTAGAAAACATCAAATGCTATGGTTTTGATATGGACTACACATTGGCAAGTATGTAAAAAAAAAAGCAAGTAAACCACTGTGCGTAAACAACTTGTAATGGATGATTTTTGCCTCAGTTTACAAGTCACCTGACTTTGAGAACTTGGGTTATGAGATGATCAGAGACAGACTGGTGTCCATGGGTTACCCTCACGAGCTGCTGCGCTACACCTACGACCCCAGCTTCCCCACACGGTACTCCGCACTTGCACACAACACAAGCTCTGGAGGACTCTAAATAAATAAGTAAATAAATGAATAAGGCAACTGGAGGCAAAAGTGAATTAGAAAATAATGTGATTTCTATGGAGAAACTGGGATTAAGAATATAACAAAATATAAAAAAATTAAGGGGGTTTTGTCAAATGAAAACCACTCAGATGAGTGATATCAGAGCCTGGTTTAAAGGTATTTATTTAATATTGTATTTTACATTATTTGTTTATTTATTAGATATTATGACGGACAATTTGCAATTTTGATGAAGGCAAAAGTCAGATGTTTAGGTTTTACTTGAGTACCCACATACTTTTTCATTTGATCTACAGATATATTACATACAATACCCCAAATACAGTACCGGTAATACGTTTTGTGATGCGCAAATGCAATTTTGAGGTTAGAAATTTTTATTTTTTCCATCTTTTATAATGGAAAAGCAAACTAACTAACACTTCTATCCTAGAAAAAAGTGTTTAGATGTCAGTTAATCTTTGAAAATGTGATATGGTTTATTTAATTTTTCCTCCAGTTGCCTCCATTTATCTGTACAACATCTAATTACTCAGGTCTCAAAAGTATTATGTTTTTGTTTCCATCAGAGGTTTGGTGATTGACACGACATATGGCAATCTCCTCAAAGTGGATTCAAATGGGAATATTTTGGTCTGCTCTCATGGCTTCTACTTTCTAAAAGGGTAAAGAGTGTCACATTATACGTTTGTATTTGCACTGTTCTCATTAACCGAATATCTGTTGTTATTGTTGATTTCAAATGTTTTCTAGGTACGACATTATAAAATATTATCCCAACAAGTTTATTCAGAGGCATGACACTGACCGCTTCTACAATCTCAACACTCTCTTCAATCTGTCTGGTAAAACTGATACTTCATCATTTTATTTTTCTTTGCAAATCTGTACAAAGTCTGTTATTTGTTCTGAGACTTAAGTTTAAAAAATCCAACTTTAACTGAGGCCTGAGGTTTGTTTCATAAAACTCATTTACTTTCTAAGCTAGACTCAAATGGCCAAGTGTGACTTACTTTGTTGTCATAAAACTCACTGCGAGTGTCACTCAGTTGCTATGGCAATTTAGACTGGTCTAGAGCAGACTTAAAGACTAAGTCTGAACACAGGATTTTTTTGGCCCATATGACTTTATTAGACAGGACAGCTGAGTGTGAAATGGGCATGAGAGAGAAGGGGGGACATGCAGTAAACTGTTAGAGTCAGGATTCAAACGCTGCGGCTGGCTGCACTTGGAGTCTAGCATGTGTACTGCCGCCTTAACCACTCAACCACCAGGCAGCACTGCATTTTTGAGAGGAAAAAATATGGAGGTGGGCTTGTCTTAAAGGGGTTTTGGAGGAGGTGTGCGGGTCTTAAAGGGGTTTTGGAGGAGGTGTGAGGGTCTTAAAGGAGTTTTGGTGGAGGTGTGCAGGTCTAAAAGGGGTTTTGGAGGAGGTGTGCGTTTCTTAAAGGGGTTTTGGTGGAGGTGTGTGGGTCTAAAAGGGGTTTTGGTGGAGGTGTGCAGGTCTAAAAGGGGTTTTGCTGGAGGTGTGCAGGTCTAAAAGGGGTTTTGCTGGAGGTGTGCAGGTCTAAAAGGGGTTTTGGTGGAGTGGTGGAGGTGGTGCAGGTCTAAAAGGGGTTTTGGTGGAGGTGTGCGTGTTTAAAGGGGTTTTGGTAGAGGTGGGCATGTCTTAAATGGGTTTAGGTGGAAGTGGGCGCCTCTTACGTTACACTGAAATTTGAAATCGTGACATCCTGAGCGAGACAGGTGAAACAGAATAAGCTTGAACTCCCGTGTTTATGCTCAGTCAAGAAAGAAGTTGGGCAGAAAGTCTGCCTTTACTGAACAAGTTTAGTGACACATCCCCCTGGAACCTTTATCTTAACCGTTTTATTTTATTGGGTTCCCAGTCTGTATTAAAATGCTACAATTTTAAAACTGGAGAGAGTGAATTAAAGTTTGTGTAAAGCCATAACTGTAATGTTAATAGTTTACTAAATAAAATTGTTATTGTAATCTCAAGAGTGCACCTAAAAATGAGCCCCATGTCAACTGTCCTTACCTCTACAGAGACGTACATCTACTCCTGCCTCGTGGACTTTTTCACAAGAAACACCAGATATGAAAAGTTAGTGAAGCTGCTTTTATCTTTGCCCATTTCCAACACACTCCGTAAAAGATAAACTGTAAAGAATGGATCTTTCTGTTTTTTGACTTGTGTGATTGCAGCCGCACCACAGGTTTCCAACATGGCGACCTGATGATGACCTTCAGAAGCATGTTTCAGGTGTCCGAGATGCTATGGACTACATTCATGACAAAGTAATTTTGAAATATATATATGTATGGTATGTATGTGTGTTGTGTATGGTATATATATATATATATATATATATATATATATATATATATATATATATATATATATATATATATATATATATATATATATATACATACATACAACTTACTTTCAGGGTGTCCTTAAGGAACAAACTATAAAGAATTTGGAGAAGTACGTAGAAACAAATGTGAGTAATTATTATATATTATTGCTTGGATTTTTTTTGTTTTTAAGTTGTTTATTTATTTATGTTTTTGTTTTTTTTGTTTTTTTAAAGCAAAATCTTCCTTTTTTCTTAACAAGAGTTAAAGAGGTGGCCAAAGTGTTTTTGGCAACAAACAGTGACTACAATTACACACAAGTGAGTTTTCTTAAGTAAAAAAAAAACAGTAATGAAATCCATTCTAATTCCACATGTAACATCCTGTGTTTGTGCAGGCTATTATGAAATACCTCTTAGAGACTACAGTTAAGGTGAGAAAATTACAATAACATGTGCCAGTGTCTGATGTCGAGTCAGCTGTATAGTTTTATATTTCTCTTAGCCTGGCAGTCCCAGAAAACCTTGGCGTTCCTACTTTGATCTTATTGTTGTTGACACGAGGAAGCCACAGTTCTTTGGAGAGGGAACAGTTCTGAGACAAGTGGACACGGTGTGAATACAGTTGTTATTATTATCAGAAATATGTTTATATCTAGACAATATATAAGCAGAAATATGATGGTTCTTGTGTTCACACAGGACACAGGAAAACTGCGTATTGGGACCTACACAGGGGACCTTCAGCACGGGACAGTGTACTCCGGAGGTAGTAACATGATAGGATGTTAAGAACGTTTAAAAGTAACTTTGTTTAATGTCAAATTAAATCACACTGTGAACAGAGAACAGTTGGGCAACTGACGACATAGATTCTTGTTTAGATTGCATGTCTGTGTGTCTTTAGGTTCCTCAGACATTATCTGTGATCTGCTAAATATCAAGGGGAAGGACATCCTTTATGTTGGAGACCATATCTTTGGTGATATCCTCAAATCCAAGAAGCGACAGGGCTGGAAGACTTTCCTGGTGGTACCTGAGCTCAGTAAAGAGCTAGAGGTGTGGGAGAAGAAGAAAGGTAAGGGAACTAAACTAAAGGTCACAATATTTCTAAATGTAACATCTGTGTGTTAGGTCTGTTTGAGGAGCTCAAGCGTCTGGACATCTTCTTAGCAGAGCTTCACAAGTGAGATCATGAACACTCCCATGTTAATAGCCCACTACATTCAATTGCTGAAATGTGTCAGAGTGTGTGGTAAGATTGGAACCCTTAAATTGTATAACACAGTATTTATAATACAGTATTTGCCACAGAAAAATGCAAAATATGATGAAACAAAACAACTTATGTAATATTTTTTTCATGGAAAGAAACGTGGACAGCACAGATCCAGAGATTCTTGCCATTCAGTACCGAATGAAGGTACGTTTTTGATCCTGAACACACAAATATGAACTATATCCACATTAAGGATTATGTCAAAGCCATTGTTAGATCACGTGACCATGTTTCTAACACTATGAAGCTGATTTGACTGTGCTTTTGACTGAACATTGGTCTCAGTTGCTGACCTATAGAATGGACGTAGCCTACAGTCAGATGGGCAGCCTGCTGCGCAGTGGAGCCAGACAAAGCCTCTTCGCCAGTCAGCTAATTAGATATGCTGATTTATACTCCACCAGCTGTATCAACCTACTGTTCTACCCACTCAATTACCTCTTCCTGGCCCCTCCAGTCCTGGTGAGTTTCCCCCTGTAGCACAATCCCGCTCAACTAAACTACTTTTCATCACAGTTCATCTTCTCTTTCAGATGGCCCATGAAATGACTTCTACAGACGACGCCCCAGACTCTTACCAGCTTTTTGGAACACAACAACAGTAACAAAACCGCCTTTTATTATATCACATGTGGCTGAAAAATACAATCAACCGTCCTTAATCCTTATTGGGCTAATATCCCTTAAGTTCAAATGCTAGTTCTTAAAGGCAAATAGCTCCCTCTGCTGGACACAGGCCTTTAACAAACACACGGTGTTTGTTCGTTTTTAATATACAATTGGCCAATATACCATTAGCATTTGCATTGAACATTATATATTTCAAAATGTGCTTGCTAGCGATTGATCAACGAGAATTGATATTGATAATAACGTATTGATATCAAGGACTTAGCAAGGAAACCATCTTATTATCCAAGTATTTTCTAAATGTATATTTTATTTGTGTTTATTTGTGTGTTAAATTTTCCTCTGTTGCCTTTTATTTTTATTTGTTTATTTTTTATCTAGACTATTCCTTTTGATCTGGATTATTGTCTTATTTTATTTATTTATTATTTTACTCTGTTTTCATTATGGTTTAAGGTTATTTTATGGTTTATTTACTGTTGACCAGTTGGTTTTATTTAACTTGTGCAAGCACTTTGGAAACGGCTTTTGTTTTAAAATGTGCTATAGAAATAAAGTGGATTGGATTCTAAATCGGTCCATGTAGTGCAGTCTGCTTCTTCCCCAGCAGGTGTCAGTGTGTCCCATCAGGGCCAGTGTTCTGCACTCCAACGTGAAATGAATGCACAAGTATTTATTATTGATAATGGGTCGAATACATTTGTATAAAATATGCAGTGTGTTGAACCGTTTCTCTGTGTTTTCTGTAGCTGGAGTGTGGGGCAGACAGACACCTGCTGCTATCTGCTGAGCTGCTCCATCAGACTAAACTTTACCAGAACACGGTGTTCAGGAATTTGCTGTTTCTAAATCTCTGCCGGCACTTTTCTCAATAAGAACATGAATACAAGCACAGACCAGCAGGGCGGAACATCAACTGTTGTTCTCACGGTCTCAGACAGATAGAGCAGAAGTGTAAATGGTGATTGGCTCCATGCAGCATCATTCATAGTTAAGAGATCAAAGAGTAATTAAAGCTAATTGTATGTGTAAATATATAGACGGTGCTCTTTGAGACTGTTGGGTGAATACAGGTCAAGCTGAGAGGATGTACCCCTTGCACACACTGCCACCTCCTCCTGTTTCCAGGATGATTTCATTTCCTCAGGGCTATTTTAGCTCTTCACTCATCACTGTGTTCTTCACCTGGATAAACTGTTGCTTGTGGCTCATTGTGTAAGTTTTGCAGTGGGGCTCATCCGTACGGACAAAGTTTATCTTCATGGACAATAGTCTCAGTGAAAAGCTGAGAAAGCTGGGGCACTCACTTTGTTTTATCAGCTGCTTTGATAAATTCAGGCACACAGAAAGGTCTTCATTTCTCTGAACTCTGACCTTGTACTAAAAGTGTCTTGCACCTGCATCAATCTTTCAAAAAAGGGAAATCCTTTTTTCCAACCGTTGTTTTAAAATCAAAAGCTTTATTGGATTTGTTTGTCTTTTATTAATGTATACTTTTCAAACATACACGTATTTTAAAGCTGTTCCTCTGATCAACACAACCAGATCTGTAGAAGCAAATCAAGTTTAGTTTATATTTGAAAACTAAACTTGGTAGCTTGGGCCTTTACACAGGCCCAGGCTTAACTTTTCAAGTTGGAAATCATAAATCATTCTATTAAAAGAGGCTTTATTCATGGAACTATGTTGTGGTAGTCTATGTTATAATTAGATTTTTTTTCCCCTTTTTTTGATGGTGGGGGATATTCATTTACTAAATGTGATCAGTTTGCAATAATTTGTCATTTTTTTAATTCACAAATTAAATGCACAAGTGTACAAACAAGCTTTTTCTCCCATTTCTTTATTTATTGAAAATGAAAATAAGACATAATTGGACAGTAGTTGTTTTCCTGGCTGTTGGTTTGCCTAAGGTGTGCTCCTGAGGCCACAGCGCGCACCCAGGCCACAGTGGAGCTGTAATGCGCTGCAGATGTCACTATGCATCCCTCACATGAAACGCTGGTGTGAGGCACCGCTGACATGTTGGCTCTGCACTACTCTCTGCGCTCAGATAACCGGCCCCCATTCCACACATTCCACCATTTCCCAGCAAGCATTGCAAGCAAGCCTAAACAAGTCACGTTCTTTACCCGGGCTGAATTTCACACAAGTCAAGTGATTGTGTTTCTTTCAAAACCTCTGTGAAGTCAACTTTTACACACTTTGAAAAACCTTTATTAGAGCCAGGCAGGAGTCAGATCACCTGAACAGCTGCAACCAGTCCTCTTTACTTCCTGTCCTGTTTTTAATAATTACTTAAGTGTCACTGCAGCCGGACTTTGGTTAAACATTTGCACCAACAAGCTTCACTAGCGCCCATAAAAAGAAACAGGAGGGAGTTAGCTGAAGGTTGACACCGAAAGATGGGAAAAGATGGGAAGAAAGCAGAGGCCTGCTCCTACATTCCTTGCTGAGGTCCCTTCCCCCCTCGACCTGCTGCAACCATGAGGATGCTCACCCCCCACAGCCCCCGCCCACTGGTCAGTTTGATGACAAAACACACACAGGTGAAGACACACACAAGAATGCACTGACAAAGTCCACAGTAGAGACTTACAGGGCAGTCAAGTTTGAGCACTTTTTTTAAAAAACCCAAATGGTGTGAATCATTAAGAATGTTCTCTACTGACTTGATTATTGCACATGAAAGTATTTCAGATTCTACTGATTTATATTGAAATATATTGTTATTTAACTGTTGAATGCCTTTCATGCACATTTTGTGTTACCACACTTTATTAGCTACTTTAGTCCTAAAGCTAATCAAAATAAATAATGACTTACATTTTTATTTCAAAGAAAAGCAAAGGGACACAGCCCTGGACAATACCGTCAAAATTGTAACTTGAGACACAGGATATGCTCTTGTTTTTACTTTTTCTATTCTTGGTGTGTGCCGGAGGCCTTCTGGCAATGTAGGTTGAAAAATGTCAGCAATGTGGTATGTTGCTCATAAAGGTGCATGCACTTTTAAATTAGAGTGAGCAAAGTGGACAAAGTGTCTTCTGTAAATACAAGCTAAGCAAACAGTGCAGGGGGCTCTGCTGTGTGCCACCAGCTGCTGTCAGCCATCAGTCACAGGCTGTGGTTCATTAGAAAACTCATCTTTTGATAAAATAAGTACAGTATGAGCTCAGGCCAAATGCTATGACAATACTATTGCACTGCTAGAATGGATGGTACAGTAGTGCAACATTGTCAAAGCAGCTGACCTCAGCATGTGTCAGCACGTGGACGCAGGGACCGCCATTCCTCACTAGCAAAGTCCAATTACACTTAAATGAGCCACAATTTGTGTCCCAAAAGTTGTAATTAGACCTTACTAAATGCGTTGTATTACCAGTTGTTGTTAATAAAACCTTAATGTAAAATTTCTATTGAAAAACTCGAACAGGTTTGATGAGATGGTGATGGGTTCAAGGCAGTCATTAAGTCTCTGTTTTATCAGCCAATGCCCTTTTAATATTGCACTGCTCACCCCAATGTTCAGTAGTGCAACAGAAAAAGGGCGCTGGACAACAACATCTCCACTGCCTCTGCACCCAATGGAAGTAGTCATCTTTTTCCACAAGAGTACTTTTCTAAGAAGTCCTTTAGCTGGAAGTCAGAGAACCTATTTTACAAAGACTTGACAAATGCCACTGTCCTGCCTACTGGAGTCAAATAAACTTCCTACATTAAACAGCGTTGGTTACTCTCACCCTGGGAGAATGGGAATTTCCCAGCATGTGGGCCCATACCATTCTCTACAGTGAATGACATGCATTCTAATTTGGGGGGAAATGGGAGGCTGGGCGTAGGGAGGGGGGTTGAGGGAGCCAAAGGCTGTCCACACCTAAAGCAGCCATACCACTAAAGAATAAACCACATAATTCTCGTTATACAACGATTTTCTTGCACCAAACTTTGGTAAAGTTACTTTATTCCCAATAAGCCAAAGTTAAATGTTGAAAAAAGACGTTTGAAGCACAGTGTTCGCTTGCAAGTTTGCACAGTTACTGCGCTGTTACACAACCTACACAATCTATACCATTAGAGCGAGGAAAAAAACGCAGCAGGCTAAGGTTTCCGGAGCCCTCTTTAGTTGTTTTTCTCAACCAATTATACGCACAAGACCCTTAAAATAGCACCAATGCGATGCATAATGTACACAATGTACCTGTTCTTTACATTTATCTACCTTATAGACGATATTGACAGGCCTCTAGGCCTTTTACGCTGTGCTCTTCCAGCTCACACTACACTGACGACTTGTTAGATTGCACAACAGCGCATGAGACCAACGTGTAGCCTATTCAAATGAAGATACACAAATGCACGGTGCAAACGAGAACATAGAGAAGATACGAGGCAATGGTGCGTAAGGTGTCCACAAAGCACGCACCGCGTCCACGTGAGTTTTGTAGCAAGCTTCCAACCTCAACTCTCGTTTGTGGAAATAAGCTCTCGATCCTGGTGCAACTTCCAAGTTTGCTTGTGGCAGCGGAGCCTGAGCAGGCTACAAGTGGAACGGGCAGACCCTCTCTCTCCAGCACGCATAGTATGTGGCCATGGGAGGGACGATCCGTTACAAGCACAAGAGCAGAAGGAAAAAGTTGTCCATAAAACAAAGAAAAGCTGCGTTACGCACAAACCGCACCGGGCGCAGCGCTGTTTCTTGGCTCCTCGGCGCCACAGCTCCGGGAAAGCTTTTCAATCGGAGCTGAGAGGCGCCGCAGCCTGAATAGCTCGGAGAAGGCTTGCAGTGCTCCACACGGCCTCCAGATCCGGACTCCATCTTTGACTACTTGACATTCAGAGGCTGCCGGAGCGGATTCCTCGTTTGCATGCCTCCCGCTGATTGGCCTCTCCCTGCGCTAGTCTTTGCTGTTTGTCCATCCATTGGTTTGTGCGCGGCGTGTTGGACGTGCGCTGCGCCGCGTTGATTGGCTGGACGCGAGCGGCGCGTCACCGCGCGCGGCGAATACCTGATTAACTGTGTCCCATTCACAAATTTCTCTGAACTCAGACCCTGTAACAAACTAATTATTACACTGGACAGTGCCGAGGGGGCTGTGTGCGGCTCAGGCAGATTGAAATGTAGCAGAAGGAACAATTCTCACAAAACGCGTGAATGATCAGGTTCTAATAGTCAAAGATAAAGTCAATACAATTGACCAGCTGTTCCGTTTAAGATCACCTTTCATTTAAGGCTAAGGCGACTTAGGGTGCTTTCACAATAGCACAATCACCAGTTCAAAATTGAGACTAAACCTGGACTAGATCAGGATTTAACAAGGACTAGAACGGGACCAAACAAAGTCCATATCAGAACCAAAATGGGTTCAATTTAGAAAAAAAGAAGAAAAAAAAAAAAAGAGTTACTGTCGGAGATCTGTACTGAAGTATTTCGTTATAGAGGCTAGAACAGTGTCACAGCTTGGTTCCAGGGGTTTAGGTTATGAATAACTGGATTATTAGAAACTTAATTTCAGTAAATAGGCCTATACTTATTCTTAATGTTTCCTTTAGTGTGTTTTTAAATTCTGGCAAAGTTTCTTGCTTTTAATACATGAGACATTTTCTTGGGACAGTTATCTCAACATGCGCACTATTAAATATGTAGGAATTATGTATAAGTTTTAAAAATACATTTAGGAGTAGTACTTAAAGAACATGACAGGTTTTAAAGTTTTTCGAATTATTGCTTTGTTTTGTGTGTTAAAACCAGTGGTAAATATTTATCATAGTTTTACATTAGTTAAATGTCAATTTATGGGGGGGGGGGGGGGGGGGGGGGGGGGGATTATAAAAACGTTTGAAAATAGTTCTAAAAGTTCTAAAATTAAACCAAAACGCAGGGGGATCACATTGGTCTTTATTTGTAAATAATAATTATTGTGTAAATTAGAGAATTGTTTCCAGTACGGTTGCCAGGTAACAGTGACAGTACTCTATCAAAATCCACAAAAATGAATTATTTAACAATATTAAAAACACTTTTAATAGGCTGTAATGATGACAGCAGTTGCTTAAACTCTGGTAAAATGTTTTATATTATTTATTTGCTTGCATTGAAAAGTGAGAGAAGCAGGAGACGTGTAATTTCCCCAATTTAGAACAATTAAGTATTTGTTAAAACATGCATTTAAAACATGATTGTACAGCAACAACCTAAAAATGAAATCATCATAAAAATGTGCATACACTTTTTGTATAATCTTAAATATAACTGTGACTATATTTGACTAAATAGTTTAACCTGTCATATGAACTTTAAATGCACTGGACAACTTTTTACATCTTGAAAACCAACTTTTATTAATAAATTACTGTCGTCATGTGCCAGATGATAAATGGTCGCATTTATATAGCGAGATGATATGGATGATGATCTGATCTAATACATGAAAGCCCTCACAGTTTCTCTATCTTCTTAACCCTCTCCTGGTTTATACTGGGTGGCTTTCTGAAGGTCTGAGAGGTGCTGCACCCTCGGGTGATGGCCCTTGGTCCAGAGCACGCCTCGGAGCTTTGATTGACACCGAGCAGAATGTAGTGGCCTGTGAAATCTGGCATTCCTGGCCAGAGGAGCTGAAGTAATGGCATTATCCAGTGGGACAGGGCCCACCACTCCCCACTCTGAAGGATCTGATTGTGCAGCCAGTCGCAAAGAAAGCTGTTTGATGTGGGGGCGGGGTCTGCACGTCCCGTTTGGGACACGACAGAGTTTCACACACAGTTCACCTCCGAGATCAGAGACATTTACTAATCTAATTATACAGTGTCATCGTCCGTCCCAAACTGTATTGCACACCTTCTGTCCTGGAGTCCTGTCTCAGTCCAACGACAGCAAAAGCTACACTTTACATGCTTTCACATCAAACCACACTCAAACTGTCCTAGATTTCAGTTTCAAAGTCTAACTATTGATAAATGTACATGTAACTGAGGAGAGACTAAATTATATTTATATAACATCAAGAAAACTCTGACATTAAAGACATAAAAGAAATGCAGGCCTTCAATTACATTTCTGTGTCTTTATGCTGCCATTAAATTACTTTCCGTTGTTTTAAATCACACAGAAAAACAGGCAAGTATCGGTTGTAATTATTTGTTTTACTTTTAGCTGCAATAATTCAAAGTGGTTTATATATACACGCACACACACACACACACACACACACACACACACACACACATACATGCATACGTATAAAATCTGTCACTATTTTTGTTGCTGAGAATTTTTTCCACCAAATTATTCGCAAACGTTTTCTGATGAGATTTATAATGCTGGAGTTAGTACATTATAGATGGTGTTACTTTTTGTGTTAGTTTGTGTAAATTACAGATTTGTTTAACTTCATCCATTCATTTCCAACAGTTTTGAACTATGAAAAAGGTTTATTCCATTTTTATTTTGGAGATGTTTGAAATAACAAATATACAATTGTGTTTACACTTTTCTGTTTGGGTATCTCAGTAATTAGTTCAAGATTTGGATGGGTGAGAAAGTAAATGTTCTACGGATGTGGAGTCTACAAAAAATAACAAAAAGTTAGAATGTTTCTGGTAAACATTTGAGCCTAACAGTTTCCCTGTGGATAAACCCTTTTGCAGTGTCAGTGGAGAACAGCCGAGGTGTTGGGCAGGAGTCAGACTACGAGTCAGTGATACTATTTGCGGTTAGTGTTTGTGTGAGTGAGGGGTCCCACACAGCCCAGGCTAAGAGTAGGGGCCCTCTGCTGCCGCTGCCTATGGGATGTCCCTGGGGCTGCTCCAAAAAGGCTTTTAAACATGGGCCGTATTGTTCCTTCACCTCTCTCTTTTTTTCCCTACAAACCTCCCATCCTCCGAAAACGTACCTCCTTTCTTCCTGTGGCCTTTAACCTCTCCCCCAACCCCCATCGCTCCTTCTGGGATCTATATGTGCACACGGCCCCCCTCGCCTCCACCCGTTTGAACAGTCACACACAGGACGGCCCGCCACGCACACAACGGCCCACTATCAACAACAATATGAACTTATACTTTGTCATTTTGCTCACTTTCTGTTCTCGCGGTTAACGATGCAGCCATGGTTTTAGCGAGGGACCCCACGGGGAGCAGGGAAAGAGCCTCAGTCCCGTGTCTCCTGCCCTTCCCCCCGCGCCCCCCTCTTGAAACAGACTCTATGGATCGCATGCATGACATTCCAGCTGTGTGGGTGGCACTGCTCTCTTTTTTACAGCTCTGTCTCCAAAAACACACACAGAACTCTCCTGCAGCACTAACGGCACAGGAGCCTCACCTTAGCGTTCATCATCTCGTCCTGCAGCAGGTCCAGGTCAAACCTCTGCTCTGATCCGGCCCAAGTCTGTGGCACAAAACAACCAGGTTAATGTGGAAACAGAGACGTGTCTTACCGTATCACTTCATCTACTTCCCTCACTTTACAGAGAGTAATCCCTCTAATTATCAACTCAATAAGTGATGATACAAGCCAGATGTAAAAGTTCCTACATGAAACAAACACAGTTTATAAGCAATATTTGAAAAATGTCATACATTTCCAAAAATAACCAATATACATTCGAGGACAACTTGTGTATGATTTCAATAACAAACAGTGCTACAATAAATAATTCCAAAAAGGAGTCATGAGTTTAGATTTCTTTTGATCTGTGCAATAGGCTACACTTCCTCCCACATGGTTTAGGTCAAATATTTGTTTAAAAAAAAAAAGGATTTTCTAACTACAACGTTTTACCTTTATTTTTGCAACAGACCAATAATCAAGTTACAAATCAGTAATCATCAATAACCTTTTGGTGAAGACAAACAGAGTATTTTTGAAACACCCTGCCTCATCTTTTATCGTTTATATTACTAGATTTTATGCATCTGAGACTAAAACATAGGGTCATGTCACAGTCCTATTGGCACAAGGAAGCTTCTTTATTGTGTTAAACTACAACATTTGGTTTTCATTATTTAATTATAATAAATGAAACACTTAGCACTATTATTATTAGTCCTACTGTAATTCCAGGAGTGCAAATGGTGTAATTTGTTCAATTGTTGACATGGCAAATCGTCTTTTTTGTACATTTCTTTCTCCTGTTTGAAGGCTTTACTTTAAGCTATTCTTATGTATTAGTGACAGTAATAAACCAATTGATACATAAGGTGTGTGGGAAAATAAACCACTGACTGTATGTATGTATGTATGTATGTATGTATGTATGTATGTATGTATGTATGTATGTATGTATGTATGTATGTATGTATGTATGTATGTATGTATGTATGTATGTATGTATGTAAGACAAAAATACCTAGAATTGTCTCTGAAGGCTGCCCGTTCCCTGCCTGTTCGTAAAGGTGAGATGGACCCCACGCCACGCAGTAAAAACACAACGCATTTGGCATATCAGACATGTTTCAGTCACTTTGCTCTTCCCTCGTGCCCCTGTGCTCGTGCGTGTGGGTTTCATTACGCATCAAGCAGAAGTGTAGCCTCCTAACTCCACTTCCTCCACCTCTTCCACACGGCCACTGCTTCACATCCGCCATTAAATCAATTAGTCACGACCCCAGAGGATTCGTCGAAGGAGGCAATTGAAGCCGCGCGCCCTCGACCTCCTCCGCGAGACATTGATTTTTAACAAACCGGCTCGAAACAACAAACAGTGGCAGCGCATACAGCGGCATTTCTACGATCAAACAGACTCGGAAAGGACGAAGAAAAAAAAAAAAAAAAGAAGAGACAAAAGTTCAGAAGAATTCCTCACTTTACATACGGAATGCACAAAGGGTCAAAGGGCGCAGGGCCAGAGGGGATCCACCCGCGCCCAGGCAGGACAGGCCCCACTTAAACAAGCCCGGGACGCCTGGTTGGCTGCAGCACAGAGAGCAGAGCGGGGGGAAAAGAGCTGCTATTAACACGAGAATGGGCCAATAAATACCAGCACTTTCCAAATGACCCGCACCGCTACCGACGGCTCTGCGCGCGCTCTCGGCACCGCGGAACCGGGGCCAATGCTGCTGGAGGAAGGGTGCAGGTAAAACGAACAGGCCGTTACATAAATTTAACACAAGCAAGGTCCCTGGAAAAATCTGAGGTCAATACATGATTAAAGGAAGAGGGGAAGACGATCAATCATGGCCCAGTCACTCACAAACCCCTTTAATGTAAAGACTGAGCCAAGGTGTAAGGGAAGGTCTGATTACGAACACGTCCAAGCAGCACACACAGGGGCAAAAAACACATCAACTAATTGTAGACTTTTTGATGCGTGAATAAAAATGGCAGAAAAGTTAATTGTTCATTTTATAAATTAGCAGGAAATATATATATAAATCCATGGGTTTCAGACTGATAAGATATTAGGGCCGTTGCCATAGTGATCAGCAATTTAAAACAAAATATATCTTTTGAATGGGGAAAAAGTCCACAAAATGTTGCATGCAGCAGGAAGCATATGAACAGTGGGAGAAACAAGCGCTGAAATGCACATGAACTCTTTCAGAAATCGCCACACGTTGAGTTTGCGGTTTCAGTTTTTCATTTCAAGACTTACACGCTACTTATAGGAGTCTATCAGTGCTAAAATTATATTCAGTGTACTATGGTATGGCTCCAAAGTTTTAAACTATAGCGAAAACCTTCCACATAATGCAGCATGTTCTTCCAAAAGTCCATCCTCTGGTTTGGTCCTTATGTTAATCAACTGTTACCAATGCTGCTATTAAATATGACAGTCTTATGCCATCGCCCCTTAGTCATGTTAACATGCTTTTGTGTGCGCCATTTATTTTTTATTTGGCAGGAGAGCTGTGAAACCGGGAGAGAGAGGACGGAGACATTCAGCAAACAATCAAGGCTGGGAATCAAACCCACGACACAGCGGTACAATGCCTTAAACTACTACTCCATTGGCAAGCACTATTAGGAGTTTTCTTTGGGACATTTTGTGGACCCAATGCGTTATTAAAATAATAACGCAGCAGACATTGGAGCGAGGCGTTTGTAAAAGAGCTGCGACTGTGATGAGACACACAGACAGAAGCTTTGTGGTTCAAAAAGCAAAAAAAAAAACCTGCCACATTTATGTTAGAAACTTTGCACACATGATTGATTGAAGTAAATTTGCCTTGCACAAGTGCTGCAGCCCAGTCGCCGAGCCACAGGACAACACAGCAATGATGAAAAGACACATAGAACCACATTGTGAGTAACATCGTTCATGCATTTCCCTAATTGTTTTCTCTGGCAGCTAGAAAAAAAAGCAGATGTTTTCAAAAATGAATGCCACTTTGTCACAAATTATTTTAAAATGCATCTTTTATTAATTATGTACCATTGTAGTGTGACACCATTGTAGTTGTCGTCATTTATTGTTACTTATTTGTGTTTTGTAGCGATGTCACGATACAAAATTTTAGCGTTGCGATTATTGTGAGAAAAAACATTATTCACTATTATTGAGACTGTGACCAAACAAAAGTGAAATGTTACTGTTCCTCAAGCTTGTGACTTGGCTTTACAAAACTGAACTTTCTGAAAGACAAAATAAAGTTAAATATGACGAAAACAGCCGGATAACAATGTTCTTTACATTTAAGTCTATTTTTAGACCATACATTGAACTTAAAAGACTGAATTTTGCTTCTAAAATTGTCACAATTATAATTTTTGGGTTCTGACGATTATATTTTGACCTGAATAATCACAATGATCGATTAACCTCATAATCTTGACATCCCTAGTGTTTTGTATTATGTTATGTTTATGTTTCATGTGTCTTGGATTGGATTGGTTGGATTTGAGCACGATTCCTGCTTTTTACTGTTCAAGCACTGTTTAAGATACATGTTCTCCTCCACAGTCAGCCCTAACATGGCTCCTTGCCGTCTCGAGGGTCACCAGAGGCTGCCCTGTCACCTGCCTGTCTGTAATCTCACTATCAGACCACACTGGACATCAACACAAACGCCCGCATTCCCGGTAACGATCAGCACTGCAGCCTCTCCATTTTTAGGACCGTCTCGCCAAAACTGTCTTCCAAACGATGTGCTACAATCCCCATGTCCCTGGCGGAATCCGTGCACCTCTGGACTTCAAAGCGGCGAGCGGCTCATCAGCGCAGACGACCAATAGGTGACGAGGGGCGGGCGCTGGTTGCCTTGACCCCTGCGACCTGTCACAACCCCCTTCCACCCACGGCACCACCAGCAGCAACAGCAGAAGACCACCAAGTCAACCCCCCGCCCCCTCCCTGCAGTCAGTAAGTCAGGTTATCTGCTCATGTGGACTTCAAACAAAGCTTCAGAACACACACACAAATACTAAAACCAAGTCGCAAGTATCAGGACTGTTTTAGGACCTTTGCTTTTCCATCAGTCGGTCCATGGCGTTTTAGTCGACCAAAATTAGTATTCTTCGATTAATCATTTTATTGAGACACGGAGCGAACAAGTTTATTCTGCCTTTTGACACGTAAATCCAAGTTTATTCATTTTTCATAAGTTTCCAAGTACGTTTTTGTAAATAGTCGTCTGTTGCATGAGCTTCTGTGCGGTTGTTTGAGCTCAGATATTTGGTCAGATCCAGTGTTGGCAAGTAACCAAAAAGCACAGAAAATACGTATTGAATTCTGGTTAGAGTTACTATATTCAGGTACAGTTCGTCTCTTTTTTGGGTGATGTTCAGAGTGCAGTTACTTTTCTGAAATCAGAGGAACACATTGTGGGATTTGATCATGAAATTTAGACTTTGAACTGTACAGAATTATTGGGAAAAAATAGAAACCGCAGCCCTTATAGTGAGAGAATGTGTGATTTTAAATGAATAACTAACAGTGAAACAAAAGCAAAAGCTGTTTAATTCCCATATCGTCTTTTCACCTTGTAATATAATGCAACTCAATATGAAAGTAAAGAATTCAGAATACAGTGCTCTGATTAGATCAAGTAACAGAATACATTTGAATGCAGGTATTCAGTGTTCTGTATCAACACTGGAGAATCCTTAGTTTATCCTGTCTCTTCTTACATAAGTACACTGTTTCCAAGTACTTTTTTGTTCTTTGCATGAGCGGTTGTGTGAGGCGAGTGCCGTTTAGGTCAGCTATTTGGTCAGATCATGGAGCTACTTTAAAAGCTTTTGACCCTTTTAGTCGACTAATCGATCAGCACAGCAGGAATGTCTAGTCGACTACAGCCCTCGGCACTATGTAAATACATTGAGAATGTCTTGCAAATCTTGGGTGGTATATTCAATTCAATATCAACAAAACAAATGAGCTCCTTCCGCGTTTGGTGGCAGCATCTAAAAACTAAACTTCTCTTTCTATTGAGGCGGGTTATAACATAGGCTTTAACTTACCTAAATAAAAGGTAAAGTGTTTAGTTGCTAGATTTCAGCTTAATTTGATGTTATTTAATTGGAGATGTTTAAATGGCAAAGTTAATCAACAAAAATGTAAAGTAATTTATACCAGTATGGCCAAAACACACCAAAAGATCTAGTCACCAAACCCTGAGGCTGCTCTGTTCGGTAAACACTGCTCTTGTACAGGTAATGTATACATTTAGTCAAATGGCGTTTACTTTGTGCTCATCGTCTGCGCATTGATCTGTTATTGGGGAACTACAGAGGCGCAGGGAGACAAAAGACTTCACACTGGTGCCAAAATTCAGTGTATCTCCACGGTTTCCTCTCACTAAACTCTTGACTCAGCGCCTTTGCTCTGTCATTGAGGCGGCCATTTTCCTGTGAAGCGTCTCTCTCTGGTGCCCCACAGGAGCCAATTAGCTTCCACTTTGATGAGCGCACGCCTTGTTTTCTTTCCTCCCAGCGAACTTGCCCGATCAAACCATTTTCATTTGTTTTCTTTCTTTTTATTATTGATGCGATTTTGAACTGGCGCACTTACTTCTCATAAAATTGAAAACCCAGCGGTAAATTTTAATGTCAATCCAGCCTTTTGGATTTTTAAAAACTGGATTATTTAACTTTACTCCTGAATCCTAAAGATGGCTTCATATTGTTTCTGGATTTCAGCCGTGAGGATAGAAACACACTAAGCAGAGGTTTGTCATTTTACAAACCAGAAACCACACCAGGGGCCCCCACATCAGATTTCCGCCGTGTTGCTGGAAACGTGTCATCTGTCGCCACCTGCTGGTAAGAGGTAAAAACACACCCAAACGCTATTATAAGGGAACACAGATTGATTTGAAGTGTGCACTTTCTGTTACTTTTTCAGTGATAGACTTATCGAACATCGCCCCCCCCCTCACCATGACAGACTCCCCCATCACCACCGTGGACTCCTTCTGCTTCCTCGGCACCACTATCACCCAGGACCTCAAGTGGGAGCCCTCCATCAGCTCCCTCATCAAGAAGGCCCAGCAGAGGATGTACTTCCTGCAGCAGCTGAGGAAAGTCAAGCCAGTGCAGATGATGGTGCAGTTTTACACGGCCATCATTGAGTCCATCCTCACCTCCTCCATCACCGTGTGGTACGCTGGAGCCACAGCCAGGGACAAACGGAGACTACAGCGAGCCACAGCCAGGGACAAACGGAGACTACAGCGCATTGTGCGTTCTGCTGAGAAGGTGATCGGCTGCAGACTTCCATCTCTGCAGGACCTGTACGTCTCCAGGGCTCTGGGACGAGCAGACTGGATCACAGCTGACCCTTCTCACCCTGGACATGGTCTGTTTGAGCCACTCCCCTCAGGCAGGAGGCTACGGTCCATCTGGACCAGAACCTCCCGCCACAAGAACAGTTTCATTCCCTCTGCCGTTGGACTCATGAACACTTCCCTTTAACTGTAATTTAATCAACAACTACTTTCTGCACTACATCTGTAAATTTAACTGTACATTTGTGCGCATACTAAATCTATTTTTATTTTATTTGTACATTTTGTTTTTTTTAAATGCATGCCTTATTTGATTTTTGCTTTATTATTGTTCATTGTTGCACCGAATCGCCAAAGCAAGTTCCTTGCCTGTGAATTTTGTTCACGGACCATGGCAATAAACTTTTCGGATTCTGATTTAATTTGAATATTTTCTGCATTGAATTGCTTGATTTGTCGCCATTAGACAAAGTAGTACACAGACACAGAAGTACAGTTAAGAGTCATGTTTATTTACAGCAGAATCCTGAACAAGGATAAAGAGGACAGGGCACAGGGAGACGGTGTTTGAGATCAAGCTCTTCAGGATTCATGTTTCACTACACAGTTCTTAATTTATTTATTCACCATTTGTCTGTACAGAATCCACTCAGCCATAATATCAATGCATCAAAAGAGTAAGGTCTTCAGCCGGATGGGGAAAAAAAAACAAAAAACCTAAAGCACTAATGAGGAAAAAGCTTTACAAACAATGGGGTAAAAACAAATACATTTTCTATATAAAAAAAAAAAACTATTTGTATCACCATATCATATACCATTTATAAATGTATTTATGCACATATAAACTTCATACAGTATATATGTGTATACATACATATAATTCCATTTCATTTCTGTCCATGAAGGGGAGTGTTGGATGTTGTGGTTTCATGATGAATTTAGTTTGGGCTGGACGTCCCAACACTATGTTCAGTTCATTACACTGAGCCTTGAGATCAGCGCTGACCAATGCAGTCCTTTTGACCTCAAGTCTTAGTGGTGATGTGACGCGCTGCTGTAGCCCTGTAGAAGCAGTCTGAGAAATCATACACTGTACATTTATCATGCACGGCCTGATTAAAAAAGTAAAAAAAGAACAAATTATTGTCCATACATCGTTGACTTCCTGCACCATTTTTCCAGTATGTATTAGCGATCGCTTTGCAAGCACCACAAAACAGACTTCTGATGGATGACAGTCAAATACATCCAACTGGTTTGCACAGGACGGAACAATGTCATGGTTTAGATGACCAAGTAACGGTCTCCACTTTTCTACAGACTTGGTGAATGTCATTTGATCAGGCACACAACACACACACACACGCACACGCACACACACACGCACGCGCGCTCGCTCAGGGAACACAATTTGTAACTTTGAACCTAACCACAGTAAACTGTATGTGAATCCAAAAACCCACAATAGTCAGGCCTTCATCAGCCGAGGTGAAACACTGTCATTTTCAAAGTTCAGATAAGATGCACTGAGCCGTCCATTATTGAAAAATGGTTTTGATCTTATTGCACACAATTTGTAATAAGCCTCTAAGATAAGAGGCTTTTAGTGTTTATTATCGTTTGTGCAGTAAAACAGTACAAAACTTGCTTGATGAAACGTGACATACAAAACCTTAAAATGAACATTTATTTATTTCCAAAAACACTGTTTATAAGTCCATCCATCCGGAAAAAGACTGGTATAAAACTGGCCATTAAAACTGTAATTATTGGGTTAGGACATTTTGCATGTCACAAGATACTCAGGTGTATGGAAACCTGACTATTGTCACTTTTTCAAGAAAGGTCATGATTTCAAATTAAAAACATTTAAAATAACCATCTTCTCACCTGCACGTCTCTCTCTCAAACTCAAGCACACTTCAACACAAGAGCAGGAAACTTCATCAACCAGTGTAGATTTTCTCCAAAAAAAGGGCAGCGACTGATTTAGGAAAAACGACCCTCTAATGATCGTTTTCAGTCAAAATGTAGCAGGATCGATCTGCTGGCTGGCATTAGTTTCCCGTCCTAATCGTCATGCACCCAAACACGAAAATTCCCCCCCCCAAAAAAAGTATTGCAAATACATGTGTACAGATATATACAAATAGATGCAGCCCCTGCAACACTGGGGGCTGCTTAACAATTTATAATGCATCATTTCTGTATATGCCAAGAATAAAACTTTTCTAAATAAAATACATAGTTATTTGTGAGGGCTGGGAATGGGGGCAGCAGATGAAAGGTGAGGGCTCAGCGCAGTGTTATCTGATGAAACACAGGGGGCAGAGGACACCTGAGGGGTCACTTAACCCCTGCACTGTCCTGTACAACAGCAACACGCTGCTGTGCGTCTCTATAAATTGTTCCATAATATTAATAATAAGGACAATGACAATGCAAAAAATATAGAAACCCCAGACTGGTCTCACATCTAAGTCCACGAAAACGGGGCAGGACCGTAGAGGTTGTCTGATTGGTTAACTGATGCAGAGAATATTTTAAAAATTGAGAACGAGGCCTTTTAAATGAGATGAGACATGATAGAAACTGCAAACAAGATAAATCCTATACAACAAAATGCTTTTGACCAAGGTGGGAGCTACAAACAAAATGAGGACGAAGCCACAATGAGGCAAAGTCTGGGTCCGAGTTGTGGTCCACACTGGTGTTCTTCAGAGGGTTTCACAGAAGACTGGCAGAAAGCATGAGTGATGACGACATAGCCTCACTGTGTGTGCCCTTTCCCTCCAGACCAAAGAAGAGTCCGCACGCCGCAGTCGTCCCCGCACTCGTCTCTGCTCCCAGAGAGCATCATACCTCCAGAAAACGTGAGGTGGTGTTCTTTGTGTGGAAAGGCTCTGACCACATGCGCCGCAGGTCTCCCTGTAAAAGAGGATGAAAAAATCCCTTTGACACACAGCAAGGAAGATCAACATGTGCAGAAATGAACATGAATATAATGCATGAACAATGGACCATTCACATTGGAAAAAGAGAGAAAAGTCACGGCCTCACGAGAACAAGGGCTAAAATGTTAAATGTGAAAAATGTTTCCCGTGGTATTCCCGCGGGACAGGAGTGAATTTTGCTACTAATCCCTGGATTGGGATGAGACGTCAGGCCAGAGCAGGCCAGAGCAGGCCAGAGCGGGCCAGAGCGGGTCAGAGCGGGCCAGAGCGGGCCGGCCGGAACGAGCCAGAGCGGGCGCACACACTGCTCTGTGTGTGTGTGCCACCTCCTTCTGTGTGTGCGTTTGTGTGTCGGGTGTGCGAAGGCAATATAGCGTCAATAACTGTGGGTTTTAGTCTAAAAAGTAAAAAACAGCTCCTCAGGCCCAGTGTTTAGCGCAGAATCAGATGTGATAAAGTCTGAACTCTGCTCAGGGTCTGTGTGATTAAAGGTGCTGTGACGTGAAAGAAGCCAAATACGCGTCTGGAATTATTTAAAATGTATAGTGCATTGTTGGTAAAAATAACGGTAATACATTTAGGATTTTATAACATAGGCTTCATTGGGTTTTTGTGTGCATGTTCCCCCCTTAAAACTCATTCAAAATGGGGGCGGGAGTAGGGGGGATTGCACCGGGATTTGGACGGGACAGGAGTGAATATTCCTTCCCGTGTCAGTCAACATACGGTTGATTTGGCGGTTGTTGTCGTTTTGAATGTTTTCTACACTTGTTACAGTGAATTTAACTTTTGTGCTAAATAAATAACATAAGAACTAAACAAAAAGCATCTGTCTTGAAGATGGTTAATACATCATTATGAATACATTTATGTTAACTGGATAAGAATTGTCTAAATTTCTCTCATTGGCCCCTCTTGTAGAGTCACTTTACAGTGCCTTTGAATAACAGAGTATTTTCTTAATATGATCATCTTAAAGCAGAGGAAACGCGGAGCCTCATGCTAACACATTAGCTCCTTCACGTTTATCACAGAAACTAAAGTTGCTGTCTCTGTTCTCTGCAGAGACAGGACAAGTTTTACTTTAGTTTTACTAAAGTTTTACAGAGACAAGTTTCACTAAAACTACTCTTTGCTCATGTTACAAAACTTCAGCAATACATTTTTTTTTTTATAAATAACACACTAGATGTCTGTGGGTCACACTCAGCTCTGACTGATTCTAGGCACAAAGACACAGCCCAAGTTCTCCGCTTCAGAGCGACGCGCACAGCCACCGGGATGTTCTTTTTACCCCTCAAGTCAAAATCTTAAACTCAAATATGTGTGTGGCTAATAAAGAAGAGGAGCGGATACCGTCCCTGAAAGAGCTGAAGAAAAGAGCTAGGGAGAGTGGGGGAGTGGGCCAACAGACACTGGCTTCTGACACCGGAGATACGCAGGTAGAACACGGACATGTGAAAACATATGAAACCCTGTGAGAATGAGAGAATTCTGTCCCTAAAACTCTGCTTTCTGAATATTCTCATCTGGCCTTATTCCCTGGCACGTACCTTCAGGTAGGCCATGGTGAGCAGAGGCAGTAGGGTGAAGGGCACCAGGTAGAGCAGAGCGGGCTGTGCAGCGCGGTGAATCCTAGAGGCCACAGTGGCTGTCAGCAGACCTACAATAACCACACATCATCAGTTCAATATTAGTTATGTCTCAACAGTTACAAGGGATTAATAATACATTGTTCTACAGCGTTTCATTAACTACTTACCCACAAAGTAACCAATGAGAGTGCAGTGGAAATAGGAGACTCGCTGCATCCTTCCTGACATGTTGGCAGTCCCTGGCACCTCTCCATTCGCTTGTTTCTTGTAGTTGTCATATCGCAGGACGAAACACAGGAGAAGTCCTGGCATCACAATGTCACCAATCCCCAGCATTGAGAAGTGACTTCCTGTGGAACTGTGCGACACAATACATTCAGCTTGTTAGTGTTACTCGTAAAACCAAATGATCTTATTTCTGTTGGGTATTTGTGAGTAGCTCTGGGGTGTTTTAGCATTCACTTCATTAATCAGTGAAGCTTTGGAAAATCACTAAAGACAAAAGAAATCAAAATGAGACAAAAGGGATTGTCAGGGACTTTATAAGTCTACGTTGACCCAAACAAGGACTTGAGTTTCAAAGCCCTTGGTCATTAAATGTAAGGCCAATCCCAATTCTACCCCTTACCCCTTAGTCCACTGTCTTAGACCTTCATTTTGTGAGAGAGCAGTGAGGAAGTGAGAGGCTGAGCCAAGTCCAAGGCAGTAGGAGTTTCAGTAAAACATGAAAATTCTCTGGTGAAACAAACTCTTTTAATTGAACCACTGACCTTCAGATCAGAGGTCAAGAACGCTACTAACTGAGCTAGGATGGGAGACCGCTGGGAATACCAGGTGCCGTTGTTGCGTTTTTAGCAAGACACTTCGCCTCACTCTCCTCCAGTGTTCATGTACGCTGGTGCGTGAATGAGAGTCTGAGAGCGAATGGCGTGTGGAGAAAAAGCGAAGAGAACAAGACCTCTGACATCATGAGGACTAGTGTGGATATTCTGCCTCGGGACCAAAGACTGAACACACCCAAAGTCTTTTGAGGAGCATCAGCTCTGGCGCTTCATGGGCGTTACCTGGGAAAGACCAGTTTTCCAGGTAAAGATAGACGAGGGACATCCCGGCCCATCCCTGGCCCCAAATGAAGCTTCCGGGACAAGACATCTATGGGATTTTCAGCAGGCTGGGTGGCCACTTTAACCATCACATTACTATTGAAGATGTAGGCAGAGAAGAACACCTGGATCACAAACAATAAGGGAAATTAGTCTCAACACGAGCGCAGCAAAAATAAACATTTAGTTCTACAATCACTAAATGAGTGTAATTCAATCAGGGCTGAAACAAGTTCATTGATGAATCACAACTAGAGATGTCACTATAGATATGTTTGTGTCAGGAAATCACGATTTTACGGTTATTCACGATTTTTGTGAATCACTGCCATTCCAATTGTCCAATAGATCACCTTTTCTCTAGTATGTGAGCAGCTTCATGAAATTAAAGTTAATAAACTAACAGATATAAAAGTTACTTTTTCAGGCAAAGATTGAACTTATTTTTGCCTCGTATGATTCACACAACTATAATATTTTAGGTCTTACAATTTTATTGTGACCTGAATAATCACGATTATTGATTAACCAAATAATCTTGATATCCCTAATCACAAATAATTGATTATTGAGTCAATAGTCCATTAATTTAGTAATCAAATGATAATTGTTATCTATACTATAGAGGGACTAAACATGCCATTTGCACTTTTGTTGTTTATTATCCATTATTCAAAAGAATAACTGCAAGATTAATCAGTTGGCAAAATAACCATTCGTTGCGTTGACTTAAGCAAATATCCAGTACATTTCACAACTCCCTCCATTTTAGACAAAGGATGTTTGTCTATTGTGTTTACTATATTCATTCTAAAACCATTCTTGTGCATCATTCATTCATTCTTTTTCTACCGCTTGTTCCTGTTAGGGGTCTGGTGACTGGAACCTATCCCAGTGGCCAACTCGTCGTAGGGTTTACACAGAGACATAGTCACACAGACAACCATTCACTCTCACACTCATTCACAAGGGCCAATTTACAGTGGGAGGAAGCCGGAGAACCTGGAGAGAACCCACGGTAACACAGGGAGGACATGCAGACTCCACCCAAAGAGATCATGTGATGTGATGTTCGCCCAGGAATCGAACCCATGACCCATGCCACCGTGCATCCCATGTGTCTTCATATCAAAACCATCTTGTTAATAATAATAATACCACCACCACCACCACCACCACCACCACCACCACCACCACCACGTGCATATCTTTAAATGAAAATGGTCATTAGTGTGTCTATACTACATGTGCAGTTGAGTGAGTGCGTCATACCCAGAACACCAGAACACACGTCATAGATGAGCAGCCCCGACAGCAGCAGACAGGATACCTTCAGACTGGGCAGTCGCACAAAGGCAATCATGGCAACACACAAACCCATGGCTAAAGCTGATGGGAACACAGAAAGAACATGGTTATTTGATCTCATTTAAAGTATAGCATCACCTATATTATTCCCAAATAGAAATGATTGTAACCTCATCAAAAGGAATGTTGTTCAATCTCCCTCTTCAGACCTCAAAATGCCTGCCTTTCCTTCCCATTACATCAGGCAAGTCACTCCCCATTAAGTTCCTTGTCTTTTTGAAGTCCAGAGATCCTCATCAAAGGTTAAGGTATATTTTATGAATCCCTCATGAGATAAATACATTTTCTGCATTTGGCCCATCTTTCACCTCAGAACTTCAGACTGAAATGTTTAGGTGCACAAGCAGAAGGTTTAGCAGCGCATGCGATATATTGCTAACAAATGTGTTCTCGTTAATAGCCAATAATATGCTTCATTAAGGTTTAAATGTAACGTAATGTAGCCAGTTAATGTGTGTTTTTGATTAGATCATAAAAGGTGGAAGAATTTAACCCGCAGACGAGTCCTGGACAGATATTAAAGATGTTCGTGGGTCACACTCTGCACTGACCGCTTCTACAGGCAAACAGACACAGGCGCGGACCAGAGATGAGGAGAGAGCGTTTGTCTGAGTTTATACAAATGAATACATTTAATGCCAACACCAAGCAGTTCTGACTGAGAAAAAGTATTAAAGTTAGAGTGCGAGTGCTTTAAACAAAAATTATAATAAAAAGAGGGAGAACCTGCAACCAGGCGAGTTGATGGGGGATCTTGGACCCGTCCAGAACCAAACCTCTGACATGAAACATTTGATTTAACCGCGTAAGCCACTCATTCACGGAGAACGCGGTCGTGTTAAAGGCGGGTTAAAAAAAACTTTAAAAAACGGTTTCCCCTGTCACTCCAAACTCACAGAAGCAGAGCAGAGCAGACGAGGGCAGACACAGTGAGGCGGACAGTGGGGACAGCACAGACATGTTCTTTGTGTGTTAAGATGCAATATGACGTGTTTTTATAACTCATATTCACAAAGAAACGAGTCTGATAAAGAAATTAATTAAGATGCAAATGCAAAGTCCTCATGTACCAGATACACGAGACAGCGGTAACATGAGACAGCGGTCACCGTCAGCCTTTTATGAGCCGGCCCAACTCATCCCGCTATGAAATGATCCTTTCTTGGCCTGACCCTCACCATGAGCCCGCTGCTTGTGCTGATCGCAGTGCAAGAAGGATTTAACAGTGCGGGAGATCAGTTGTGATGTCTGTTTTTCTGACTAAATAAGTGCAGCACTGTCAGCTAATCACATTGCTGAATTGTTATGTGCAGAGGAAAGTCAGTCAGAGTCCAGTGTGTGATTCTGATCTAGACAAAAGCAGAATTCTGCTCCACATCTCATATCAGCTTTATATTCTACCTAAAATCAAATGATAAAAGCACAATAAAACATTTACATTTATTTTAAAACCATTATGAGTAGGGCTGTTGCGGTTAAAAAATGTCCCCTGCAGTAACTTCAACACCACAGTTATATGTATATGCAGTGTAAACTTCAACAAATATAACAGCAGGCATAAGTGACAGTATGTGTGTACATTAATAGCATCTTAAAAAGCAGCTGGCATCAGCTCACTGCTGATTCTCAAATTAAGTTTCATTAAAATTTAAAATCATAGCAATTGCTATATTGTGGTTACCGTGACAGCCCTAATCATGAGACTTTTTGATATAAAATATAATAGATAAATTGTAAAAAATAACTAGTCCTAATACAATACTCTTTATGTAATCATTATACAGTGATCCCTCGTTTATCGCGGGAGTTGCGTTCCAAAAATAACACGCGAAAAGTGAAATCCGTGAAGTAGTCAGCTTTATTTTTTTTTATTATTTTACAACGCAATACTGAACTATAGAATGAAACCAAAAATCAAAACCTGTTTTAAAGCCAAAAAATGTGTTTAAAACAATAATTTTAATATAGTAATACAAGGTTGGAAACATTGTCACTGGCGTACGTCACAGTCCCAGCTGTGCCTCTTCGTCCTGAAGCTGTAGCTTCTGTTTCTACTAAAGGCGCAGAAGTCTTTCTCCGAGAGAAGAACATTGTTATGGGTAGTTGTTGGCGCTCTTTCTTTTTCTGAGCAAGAAGATTTTTATAAACGGATATGCCACCTTAGATTATCCGTGAAGCAGCGAAACCGTGAAAGATGAAACGCGATATAGCGAGGGATCACTGTATAATTATATATCATTATATACATTATAATATAATAGGGGCAGAAGCGGCGCAAAGTTCCGGACCTCAGCTTGTGGACATTTTTCCAAACTGGACCTCTGTGAAAGTTTTTTAGTGACCCCTGAGATCCTTTAAGAGTAGCATTACATACCATCCATGAGCAGCCAGTGTCCAGTCAGCACCCAAATGAGCACCAACAACACAGAGAGGGAGAAGGACAGCAGCTCTGCGAGAGTGAAGCGCCCACAGCAGCCAAAGGAAATCCTGGAGGAAACACAAGTAATATTAAACCCTGACTTAGAGAGTGAAACAAATATAACTACTCAAGAAAAGTGGAACAAAATGTTTTAAATGTGGTTAGTTTTTAACTGAGAGGCACGTAAGCCACATTAAACAGACTTAGTCTGATAATATGGCCTGGTGCTTCAGTTCAATTACCTTCAACAGTAACAAAAAAATCTTGCATTCTGCAAGAATTAGAACGTAGATTGAAATATGAGTGCTTCGCTGGTGGTGCAGTGGTTAAGTCATGGGTTTTGAGTCCAGCTCTTGACATTGCAGACTGTCTATACCCCCTCTCTCCCCCTTTCATGCAACGACTGTCCTGTCAAATAACGCCTTCGGGCTAAAAATAAATAAAGAGCCAGGTTTTCCTGGCTTTTAAAATAATGTAGGCTCTAAATTCTGTAATTTGTGCCTGTTTGTACTAACCAGGCCCCGACCTGCTTAGCTACCGAGAGCTGACGAGATCGGACATTGACAAGTTGGTATGACCAGTTATACTATCGATGTGTCCTTGAGCAAGACACTTCACCCACTTTGCCACCAGTGCCCATGTATGCTGGTGCACGAATGAGTGTGTTTGGGAGAGTGAATGCCCATGGCTACAATCTGGCGTGTTAACAGCATGTGTATCATGTATGTTCAATTAAAACAAAAAACAAAACAAAAACGAACACATAATAATAATAATAACAAAAACAATAATAATTTCAAAAATCGTCTTAGGCGTGACATGAATAAAAAAAATCCCTTTTAAACTTTATTTACACAAAGGTGAGTGGTTTAACACAGGTGTTTGCGGGTGGAATAGCTGAAACTTGTGATTAAAGAGTGTCTTTAGACGTTCTTAGAGACAAAGCTAAAATAATGACAGTTAACCTGGTTTATACCAGAGTGCTTGTTACTACGGCAACTCAGAGCCAACTCTGTTTAGCCATGTTGGTGGAACGGAAATGAGGATTTGATGACCCTGGATTGCCCAAATAAAAAAGGCTTTGGCTTAATGTCTTCATCTTAGTTACACAGACCCCACCATCTGAGATGATCACATCTTCAAATTATAGAACTTGTACACCACCTATTGAACTTATTGTGTATGAAGGACTTTGTCAAAGCAGCAAGTTTTTCCTCAGAGGTGTTTGGGTTTGAGACCAACAACAGAGGGGATGGGACGATGAAGTGCACACAATACTAAATAAAATCCAACCGAATCAAACGTTTACTTGTCAGACTTACTTGTTTTGTGGAGAACATGGTCTCGTCAGATACTGGCACATTGGCAACAGGAGGAATGCAAACGCAATTGTAGCAAGAACTGGGGACAAGCACAAAGAACACCAATAATACATTTCCATTGCTTGTACCATTTTGCGTGATTAAGCTAATAGTTTTTACATATGAATATGAAATCACTAGGGCTTGTCCCAGTGTGGAGCCAGTTTACAGAAATGTGCAGCTCATAACACTAAATTGGCACTTAGTGCTCTTCTGTAATGGCTGACATCAGTATTTACCTGCAGTGCAGATGGTGAACACCACCTGTACAGAGTCAAAGAAGAAGAACATGACTAGCAGAGACACAGACGCTCCAATCGGCAGGAACAGGGCCTGTGTTGAGTCTATGGTCTGAATACCTGTGAAGAGATGCCAAGAGGTACAGGGTTAATACCAAACTCCACTACAAGATTCATTTAAGTGGGGCAGTGGCAGCATTAGTGTTGTCAAGAGTATTACAATTTCACACCGTCTTGGCTCATTAAATGTCAAATTAAACAGATTTCAATCAAAGTTCGATAGTATATAGTATATATATAGTAATTACTGTAACAGGCCCCCTTCCAGGAGTAAAGGCGTTTATTATTGATTTAAAAAAGAACATGGATTTTGTAGTTAATAGACAGCAATAGCACAGACAAATGGCTGTGTTTTACATTTTTGCTACATTTGCCAATATCTAACTATTGTGCTTGAATGAAAACAAATCTAATTGCCAAACCTTTAGTCCAATTAGGTTTGATTGACAAAATATGAATAATGTGGTGGTTAGCTTTTATGCTGATATTTACAGCTACATGAATAAACCACATTGACACTTCTACACACAGATGTTTTCTGAAGAGGCTCTGGTGTTACCCGTGTGGTACAGTGCTAGTCGAAACAGTCCTGGTTTCTCATAGTATGGACGTGTTTGATGGACATTAGTAAAGATGGGATGGCTCCGCCAGACAACATGCTGGAGTTTTCCACTAGCTATACTTGTTGTGTATGTTTTGTTTCTCCATCTCGTTCATAATGGTAGCAGCTTTTAGAAAGAAGGTATTCGGTTTACAAAATACTGGAAAGGACAAGAATATAATAGCACATGAATCAATTCTCTTTTTATATATATATATCTCTCTCTCTCACTCAATGTTAATAGTTTATATAACCCAGGTAACACAATAAATGTTTGGACATCTATAAGACATTTTTACAGAGATTTATCATGACTAAGTAAATGGGAATGTTTTTTGTTTCATAAAAATCCAAACACCCACATTTGACATTGTGAGATCCCCATTTGAGAGGCAATGGAGAATGGCCAAAGCCAAAACAGTCTAATTGGTGATAAGTGGCTTTTCCGAGCATGAAACTCACTGTTATTTGTGTTGCTGTTGTTGAACGACGCAGCCGTGGGATTCCCATCTTTATCCTTCTCCTGGTTCTCACAGTCCATGTTTAATGATCTGATTAAAGGAACAAGAGCAAGACACTTCAGTGACCAAGATCAGAAATACAATCATAAGATTGGAGGAGTAAAGAGCCTTTTACAACAGACGTTACACAGCATGGAAGTATAATGAGATCTGGAAGATAAATCAAAGATGGTGGTTGTATTGGTTTCAGTGGCTTGTGCTCAGTGGCACATGAGGCTAGGGATGTCAAGATTAACCGTTTTTTCGATCATTGTGATTATTTATGGCCACGATAGGCTATTTGTGGGTTTTTGGAATCTGGAGAAATATGTGCAGGCGCAACGCGAGTCACTGCGACGTGCGCACTCCCGCAGCCCAGCATGTCTATAAGACTGGATAAACGGGATGAACGACCGGTCAGTCACACACGGCGTGTGCATGTCACGACGGCGTGCGCACACAATCTGTTTATAATGACTATCTGTCGTACACGTGACTGTGGCGCGCTGAACGACCAGTCCGTTACACACGGGGGTCCACACTAGTGCGAGTGAACAAGGCAAGCTACAGTCCACGTGAGTAGTTTTTCTTTATGCCGCTGGAGCGCAAAGCGGTTGCTCAACGTGAGCCGAAAGTGAAGCCACAGAGCGAGCGAGCGAGAGTTTGTTGTTGGCGTGATACAAAGGAAAGTGACTTTCTCAAAGTCTCAAGCCCCTCCCCCGAGCGTTACCATGGAGCTTCTCTCACTAATAAATTATATAATGCTTAAAAGAGCTACAATGAGGGGCCAATAAACTTACATTTATATTATTTAATCCATTTGTGGTCATTATATTTTATTTCTAAATCAATATGCTGTATTAAATGGCAGGGATTTTCATTGTTATAAAACAAAATTTTCCTCTCACAGGAATATTTGCAAGTTTAAACATTAGAAAATGCAATATAAATGTTTCCTTTTTTTTGCTGATAGTCATGAATAATTTTAAAATCGTGATATTTCTCCTCATGATAATCGTGACCCTAAAATTAATATTGTGACATCCCTACATGAGCCTAAAAATTTTCCCTCATCTCTTGACCAGCGCCACCCACCATGTGACGACAGAAATGCTGTGTGATCAGTTCTGACAGCTGCTAGAGAGCCGCGGAGAGCGCGTAGCTACGATACATTTTACAGAGCTATCTTTTAGGATTTCTAAATTTGAAAAAGTTCCTGTTATGAAAATAGAGAATCCTTACAAAATCTGACCCTTGCGAAAACTGTAAGCGTAAGCAGTTTTATTTCACACAAAACACATTGCGCTCCATGACAATTCTGTGGGCATGGCTGTAGTACCGCGGAGTGGCCACTGATCAAACTCGCTTCAGGATTATATGGAGCCAATTTAGCCAAGGTTCGGAAGCACTACATTTCATGAGACATTTCAGAAGAAAAACAACTTGTTTAAATTATAGATTGATTGTTAGTGTCAAGAATTATTTGAACAAGACAATAGACTAGTTAGTTACACTATAGAACCTTAAAGTTTGAAGAGCGTCTAAGTTTCAAAACTGTTACGTCAGGTTAAACAAAGTCCCACTGGCCCAAACGAACGAAGGCACCAATAAACTCAACTCATCAAAAAAAAAAAAAAAAAAGTGACTTGAAGTGGAAATGGCGCATCCAGGGATTTCTGTATGTGGATAATTCTGTGTTTGACTATTTTGTCAACACAGAAACAGATTTTTCAACATCACAAAATGGATATTTGTTTAAACATTCTCAAAAGTGAAGATTTAAAACGGCTTATATCTCTGAATAGTGTGGGTAGGACAAGCTGAATGTTTTTATATCACTAACAACGTGCCGTGGTCCGTTGTGGAACGGCTTTGGAGCTGGAGCGTTACTGCTGCAGGTGCAGTAATGAGGAAAGTAACTTGCCGTTTTAACATTATCACCACTGTCACAAAAAGCTTGCGTGGCCGCGCTTGTGTGTTAACCCATGGGGTTGTTTAGTACAACAGCGGCTGGATGATCGTGTCAGTTTAGGATCATAACTAATATTATTGTAAAAAAAGAGCTTCAAGTGAGGTGATTACAAGCTCAACCTTCTAATATTTAGTCTAGTTATTATTTTATTTTCAAAATAGTCATCTGTATGAATGAGTCTAGTCAAGTTAATTAACAGATTTTCTTTTCCCAGCTTTATATTGCACGTCCTTACATAATAAAATATTATTAGGCACTATATAGGCCAATATAATAAGCCTATATAGAGTTAATAGTATGTTTAGGGTGCATGTACCTTTGGAAATGATGAGGGTACATTAAACCATCCTTGGAAGAAAACGCAACCCCATATGAGGCTTATTTACCATCCCTTTAAAAGATTCTGGGGAGAGCACTGTAACTGTAGGACAAGATTAGGACAATTTGTCCGGGTAAAGTCACTAGTGAATATAAAACACACCTGAAACTGCCATAGACGATGAGAAGGATGGAGATGAGGAAGGTAGACACCTGGCTGGAGTCCACCAGGGAATACGCCCTGAAAGACACAAAACACAAGCATGTTCATTCATATCGGCCTTGCACAGATGAACTCTCCCTTTAATACAATGTAATTATTTTTATTTTAAGTGTTAGCCAAAACACGATCAAAAACGGTAAGTATCTGCTGGCTATTCCCGTTTCAATTCCAAACAATGTAATGTATGAGTACACACAAAAATTAAGTGGTTGCCATACGTTTGTGAATGTATTTGGATATTTTAATTTGTACTATAGTATAATTTAAACAAGAAAATTACAAGTTGTTGAGATTCACAAGAAACAAAGAACCATATTGAATTACCCAAGTAGCTCCTATTATGCAAAGAAAGATACCGTATTAGTATTCATCTGGCAGTGGTACTTTCGTTATTCGCGAGAATAACCGTTTACCTCACTCCAAGGTGATGTATGTACCAAAATGAAGAGGCTACAACACAAATCTGTTTAATTAAACATTGGGCAATCCTCAAAACAACCTTTATTTGGGTTTCTTTGGCAGAATGACGACACATTTCACGAGACATTTAGGATTCTTTTGTACTGTGCGCCAGTGGTTCACAACCTTTTTAGTCTGGAGTCCTCCTAAGCTTTGGCTCACACTCCCCCTAACTCAAGTTTATAATTACAATACAATGGGGCTGCTCAATTATAGAAGGTATAATCACGATTATTTTTGTCATAATTGTCATCACGATTATTCAAACGCGTATTCACTTTAAAAAGTGATTTTCTTCTTTCCCCATAGGCTATAAAATAAAAAAAGTATTGCCTTTCATCTAATCTACAAATCTAAACCAGTATTACTCATAAGGAGTCCGGCCCGCTTTTAGTTTAGTCTTTTCCATTGGCTTATTACGTCAAGTTATTTGCATAAAATGTGGGTTTATTTACTGAACTAACTTGACCTGCTACCTCTGGTTAAAGACATTTTATTTGTTTGTGATTACAGCAATAGTGACGTTGAGGATTTTTATTTGTGTGCAGTGTTGTTATGTGACAGGTTTAAACCAGGTTGAACAATAACAGCAGCACATCAGCTGTATGTTAGCATTGCTTCATGCTATTAGCTCCAGGCCAAACTTAATGAGGAAAGCCCACAGTCTCTGTCCAGTGCGTGGAGTTAGTTTATGAGAGTTTTAGAGCAGTTTGCACTAAATCTGCCTTTCAACAACATAAAGCAGTCTGCAAAGGACTCCGAAAGGGGCTCATGCTGTCGTGTCCATTGACTGTATATTCAGGTCTCGCGTTTCCTGAAAACTGATTTCACCTTTATGACACTGTTATGTTTGTAAGTGCTTAGTATGCTTTAATCGTTCAGTTAAAAATGGGCGTTGTTAACTGTACAGCCCAATAGAGAGAGGCTAATGTGAGGGTGTGCTGTGGCTATTATTTCACTGACACTGAGGTGAATTTGAGTGCAAAACTTCCAGGACACGTTCTAAAACTTTTACCCACAACCACAATCAAGAAAACTTAAGATAGTGACCTCAAATCTGGTGATTTGACTGTTTATTAGCCACTGTTTTTTTTTCCAGCTTCACTGGTAGAACTGCTCTATTATAGTATCAGGTTTTCTGCCTACCGCGCGGCTACCGCAGCCGGACGAGACGTCATTGCGATTGCTCGTATTGATCTTATTCTGCCCCGCCCACTTTTGCCTCTTTTTTCCACGGATCAGCACTTCCGGTCAAACGTGAACCCCGTTGCCTTAAGTGGAGACCGAGGGGAAAGTCTTGCCGCTAAAACACGCTACAAAGTAGATTGGCAATTTTGCACAAATCAATGTTCATGTGACCAACAAGTCAATGCGCAAACTCCTTGGGCGGCCCGAAAACTTGCATTTTAATTTTAAGTGTATAGAATTTATTTTCCCGAGGTCAGCGGCCCTATGTTAACTAATACAAGCGGAAGAAGGATTACGTTGTATGGCAGCACCCAGACAGGCTTAATAGTAGTTCCCATTATGTTAAAATATGAAACCGTTTCAAATCCTCACGTATGCACCAAGTTCCTGTACCTAGGGGGAGCAATATTAACCAAAGTAAATTTTAGCTGGATGCCCTGGTGCGACCTAGTTCCAGTTTTTTTTTAGCTTCTGCTGCAAAATTAGCCCTTCTTTTGTGAGACGGCTGCAGAGGAGGAAAACGTGCGGGGGTCCTTGTGCGTCTCCGTAGGCGCGGACGCCTTTACCTGGGATTTTTGCTCACTCTCCAACAAAATGGATGAACTGGCGCTGTTGATGAGACGAAACAGAGACTTTTCTTCATCTCCTGTCTTGTCCTTCACGGAGATGTGGCTCAGCGAGTTGGTCCCGGACTGCGCCGTACAAATCCAGGGCTTCGAGCTTCTTTGTGCAGATAGACAAAGGGATCTCTCCGGGGGAAAAACACGCAGCGGAGGAGTCTGTTTTTACATCAACGCCTGGTCATCGGATGTGACTGTGATCCCCAAACACTGCTCTCCTGATCTGGAATATCTTTTCATTACCTGCAAACCATTCTACTCTCCACATAAGTTTGCTTCATTCATTCTGGCTGTTGTTTACATCCCACCGAGCGCAAACGTGCGCGTGGCACAGCGCGTGCTCACGGACCAGATTCTGAGTGTGGAGTGGACCTTCACGGACTCCTTGTGTATTATCCTGGGTGATTTTGAGAAAGGGAATCTCAGCCACGAACTGCCAAAGTATAGACAGTTTATTAAAGTTTCGACCCGAGAGCAGAAGACGTTGGATCTCTGTTACACAACAGTTAGCAATGCCTTTCGCACCGTGGCCCGAGCTGCTCTCGGCTTTTCAAATCACGCTGGGGTCAGAGAACTGCTGCTTCAGACGCGTATTGTAGTGTGATCCAGCTCTGCACACCTTCCTGCTAAATCCATACTTTGCTTCTTTGTAGCGCCCTCTGTCACCAACCCTGTGCGCTGCCTCCTTCTGCTGCCTCAACTGCCTCAGTTTAGGTGTGAACCAGGGTTTGTCATTATTGAAAGTGACTTTGGTGTGTGATGGTATGATGCTGTCCTCACAGAATCGAATGTATGACATCAGTGTCAGTGTACTCATCCAAACGATCTGTGGCCGCTGTGAAAACCTCTCAGTCTGTAATGTCCAAACACTAATTTATGATGATATTGAGACAATATTTTCACAATGAATCGGAAATGTGACTTTAAATGTCTTGGGCGGGGTTCAATTATTGTACAAAACGTGATCTTAACCAGAAAATAATTTAAACCCTTGTTTGGAAGCTTACTCTAGAGTGTTCTGTTAAATTATTTTTTTTGTATATACATGTACGTTAGGCCGTAATATTTTATTGTTTTAATTATAGACAATATACTATACATACACACAATATATGCAAAATTATATTTTGCATATCTCCAAAACAACAATTGCCATATTATCGATTTTATGCACATCTCCTGTTCCCCTGGTTGGCTGTACGCTGCCTTAGTTAAAAATCTGCAGTAAATTATCACAGGATTCAACAGTGGCAGGACAAACCACGATACAGAGAGCTATATGACCTTCCTCTCAGCTTCACTGGCAAAAAATTACATGTGGTCACAAAAATGTCTCTGCCTTACATTTGTCTTCACTTATCACCAAACTTGGTTCCTCTGAAAAGGTGAAACAACTGAAAATCAGAGACTTTTGGGACATTTACAGACATGTCCGTCTAAATAGACAATTGTTAGATGTGCCAAGAAGTGTCATGGACACAGAGATAAAAGTCATTGTTCAGTAACCTGAAAATGAATACCCTTGAGTTGTAGTTTGCAGTATGAAACTTCTAGTGTTCTAATGCGATATTTGTTTTTCTTCCATGTATGAGTAGTGTATGTTCTTATATTCACCATATTCCACACAGGCCACTTTTGATTCTGACAGCTATGGCTCCGCACCTCTGTTCTTTTGTCATTTATGGCTGTAACTTACAGTAAGGCCAATAGGTATTTGGCAACTTAAACATTTGCAAGTTCACCCATTTAAAAAGATAAGAGAGGTTTGTAATTTTCATCATAGGTACGCATCAAACGTGAGAGACAGAATGTAAAAAAAATTTTAAATCCCCCAAAAAAATCCAGGAAATCGCATTGCATGACTTTTAAACAATTTATTTGGGAGAATGGGTGGTCTACATGTGGCGCAGCCGCAAAGTGGGACAACACATTTTGAAATTTTACAGATCTAAAAATTGCTCCCATTTGAGCAAAACGAGTCTGATTTGGACCAAATTTGAATCAGTTGTAAAAGTTGTAAAGCTTGGACCTGTTCATTGTGAGAAAAAAATCGAAATGGGCGCAATATCGCCCCCTACAGAGTGACATTTAACATTGACAGATTTTTTTTATTTTTATTTTTTTTATATGAAAATGTTCAACATTTTGCAAATAATTCTATTTTCGCGCCCCAATCAAAAAAGTGAATCAGACCCATGCCATAACTTTTATGGCGTAGCCGAAGCGATGAGAGAGACATCCAATGTTATCCTAAAGGGAAAATCGCAAAATCACTGAAATTTCCCAATTTTTACATTCACACTTTAACAAACTCTTTGCCTGACCAACCTAAAAATGTTGTGAGAATCTTCAGGACTTTGGTATCAAAAGTTATCAAATTTTTTACGGTGTACATGCGGCGAAACATTTCCCAGAATTTTAAATATTTGGTCTATAGCAGGGGTCTTCAAAAGGCGGCCCGGGGGCCAAGTATGGACCCCGAAGCAATTTCCAATAATTAAAAATATTTTATTTAATTTTTTTCCATGACGCACCACGGCGCACCCGCAGCACTCTGCTGCAACTTCGCTGCTGGTCTTGGTGGGCCAGAGAGCCCCAGTTCCTCTGAAACTGCTCTGTCAAAGCACAAACGTGTAAAAGTAAATAACAGCTTCATTGATGATTTGGTGTAAATGTACCATGCCTAAAGACCGTGTGCTCCGCGTGTTTGGAAGCCTGCTCGTTAATGAGGAACATTACGCGCCCCGCTATAGTCCCGTTTCAGTCCCGTTTCAGTCCTGTTTCAGTGTTTAGCCATGTTTTTCTGGTAGATGCGGTTTGTTTAGTCTTGGTTTAAACCTGCTCCTATCCCAGGTTTGCTTTGCACTAGTCAAGTCAGGTTACTGGTAAACACTGGATTTGCATTGCCTGAGTTTTAGTGCTTTTGTCCTGTTTTTAGTCATGCAACATTATTATGCAATTTTTACTTCTGACATTGAAGATCTATGTTGATTTCTGTTGTTGAATTGTGTCACTGAGTTGTTTGTGGACCTTATAGAGTTAAAAACAAAAAAATTGTGGTGAGATTTTGTAGTCCGGCCCCCGGACCTTAGCTCTCCGAAAAATTTGGCCCCCTGGAAAATATAAATGGAGACCCCTGGTCTATAGAGTGGCCTCTAAACAATATAGTTTTTCCAAATTACATGAAATTTAGCACAAAATTATATATTGGCGTCCCGATCAAAAAAGTCAAAGAAGTCATTTTCTTTATGGCGTAGCCATAGCAAAGACAGAAACCTCCCATGTTATCCCAATGGGAAATCGCCAAATCTCATTTTTACACTTGACACTTTAACAAACTGCTCCTTGGGTTTTAGTCCAACCAACTTTAAATTTGGTGACAATCATTTGCAGGAGCTGGGCATTAAAAGTTATAATTTTTTTTAATTCTAAGTACTACAGTCTCTGTGTGGCAGACTGAGAATTTTTTTAATTTGCCCTGGTTATAAAGAGCCATGTCCAATGTGTCGACGTCTGTTTAGCTCTTGGATAACACACACACACGATGAGGGCGCCTCAGCGCCATCTTTATCAAGTCGAAAGTACGGAGTACGAAGCCCACCGGCTTGCGAGGGCCGTTGGATGCCACTTGCGGCTTTTATTTTACTTCTTTTTTAATCACATATGCATCAGGACTAGGGCTGCACACTATATCGTAAAAGTATAAATATTGCATTATCTGATCATCATAATCACAATAATACCAAGAACTGTATTGGGATCTTTTTTTTTTATTAAAATGGGAAAAACTGCAAATTTAATTTATGATTTTCCCTATTACATATTTGATGGTTTCCCTTGATTTAGTGTTGGATTTGTCTCTGTTGTTTTTATTTTAACCTAGTTTGACTAATAAATTATGGCACGCATATTTTTTAAATATAGCTGAAATTGTTGTTTATATCAAAATGCAACCCTTCATAGTAGGGCCAGACCGATATGGTGCACTCGGAGAAATGTCAAATCTGGTGGATATTTCATCTAGTTATGTTATCATTTTAAAGTTTAGACTCTCTAGAGTACAACCATTTCATCTAATTTACACACAAATTAATTCCCCAATATTTAGCGCAGCACCATTTATCCGTGCAGTTGTTTGTGTGTCTAAGACGTCGTAGTGCAGCTGAATGAAGCTCCTGTGCGCGCTCTGACCATTCATGGCTCTGACTGAGGCAGCGCTGGATTTTAATACTCTGAACTCAGCTACTAACTCAAGAATAAAAGTTCAACTTCAGCACAAAATATCACACCAGTGACAGCATAGGACTTCTTTTTTTTAATTGAAGTGTCAGTGGAGAAGAGAGGGGACTGTCACCATAGACAGTGCGCACACACACTGCTGTTCTCAACAACATCATGCTGGTTTATATTCACTATGGACAATCGTTTGGAGTCAAGATTAAAATAACTCCTTATTTGTAAAGAGTTGTTTCTTTCATTCACTTTAGTTGGTGCTTAGCACATGAAGTGCTACAACATTGTAAACATTGCTCTCATTGGCTACTATAAAGTGACTGGCAGTATCAGTGTTTACTGGACCCACATTGACATGAAAATGGAGTATTAATCTCGCCGATGCATACGCATTTTAATAGTGCGTTCAGACTGCGGCGTGATGCCTGTACATTTGAAGGCAGACGCCCTGGACGCACGTCCCAAATATAAACTCACCAGCAGACAAGCGTCCGAGGCCTTCCAGCGCACATGCGCAGGGGAGAAGTTGTGTCCTCTTGCAGTTCAGGTTAAGAGAATGGCTTTGGTGTATTTACATTTACATTAAAAACGGAGGCGATCGGCTCGGCGGCTTGTCTGCGTCTCACAGATACTTCAGGAGGTGAGCAGAGTTGAGTGAATATCATCATTTGCTCCAAGAGCTGCGTCTGGATGATTTTTTATTGCTGCAGGGTTTGTTTTGGTCCTTTTTCCAGGTCCAGGACGGCCAAAGCGTTCGACGCTCAAAACCCAGGATTCGGGCCGCAAAAATGCTGGATTCCTAGGACGCGCATCCACATAGACTTTGAATGTAAACTGGACACTTTGGTGCAGTGGTGTGAACGCTGCGCCAAATTACAGCAGGCTCGTAATTCACTTCAATGGCAGAAGTTATGCAAACATACTTTCAGTCTTTAAAATTCACTGTGAAAAAGGCAGAAAAACCGTAAATGTCACCTTAATAAACCCAATTTACCTCCTTTTGTATCAGCCCTCAAAAATCCATATTGGTTAGGCCCTTCTTCATAGCCATTTTGTAATAATTTCCAATATTGTGCAGCCATAATCAGGACTCAAACATATAGTACAGTCTGTGTTTTCACTTGCTAAAAAGGTGAAGAGTCTGCCCAACTGCTCCAGGCGTAAAAAAACCCTGACCTTGTTCTCACTACACACATAGTTGCTAATGATGTCAGAGCCACTGTCAACTGCACAGGCCAAGAGATAGACGGGCTGCTTCAACCCGCCGCCTGCCACACAGCTAATTCATATTCTCGAACCGAACGGGTTAGTCAGAATTCTCTGCACAGAAGCCTGGAGAACATGGGTGCTATAGATGAATGGAACATTTAAAAACAAAATACAATCCCGGACTGTTGGGGCCTGGATGGCAGCCCAAAGTGCCATAAGACGCCCTTGTTCTCAAACAGACTTGGGTCTCAATAACACAATTCCAATGGCGACCTCCATCATCTAGTCGAAAGAAAGACGTGACCACTAAGACTCAGGTCACCAAGAAACAATAAAGGACCTCTCATTACTGCTATGGAAGATTGCATGTCAGAAATAACATCTCACTCCAGTCTTTCCTAACACACTCAGAGAGAAATTGTGACTCACAGGCTTTGATCACTGGTGCTTGTATTTACAGCAGCTTACAGTAGGCACTGGGTGGGCACCTCCGCCTGAGAATTAACTTTTATCTGCCTCCACTTTCTGATCCAATTATGTAGAACCATGGACTGCATCATGACCAAGGACAACATCTGCAATCAGACCCTGTGGTGTTTATGAATGCAGCCAAAGAACCACAAGCTCTAATTTGTAACTCTATACTTTAGTAGGATTTACAGACAGTAAAAGAAAGAGGAAAGCTACGCCCCTACCTGGTGTAATCTTTGTCAACTCTGTGGTTTTAGGTTTCAAAAATATTTCGGAATTACTTATGCCAACGCATCAAAGTTAACAGCTATGCTAAATCTTATCCCTCCCAAAAAAAAGTACAACTCAAAATCAACTATAGGCCTTATAAGATCACAGGCTTATCTTAAGTGATGGCTTTTCGCTGGGCATGAGCAACAGGTGCCTCAGTAATCCATCAGATTGAAAAGGCTCAATGTGATGCTCTAAAGAAGCTGAAGCATGCATAGGACCATGGTTATCCTTAAGTTTAAAAAAATACATAAAACCATAAAATGCCTCAATTATTTTTCGGTTAGAAATACAGTAGTTAGAAAGTACCACATTTGTACAGAAAATTGTCTTTGTTAAAAATATAAATCTTGACAACCTAAAGATGCTATTTCCTGACAGTCCGGGTCAGTTATTGCATGTAATTTTCTTCGGAATCTTTTTTCTTTTTCCATTTCCAATTCCCCCTGCCTGTAATCTCAACATAGTACAAGTTTTCTGACTTTTGCATCTTGAAAGTTATCAACAAAGGCTGTCATATCTGCCTAAATGAATTTCAATTTTCAGGCACTATGGACAGCGCTCCATTTCAACAAAAACTTACATAGTATGAACTTTTACAAGCAGCTAGTAAAGTTCAAGAAAGGAAGAGAAACTATGGGAAAACAACTCCCTTGACATGACTAACAGATGGTGACATACAGCCACCTATCACAGCAGAGAAACCTGAGACAACCCAAACTGTATATTCAGAGCATTCAAACAGAATTACTCTATGGGATCAAATGTTTCAACAGAAAAACAAAGCACAGGATGAGGAGTAAAATGTAGCTTTAAACCAAAATGACCAACATGTTCAGCCCCAAGTTTACTTAGGGGCACTGACAGACCGTTTCAAGTTTCACTCCTAATTTTTGTTAACTCCAAAAGTCTTGAGATAAAAAAGGCAGATTTCATTATTACAAGAATACGTTTTGATCAGTAACCATTTACATTTTTAAAATTGCACTTTACAATTTAATGCATTACACATTCACCATAAGTGCGTTCGGTGTCTTGCTCAAGGACATAATGCACTGGCCCGAGCTGGGATTGAAACACAGACCTTTGGGGTTGGTGTTAGTCGGATGCTCTAAACATTGAGCCAAAGCCATACTGGTCCTACTAAAAACAAACTTGAATCTTACTAATAGTAACAGTTCTTTGTTAGCAGTGTCAATCAATTGTGGTTTTGCTATACGGTTTTACCCCATATGGATTTTTTGTGATTTTATGTTCAGAATAGCATCTAACTAGGAAAACACCTGGTACTATGTGGACCGCTGTGTGACTTCAGACCAGAATCAGAATCAGAAAGGGGCACTGACACTGTTTAAATGACTTATTTGTTCTTCGAATTACTATAATTAATAGTAAAAATAATAATACACTTCACATCACTGTGCGAGGTTGTCGCATTTCCCTGTCCACCTGTAACGTGGTGCCATTTATAGAAATTGAGACATAAATGTCAACTTGCCATGATGCAGACTAAAGGATGGACATTTCCATCATCTATAGTCAGTTTCACCTCAAATAAATTACAGCTAATGTAAGCTTTGTTTTTTGTATGCTGCGGGTGAATGAGAATCTCTACCTCTGGCTATGTCATTCAACAGGAAAATGTGTTACTTTGTCTGCACAAACCGTGTGTGCAACCTATATGCACGGCTATTTCCCCTTTACTAAACCTCTTCTGCGTGTTTGGGACGCTTGTGCCTTTCAGAAAGTTACATAAATACATTTTAGCATGATTATCCCGTTAGCATGTTAACTAGCTCCATAGCATCTTGCCACAAAAGCACCATTTCATTAGAGCAGACCGTAGCTGGATAACGTTAGCATCAGCTGTTGCGTCTGATTAGCCTCTGCTAGCCTAAGCTGTTAGCATTACAAAAGCTGCAGGAAATCCAAGATAATTCGGATGTCATTTCGTTTGATGATATATATAACTATATAGCAAACGTTCAAGGCATTATTTCGGTACAGTAGCTCATCACACACTATTATAAGCTCGCTCTGTCAAAAGGGTTGGCACCAGTAGCCACTGCTAACGCCGTGCAGCTACAGCAGCTCCAGCCCCGTGCGCACTCACCAAGACGAGTAGCCCTGCTCCGCCATAGCGCCGAAAACCGTTGGCTCCGCGGCCGTGGCTAACGCGGATCCGGTCCCAGTGACAACCCGCTGGGATCAAGGAAGGGTTCTTGCTTTTCCTTCACACTCCCGTCTTCCTAGCAGGCAATTTTAGGTGGTAACATGATTATACATCCCGGCTGCAGCTAGTAGTAATCACTAGCTGAATGTGCTGCGATTGAAACGGCAACGATGGTTTGCTATCGGTAGGTAAGACAAAGCACCCAGAGAAAAAAAAAAAACACTGGTGTTATTTTCGTCAGTTCACCAATGTCCTGTCGTCACCCCAGCCGAGAGGGCTTGGTTTCCAACAATGCTACGCCTGCTGTAAATCCATATTCAGCATTTGATGGCCAGGATAAATGTCGCGTAGTCCTCAGTCTGCACCGCTCGCAATTATGGAAGACGTTCAGCTTTGTTTTCTATGGCGAGAGCGTCACGGGAGCGCGCACAGTCGCCCTGCTGTAGGTTTACAAGTAGGACGCTTTTTGTGCACTGAAAACGCTTGCATTTGTTTTGTTTTTTTGTTTAGCTGGCAGCGTAATGCATTCAAAACATTCAGTAAATTCTCAGTAGTGTGGAAGGAGAAAAAACTATAGCCTATAACCATAATAGGCTTTTATCAAATTAAAAATCCGTCATCAGATCAGAATCATAAACATTTTATTGCCATTGTCGGTGAACAAAATTCACAAACTAGGCACTTGCTTCGACGGTAAGGTGCAACATACAAAAGTGTATAATAATAGTAACAAGTATATAGACGGTGCTAAAATAAGAGCATGCAAAATAAAATATGTGTAAAAATAAAAAAGTATCATACCCATGGAAACTGTGAAGGGCCTAAATCAGATTATGCATTGTTTTCCACAAGGTTTGTATTTGAATCATTTTTCAAATTTGCTAAAGGACTCCTGCTAATTTTTCCTTCCACCATTGGCAACTGCTGTGATTTGGGGCATTACAAAAGTAAATTGAAATTAAAATGGAATTTAATCTCTTATTTAAAACATTTAGGCATATTCAAATTGACAATATTAAACAAACGCGACCAAAAAAGGCCCACAAGAACCATGCTTTTTTTTACGGGGAAACTGGGGTTTAAAAGGCTGGTGGGATTTCCACTACCAGTATTAATGCAATTAAATTTAATTTTGTAACGCCCAAAAACACAACAGCAGTTGCCTCGAAACAAGACAGTGAAAAACAGATTAAACTAAATGTTCATAGGAAATGATCGAATGTCCCATCATTCCCTGTCGAAACCTCGAGGAGAACCACACTTAAGGAGAGATCCGACTCCCTCAGACGGGCAGTCTGATTTGCAGATGAACTGTGGACTTCAGAAAAAAGCTCCAGCACACTTTCTCACTCTTTGATTGATTTATTAATCAAGACATTGTCGTTAAGCTAAGGGCCTTTCCAACAACGCACCTGTCGCCTAGTCAGGTGTGCAGAGTCTGTCCAGAATCAGATCCAGAACCACTCAGGAGGAGAGGCAGTTCATCTAGGCAAATGAAGAGCTGTTCATCTAGAGTAGAGAGCGTTCCTCCAGGCAGTTGAGAAGCGTCCGGATCTACAGGTCATTGACAGTGTCAGAAACAGGACCCTCCTAGAGAGGAGTGGAAGATGAGAAGAACATGTTAACAGCAATGAAAAGACTACAAGTGAACTAAAATAATAAATATTGTTGATAGGAAAAGTCAGAAGCAGAGGATAGTGATCAAGCTGCCATACTTCCCCCAGCTGCTCCAAGGGCAGCGTAGATGGGGAGGTAAATTTTTTGTAGGTTTTATTTTTTTTTGATTGAATATATGTTGTTTTATTATTGCTCAGTGTTTTATGTTGCACCTTAAGGCCGAGACAAGTTCCTACGTTTTTGAATTTTGTTCATTGACAATGGCAATAAACTCTCTTTCTCATTTCTGATCCAAACTGGCGCTGACCATAAACTATATCAAAGAGATTTAAGCCTGGTTTTACATCAAGAGACTGTGTTTGCCTGAACAGGGAGCTCTACCTCCTACTGTGCTTTTAGAGACTTTTAAGACCACCAGAAGTCCAGCATTTTGAGTGTGAAGGCTCTGTTTGATGATATTGTACTATAGCATCTTTGAGTAGGATGGGCCAAGTCATTTATGGCTTTGTAAGTCAGGAGGATTTAAAATTTGATTCTAAACTCAACAGGGAGCCAGTGTAGAGACTTGAGCACAGTTGTAATGTGCTTTCTTCTTGTAGTACCTGTTTGTAATTTTGCTGCTGTGTTTTGAACCAGTTAAAGCTTTTTATAGAGCTTTTAGACACGCTGCTAGCAGGGAATTACAGTATCTAATGTAGATGGTACAAATGCATGGATACGTTTTCGTTTCAGCATTGCTTTTAGGCCAGATCTTTCTGATTTGAGCAATATTACGTAAATGTAAGTAGACTGTTTTACAGGCTTGATTTATGTGCACTTTGAATGAGAGCTCTTGGTCAAATAAGACCCCAAGGTTTCTTACAGTAGAACTGGAGGCTACACTGACGTTGTCCAGTGTGACTATCTGCTCAGATAAAGCGTCTGTTTAGGCCTAGTACAATGACCTCGGTTTTTTCAGGGTTACGAGCAGATAATTAGTGTACTGTAGGTCTTTATGTCCTACATACAAGCACTAAGTCTGTGTACTCATCTGCATAGCAGTGGAAGTTAATGCCATGTTTTCTGATAATGTTACCAAACGGCAGCATATAAATAGTAAACAGAATTGGACCGAGTACTGAACCTTGTGGCACACCGTAGGTTACTTTAGAACAGGGTGAGGAGCTCTGGTTTACATGAACAAACTGGTCCCTATCTGATAGGTAGGATTTAAACCAGTTGAGGGCGGGGCCTCTGACACCTACATCACATTCTAGTAACACATTCCTCTGCAGTAAAATGTTGCGGTCGATGGTGTCAAGCACTGCACTGAGGTCCAATAGAACCAGGATTGAGACCAGTCCATCGTCAGCAGATAATAACAAATATTTTGTGACTTTAACTAGTGCAGTTTCTGGGCTGTGGTCGGCTCTGAACCCTGAATAAAAACTTCAAATAAATCATTGTCCTGTAGGTGGCAACAAAGCTGTTTACTACAACTCTTTCAAGGTTTTTGGAGACAAAGGGTTGATTTGAAATAGGTTTGTAGTTTACCAACAGGTCAGGATCAAGATTAGGCTTTTTAAAAAGTGATTTGATGACTGCATGTTTGAAGGGCTGTGGAACATAACCACTTTCTGATGAAGTATTTATTATATTAAGAATAGAATCTATAATTAGGGGGAGAATATTATGAGAGTGATTAAGGAAATCTGCAAAGAGCAGCTATTTTTACAGTTTATGCACAATCTGTTTTTAGCCACTAGCACACTTTTTCAAACATAATAGCACAACAAAAGCAATGTTCATGTTCACATTTATCTGAATTGAACAAAACGTGATTCAGATCTGTAAGAAATGTGATGTGCTGTTGTCATATAATGACACAGCAGAATTTACCTTTTAAATATATCAGTCAGCACCCTTTCTCGATCTATACCTCACTTAAATTTGACTTCCTAGCTTCACTGTCGTTTTTCCAGCAGGTTTTATTATCATTTGATTTGTTAAATGTTCGTCTTTTTCAAGAAAACTACTGACCTGAATCTGATGTGAGGAAATCAGATTCAGAGCACAAACCACCAAAGAATCAGATTTGGGCCACTTCGACCTGAACTGTGAACAACAAGCTGTGTGTAATTACTACACATATAAATGATTTTACACATGTAAATAATATTGCGCAACAACGCAGATGATAGGCAGACACTTCCAAAACAAGTAACTCATACACTCAGTTTGAGTGCTCAAAAGGGTGTGAACAAGCAACACTGAATAAACAATGAACAACAAAATATTAAGTGGATTTGGGGAAACATGGCTGTTAGCCGTTATGGACTACAATTGATTTGATTATAGTTTAGCTCTTTGTTCATAAATTGATGTCTTTATACAAACATTAAGTAGAACTCTTGTAGATTTGAAAATACTATCTCTGACTTGTTGCTTTAAAATATATGGATCTACATAGCCAAAAAAATAAATAGAAATCCATAGACTGAAGTCCATTTAGCATCAAACCATTGAGTTCATTAAGGTTTTATTTAAAAAAAAAAGTGTTCTGGCCATAAGTGTTCTGCTCCTAACACAATTAATTTTACCTGTTAAATTCAATCTCTGGTACAGAGTGAGAAACAATTATGAATGGACACATGTAGTATTAGTAGTATTAGTAGTAGTAGTAGTAGTAGTAGTAGTAGTAGTAGTAGTAGTAGTAGTAGTAGTAGTAGTAGTAGGAGTAGTAGTAGTAGTAGTAGTAGTAGTAGTAGTAGTAGTAGTAGTTGTTGTAGTAGTATTATTTGTAGTAGTGGTAGTAGAAGTAGTAGTTTATTTGTTGGGCACACTGCATGTTAATGAACATACATGTTACATATGCAGTTAACACATTGTTGCCATGGGCATCCATCTGTTGTTCACTCTCACAAGCAAACTCTTTCACACACCAGCATACATGGACACTGTAGGCAAGGTGGGTGAAGTGTCTTGTCCTAGGACACAACAACAATATGCACTACCGCCCCCCTGTGGCATCTGGCATTCCGGCGGTTTCCCATCCAATTACTGACCAGGCACATCCCTGCTTTGCTTCTGAGATTGACAAATTGGTATGGCAACCAAGAAAATGTAATACCCTTATGTAATCACTAGATGGCAGCCCAGTCTTGTTGTGCTATTTATTCAGCACTACTGCTGTAAAGGCTGGCAGGCTATATTAAGCTTGTTCAATTATTGTGATTCCAACTTGCTCTTACAGTTTAGCTGATTAGTAACAGGGCTTTAAATACTAATATTATATGGTCCTGTGTAAAGCTACATATGCATATTTTTAAGGTTAACAAACAAAAATATCACCAATAGTTTTCAGCGTTAATTACAATTTATAGACTTACACTGTCCTTTTTAGTGGTTTATCAAATACTATACACTAGTATCAAAATGATCACGTTTCAGCTTGGAAAGTAGAATATTGTCTGATTAGTCAGTGTGCTTGCTTACACGTACGCGCACACACACGCACGCGCACACACGCACACGCGCGCACACACACACACACACACACACACACGTGCAGTTATTCACTCTCATGTTCCTGTGCCCATGTATCAAAAATTTAAATTATATTACTGATTGTATTTCATTAGACAATTATAAAATAACTGATTAGCATAACCCCCTTTCCTGTCCCTCTCATGCAGAGTCAGGGGTACATGCCAGTTTGAAGCCTTCCCCTGGGCACTAGGATTCTGTGGGATCCGGGTGTGCTGACACTGTTAGCTCTCACTGATATGAGAGGCTGATCAAAGCTAGCTCATTCTGCCTGACTGATTTCCACAGGATTAGGGATTAAGGAGACAGGAAACTGGAGAGGCACAGAGACAATCGCAGAAAGACAAAAAAAATATGAGACATATGAGATGAAGAAGGACTGGGACACAGACTAAAGAGCCATGAGAAACTGTTTGAAATGTCTAAAGAGACAAATCAGATACCAGTAAACCACAATATAATAATCTTCTAAAACAGGTGAAAAAAAAATATATATATATATATATATATATATATATATATATATTGCACAAAGCCTTGTTTTAGTAGTAGGAAGCTTCTTTACTTCGTTTTTAAAATTATTTTTATATTATTATCATTATTATAGTGAATGAAGTTATATGTGGCTGTGCACCTTCCAACTTGTGTCCCCTGGTCCGGAGAGCAGAGGGCCATTATGCCCTACGCTCACGTGATCTATTTGGTTGGTGTGAGGACTAACTGAGGGAAGCAAGCTTTGTCCTATGCTGCCCCTGCAGCTTGGAGCTCCCTTCAGACGGAGTTGAGATTGCGTGAAATGGTCTCAATTCCTTTTTTTTCCTAAATGTCCATTTGTAATGTGTTAAAATGCGTGTGCTGTTATATATCTACTTTGCCCCAGGTCACCCTTGGAAAAAGAGGCTCTTGCTTGGTTAAAACAAGTTGGTATGACTTCAGTTAATAAGCCTTTATCACTGAAGCAAAAAACAAAAAACAAAAAAAACGATCTGACATTTAACATACAGTTCCCACCCATGTAACTATTTGTGAGTGACAAACATGTCACAATAATCTGCCAGGCTGTATTATGATATAAAGCACTTCATCTCCTTTTCTATCGCTGTACTGCTGCTTGTGTACAGCCATTCATTTCTAAACAGCCAACAATTTTGTGAAAAAAAGAAAAAGAAAAATACATAAAAGAAAATATACAGTTGAACATGTATCAGAAAAAACAATCTCGTCCGTTTAAAGGAGGATGTAGATATTCTCATAACATTGAAAAGTCAATAGAAACTATTGACCGTAAGCATAAACACTGACCTAGTTTACAGCTAAAGCTATTGTCTATGGGGGGGAGGTATTTTCTTTTTTCTTATGCATGAATGCAAGTGTTGCCCAGTTGACTGTCAAATCAAGTCCCTATTGCAGGTTTAAATGTGATTCTATTTGGGTTTTGCACTGAGGACTCCGCATGAGGAAATGAGTGCATTCCTAGTGTGTAGTAATGGCATGTGTAGATGATACATGTGTGCCTTGTTATGGCTAATGACCGTGACAGAAAGAGGAAGGACTTGTGTGTCAGCATGAAATGTCTGCCGAGGTAATAAATGGGATTTCTTGAATGGGGTAATTGGGATAAAGAGACACGGTCGAAGTGAGAAAGAATGGGAACAGTTCACCACCTGCCTGCCAGACCGGATTAAAAAGGTCAGCAAGAGGCAAAGTTGCTCCCCTCCCACCAGATGTGCACTTGCCCCGGCCTATCACTGATTAATTCCTACAGTTCATGACTTCAGGCTTAGTGTCCAGGCAATTACATTATGCTACACATTCTGAGAAACCTGATATGGGGCTTTCTGCTGCTGGAGCTGATGGGTAAAATGTGAATGTGATTAAAAAAAAATAAAAAATAAGAGCAACGTCTCTGTAGCTATAGTGTCATCCATTAGGACAAAGCGTGACGGCTGCTGTTGTAGCAACATCTGCACTTATTAAAACACTGCCGGTCTTGTTTTCCCCATAAATTTACCGGCAATGAGAAAAACGCGTAAATGGGAGCCAGCAATTACACCCATGAAACGCTGCCTCATTTGCCCGAGCTCCTATCAATTCATAGTTATAGCCAATAGCAATAAAGGAAGTCATCCCACTGTCACAGAAACAGTTGGCACGGAAACAGCACATTACACCACCGTTCAGCCCTCCTCCTTGTTCTTTGTCGTCATTTGTGCCCTCCCCTGCCTTCCACTCCTCTATAGTCCCCTCCTCCTCACTCTTGGCCTATCATGTATGTTTTTTCAGTCATCAATGAAATCACAACCAAGCCTGCTGTTGGCTTCTAGCTCAGCAAACACAACTGCCCAGCGTTTTGTTCACATTCTGGCCTCTTAACAGCCAATGTGAATTTTACTGTCATGTTTTACTTTCATGCTCTATCCAAAGTCAATTTGGACTGTCTGTTTGTGGCGTGACGGCGGCTACATCAGGGGCAGCGTTTTGTTACCCTCATGATTTAATCCTGACCATTTCCCTTTTCTCCTCTATATCCCAGCTGACTCCTCCCTTCATTTCTGCTCCGCACTCCCTCTCGCTGCCTCTGTCTCTGGCTCACACTCACACACACGCACACACATATATACACGCCCTCCACCCCCATCGCTGCAGTGTCTCAACTGCCTCGGAGCAAACAAGAGAGGATACGGCACACAGACGCTAGTAAGAACCAGAAGCAGGGGCGCTGAAAGGCTGAGCGATGTGCCAGTGTGACGCCGTGAATGCGAGGGAGCAACGAGGATGAAACAGCAGGACTAAAGCGGGATTGCACGGAGCTGTTCTCACTGCAAGGGCTTGTCTGCAGTATCCTTTGTAAATGAATGCTGGCTTGTGAACACGGTAAGACTATTCTACAATAGACAGCCTTTTTTTGTTTCTTTGGACATAGAAAATGGCCAAGATACCATTTGATTGCAGCTACTCTGAGAAGAGGGAGTGGCAGTGTTTTTTTAAATTTTAAATTTTTTTTTTTTCTCTATAATGTAGCATAAGGGATGTTCAGAGATGGAACCAAGGCTTGACTGCCCTGTCCCCTCCTCCACCCTGCTAGCTCTGTGCCAACAAATGGTGTTATTTTATGCTTGCAGTTTGACTCATCACATCCCCATTGCGTCTTTGCTTGACATAAACATGCTTTTAACTAAGTGCACAGTGCTTACCTCATATAATTACTTCAGGTTATGTAGGACAAGTGGAAGATGCATCAAAGGTATGTGAGCGCTCACGTCTGCGTCTGCGATTCTCTCCAGGCCGTGCGCTTTGAAACAGAAACAAGACAGTAAATGACTTCTGATCAATGGTGACGACTTGAAATATTTGATGTTGATGTTCTTATATTGTCCAATTCCATATGGGACTTATACTGCGAAGACTGAGGTGAATTATAGCTCATCAGTAGAACAGGAACATTCACGTAAGCTCTGCCAGTGGACCTCGCTTTCTTTGAATGGAAGAAGAACATTTATACATTGACACTGAACTACAACCTCATCTCAATCTCATTTGCTTTAGTTGCGTTGGGTAGCGTTTCTATTTATGAGCACAAATCTTAAAACAGTAAGAAGGAGCCAAAGGAGAGCGCAGGGCATGTTCATTACTCAGCAGCCAACAGGATGATTTGTGACATTTTCTGTCTCAACAATCCCCCATATGTTTGACACAGCATCAGGCTTTTTTTCAATGGGGGATCAGCGCTGTAGCATCAGGAGAGGACTAGAGCATTCAGTGCGTAGTGTATGTGTGTTTGTGTTTCATGCTCGAGAGACTCACAGAGAGAGAAAAGGAGTGCAGGGAGGGGTCGTCGGGCTTGGGGTTTAACAGTAGAGAGGCAGATGGGGCAGAGGGGCGGAGGTTGATGCAGCGGAGAACAGCACAGAGAGGCAAATAAGAAAGAAATTGAAAGAAGATTTGGAACAGATTGGATGACAGAAAGAGGGGAAAGACTGTGATGATTTTTATGGTGCAGAGCCAGCGTTTCAGAGCATGTGACAACTAAAGAATGCGTGTGTGATAGATCCACCGACACTGAGGCCTAGACATCTGCGAAGTGAAGAAAAATGGTGGAATAAATCCTCTCTACATCTGCTATCAAAACAGAGCAGAAATGGGCATTCTTTTAAAATGCCCAGTTATGGTTTTTCAAGGGAACACAGAAAAGAATAATGATTGTGTTCCTTGTATGGTGTTGTTTTATGTAATAAGCCTTAATCCAAGCGAGTGATTGAATATATGTCACCAAGAGTAATCAATCTGCAGTCGTCTATGCACTATTTACGTGGCAACTAATTCAAAGCCAACTACAGTTTGACGCACAAAAATGTGTGATTAAATCTTGATGTTATCACAGTTAAACTACAGAATACAAATCGTTTGTGAATGGCGTGTAGGGTTGTATGATATAATATAAGTCAATTTTATGTACAGAATTCCATGTGGTTACCAATCAATTGTGCATACTTGGTCATGTACAAACATAACCACCTGTGCTATATGTTCACAAATAAAACTTAAACTCATTATGCTACATAGTAAATTAGACATCATGAGTGTAGTCGGAATGGTCCTAAACATGTGACCTACAGCGATATGACAAGAAGAGCAATGACGTGACTCCCCTCCACAACTCCTGTTACACACTCCGGCCACACCACTGGGTGATATTATGGTCCAGGACAGAGGACAAATGGGGTTTCACAGTGACCGTTGTTGTTAGGGTGGCAGGTTTTGCTCCCTTAGGCCTTTGCTCTGATCAATATGCTGTTTAGGACATATTCAACCTTGCAGGTGAGCAGACCAACTACTTGGAAAATTATACATCGCTCTATTAAAGCACAATGCCAAAGGGCTATGTCGGTTTCCCTCGGGGACCAACTAAATACAATTATTAATCAAAGATGTCACTTGGTTTATGGAGAGTATCTGAATGACAGAATAATGTATTTGGGGAGAAAATAAATTAGTTGTGGAAGCAAGTGTTATTATATGTGTGTAAGGACTGCTTTGTCACTCTATGATGTCAGACAGGACATTGGTCTGTTTTAGCTGGCTCAGCATTTGTATTTGTTTTGGGTGTTTAAATGCTTGCCAGTTTCTAGGGCAAAGTATCATCTGTGGACAAAGAGCTATGGGACAGTGTCTGACAGCCACACATAACACGAACAGGTGAAGTGGGCTCATAAATACATTAGTACCGGTAAATGCAAAAATGCAAGATTTCAAACCAAGTTCAAGCAGGGTTGCGTGAAAGAGTTTGAGGTTGAGCTACATAAAACAGTTGATTCAGTTCACCCCCCGCCTTTTTCTATGCTCTGTTGTCTGATGTTTGTTGGTTGCAGAAGACAGGGGCTTGTCTGTCTCCCTGACTCCGGAGAGTGAGAGGGCCTTACGTGGAACACTCAAATCTAAGGGGCAGAGCAGAGGGAACTAACAGAGCAACTTTGTGTTCCGCTGCACACACACATAACAGCGGTCATATGACAACAAGGAGGTGGTGGAAAGGGAGAGAGATGATGAAGGAGTGCTACAGCCTCCTACCAACAGCAGGGGGGAGTGAAGATAAGGCCCACGATGTAGAAACAGTAAGTGATGGGACGCTCCATCTTTGATTCAACCAAATGCATATATAATGCATATGCATGCATTATACATAAATATATATATATATATATATATATATATATATATATATATATATATATATATATATATATATATATATATATATATATATATATATATATACATACATACATATACACATATATATACACACACACACACACACATACATACATATATATATATATGTGTATATATATGCATGCATATGTATGTATTATGCATATATGCATTATATATATATTTATATGATGAATGCTGTATTGTATCATTCTGTGTAATTACTAGATAAATGCTTTTTATTTTACTGATATAAATAAATCAAATAATCAAAAATTACAAAAATACTAGAACATTAGAGCTATAATCTTTTAGTCGCGTAATTGGTTGATGGTGCCTTGGTCGACCAAAATTTGTATTAGTCACCTTATTATATTTGAGGAGATTTTAAAGGATTCATATTCAAATAGCAGAAAGCAGAAGCCTGGAAATTAGTTATCCTAATATTTTGGTGTATATTGTAAGTTCTGTTTTGAGGATGTAGTCTTTTTTGTCAACTAATTGGCTCTGTTGCTAGCTGCTATCTGTATATCTGTGGGTTTTAAGAGCCTGAACCCACAATTTCTATCAGCAACTAGCAAGCGCCTTTCATCATAACAAAACCGATGAATACTGTGTTTCAGTGCGTGTGAATGTATATCAGAAAGCCTTTTGCACTAGCTTCATGGTTTTGATAAGTGTTCAGATCATAGTGCAAGATAAAAGTTTCGACACTCTTTGCAGGCTGTGGCTGTTTCAATCAACATTAACAATATCGTCTCACTTCACACACAGTCCACGGCACAGCACAAACTCCAGCGTCCACCTTGTGCCATCTTCTCCTCTCACATCACACAGTCTGCACCTCACACAGCTCCACTCTGCACAAACCTGCCATTGTCATCACTGACTGGCCTTGTGACTCAGTGTGACCCGTCAGATTGAAGCACACACGGAGAACACAGCCATTGAGATCAGCTACGTTCAACAGAGCATTATCACGAAAAAGCATCTAGAGCACAGAGCGCTAACCCCCAGCACATCGCCGCCATCAACAGTCTACTGTTTGGAGGGAGTGGAACACAGAACACTGCCCATCATTGTTTTCCTTAATGAATGTGTAATGTCCCTCAATGTGTACAGGGCAGGCATCTTTCTCTGAAGTCTGCACCAGGCTTTCAGTAACATAAAGCATGTCTCTCAACTCCAGAGATGCCAATACGAAGGTTTAAAACTCAGTGCTGATCATTTAGGTTTGAAAGGAAGGAAAAAAGTTCCTATGGTCAGTCTCTCATAAATTATATTTGATCATAGTTTTACATCAGTCGAGGGACAGTGCAGAAAAGTTCGTACAAAAAATACAGGAAGTAGATCCTTTTATCAGTGTCATCAACATAGAAAATGTCATCCAAAATGCAGATACAATTTAGGCAAAATCTTGAATATAACTGTGTTGACTACGTTTTAGTGAAATTTGAAGTCTAATCTGTCATATGCACTGAATGACCAAGTGAGGTATTGAAATTTATTAAAAACTTGATTTGTATTGCTATCTCTTGTTAAATTGATTCTGACATACCTTGAGGTCTGACTCACTACAGAAAACAAACCTCTAGTGTGCAAAATGTACATGACGCTTTTCGAGTATTATTAGCTCAAACATAGAGGCCTCAGATGATCCAGTGCTATCTGCTTAATCTATGTTGCAACTGACATTGGTGTGACATTAATCTAACGGTTGCTAGAAGCATGAAATTGACTGTCTGCTTTTTGCCCAAGATTTTACAATGTTATAGATGTAGTATAACTATTTATCTTTAACAGATTCTCACCTTAAATTTACTACACCTAACTGACTTAAAACGGCTTTTGTTTTGTGATTTTAATTTTGTAATACAAGTATGCCAAAAAGGTTTGAATTATTGTGACCTCTGTTGCAACATTTAGAGGTATTATACACTCTAATACACATAATATGGTCACTTCAAATAGTCCTTTCAAACTACACAACTTTTATGAAATACATTTTGTATTTAATAAAACTAAAATTCCAAAGAGTCTAAAATACTCAGGTAAAGGAAGTCTACAAACCGTTTCTGTGAAATTTGAGTCCCATCATTTTTGGAATTTGCTTGCTTGTGTATAGATTCTTGGAAATCCTCCCAGGCTGCGAGAATCTCCCTTTCCAGTATCACATATCTGGAGTGTGGCCTGTAGAAACGGAAGCAGAAATATTTGAGATGTGATCTGAAAAAAATAAAATAAAAATGCATACACTTGCGTACATATTATATTCATATATTCATCATGTTTTCCATAAAATCATCAAGATTATTAAATGAATGTATTCACTGTGCGTATGCAATTTTATTCAGATTTGGCTCAGCAACCCTGTTAACTTGTAAAGTTAGCCCCTGTAGATAAAAACAGAAGGTTGTTGTAGAAAAGATTTGAGCCCCACTGGACATTGATGTCATGTGTACTCCATAAAACAATGTTGTGGTCCAAATTAGGGCTAAATCTAACTAGATTAAAACCTCATGTTTTCAATTATTTAATTTTTTTCAAGCAATAAAGTGGCAGTTTACTGCAACTTAAGAAACAATTATGCAAGGGCCCGGAATTAAAAGAGAAAATGATGCTTGTTTAGTGCCATCAGTCTAGGACAGTTGGTCTGTTGTTCTGACCCATGAGTGGGCCTCTCACGATCAGGGAATTCTCTAGTCTTCACCGTTAGTCTATCTTTTTTGAGTTGGAACGTTAACTTTCTCAATCATTCATACATAAGGTGTAGAATACAGGAGGTATATGGCATATTTTCTAAGCTCCTACATGCACCTTTGTACTCTTAAAGTTGGGGTACATTACTTTATTCTTCTAGAGATGTAAATCTTGCGTATTCCCGAATATACATTATATACTGTTAATGCAGTATATAAGTGTTTAAGTGTTATAGCACAAGTGCTAATTTTCAACAAGGCTCATTTCAAACATTGTGACAGTTGTGACCAACTCTGGCCTCACTTTAACCATTTTCAGAGTCCTGCTGACCATGTTGTGTTCAGTCTGTAGTTTTAGGTCAGAGGGAAGACAGTTCCACAGTCTAGACCCCTTAAAAAAGAAACTAGACCAGAGAAACTTTGTGACAAAATTGGATTTCTGTGTGCTGTTTTCATCTATTAATAAAGTATTTGACTGCGCTTTGGTGGTCCGCCCCTGGTTCACTTCGCTGTCCTAAAGCTGTGCATGCACACAAATGATCATGTGCCAAAGGGTATGTGAGACCTATAGGTACTAGTTACATAGATTTAAATCACTTCATTCTCCGTTCGCAGTTTGCGTGGGTAATGCATCTTTAACATAATGCACAACGTTATTTAAATAGAAAATGTTTTTCCGACTTGTTAGATGTCACAGAATGTAGTAGCGTCATTGAATAGGCATTCTTCACTTTTTGCCTAATTTTCTGCACAAAGTAACCTGGGGTGCAATGTCATATTAAATGTATTGTAATTTACTGATTGCTCGTGGCCCTATTTTTGGCCCCGGCCCTATGGTTTAGAATAGGTGCCATAGAGCATTCTGCTGCAACAGGTTAACAATAAGACAGAAACTGTTATTACAATTTGATGCGATAGAGAAAATCTTTTATCGCGAGTAAGCTGCATTCTATTCTGCGATAACTGAAGAAAATTCTGTCAATTGTTTTATACACTTGTTTACCCAGTTGACAGAATTGTATCCACCTCAGTAAACTTTTGTTTATTATTGAGTTGATTCACCAATATGCATCCATTTTACAATATTGTTTTTAAGTGAAATAAAATGCAAACATGTCATGTCTGCAATAATTGTGACGTTCAAGTTCAGTATAGGCTGACCATAATGTTGGTTAACTTGCGGGTGTTGGATAATGAAAATGATCAAGAGTTGGCACCGTATTAAAATGTTAGTTTCTCCTTAGTTCACCTCTGTGTACTCTTGACCTTGGTTTGTTGTTTGCTAATGGACGTGTGCATGCAGTAGTGGTAAAAGGTGGGCGTGGTAAGGCAAAACAGAAGCACAGCATGTGGACCTGCTGGTGTTAGAGCAGTGCTTACAGGACGAGGACAGTAATTCATGGGCAGTAAGGTTAGTGAACACATTTATACTTCTGAATACAAAGCTTAAAGTTATCCGAAAGATAAAGTTCAGTATAAAGAAGTAGTCAAACTAAATTACTCATCTGTTTATGACTGCAGAACCAAATATTTTAGGTAAGTCATTATTCAAAACGTGTTTGTACAAAGTGGAGTGCATTGTGACACAAAAAACAAATGATCTACATATTATATACTTCCATTTGAACTGAACATGCTTTACTTGTTTTATCTTTTTTGGCAGACTGTGAGACCTTCACATGTGTGGGCGATAACATCACATCAGAAGTATAAAGACCTGAGCTGGGAATCCAAGTGAAGAAGCCAAATATCGAGCTGAGGTTGATTGTTATCAAAGATAAACGGAGGCAGCTAAACTCAGTCGCAATGTGGGAGAAGAGAGTGCGAGTGCTTCTGTCCAAAGACCTACTCCACTGATACAACAGCAGACGCCTCTGTCCCCCGCCCCATCCAAAGCTGTTCTTTAGGGGCCCTGCTATGCACCCCTGCTCCCTTGGCCGCCATAGGCAGTCCCAATCTCAGGGCCAGGCACTGTGTGGGAATTGCACCAGTCTGGCTTCTGCCCACACTAGACTCTGACTGCCTTTGAGCTAAGAATGAGATACTCCTGAATCACTCCTATGTGCGCTGGCTCCTCTCTCAAGGACTAAATTGGTCTGATTTTGTGCTTTCACTGAAAGGCCGAAATATATTGAAAACACTACTCCAAGGCCTTCATATTTCCATTTGGACAACACTTTATCGTATTGTGCTCCCCATCAAAAAGCAGCACGTGTTCTTTTGTGCTCACCACGTGGTGGAGGACCATGGGATGCCGTCAGAGTTCGGAGGAAAAGGAAGCTGCACGGCGCTCGCGGCGAATCGACCGCCATTTGAGGTCAGAAAGCCAACGACAGCGACGTGAAATCAAGTTACTGTTGTTAGGTACTAGTAACTCTGGGAAAAGCACCATAGTAAAACAGATGAAGATCATCCACAGTGGAGGCTTTAATCTTGAGGCCTGCAAGGAGTACAAGCCCCTGATCCTGTATAATGCCATCGACTCCCTTACTCGCATTATCCGGGCCCTCACCACTCTCAAAATTGACTTTCACAATCCTGACCGGGCCTATGATGCTGTGCAGCTCTTTGCTCTCACTGGGCCCGCTGAGAGTAAGGGGGAGATCACACCAGAATTACAAGGTGTCATGAAACGTCTGTGGGCAGACTCAGGGGTCCAAGAGTGTTTTCAACGATCCAATGAGTACCATTTAGAAGACAACACTGCCTACTATCTGAATGACCTGGACCGCATCTCTGCACTTGAGTTCATCCCTACTGTTGAGGATATCCTACGGTCCCGAGACATGACCACGGGCATCGTGGAAAACAAGTTTACCTTCAAGGAGCTCACTTTCAAGATGGTAGACGTGGGAGGACAGCGTTCAGAGAGAAAAAAGTGGATCCACTGTTTTGAGGGCGTGACTGCGATCATTTTCTGTGTAGAACTTAGTGGCTACGACCTCAAACTCTACGAAGACAACCAAACGGTAAGACTGACAAAATTATACATAACATAACTTTTTACTTTATCTTCCATTTAGACAATTATTATTGGAATGGCATACCTATTAACACTTAGGAGTTGTATTATTGTGTTAATTCACCTTGAAACATAATATCCAGGATTTAACATGATTATAATATTATAATCACCACTTCACATTTCTGTGATAATCCCAGTACAGATTGTTAGAACTCCCATTCGTTTTATCCATATAAACTTCTCAGGGCAAAGGCATAATTTACACATTTTACAAAAAAATGCCACATCATGTTGCATCAGCAGACATGCTGTGTGCCACCTGCCCCAAAGCATTCACTTCCAAACTGCAAATTTGCTGTTTAGCTGTGAATTTGCCGATTTGTTGACCTGATGTATGGTTCATATATCTGTAATTGCTGGACATATTCATATGAAACAAAAACTGGCACAAAGTTCTTGATCTTTTGGGTAACTTCAGTTAAATTTGCCTTTTTACAGCACTAAAATTAAGTACTTAAAGATCACACAGCCAACAGTGAGTTACGGGTGAATATCAATGACAAAAATAAAAGGTCATTCTTTTAAGATACAAGAAGGTGTCAAAACAATAAAATACAACACTGTGCATGATGAGTGGAAATATAAGGATACAAAACACACATAAAGGGTGAATTAGTCTGTCAGTGACAGACGGAGTTATATGTCCAGCTTCTTCCTCTCCGTACAGGATGACTGAGTCATAGAAGGTCCTAAGGAGTGGCCCCCTCCCTCCAAAAGACCTGAGTCTCCTCAGCAGGTAGAGCCTGGTCAGGCCCTTCCTGTACAATGCATATGTGTTCAGTGCAGTCTCTCAATGTCCCTTCTCCGGTGTTCACTGGTAAAGGGGCAAGAGAGTGGCGTTTGTGGAGGTTCATCACCATCTTCTTGGTCAGCGCCGCGCTGATGAGGAGGTGGGTCTGCTGACACCAGTCCACAAAGTGCTGCGTTACTCCTCTGTATTCCACATCGTCTGTGATGTCAGTGTAGGGACGACCACACTAAGCAAGCCGGGAACCGTTGTGCACAAAGACAATATGCACCCATTGTATTAGAATGAGAGCAGTTCCGTGTTTGCCTGTGTTTGCGTTGTTCTAAAATTGCAAAGCAAATAATTTTTCGAAGGTGGAGTTTGGATGTTGTTAAGAAAAAGGAACACACACACACACATATATATATATATATATATATATATATATAATAAAGAACAAACAAAACAAGACCAGAGAGTGAAAAGTTAAAATCAAATTAAATAAATCCCACCTGTGTTACATTTGTACATGTTTAATTAAAAGTCCGTTTTTTCTAAATTCTGTTTTAAAGCAATTCGGTTTGAGATCAATATTGTAACTCGCCTTTTATGTTTACCTTTGTATAAAGAAAAGTACAGTTTTATTAACCAAATTTAGTTTTTTATGTTCTAGGATGGGTTTCTTGAAGGACATAGTAAAATAATAAGTAAATAATGTCTATTTTTTCTTGTCTCATTTTTATTAGTATTTTGTGTTAGTGATATTGAATTCAGCCATATTTATTAACCAATGTTATGAAACGCTCTCGTCAGCACAACACACAAACACAAAAACTGCAAAAACATGAAACAAAGGAAAAAATAAACGGATTTATGTCACATCCTGATCAAATACTGGAGTGACGTCCATTCTGTAAGAAAGGCCCTCCAAGCCAAGAACTGGATACACAACCCTCCAAAACCACTATGTTCCTCTGCCATAGCTTGTTATCAATACAATTTCACGCTCTTCCAATCTCCAACTATTTGTACTCCGTGGAGTTCATGCAACCAGACACAGAGCAGATACTATGATCACAATACCAAACATGGAGTTCCAAGCTATGTTCATGTGGCAAATCAATAATTGAAATGTATAGCGCATGTGTGTTCATGTAATTACCATCCTCAAATCCATGTAATAATTATCACAATAATTACCAAACTTTGTTCTGGCAATAAAGGAATATCAAAAAGATAGAAATGTCTCATAATGCCATAATTATGAGATCACATACCCTATTTTGGCAGATCGAACTGTTCTTTGTGGTCAGAATTTTGCTGAGGAGCACTTCTGTCTCAGCTAGTGTTTTGAGCATGTGTTTTTCACCCTCGTATGTCACCAACAGAGTGGCTGGAAACACAAAACCATGCTGTAGCCATCTCTGCCTGAATTCCTCACAAACTTCGAACCTTTGCTCATTGTTGATGAATACTGGCTGCTAAAGCCTGAGTAAAGAATACCTTCTTGTCATTGTACTAGATATGTCCTCTGAATCTTGCAGCTTGCAGAACCGTTTCCTTGTCATAGTGAATAGGAACCACGTTATCAGGCCGCATGGGGGTCGGCATCTCCTTTGTTTTGCCCTCTCCAAAGTGAGATGAGGGATCAGAACTGGAGTTGCAGATACAAGTTCCGGAACCACGGTTGAACCAATGTTGTCCTTTTCCTTGCCCTCAGGGACTCCCACGAGTCTGAGATTATTTCTGGTGACCTGGACTCCAAATCTAGAAGCTTGTTTTTCATAGCCTCCTTCTCCACCTCCAGTCGTCCCAGCTCGGCTCTCAGATCCTCCGCACTATGCAAGACTCGTTACTCCGCCTGCCACATGTTTGGCCATTCCGCCCAGGTCAGCTTTCAGGACAACAAAGTCCAATTCCAATTCTGACGCATGTGGAGTTTCCGGCTCTTATTTCCGCTCTCATTGCCGCTATCTCACGCTGCATTGCACTTAGCATCTCCAACACCCGTTCAGGAGTTATGTCTATCCGCCAGTCCTCTCCTCCCTGTGCTGCGGTTGTTGGTCCACCTACTTCCAGGGACCGCTCTTCTGAGATTGATGGTGTAGCATTTTAGCATTAGCTTGAGAGGCCGGTTTTTCATAAAGGTTACAACCTGTTACTTTAGATTGTACCGGTGTTTCAGTGTTCTTGTCTTTGAATACTAAAAGTCTGGCTCCTTGATTTTAAGAATTTTAGTGAATGAAATTGAGCTTTTTAGAGCAAAATCGGAGGAGCAATGAAGCAACTCGACTTGATCTCTTCATGCTGGAACTGGAACTTGAAACTTTCAAACTCATGAAAGTGAAAAAATAAGAAGTAGCCTAATGTTAAGGATTTCAGTGAGAAGGCTTTGCGGCCCCTTTTCAACTTTCACTTATATTTCACTTATATCATGATGTTTTACTGCACATTCCCCTATTCTTCAGTGCTTTATCTCTAAACAGTGACAAATGTGTGTTGTATTCTTGTGTGTGCCTACATAAGACTCTAAAATTTAAATAACCTAAAACGTAATTAATACTCAGCGTGGCCTAATACCATGCAAACTGACAGTTTCAGACACTTACAAGCCAGGCCTACTATTCCGTTCCTAGTAGATTTTTCAGGAAGTATTATAGGCTATGTTTAACCTGTAAGCTAATCATTAATGGATGCAAAACACTGTATGTTGCCATTTTCCCGTTTCAGAATGCTGCAGTAAGCTACATAGTGTAAAAAAAGTTGTTGCAGAAATCCTAGCAGTACAGCTGACAGTGAAGATTGGGATAGTTCTGATATTTGAGCAGTTAATGCATATTTCCTTTGGAGTTTTACATTTGTTTACTTTACTTTATTCAGTGTGGCTGACAAATGAGTACACCTCTAAACCTGAGTGCGTCATGTCAGCTACATGCAGTGGTGGTCCAAGTTGACACGGTGTTCCTCAGTTGTGTTACTAAAATTGAATTATAATCCAGTTAATGTTTTGTATTCTGATATTCATAGATATTGCTTGTCTTTTTTAAATATTTGAACTAAAGCAAATGTATGAGACACAAATAAACTGTCCTTAAACTGTCCACCAAAAAGGTAAATATATGTGCGTGGAAACGTCTCATCTTTAAGACAAAGCCACTTTTGTACTTCAAATTCCACCACTGTTATTTAAATATAGGCTACGTTTGTAAATGGGCTACAAAGATGAAGCAGAGTGCTGATGTACCAGGTTAGAACAGGAAATCAATTACTTTTCTGTGTAAAAATAAAGCAAGATGAGAAAATCCAGTGTGGTGTTAATTGAGTTCACAGAATCCCGAGGCTGTACCTGTGAGAATTAGCAGATTGTCATGGCATTGTGCAGTTGAGGGAGTTCACAGGTGCCTAGTGCTTTAAATATTAAATTAATGTAACATTTAAAATCATTTAAAACGATTTGAACTGTTATTATTAATTAAATAATTCATTAGGATTTTAGGCTTGTTAAATGAGCTGCTGTGTTTCCAGTCTCTCAGTTAGTACTTGCACTGGACTTTCCAGCACAAAGTCGTTGCTCGTGCACAGCAGTGGACACTGGGCTGTATAGAGGCTCTAAAACACCACAGGCTTCACAAACTTTGATCAGGATGTCTCAACTTGTGTTCGTTTAGTCACTTTTAAGTATCCTGTATCCTAAGATAATGAGGTAAAAAAAAAGTGCTTTCATCACACTTTGGTCACATAGAAATGAATGCATTTCAACATTCCCAACTCAGTTGGAGGTCTATCTTCCCAAAATAAACAGTAGACATGTTTTTGTGAGAAATAAAATCTAATTGTGTTTCAAAACATTCCATATGGTCCACTATCTTTATGTTATGTTATAGCCTTCTTGGTTGGGCCAGGTTCATTAAGCAGCAGCAGCTTACGCAGATGCAGCACAGGGGGCTTGAGCTCTCGTTTTAAGAATTGCCTTGTCAACCTTGCCTTGGGGCCCAGTGATAAGGAGTTGGGACAGGGGCCATATTAACGTCTATAATGCAGTTTATAGACTGTAGACCTGACCGGCTCATTCTTGTGCCGCACCTTGGCCAATACCGCCACTGCAGATACTGTTTGATGAAAAACTCTTTTGATATCATATAATAATGACAACATGTCTTTCTCACTTCCTGAAAATCCTTGTGTGTGCAAAGGACTGACTTTAACAAGGGCCAGATTAAGGATCTAGGAGGCCCTAGGCAAACAGATTCCCCAATCTGTGTTTTTTTTACAAACCAAATTTGACACACTAAACATTCTGAACACAACTAGTGCTCTACGGTCGACAACAAATATGTTCCGAAATATCTTACATTTCTGATGATTCTGTAAAAACTGTGCCTCCCTAACAGTCCCTGACTTTCTCTGCTTCGCCCCTGCTCACACCCTTCGCTTTTTTGTCACCTGCATCACTCTTGTCACTTGCGCGGAAAACAGATGATGCAGACAAATCACAGGCTGCTAACTCTTTTGCTATTTTTTTCTTAGGCCTACAGAAAATGTTTTTTTTCTTTTAATGAATTAGAGCACGCAGAAAGGTTTTGTGTGTTCTGGTCAAATGCATTGTTGAACATACTTAAAAAAAATATGTATCTATGTATGAGGCGGATTGTCGTCAAATAACCACTGTTTTGTAGCCTGAGCACTTTCAGTCAGGAAGATTCCCAGTGGCAGATTCGCCCGTGTGTGCTTTGAACTTGTGTAGCAGTTTCTAACTCCGACAACTACTTTAGCCCCAGTTAGCTAAAATTATGAAAACTAAGTAGGGCATAGTATGTCCTTTTAGTCGGCTAATTGATGCACAGACCATGTGCTCAGTCAACTAAAGAAATTCTTCAACTAGGCCTACTATAGTTTATGTGCCCTGATAAATATTACTATTGTGAATGAAAACAGGCCTTCAAATGCGTAAACACATTCAATCAATAACACAAGAACCAGAAGCCCAATATGCACAGTGCAGGATGTGACTTATGCAGTGTTGTCACGATCTCACACACACGCATAGACGCCACCCTGTAGATTTATCTTTTTTTCTTCAGCCAACATCAGAAGGACAAGGCTCAAAATTCAGTCAAAACGGGAGAGACAAACAGTGTGGGAGTTTACAAACTTTCAAAACACTAGCCATATAACTCGACTCGGCACTCATGAGGCCCCCTGCTGGCCGAGGTCCAGGGCTGCAGCATACAGTATGAGGCCAACTCCTAAGATGGCCTGAATCAGTGAATAATAATATCTTTGACTTTTAGATATATTATTTTACTTGATTCCTCCCAGTTGTCACCCCTGCATCGTACTAACCTTCACTCATTCATCGAAATAAAAAACAAAGTTGGCACCTGAGCAGGGCCATGTCCAACACCAATGCACAAAAAAGGGCCTACTGTAATAATTGCAGTACAACATTTACCCGTCAACCCATTCCCTGATGCATTTTCCTTGTCCCACTCCCATCCCTGTCTTCATAATGAATCGTTGTCATGGTTACTGTTGCTTAGCAACAGGCCAGTCAAATGCTCCTAATCCTGTGCTGCTGACAGTGAGCTGTGACTATGAAACCGGGGATGAGAAGTGCAGCGTAGGGAAGTGAAAGGGGAGGGGCTTTAAAAAACACACTGAAATGTATATGTGTATGATCATGTGTTTCTGTGCGTATTATGTGGACAGCAGGTGCGTACAGAACTGGGGTTCTTGCAGAAAATGTTGTATGTGAAGTGGAAAAGAAAGCACATGGATGAACATATGTTAAGAACTATAAAACATGGTCGGAGTTGCCAATATATCATCCACAAGAAAGCATTTTAAGTGTTGTTTTAGTGAGACGCAATTAAGCGGGTATGAATTATGAAATGAGAGAAAAGTCACCCTGATGGGTTGATTCCATAATATATGTACGCAGCGCTGCACTACTATGCCACAGACCATCTCCGACTGAGGGCGCTTACTGGATGTGTTTTGTCTCCTCACGGCTGCTCTGCGCATGGCTGTGGAGCCCTGAGGAGCTCGAGAAGAGCATATGCAGAGACCACAACCATTTCAGATGTGGCGGTAACAAATAGAGTTTGGTTTATGACAGGAAAGGGGGTGTAGGGAGAAATTTGAAACAAAACAAAAGGGTAAGATTTGCTGCTTTTGGGGGGGCAATTTTACAGGTTTCCTACTACTGGATGAAGTGCCATTAAAATCATGCACAGTGCACAAAGACGCTCATATTGAATATACAATATAACAATAGTCATTGATTTGATATTTACTAACTGCCAAAATGTATTCTGTAATTACCATTCTAGATGCACTGCCGTTATCACAGTGTAACCAAGACGTATTTTGAGGGATGGTCCAATCATTTTTTTTCCCCATCCGATACAGATAGGTAAGGTAAGAAGATTTATTTATACAGCACATTTAAAATACAGTTTCCACTGCCCAAAGTGCTGTACATATTCAAACGTGCAATAAAAACCTTTAAGAAACGATAAATGCCCCATTCATTATGTGTTAAGGGCCTGAAGAGTTACGATTCTTGGTCGCCTAGTAGTGTATTGCACTTTCACAAACTTCTAAAGCATATTGAGAAGAATTCACAACACTGTTCATGTTAAAATAAGACATTTCCATGACAAAATGTAAAACTGATGCTTCAGTCAATTATAACCTACAACTGAAGGTTAAATGTGGATTCTGTCATAACTTTGGAGGACAATGTTAATTGATTTAATTTATCTCAATCTAAAGTTTTCTCCTCCTGCTCGTCTTGTTGCTGTTCTCTTCCCCTGTACTCACTTCTCATTTTGATAAATATCAGTTAAGTTCTTGGAAGGAAATATGTAGACCTCATTTACTCATTTTGCAGACAGTAAAACATGAATGAAGCCATCTGAAAATACAACATGCTTTTGTAGGCTTATAGTAAATTAATCCACTGTATTCAATGTCATTAATGCGATGAAACTACCCAAATGATCTCTGACCCTATTTCAAACAAACTTATTGTGCCTCTGGCTGCTTCCTCCCTTGCCCAGCACACTAACTACAAGCCCTGCAGCCCTCTCCCCCTTAATGCTTTGCTGCAAGGAGAAGGGACCCAAAAGCTCATATCGTTCACTTGAAAGGATTTTCATGGCAGTATGCACGATTGGCAAATACAAAAGCTGGACAGGGAAACAAAGTGGTTGTCAGATTTCACATTGTAAAGAGAAGACTAGCTGTGAAAAGTGGGAGTGCAAATCGCATGGACGCCCATGGTGGATGAACATTTATTCTTAAGCAGAAATGCAGACAACCCCTGTTTATTATGAGATCACTTTCAGTTTTCACGCGTTTTTCTTCTCCACCAAAAGGGTAATTAAGCATTAAACTGACAACGTTTTTTGCGTCTGTGTTTCAATGATTTACAGTTAAAGTTAACAGCCGACGGAGTCCAAATATCAAAGCAAAACTAAAAATTATAAGATTTCAATGGATACTCCGTCTGTGCAAATTGAATTTACTTTGAAAATCCAGATGTTGTTCACACTCTCCGTTTGGTGTTTCTTGAACTGTGGAGCTTGATTCGGGCAGTCTTAGCCAGTGTAATTCTGTCGGAGGGTTGTGTAGTGGCGGACCAGCGGCGCAGACCTGCACATGTACATGAGATGTGGAACTGCTCTTATTCGTGTAATTACAGCAAGGTTTGTGGTGCAGCGGATTGAAGATTCATTCTGTGTTTGTATTTATAGTAGAATTAACCGTCGTAATACATAGTCATAAAGGTATATGACATGTAAACCATATTTAAATGATTGAGCACACACCTCTGCTGCAATAATCCACATGACTGAAAGTGACAGTAGTGGGCAATGGATGTCGAGTTTCCCAGGAATACAATGACAAGACGAAAGCTGACCAACAACTCCACTGTCATCCACTTTGACAGTTATAAGCACACAATAATAATATATATTTTAAAAAGGGTCTTTGGCAATATCATAACCATACCTCTGCCAGATCCTAACAAAGACAGACTCGAGCAGAGACCTCATGGAGCACAAGCCCCACACAACACATACATTCTACTGGTCCTTAACTTTACCCCTACTGGATCACAAAGGTAATGGGAAATGTAGCTGCATTTACTCAGTTTAATTAAGTGCTATACCTCTAGAGTCGTCTCACAGGAGGAGGCAAGGGGAAGCAGAGTGGGCCGCAGCACCAGTAGGTGTTTAAAGCAAAGGAAGGAAGCCTCAGTCCTCCTGGGTTCTTTCACTTCCTCCTGTTCTCAAGCTCCCCATTAACAAACTTAGCGCAAGAGCGCCCCATTGGCCGGTGCAGAGGCTGGGGACTCCCAGAGCTCAGCTGGCTGTCTCCTGTCCAGTTCTCTTAGAATCTGGGCTCTTGTTTTTACTCACTGTAATCTACTGAAAAATTTAAATCAGACAGATATAGAACGTTAAATTAAAATTTTGGTTTACCACTCGAGCATTTTATTTTTTCACTTGCACTTCCAACAGAAATAAATCAGGGTTTACTCCCTTCTGTATTTTTTGATGCAGAGATCTTGTGATTTGCTCAGAGCATCATGTTGTTTCTGTAACCTTTCAAGCAACAGCCTTGCATCTGACAACCTTCCAGTCACAAGCTTCTGGCTAGTCGCCACATGCCAGCAGCTGCCAAGAGCAGATCAACTTTCTCTTTATTCCCTTTCTCTTATACATTGAAAGTCACATGAGCCCTGGCTGTATTGATGATTGCACACATGCGCATGTGGACACATGCTTAAGCCATTTTGTGAGTGAAGAGGAAAGCCCTTTGTAAGCATATAAATCTTAAAAGTCAAAACACCATTATTTTGCTTAATGGTGCTTGTTGTAAAAGCTTAAAATTTGAAGTGGTTGATTAGTTTTACTTGATGAACATAAAAGTCTTGAGTTTGTCTCTAGTACAAACACATTGCTCGTGGCCAGTATTTCTACTGACATCCACATGACTCACAAATGTCATATAGAATTTCTTTAGTTGCAGTACATCATTTATAGCCATGGCCACATACTTCTGTAACAGTTTGTCGAGTCTACAGAGTAATTAAATTATATGTATTCCTTGACTCAATAAAGGATTGTAAGAAAAGTATTCAGAGGTGATTGTAGGAGTTCAAACTCAGGTCTTCAACTGTCTTCTTCTGTTGACACAACAAAAAAACTGAACCTTGGCTGGGAAATGTTCTGGTTCACTTTACTTCTCCAATTCCCCTGAATACATTTTACCATGACTGAAAGTGTTATCTTATTTCACATTGATTACATGATATATGTATATGGACAGAAGGGGTTTTAATATGCTCTTCTTTTTTCCTCCCACACAGAGTCGTATGGCAGAAAGTTTGCGTCTGTTTGACTCCATTTGCAACAACAACTGGTTTACCAACACGTCTCTTATCCTGTTCCTCAACAAGAAGGACCTGCTGGCTGAGAAGATCAAACGTATTCCTTTAACAGTATGCTTCCCTGACTACAAAGGTCAAAACACCTATGAGGAGGCAGCTGTCTATGTGCAGCGGCAGTTTGAGGACCTTAACCGCAACAAGGAAACCAAGGAAATCTATTCGCACTTCACCTGTGCCACTGACACCAGCAACATCCAGTTTGTGTTCGACGCTGTCACGGACGTGATCATCCAGAATAATCTCAAGTACATTGGTTTGTGCTAGGATCTGACTGGGGGATGGGATTTGGGAGGGTAATTCAGACCTCTGCACACCAGCTAGCCAGCCATTGGGCAGGTTTTACAGACAGCCTAGTGTTTTATCTCCACTGAGAGCTGCAGCAGAGAACTTTAGAGAACTGTGGTTACAAGGTGCTCTGACAGATACTACTGTAGAGTCAATGTCTTCAGCTGAGGCTAAAGAGCTGATGGTCCACACAAGATGGGAATATCCCCCTTTGTGTTTGCACTGAATATGAGTATGCAGAGACACCCAAATACCCACACCCATCCACACACACACACACACACACTTACTTTTCTGTTTGCTCACACATGGTCTTTGGATAACAGTCAAGTACTTCTATATGTGGCAACAGTGGAGTTGTTCAACATCTGTCCCTAGACGACCAAACCAGACTACAAGTCTAAACTGGGGCTTTCCAGTTACTTTGGTCTCTTGTTTTATTTTGCCTGAGTCAATTAATGCTGCATTACAACTCAAATCAAATATTAATGTTCTCTTTTGAATTTTCACCCAACAATTAAGCAGTGAGTGCACTTGATGTGATGTAAGGAGCATTGTGTGTCTGAAAAATGTCAGTAGACATAACAATGTCACAGGTGTTTTGCCTGAAAGAGGAAACTGCCACACTTTAAACCCAAGTGAATATTCTTCTTCACAAGACTTAGTTTGACCCACAATCGTAGCTCTGTTCAGTTCACATTCTATCATTTATTTTTCCTTGTACCTGAAAGGTGTTACTCAAGTTGAGTCAAAAGTATTAAATGTCATACCATTGTCCATCCAAAAGACAAACAGTGCCAAGATCCGATTGTAAATAAACACAGATCCTATCTACAACATTTGTTTTTATGGACAAATATTTTAAACATGCATGGTTTTGTTACTTTGGATACTTATATATTTTATTTTGAATTTTGTTTCTCTATTCTTAGTTAAATAATATATTCCCAAAAATCTATATAAAAGTCAAACACTGTGTACGATTGTACAGTTAAGAGAGGAATCTATTGAAAAGAGATATATGAATATAAAGTGGTCGAATAATATTCAAATAATGGTGAAGATGGTTGTGATGCTAAAGACAATGTGAAAAACACATCACAGAATAAGCATGAGAAAAGCTCAAAGGAGAACAAGACTGTAGAAAAAAAAAGAAAACGTTCCAAGCTCAAGCTTCCTCCCATTATCGAAGTGGAAAGTTGTTCAGGTCAATCAGATGACGTGTAAATATACTCTGTAAGGTACACTCTGCGTAAACAAATAAAGATGACGATGGTATATTTTGAGTGGGGTGGAGAGAGAGCATGTAAGGATGACTGGAAAGACTAAATCTTCCTCTCACCCTTTTAAAACTGCTGATTTGCAAACAACTGTGTTAAGGGCTCAAGGCTTGACTTTACAGGATGTCCAAACCAACAAAAAACAGCAACTAAAAATATAATTAAAAAGGACATTAACAATGAATAAAACAACTTATGCAAATTTCTATTGTGTTGTATGGTTTTGAGTGCTGGTTGTGTCCAATATGCTAACAACTTTGCTTGTTTAATTTTGATGTGTGAGAGTGGTTCTTGTCTGAAAGCATCATGTCTTTTGGCCCAAATCATTCTTCTTGAATTTTAAGTGCATGGCAAACCAGTTCTCTTCATTTGAATGATTTGGCAAAGGTGCTCAGTCACAGTCATAAGGGAAATCTTTGCAACAACATGGGTTGGCTTTATCTTTTAATCTAATGACGGTTACTAAAAACCCAACATTCTTACTTGTAATTATAATCCTACTCTGAACTGACACAGAAGGGCCACAAAGCTGTGCTGGACTGACAAGAGCCTGCAGTGTTCATGATGAACTGCTGTATGGTATAAAAACGCTCAACACCTCCTGTCTTTCTTATTATTTCAGAATTGCGCTGCATCAAAATATTTGTCACTTTGAAAAGAACACACTGTCCAAATTCATTCTGCGTGCTCCTCTGTCCAAGATCATGACATAATAAGCGTTTGTCCTCATCGTACAATGTAGCTACTGGGGCAGCAGTAATGCGGACATAAAGTATGCAATTAAATTACTCCTGAATGAACTTGGCGTGTGTGATGTGGTGACAATGTATGTCCAGATTCCTCTCTAATTGGTGTTTAAACCCCAGCTGACCCAAGATGTTTTTGGAGCAGTCACGGTTAAGCATTAAAGAAGTTAAACATACAAATTAGATTTACATTTTTGCAGGAGCTGATCTTCTGGACGAGCTAGTGCATGAGAACACTGGCGTTCATTACACATGCTCTAAAAACAAGTTGTAAAAAGAGTCCTGCTGTGGTTGAACAGTTCTCAAGGGTCAGGTGACTGTAATGTGGACACTACACTAGTTGATGAATCATTACCAGATCAATGGTCAATCAGTGTTTGGAAACATGTTTTCAAGTCACATTCACATTCACTTTGTGGAATGGTTCAAGTCACAAGGAGAATTTGTGTTGGAGATGAACATGAATATAATCTGGTTATAGAGAGTTTTCCTGAAATCATGCCTCGTGACCATCATGTGATAGGGGTTGGTTGCCGACAATAAAAAATGAAACTAAATGGGAGTAAAGATTCATATAATTCACACTTGACACATGGCAGTCATCAAAAATCTATTGACAGGGATGTTTATAACGGGGCTGGTTTGCAAAGAAGCTGATGTTTGGTGGCCCAGGAGCAAACGTGACCTCAAAACGATAAGGTGAAACTGAAGCAAAACAAAGTTCCTTCTGATTCATAATGTGTGTAATAATTTACATTTCCAAATCTGATTTTTCAAATCAAAGGCGCATAAAACATACACTCAAACTGCACCAATATATTTCAGTATTTCAATACTTTTCTTTAAGTAGAACTGTGTGCACTCTGAACAGTATCCTACTTTTGTCTTAAATAAACCACAAATATAAACAAATACTTGCCAGAAAAATTGCAGATCGATTTTGGATTTTTTTTTAATCATGCAGGTCTGTAGTGAAATACATAAAATGTGCATGGAAAGAGTTCCCAAACAATAACCCAACCATGTTCTCTCTTCATAAATGAGAGGACATTCTTTGTTGACCTTGGAGGTCTCTTTGCTAGCCCTATCCTTAATTCCTCTCACTCCATTCCTCAGTAACCTCCATAACTTACTTCCACCATAATCTCATCTGGCCTCCTCAGTTTTGCTCTAAGATCATCTATCTGCCCCCACCTTTTCTTTGGCTGCAAACTGTCAGGAAAAGACACTGCCAAAGCCTTGCAGCAGTCACAAAAATCCACCAATCTGAAGTCCTAAAATCACATGAGCAGACCGCTGATCCTATTGCTTTCATCTGGCTGTGAACCATCTGTCTTTGACTCGTTATACCACTGGTCTCACAAAACGGCTTCTTGACCGGTCTGACATCCATTATACTTGCTTCACTTTCACACTCCCATGAGCTTAGTTTTCTAATAAAATCTGGTCTCACGGTAATACTCCATAAAAAAATAATACAGTGTTTGTTATGTTTTTTTTTTTAAATATCTAAAGTAAGCACAGACCACAATCTTTGTCTGCCTCAAAGGCACGTCGTGTGCTGCGAATCGTCTCGTGAGGCTGTGTGGAAAGTGAAACATTCAAACCAACAGCGTGTGATTACATGGTGCCTGACCAACACACATACCTGGATTTTTCATTCAAACTGTGCTCAGGGCTCACTGAAACCTGGAAGGAATATCAAAGTTTAAAAAAATTAAAAACACGTGTGAGAATCTGTATCTATAACTAGTCTTTTTTCAAACATTTATATTCATATTAAAATACATCAGCCAATACAAGAGGTGGGCAATATATTAAAATTTAGAATGATAATATCACAAATTTTGTTTTGAAGATATGCAAAATTTGAATATCAAGTTTATTGTTTATATTAAAAAATGCTAAAAGAAACAACAACAGCCAAATAAGGGTATATAAGCGTATGAAGTGATATGCACTTTTGTTGCACTTATGCCATCAATTTTACAGACATTTAATCTTTGTCTGATAATTAAACCTCAGCTAATACATTTAAAGACAGATTTTAACACATTTCTGTTGGTTTCTCTAAATATCATTATTGTGATTAAATATTTATTTATTTATTTATTTTTGTTCCTTGTAGTCAATATTGCCCACCTAAAGCCAAAACTACAGAGAGACTCTGCGGCTACAGCAATTCAAATTGTATCAAAAACGTAGAATGAGTAATCTTCTTAAACTACTAGACTATTACTACATTTAACATCAGGTATTTCTTAATCAAGTTTGCAAAAGGTTAAGTATTTCTCCTGAGTATTTGGTTGAATATTTAGTTATGATGACAATCTGTGTGCGGTTCTTCTAAAATTGCCTATCCTTAATAGTTAGTATAATGTATTGTTTGATGCATTGTTGTTTAATTAATACACATCAAATCCAGCTGCAACTATTTCCTACTTTATCTCTGTGTATCTTCATTTCCATGACCCTCGTTTTTCTTTGCCCTCTTGAAGTCATGATTCATGTCCAACCACAGTTTTCATCATCATATGTTCCATTACTTCAATAAAAATAGAAAGATACTATTTCACAGGAGCAATCCACCTTTAATTAATGCACGCTATCAACTTTGTTGTTCTTGGCTTTCATCTTTTCAGCTGCAATTCTTCACTACACCAGTCTGCATAGTATTACATAATACATAAACATTTCTTGTGCTGCCCGGTGGTATGATATATATATATATATATATATATATATATATATATATATATATATATATATATATATATATATATATATATATATATATATATATATATATATATATATATATGTGTGTGTGTATATGTGTATATATGAGTGTGTGTATGTGTAGCTTTAAACAAGAATGGCAGCTTTTAAGTGGTCCAAAAAGTTTCATCTGTAATTAAGAGCGGGGAAAATATTTTAAAAACGTATGCTTCTTTGTAAATGCTGCTTTTACGTCTTTAAAAAGTTATTCAGCCAGACTTTATACGTAGGTTTGCAGTAGGCTTTAATTTGTGGGGATTGATGTGTTATTAAGGCCTATTAAATTAAGGTTATTTGTGCAGGAGGCTTACCACGTGGTGTTGTTAGCTTTAGCAGAAGGGTTTTGAACAAAATTAAATGGAAAGGGAATAAAACGTACTTATAGGCAACTTACCCCTGCCAAAGTGGTCGTCTCCTTTACAAATTACTAGAAAATCTAAGGCTTTATATAGTTCTGGTTCACTCTCCACTTGGCCTTCTTCATGTCTGTAAAAAAAATAAATAAAACGAGTGCACGTTTGAAATGGGGAGAGGAAACAAAAACACAAAGTAAATCATCCGAGGGTTGAGGGAAAGAAAAATATAAAATAATCTTCTCATATATCCGCTTTCATGTGGGTTTATAGAGTAAAGAAATGGCCGAGTCGATTATAAGCCTACAGCAGCCAACCCAGGAGACATAACTGGCCTCACAGCAGTAAAAAATCTATTTAAAGAGATTTAATGTTACTCTACGCGTTTTATTTATGTCACTCAATAATCATAAGCATCACCTGTGTCTCTAAAATAATTAAGTATAGACATTTCCTGGCAGGAAAGGCTTTAGTAGAGACGCAAGCACTTGTGCCCCCTGGTGGTCGCTGCTCGAATCCTGACATGAGAAAGTCTTTATGGGGTTGACCTACAAACTACAGCAACGATCTGATGATGTTTTTTCTAAAAAAATGTAATCTAAATTTGATCCATTTCATTCTGAGGTCACTAGATGATTCCGAGTGGGCATGGCAACGCTTAACCTCGCCACAACAGTGTTTCCTCATAATTTTGTGTATTTTGATTGACTTTTCAGCAATCATGTATTGTCTTGCAAGTGCTCGGATAATTCCTGTTCTCACCTACCCCTTATCCCCGCCCAAATCCATGTACTTAGTCATGATTATGACTAAGTACTGAAAGTGTTCAATAAAAAAACAAGTACCTTGTTTTTTTATTGAAAAACAAGGACTCCGAGTGATGAACGTAGAGTTCTAAAATGTCACTTTAACCAAAACAATTCATTAAAAGCAACAATAATGAACAAAACATGAAATGCTGATCTACTGATGTGAAAGCTCAATAATAAGAACTATATGAAATGATATGTCTCCTGTAAAAGTGCACAATGAAACTTTTCTGGTAGAAGATCCACTTGTTTCATCTCTGCTTATCTCTACTTTGCCTGTAATTTCGGACAGCATGGCATTAAACTTATGCCACCAGGCCAAGTTACGGGTCAGATCTGTGGAGAGGAAGGAGCTCTTGCCCACTCATGGTAAGAATGAATGCATATTTTTTCCCCGAAGTATTTTCCAGCCATAGAAATTGAATAAATGGAAGACAGAAAAAGTTACATAGTGCACCTTTAAGAGCGAACCTTATTCCACAGAATATATTAAATGTCAAACTTAAAGAAACATGACCCATGTGAGATTATTTGACCAGTGTGACTTCTGAGATCAGCACACTTGTCGGCTAATCATCCGTTAAAATTATTGTTCTGATGACCTAATAATTTCTCAAACTTTTAACACAAAGTACCTACAATACTGACATATTTTTTAATCTCAACAATGTTGATATTCAGATTTATAATATTCTAAGAATGGGTCAGGAATGTGCTAAAATGTCCCTCTTGGTTGGTCTGAATGGGCCATAAAATGGACATCAAAACGTTCAGAAATATGACTTTATACCCTTGTTTGGGAGATTACACAAGGTGTTTCGGTCTTGTTTTGTATTAGTTTTAATTCTAAAAATATATACTCAGTATTCTAATTTTGCATATCTCCAAAACAACACTTGCGATATTACAAATTGTTCAGCAGGTCTAAGGGATTACTGTACCAAGGCTGAACGAGGACATGAGTACTAGCAGTAGCCTAGTTCTAAGGACGAGTCCAAAGTAAGAACATTGAGAGAATAGATTTGTCTGTAAATAAAGCACATAGGCCTACTATACCTGTAGAGGATCACACGTTGTTTTGCGATCTTCCTCAACCCGTTCTCAGCGATGTTCACCACCTGGTCTGACATCTACAGCTCGGTGAGTGATTATAGACCTTTATAAACAATAATGTTTAACTCACATATCCTTGTTTAGGCACTCTTTGGCCCAAGAATAGCATCACCTTCCTTACCTAACCTTAGCTCATCTTCCGTATTGATTTCACTGTAATTCATGTCCTTTGACAAAAGTACTTTCTACTGTAGTAAATATGACCGTGGTCATAATTTGCCATATGACCACAACCCTCTCATTTACACCTATAATACATGCAATGTCAAACAATGTATAAATACCTGTAGTTGTAGCAATTGCTATCTACATTCTGTTTGTCATATTGCACAATGCATGCTTGAGACTCATGCTTCCTTTTAGTTATTTTTTAGTAAAACTTGACAAACTGTTTATGAAAGGAATTGTATTACTGTTGCTCACACTTCCTTCTGAGTTATGATGAATTGGTTTGTTGTTTTTTTCTTCATATATTATTTAGTTTAATACTTTGATTAACATTTCAAGTCTCTCTTCATCTTATCCAACCATCCTTTTTAGAGGCTTCCTGGGGATCAGAGTGTTTAGTGTTTTTAGTCCAGAGACGTGCTCTTCTCTGTGTCTTTGTGTTTCCACAACAGACTCAGTGGTGAGATATCACACAGCAAAGCCCATACACATATGTCTGGCTTGGCTGTAGTGAAGTGTCCTACAAAATGTGGGCTGAAATTACAGTGTGAGTGGGCCTTAATCTGCAGAGCTCTGGCCTCATTCCAGTCATTGATTCTCATTCACGTGAATATTGATTGTTCCCATTTGGAGAATTCAAGCCATTTACAACAGAACCAGTCTGACAACTCAACCAAGTCGCCACTGCACTTGTTGGAAAATACAAATACAGCCCAGCCAAACATAACGACTGACTGAGATAAGTGGATTAGAAAAATGCCATTTAAAAAGAAACTCTGCATTAGAACAGTGTAGCCTGTAATAGTTATCAACATAAAACCACACAATGTATCTTAATGCTGGAAGATATATGCATTCAAAATCTAATGTAAATCTGTAATTTCAGAGGAAATTGGAGCTGGATAGGATTATACTGTAGAGCCCTCTAGTGGCTTTGAGTAGAGTTGTGTTTTACCTGCTATTTTTACTATTTACAGTAACATTTCACTTTTCAATATCATTGGAACCTACAATATATAAAAAAAAATAATGTGAACATCATTTGCTGGTGTTTAGTAGAAAACTCCATGTATTCACTTATTTCCTATGGGTTGATAAGAATATTTCTATTTGATTGGACTTTTTTGCCATGGTCATGCAATTATTTATTTATTTATGTATGTGTGTGTGTGTACATTTATATGTAGTTATGTATTTTTAAAATTATTCTTACCTTTACCTTTGATTATCCAATAAAACAGCATTTACACTACCCACACAATCAGCATAAAGTGAGTCTTAGATAAAGCTTTTGCAGGTGGATGATTATTTATTTGATTTGATAATAGTTAATCTTTGGTAGTTACATGTCTCTGCCTCTGACCCTCCTCCCAGTGACACGTGCCCCACAGATGCACATTAAAGACACACCTCCACCTGTGCGACCCACAGTCACAGGTGGAGACTGAGACAGACTCTTTCACATTTCTCTCTCGGCCGATTGTAGGGATGTCTCAAGATTACTTTGGATTCTCCTATGTCAAGACTGCTGCCAGAAATGGCACGTCTAGCGTTAACAACGCGGCAGATATTTCTGTCATTGTGGTTTATTTCATTGTTGTGTTGGCCGTCGGAGTCTGGGTAAGTCTGTCTGTTGTTGACCATTGAATGGGGCCTTGTCTCTGTGAATTGTTAACTTTTTTGTTTCAGGTTTGAGCGTTGTTCTTTCATGCTGTAGAAGTAAAACTAATATGCTGGTTCATCATTGTAGTTCAGCATAATACAAATTAAAGGGTTGAGAAATGATTTCAGTTGATTTACAAAAATATAATTAGATGGGCTTGAAGTGAAATTGTGCAACCACGGGTTATAAAGCAACACAAGAGCCACCCTTTCACAAACATTTTATTGCCTATCAAGCTTAACCAAATGAAAATATCTCGAAGAAGAAGAAGAAGCAGCTTTTTTCATAAAACTTCCAAATAAAGTTAATTCCATAACACTATGTCTGGCTTTTCTGTTTCAGGCTATGGTCCGAACAAACCGGTCCACAGTTGGTGGTTTCTTCCTGGCTGGGAGGAGTATGGTCTGGTGGCCGGTGAGGATTCATTGATTAGAAAAATAATAAATAAATCTATTCAACACTTGAGGAAAAAGGTCTCCTATTCCCTCAAGTGTTGAATAGATTTATTTATTATTTTATACATTTGCATATCACATCTATTAATAATATCTGTTACATTTGTTTGATTACAGATTGGAGCGTCTCTCTTTGCCAGTAACATAGGCAGTGGTCACTTTGTGGGAATCGCAGGCACCGGCGCAGCAGCAGGGATAGCAATTGGTGGATTTGAGTGGAATGTAAGTAATCTCCTGAGCTATCTATATCACAATCACTTAAACAAATGTTTTTATTACACGTAAAAGGTTTAACGACCATGGCTTCAGGGCAGACTTGGTGAAATAGATAAATGATCACACATTTAAAGTCTATATTTTACTGAACATTTTTGCCCTATTTGTCCCCAGCCTCATCATTTTTGTCATTTTAAATGTATAATTGTACTTCCTGGTTGGACATGGGCAGCAAATATGACATTGGCAGAGGTAATTCCACAACTGTTACCTAGCAACCATACTGTAAACAAAATCCATGTAAATTACACAATAGTAATTTGATTTGACAGACAATAATACCATATTTATTATGTTAAATGATCGTTTAAACGGTCAGAAAATGGTGTCAGTTAAGTATGTGTTTTTAATGGCACGTCGCATATTGATGACTTATATAGAGGGATTCGGTTTTGGAACTCAGCTCTACTTCCTGTTATTTTGAACTTTTATTTTTCAGAATCAGAAATCAGAATCAGAAAAAGGGTTATTGCCATTGTCCAATGAACAGAATTCACAAACAGGAACTTGTCTCGGCCTCAGGGTGCAACATAAAACACTGAGCAATAATGAAAACAACACATCTGAAATCAAAAGGACACAAATTAGATTCAAAATTACTATAGTATAAAATAAAAATAGGCTTAGTATGTACACAAGAATTTACAGTTAAATTTACAGTTGTAGTGCAGAAAGTGACAGTGAGTGATGAATAGTTGCAGTTAAAGTGGCAGGTGTTTAGAAGTGTTCATGAGTCCAACGGCTGAGAAAGAAACTATTCTTGTGGCGGGAGGTTCTGGTCCGGATGGACCGTAGCCTCCTGCCGGAGGGGAGTGGTTCAAATAGTCCATGTCCAGGGTGAGAAGGGTCAGCAGTGATCCGACCTGCTCGTCCTGGAGACATATCTCCAACTGTATCCCCACTTGACCTCTGAAGCTTCTGTGCTTTGTTTATTTCAGGCTCTGATTGTGGTCGTCATTCTGGGATGGCTGTTTGTACCCATCTACATTAAGGCTGGGGTAAACTACAGTACACATGTTTTAATGACAAATTCTTCAAATTTTTTAATTGCATCCCTTGGGGATAATTAAAGTAATTTGATTGATTTATTGATTCCATTGCTAGTATAACAAATTGTGTTGTTTAGATTGTGACAATGCCTGAGTATCTGAAGAAAAGATTCGGAGGCCAGCGTATCCGCATCTATCTGTCTGTGCTGTCACTCTGCCTGTATGTGTTCACCAAGATATCAGTAAGTCAAAATGTCTGTAAAATGTCATCTTTTTGTACATATAGTATGTAAGCATTGTTTTCCCACCACTCTTTTCCAAGGCAGACATGTTCTCTGGTGCCATATTCATCAACCAGGCTCTAGGTCTGAACATCTACTTGGCTGTTATAGCACTGCTTGCGATTACGGCACTATACACTGTCACAGGTACCGTATATAATATGTGTTTGCTTCCTTTTCCATTGAACGCCTACAAACTGAGCTGTATCAGAAGTCTTATCTGTTTTATGAAAGCCACCAGGTCTGGGTTAAAGTCTTACCACATCCATTTGTAGAGATCTTGTTTATTGGCTTTGTGTTATTGTGGTTAATCTCCCGTGGTGCTGATAAGCAGGAGTTGGCTTTTCTCTTTCTCTAATGCTTGCACACCTAAATGTTACCGTAACAGAGCAGCTGTGATGTAACTGTGAGCAGTAAAACATAAGCACATTAATACACATACCAATTTTAGTCATGATGTATGTTTATAGCAGTCAAATACTATTACAAGGTGACACAGCATCTTTTTGAGGGTTTAGAGTCTTTGAACATGATTTATGTCTCTATATAAAGTGTTCTAAAGAAGCATTTGAAAACTGTTGGCGTGGTGCAACATATACAGATCCAAAAAGAGTTCTGAATGTTTTGTGATCCAAGAATGTGTGTATATAGTTCAATTGTAGCGTTGATGATGTGACATGTGCTGTGCTTGTGTTTCAGGGGGCTTAGCAGCTGTGATCTACACAGACACCTTACAGACCATCATCATGGTTGTTGGATCATTCATCCTCATGGGATTTGGTAATGTGGAATTTTAATCTTGATCTTTCTGGTTCCTCCTAAATATCTCTCTTTTAGCCACAGAGGGCTTACGTCTTGTCTTGTCTTAAGCCTTTAATGAGGTGGGAGGCTATGAGCAGTTCCAGGAGCGCTACATGACAGCAGTTCCCTCCATCACCGCAAACATCAGTGAGAAGTGCTATGAGCCTCGTGCAGATGCCTTCCACATTTTCAGGGATGCGATCACAGGCGACCTGCCCTGGCCCGGCCTGATATTTGGACTCACCATTCAGGCCACCTGGTACTGGTGCACTGATCAGGTAAGTATATAAGGATGAACATGCTACATATGTGTAAATTACTGGCATAAAGACAATCGCCATCTCAGCCAATTGATTTGGTGATGCTTTTATGGTGTTGCCTAAGTGCACACTGAGTGCTGATTGCCTCTACAGAGAGAGCGCCCATTTACTTAAACGATAATGGTCTGCTGCAGAACAGGATAAGGCCCTGCTTACACATGGTTTAAAATGCCTAATATATCTATATTTGTATCAAATTATAATACTAATCATTTGTGCAGGTCATTGTGCAGCGCTGCCTCTCTGCCAAAAGCTTGTCCCATGTTAAAGGAGGCTGTATTCTGTGTGGTTATCTGAAGCTGCTGCCCATGTTTCTCATGGTGTTTCCTGGCATGATCAGCAGGATCCTTTATCCAGGTACATGCTTTGTGCTTCTACCATGCAAAGCCAGTACAGTACATCAGTCATTTGTTTCAGTTTTGTTGCGTGTTCTGTCATTTCAGATGAGATTGCATGTGTTGATCCAAAAGAATGTGAAAAATATTGCGGGGCCAGCGTGGGCTGCACCAACATTGCATATCCTAAACTAGTGGTGGACCTGATGCCTAACGGTGGGTTGAGTCTAATGTAGCGGTTACGGTACGGTATGTACGTTTGCCTCACAGTGTCTCTCGTGTATATGATCGTGTATTATTTTCTCATTCCAGGTTTGCGTGGTCTAATGTTGTCTGTCATGCTGGCCTCACTCATGAGCTCACTTACCTCCATCTTCAACAGCGCCAGCACTCTCTTTACCATGGACATCTACACCAAGATACGCCGCGCCGCCAGTGAGAGGGAGCTCATGATTGCTGGCAGGTAGCTCTGGTCTCTCATCTTTTAGTTCCTGGGATAACAAAGCAAAAGCAACAGACACTAATCATTTCAAATTGAAACGTACGTGTTGTCTGCTCCGCTCTAGAGTGTTCATCCTGGGCCTGATTGGTGTGAGCATTGCCTGGATCCCGGTGGTACAGAATGCTCAGAGTGGGCAGCTCTTTGACTACATTCAGTCTATCACCAGCTACCTGACTCCTCCAGTGGCGGCTGTCTTCATGCTGGCCATCTTCTGCAAACGTGTCAATGAGCCTGTAAGTAACAGATTTACTAACCTTATCACTCACTAAATTAGTCGAGAGCAAATCAGTAATAGTAACTCAGTAACTCGGGAAAGTCAGGGTCTATTAAGTATTATGCTGAAGTCATTCTAAAATAGTTGGTACGTTCAGTATGTTAAACACAGACTAGTATATTTAGTCAAATGTATGTAATGTATGCACTTCAGTGCAACAGTTCAGAGTTATATTTGGAAAATCAATTCTGTCTTCTTTTTTAAATAAACTTTAAACTTTTCATCTAATAAGACAGCAATATATAAGCAATAGCTCATTTAGCTGATATGTATAAGCTATTACACAAATATGTATAAGATATTACACAAGTATAAATACACAAATATGTATAAGATATTACACAAATATAAATACACAAATATGTAAAATATATTACACAAACATATATACACACAAATACATATAATATATTACACAAATATGTATAAGATATTACACAAATATGTATAAGATATTACACAAATATAAATACACAAATATGTATAATATATTACACAAATATGTATACACAAATACGTAAAATATATTACACAAATATGTATAAGATATTACACAAATATGTATACACAAATATGTATAAGATATTACACAAATATGTATACGCAAATATGTATAAGTTATTACACAAATATGTATACACAAATATGTATAAGTTATTACACAAATATGTATACACAAATATGTATGTTATTACACAAATATGTATACGCAAATATGTATAAGTTATTACACAAATATGTATACACAAATATGTATAAGTTATTACACAAATATGTATACACAAATATGTATAAGTTATTACACAAAAATATGTATACGCAAATATGTATAAGTTATTACACAAAATATGTATACACAAATATGTATAAGTTATTACACAAATATGTATACACAAATATGTATAAGTTATTACACAAATATGTATGTAACAAAAAAAGTTCAGCCTCGGATATCAGACCTTTTTTCAGACTTGGGCAATGTGTGGGTGGAGCTAAACCTGGTTCAGACACTGCCTTCAGCAGTCCGACTCTAAAATGTGTTCATGTGTGTTCTGTTGTGTGTTCTGTTGTGTGTTCTGTCGTGTGTTTCTGTTGTGTTCTGTTGTGTGTTCTGTCGTGTGTTCTGTTGTGTGTTGTCTGTTGTGTGTTCTGTTGTGTGTTCTGTCGTGTGTTCTGTTGTGAGTTCTGTTGTGTGTTCTGTTGCGTGTCTTGTTGTGTGTTCTGTTGTATGTTCTGTCGTGTGTTCTGTCGTGTGTTTTGTTGCATGTTCTGTCGTGTGTTCTGTCATGTGTTTTGTTGCATGTTCTGTCGTGTGTTCTGTCGTGTGTTCTGTCATGTGTTTGTTGCATGTTCTGTCGTGTGTTCTGTCGTGTGTTCTGTCGTGTGTTTTGTTGCATGTTTTGTCGCGTGTTTTGTAGCGTGTGCTGTCGTGTGTTTTGTTGTGTGTTCTGTTGTGTGTTCTGTCGTGTGCTCTGTTGTGTGTTTTGTTGTGTGTTCTGTTGTGTGTTCTGTCATGTGTTTTGTTGTGTGTTCTGTCGTGTGTTTTGTTGCGTGTTCTGTCGTGTGTTTTGTTGTGTGTTCTGTCGTGTGTTTTGTTGCATGTTTTTGTCGCGTGTTTTGTAGCGTGTTCTGTCGTGTGTTTGTTGTGTGTTCTGTTGTGTGTTCTGTCGTGTGCTCTGTTGTGTGTTTTGTTGTGTGTTCTGTTGTGTGTTCTGTCATGTGTTTTGTTGTGTGTTCTGTCGTGTGTTTTGTTGCGTGTGTTCTGTCGTGTGTTTTGTTGTGTGTTCTTTCGTGTGTTCAGTCGTGTGTTTTGTTGCATGTTTTGTTGTGTGTTCTGTCGTGTGTTCTGTTGTGTGTTCTGTCGTGTGCTATGCCGTGTGTTCTGTCGTGTGTTTTGTTGCGTGTTCTGTCGTGTGTTTTGTTGTGTGTTCTTTCGTGTGTTCAGTCGTGTGTTTTTGTTGCATGTTTGTTGTGTGTTCTGTCGTGTGTTCTGTTGTGTGTTCTGTCGTGTGCTATGCCGTGTGTTCTGTCGTGTGTTTTGTTGCGTGTTCTGTCGTGTGTTTTGTTTGTGTTCTTTCGTGTGTTCAGTCGTGTGTTTTTGTTGCATGTTTTGTTGTGTGTTCTGTCGTGTGTTCTGTTGTGTGTTCTGTCGTGTGCTATGCCGTGTGTTCTGTCGTGTGTTTTGTTGCGTGTTCTGTCGTGTGTTCTGTCGTGTGTTCTGTTGTGTGTTCTGTTGTGTGTTTTGTTGTGTGTTCTGTCGTGTGTTTTGTTGTGTGTTCTTTCGTTTGTTCAGTCGTGTGTTTTGTTGCATGTTTTGTTGTGTGTTCTGTCGTGTGCTATGCCGTGTGTTCTGTCGTGTGTTTTGTTGCGTGTTCTGTCGTGTGTTCTGTCGTGTGTTCTGTTGTGTGTTCTGTCGTGTGCTATGCCGTGTGTTCTGTCGTGTGTTTTGTTGCGTGTTCTGTCGTGTGTTCTGTCGTGTGTTCTGTTGTGTGTTCTGTCGTGTGTTCTGTTGTGTGTTTTGTTGTGTGTTCTGTCGTGTGTTATGTGTCTTTGGTGAATGTGCCTGGATCAGAGTGTGCAGTTTTTAGGTGGACAGTCTGTAAAACATGCAAAGAGAGCGTTACAGTTTGTAGTTTTGATTTGAGAGTTCAGGCCTGAAAAGGGATATATGGGGGTATATGGTGGTGCCAGTTTAAACAGAAAGAAGCCAGTGGGCAACACACAGTAGATACAGTGCATTTGAATAGTGATTTTACTTCACCCCTTCTGTTATCGTGCTATGGATCAATTGTGACTACAGTACCAGTGATACATCTTGTTTTTTTCTCTTTCAGGGGGCCTTCTACGGTTTGACAATTGGCTTGGTCATTGGTCTGTCCCGAATGATTGCAGAGTTTGTCTACGGGACGGGCAGCTGTGCAATCCCCAGTAACTGTCCTACCGTCATCTGTGGCGTCCACTATTTGTACTTTAGCATAATTTTGTTCTCAGTGTCTTGCATCCTCATTCTGGGAATCTCCCTCATGACCAAACCCATTGACGACAAGCATGTATGTGACCAAACGGGAGAAAGGATTAATTTAAAAATGGTTCAGAAGAAGCTAATTATAATTGATGTTGTCTTATGTTTTTCATTGCACAGTTGTATCGTCTTTGCTGGAGTCTCCGCAACAACACAGAGGAGAGGGTTGACTTAGAAGATGATGAGTGGACAGACAATCAGGATGACAGGGAAATGGAAATAGAGAATACCGAATATGGTAAGTTATCAGCGGTTTAACGATGAGCCTTAATCACAATTTAAACGTGCATTCTTGATTTAAGTACTCGTTTTGAAGTGCAGTTATAAGATCTTTAGTGTCGTCACACTGAGCAGCTTTGATGTTGTTGTTTGTTGCTGGAAGTAATCTTTTTGGGAATAGAATATACCCTTTAGGCAAATGAAGTGTTTGAGTTTATATTCCCTCATTAAGCCTCTGATGCAAATTTAGTTTTGGCTTTCGACCCATGTTATAGTTATTTATAGTTAAAAAAGTAGTCTGCTAGAGTTAAGAAGAATCAGACCTTCTGCACCAAACGCCAAAACAAGTTCCTATGTTTGTGAATTTTGTTGATTGACAATGGCAATAAACCTTTTCTGATTCTGATACTGAAAAGCTTCAGTATCTGGCTTGTTATTGATTGTCATTTTTCATTGCAAGGGATAGCAGCATAACTCTTACTTACATGTGGGAATGAGTTAGTTACTTTACTTTTGACTGTGTTGTACCTTTTAAAGTCTGTAGTGTAGTTTTATACTGCCTCTTCCTTTCCACTTTTTGAGAAATGTTAAGTGGTGGTATTTTGGCTAATCTATTCCCAACAACTATTTCCATAAATAAAAAAAGATTCATCTTCCCCTTATGGTTCATGGTTTGTATATTTATTATTAGTATAACACCTGAATTCACACTTTATTTATAAAATATGTATGTGACTTTAAAAAAAAGAAGGCATGTCCAAACAGTTTAACGTTTACACATTTGTATTGTTTAATACACAGTTTGGAGTTTTTGTGTGTTGTTTTTGACATGCATCGATACAGCTTAATAATATGCATTTACGGTACTTTTGACAGAAGAGGAAAAGCCTGGTTTCTGCAAAAGAGCCTTAATGTGTTTCTGTGGCCTGGAGAAGCAGAATACTGTCAAACTGAGCCCAGAGGAGGAGGCAGAGATGAAGAGGAAACTCACAGACACCTCAGAAGTACCGCTGTGGAGAAACGTGGTCAACGCCAACGCGCTCATCCTGCTTTGTGTCGCCGTCTTCTTCCACGGATTTTATGCATAAACCAATGGCAATAATTTTATTTCAGTGGTGTTGCATTTAAATGTTAAACATGACCAGTAGAGGTCCAGTAAAACACAAGACATTTTTTATGAACAACTAATTTATATTTTTGTCACGTCTCCTTAAATGTGTTTCACAAACTTGCCTATTTAATGATTAATTATTATTGTTTCAATCAAATGATTGCATTTGCTTAAATAGTCAAACATGGACACTTTTAAAGGCAACCAAATAGGTGAGAGAAGAGCAGAGAAGAGCAGTGAACACAACAGATTCAAACTTTTGTTTGCCATATACAAATATCCCTGCTTTATTTGGTTGAGAAAAGCGTATAATTTAAGAAAAGCATGTAATTATACATGTTTAAGATTGTTTTAATCTTTACCACTGTAATTGACCATGGTTTACATGTTCTGTTGTGTTTAACTGGTGACTTTGGTTGTAAAAGAGGTGGATCATTTTATGCTTAACACGTAATGATGCTCTACTATTTTCTTCTAATATGAATTATAATTAAAAACGTTCTGTCATGAATTTTCTACTTTGACTCTTTTCTACCTCATCCGTGTTTCAATCTCAAAGTCCATGAGTTCTGTGTAGTTTTACGTGTTAATGAATAAAGGCATTTTATGAATATGTTGTGGTTTGAAACTTAATGCTTGAATAAATACAAAATATGTGGACTGAATGACAATAATAGTTTGGTAATGCATTTCATTTATGATACCTTATCATTCGTATCCTCTGTAGAAGCGCTTTCAGAACATTTATTATTGTTGCCTTGAACTTGCATGGAATAATTCTCTTTGGTTTATAACAGTCACATTGCTGGTGTCAGGTAACAGTGGCTTCTGATTCAAAAAGTAAGTGACTCAGCAAACAGACCCTTTGCCTTATCTACAGAGCTAACTGGATTCATTTGTTCTCAGAGCAGCAAATAAAAATATGGAAATATCCACTTGTATGGTTGACATCGTCTCATAATAAAAAACACAAATTATGGTTTGGTCAGAAGCATTACAATTATTCTGATTTTTATGACTGGTGATTAAACTGATTTGAAAGTAGAACATTGACATGGATACAATATTAATTTGTAGCTTAATTCATTTATGATTTTATTTACGAATTGATTGTTTAAAATGCACCTAACATTTAATCAAATAAAAAGGGCACACAAATCAGGGCCTTAAATGGTGGGTAATCTCTGTAGAAAGCTTGTTTTAACTGCCCTCAAGTGGACAGTTCACGAAACTACATCATTCACACGTAGGACATGTTTGGGCAAAAGAATAGCGTCTGCATTTTTGGATCCCAAATATGCTGTAATAAGTCTATTTATAACGCTCTTCAAACGTAGATTAGAAGACAAAATCCTTATTACAAGTTCTGGTTGGCAAATAATGTATCTTTAAATAATAAGTGTGTCCTAAGCTAATTTATTTGCATTTATCAACACGTGTTATTTTCTGTCCCTGTACAGAGCTATTGACATCATGTCCTGTGTGGTTCACTTAGATCAGGAAACCACACAGTTCATGCAAGACCTGCTCATCCCGAAATAAAGAAATGTAAGTAATATTGACATTACTCTATCATCCAGTACCAGTTGATATAAAATACTATGATTCTCATGGTTTATGTGAATTTGATCAAGAGCAGGACTATTCGACTTAATTTGACCGAGGGCCAGATTTCTTGAGGGCCCAGGCCTCTGGGCTGGAGGTCCACTACTGCAACAACAGTTTGGGTCGCACAGAATATCCCCAAAAACTGTTTAAATAAATTGAGTTAATACAATAAAATAACTCCTGATAGATGAGATTTTTGCGAGAAATAACAAATGCTCCCTATGATGTGGTTTGTTCCGACGTTATCATACAGACATTTTCAGAGCACTCAAGCCTCAAATGCAGAACAACATAGGACAGTGCAAACATTCATGATTCAATCAAAATACAACTCTGGTTAAGCTATTGATGCTGGAACATAATTAGAACACAAAGTTGATTTTGCTTTCTAAGCTCAGAAAAGTTTACTTAAGTTGCTTCAAACCCTTGAGCGACTCTAGTTTTTGTCCTACCCTCAAAGTTAATATTCAAAAACATAGGATTGGCAGAACAACAAGAATTTTCAGAACAACCTTTTCAGTTTTGACACTATTTCTCAGATTACATGATGCACCAACATTATGCAAACATAACTCCTCTTAGATTGATTGAAAATGCATATCCCATCATGCCTTTTTGGCTTTGAACTGAGGATTATATTGGTCGACATCAGAGCTTATGCAACACTCTGCTTGTCTTGAAATCCAAGCAGGCCTTTTAGGATGCTGCTGCTGTTTCCAAGTTTCTGGGCAAATAGACAGTAAAAAGGAACTGAGCAATGTTCAAATTGTTGCTCAAGGTTTTTCTCAGAGTCTAGAAGTGGCCTCACTGAATACCATCGAGCTTCAATGTTATACAAAAGGCTCCATCTTTGAGATCATGTTCCGCTAAATTTCAACCTAAAGTAAATGTATTCCACTTTAGAGCTATTTCTCCTGATATTATTATTGCTATTTAATGTCTGTTAAGCCTACCTCATTGTGGGGAGTCGGATCTATTTGAGGGTGCTGTACTTCCTGTCCGCCGCTGCTCTGCCCATATGTGTGTGCATATGTTCGCTTTGATGGTTGTGGTTTATGGCTCTGCTCTGAAAATAACGTGGAGGTGTTTGTGTACAAGGACATGTATGAGTCTTCATGCTTAAGCTGGAGATGGTCTGGTAGGGAATATTGATAACGCCCCTCATTGGTTGAAACAGTTCTCCAGCAACTAGAAAATGTGATGCTGTCTGCAGAGGCACTGCAGTGCAGCGGGAGAGGAGGAGTGAGAGAGAGAGAAAGGGGGAGGGAGACAGGCACAAGCAGCCTGCACATAAGGCTGGGGCCAGAGCACGCAGAGAGACGTGGAGTGTGTGTGTGTGTGTGTGTGTTGTGACTGCGCATGTGTGATGCTGGCTGGAGCTGACGGTGGAGGCTGGAGACATGAGCAGCAGCTGAGAGAAGAGGAAGAGAAGCGGGAGACGCATAAGGAAGACTGCACTGGTGCTCAGGTATGACACTGACAACTGGATACACTCTCCTCTCATGTGAGACTGAGGAGACTGAATGAGGACTGAGGAGCTGAGAGAGTGCGGAGGGAGAGACATTTCAGCAGCCGACCATCTCACTCCTCACATCCCACATCCACAAAATGACGGCTTCACCTCCAGTGGCTTCCTCCATCTTACAAATCTTCCTCCATTTGTGCTTATCTCTACACGATACCGGAGCATCCTCACGAGCTCACACCAGCCACAGACATGGAGTTCAGCTTTTGTTCACATAGAGGAGCATGACTGAGGCCAAAGCACTGGAATGATCTGAGTGTGTGCAGGCAAACAGGTGACAACAAGGCTGCATGCATCACCTTTACATCATGTGTTTGATTGTAATTGTGCTCTAATTCTATCATTCAAATATCTGAGATGTAGCAGTTGGCTGAATTCCTTTCCAGTAATAGAGTAGATTCATGTAGCACCTTGCTTTGGGTTTACATGACTGTTGCATCATGGACGTCCATTTTGCTGGCATGAATGGAGACATACATTCTCATGTATTGTAGCTTATGTGTATGGAAACATTAATTTACCCTCCAAAAATCTTCAAGCAGGCAGAAAATGCAATATAAAGCTTAACCGTTTGCCTAAATGCCATGTGTCTTTGTTTTGCTGGTGTTACCTCGGCTTGTATGGCGTCACTGATAACATATGCACACAATAGTCATATATGTGAATAGGTCATGAGTGCACTTGGATGGAATCAGATTATGACAATGGCTGGACTGTGTGTGTAAGAACAGACTGTAGGTGGAGACTGGCGAAGGCGGGGGGGTGGGGGACTGGGACAGTACAGGAACGGTGTGTTCTGTAGGTGTCAGCAGCATTGGGGCATACAGGGCCATACATCGTCGCTGCAGTCCGGAGCTGGGACTGCACACCATGCTGCGATTGCATAACACCTCTCCTGCATGGATGCTCTCCTGCATGGATGCACTCCTCCCACAAGCACCCAGTCCTATCCTCCTTTTTTTTTTTTGACCTGGCCAAATATTTTGCCCACCTCGTGTGCTCTCTCCAAAGTCACAACATCAACAGTCCACCGTAAACCTGTGCTGAGGCAGCCTCCTTAACAGAAATCAATGTTCTTAATCAATGGAGACTGTTGTTATTGAAGAGCTGGATATTTGTCGAGCATTTCCCTCATAAATCTTACATGAGGTCTTCTTATGTGCAAAGGCGGCCGGCTGCAGTCGAGCTTGTCTTTTAGCGGCAAGCAGCTCTGCCATGTCGTTCTGCTGGGAGCTTACACAGACAAGAACAAAGAGCACTTGGTTTAAATGAATAGAGAGGCAAAATGGCGATGGTTGATGTGATTGAGAGTCGGATGAATTATTTAAAAACTACAGCTTCTCTAAGTACCCTACAAAATATGCAAGCATGAAAGGGGCAGAGGAGAGGCTAGTCATGTTTTGTGCCAAACATGTTTTCTGGTTTGTTACATTGGAGCAACAAAGCACAGGTTTTATTGTTTTATGTTTTACTGTTTTATCTCCAGTCCTATTACAGAGTATAGGACTGGAGACCTTTAGTGTCTTAGGTTTGAAAGGATTTCTATTCTCAACAGCCGAAAGGAGAAGGCATGTTGTGAGATATCTTTATATTTGGGTTTGAATTGTGAGTTCATGCTGCCTTTTTACTTATAAATGCACTGTTTATTTGTGGATTTTTGTATATGTATTTGTAACTGCGTGAGCTTTGGGTACAGATACATGGTCAACTCATCATAGGTTTGAGAGCTTTTGCCAGTGCCACGCCATGAACCTTTGATTCGACAAATGGATGCTCTTCAAAACGTAAATATTTCAAAGCTTTGTTAGAAGCTTGGAAATGTGTGATGCTATTAATTACTTTTAAATACATTACAGCAACACTACAAAACATCTTGCACTAAATTGGCCAAGAATCCAATACGTAGCTCTACAATGACTGTACAATAGGGATTGTGATGATTGTGACTACTAGGCCTTTGTAAAAAAATTTATCTTAATTGCATTTACATTTTGTTATCTGAACTATACAGAATATAAAACACACACACAAAAAAATATCTTTCTATGACAGTCTTTTTCCAACAGTCTCAAACCATTTCCTTTAGATTGAAAATTACTTTCGGATGGAAGTCGAAACGTTTTGTTTTCTAAAATCTTTGAAACTTTATCTACCACCAAAGATAGTGACAAATTAAAATGCCAACATTTTCATCAATTTTACACCTAATTCATAAATGTTCTCCATCTAGAAGCCTTCAATGACCATATTTCAACCTTTATTTGGTTGATAATGTATTTAAAAAGTCCCAGTGTACAATACAGAGTTGACTAATCAAAAAAATTATTTATGACTGGTCGACTACAAAAATAAGTTTAAAGACAGTGACAGACAGCCCTACTGTATAATTCTGTCAAAATGTCATCGAAAATACAGTCAATCCCTTTAAATCCGACAGCGGTCATCTGGCGTTATGTAATCTCGACACATGATAATATCCCAGGTCAGTGCAGTTTGGGATGTAGTGGTCGTGCTTTTTGCCAGCTCAGGCACGAATTTGGATCCCAATCTCAACATAGCTGACATGCCTTACATACTGCCACCACGTTGTATAGAGTAAACACCGTAGAGTGGGTCCTCTGTGCCTCCATGTGGACACACGGTTGAAGGTGATCAGATGGAGAGGTTTTCATCGATAGGCGCATGCTGGTCTATGACTCATTCACAGTGCCCTTCCCTTCGTCGCCTGCGACACAGGTGGTGAACACAGGCCACAGCAGCTCTGAGAATGAGGAATGTTCTGGATTTTTGTGTCTCCTTTTGTTTGCCGTTGTTAGTGTGGCTATAATCAGTCCAATAGCAGAGAGGCACAATGTGGTTTTGTGTTGTCTGGTATGTGATGAGGGCTGATGCAGGAAAAGCAAGGGAAGGTTGACAACATGAGAGTGATGATGTGCGTGTGAGTGATTGTTTACAAAGATATGCAGTGTTTAAATGATGAAGATAGTATTTTCTATATTTTTAATCTATTTTTTGTAAGATATATATACTGTAATAGTTCACAAGCCATATAGTGTTTGTTCCGTTGCTAAGCCCAGTGAGGATTGTGTCAAAATCAATATGCAAATCCCTGCACACTTGAAAGAAGGAAGGTTGGAAATATATCACAGAGCAGAAGTTACATTACAGAGCAGAATTCAGCAAACAGATACTGCACTTTGAGAATATTTAAATGCTTACTTCTTTTAATATATAATCAGTGTATATATAATCAATAATATGTCATTTTGTACATGTATATTTTATCTATACATCTAATACTATATTATACTATACTAATGCAGTACTTTTGATTATGTTCTCTTCTTTCATTGGACCCCCTCATGTCTTACTTAATATAAAGCTGTATAGATCTAATGGCATGAGGTATCAGTAGCTGAGAGAGTCAGTGCTCTGTGGTCAGTTCCATCCTGTGTCTCTTGCTTATGATGACAAGGTCAAATGCTTGCCTTGATTTCATTAGTGTAATAATTTGTGTGTGGGGAGTGCATCCAGGGCTATAAACACACATGATGTCTGACTCTGTGCTAATATGGCGGCTGCCTGGGCCGGAGATGAGCTCCTTACATAAGTATGGAGGGTTTGGTCGATTGGAGGAGGAGGAGGTTAGTCCATCAGCAAGACGCTTGCATCACTTATCAGGCCTTTTCATAGAGCTGTCACCAAATTAGAGGTTAATTTCAACTGTGCTGCCTCCCTGGGGCTCTCACAGATCCTAATGCATTCTGGATACTTTATCTACTCAAGCCCTGCCTCTAACATGCATTTTCAGCTGTTTTTACACACAAACTGTATTGATATGTTTGACTGAGAGAACTGATTATGAAAACGCTATGGCTGAAGATTAAAGTTGTTGTGTGAAGAGGAAATCTATTTTAGGTTTACATATTCTCCACATTGGCCATAAGATCTATATAAATGATCTGTTGTGGTTGATAAGAGTTCAGCAATGACAAGTACTGAGTCTTTATTTTGTAGTATATCACAGCTAAGCAATTATAATCAATTACGACTAATTTGGGACATATTATGTTTCCTCAGGTGCATATATTATCATTCGTGCGTGTTTGAGTAATTCTTCAACCAGCATATTATCCTGAAAAAATATGATGGCCTTTGGTGTACACAAAAAAAAGGCCCCCTGGTAATTAAATTATTTTTCATGTCTGCCTTACTTCACGTTGTACCACATGATAGAAAAAGGTTTAAAGGCCTGAAAAATATATATACTGTCACTTTATGGTGAAATGTTGTGAGTTATTGTTGTGCTTTTGTGCTGCTGCCCCTTGGCCAGGACACTATCTCAATGAGTTTCTTATCTTGGCTAAGTAAAGTTTTAAAGTAAAGACAAAAAATTAGAAAAATTGAACCTTTAATGTCTTTAAAGTGAAATGTTTTTAACAGAATCAGAATCAGAAAGGGGTTTATTATTGTCAATGAACAGGATTCAAAAACTAGGAACTTGCTTTAGCATTAAGGTGCAACATACAACCATTAATAATAATAATAGCAGCAAAATAAATCAAAAAGAGCATGCATGAAATTTTGAATTCACTAATAAATTCAAATAGACTTGGTCTGAATATATACACAAATGACCCGTAGGAGTTGTTGTTCTGATGTTTAAGAGCTCTTCACAGGTGTAAGAGCACAATGACACACGCACAATATTATTGAATATTATTGTCCCCTAAGATATCTCAAAATGCAAGTGAGTTATAAACCCGCCTGTAATGGTTTTCGGCAAAGACATAAACAAACTTGACACATTGGATTTAATGTTTTTGCTGAGCAAATTCTTCAGATCTTTGTGTCATCATTGTGTAATGATGTGGACATAATGTTGTAGAACACAGACCCAGATCTTCCCTAAAATGAACACTATATGGACTAAGTCCTCTGCTTCCAAGCCTCCTAACAGCTTGAGCCTCGGAGAATGAGAAAGTGATAAAAAAAAAAAAAAGGCTATTTTGGGGACACGTTGCCATAGTGCAGCTCTCAAGGATCACAGTTGTGAAGACAGAGAGTGATTCACCTCAAACTTGAGTATTCAAATGATTTGGAAAGAGGAACAAAGGTGGGCCCAGTGTATATAAGATGGAGTGTAATATGGATAGATGACCAATGCGTTCATGGGACAGCACTACAATAGGCTTGTCTCAATTGACATGAATGGAGTTTAAAACTGATTCACAATTGAAATTAAAGTGTCTGTCTCGTCATAGTTGCATAAATAGAAGAATATTGATCCACAAAACAGACAGATAAATTGTTCCATTTTAAGATGAGGCACTTCCTTTGTCAGGTGCACCTCTGCATTTGGGGCTTCTTGAGTTAAGGGTCGGGTGCAGGAAACCACAGAGAAGTGCTTAGATAAACAAACCATAAATAGCACCAGCGTTGTGTCCCTCTGCTCATCTCTCCTCCTCTCTCCTCCTCCAGACCATGTAGGTCACTCTTGGCTCTGTACTGATTCATCACTGTACTGTGCGCACACTGCCGATGATGTGTCATCCCATTGTATGATACAAACTCAAAATTCTCGGCTATTCACTTGTTGTTTCAGCCTAACCCACGCACGCTCGGAAAGGCAGCGCTCTGTGCCGGCTGCAGTCAGGCCCCACGCATGTCACAGACATTCAGGGGCAAGAGTGACGCCATCACTGCTTCTGTTGTCAAGAAGAGGGAAACAAGAGAGACCCAAGCAATACTAAAACCCTTACACACTAAAACCACATTCACCTGCAGTTAGGCTTTCAAACACCACGTTTGGTATCCCTGTTTTACACCATTGAGTTTCAGGTTAAATAAGTGATCATTAATTGAAAGCTCAGGGGCCATATTAGTAGGGCTGTAGTTGACTAAAGACATTCTTGGTTGACTAAAGACATGCCTATATTGACCGATTAGTTGACTAAATGGGGTGTGAGAAAAGCATTGAAAACAAGTAGATCCCTGTATCTAACTCAAACTGCACTCAAAAGACTACAATTGCACAGACATTTGTGCAAAAACAACTATTTATAGTGAAAAGCACTAGGAAACAGTGTATTTATGTGTGAGATATATAAGTTACATTAAACTCACGATACACTCCAAAATCTTCAGCTATAACTCTTAATGATAATAATAATAATAATAATAATAATAATAATAATAATAATAATAATAATATCTTAATGTTTTTGCTGCTGTCCCATATAAATCCTTTTTATCTAAATAAAATAATTAGTTGACAAAAACAAATTTGGTCGACTGAGACACCATAGATTGATTAATCGCCTGAACGATTAAAGGATTTACTGCCCTACATATTAGGCTCACAAATTCTGATTCACCGGTTTATACGTACATCAGGTGTGGTCTATAAAGTGAAAGAAAGTTGGACCATTTGAGAGTGAATTCCCACATCAAACTGTCTGTTAAGATAATATTTGATCACATGTCGTCATGTTAACCTAATTTCAGTGACCTTTCAGTTACCTCAATCCACAACACAGTAACTGGCTATTCCTGTTGATTTAGTTCAGTTAACAGTGATTTCACAATCTGAAAGGTAATCTGCCAGAGGTGTGCCCAGTTTTGACTGTTTTTATACTATGGCAGTCTGTTTTGTGGCAGACTGTTTTGTTAAAAAACAAAGATGAAACCTGGTTTGAGGCCAAAAGGAAGTAGTCAAATAATTCAACCGAATAAGCCTGTATGAACTAGTAACACAGTGACAATGCAACTCCCACCAATGATTTATAATTCTGAAGTGGCTTGTCATGTTGACACCTCACCTTATAATGTAATTCACTGGTATTATGTAAATGGTGAAGTCAAATTAAATCTTAAGATGACTGTAAATGCAAAAGCATGAGTTTTAAGAGATCTGTCATGTCTGATGATGCTTTTCTTATTTTTTCAGATACATGGATGCAAGAAGAGCTAAGGAAACATTAAGGCATTGCGCAAACAAGCACAGCTCAAACCGTTATCAACTCTTCGTTGTTTAAGACTGTCTGCTCCAGTGCCTCCACCCAGGAATTTAGAAGCTTTGCACCAGAGGAGTCATTCCAACAGCTCTTTCAGACGCCTCCCTTTTCTTATCGAGAAGGTTTCAGAAGGAAAGTCAGAGGAGGTCAGTTGACCACCCTCAACCCAGCAACGATAGAAGGAGTCTGACCCAGGCTTGCCACAAACAGGAAGTTCAACATTCTTTCATGCAAGAAAAAATCAGGAGTTTCCCCTCGGCACCAACAGGATATAGTCAAAGACAGAATCTTCTGAACGCCTGTGAACGGTTTACAGCACACTCTTCAGACTACTATAACCTCTGTACTGTATGTGCACATGTGAACATCTGTGAGAATTACTTACCCATGTTATGAGTGAGATGTGCTAAAGTGTTCCTTTGTGTAAACAATAATCTTATCAGAGACAGCACAGACCCTGAACTTACATAGGTACTAGCAACATTTCTGTCTATTCAAAGTTGGTGCGATTTCTGGTGCTTTGAATTGTGCTAAACTATAAAGACTAAATGATGGACAGAGTCTTGCGCCCTCATGTCCCATCCAATGGCTAACTTCAGAAAAAAAAAACACTTTGTGTTCCCTTGAACTCTTGGCAGGGCCAACAACACCTTCACTTTAACCACCATCTAAAGACTACGAATGTCCTGCCTACGGCGCCAGCCTGTCACCATCCCCATGGATACTGTCAAAATCATCCAATCAGAGAAGTTTCCTCGGGAGTGCCCTGTGCCAGTCACCCAACCCCGCTATGCCCCACCCCCCAGAGTGGCATGGGACGGCGGTGGAGAGGGGGAGATCATTGTGAACCAGGCCTGCAGTGATCTAACCCTGGACATAACGGGCTCCCCCAGACCCATGTTGCCCCCTCCTGCCCCGATGATGCGCAGGGAACACAGCTTCCTGGCGCAGCGCAAACCCAGTGCCAATGAGATCTGCTACCACCAGTTCCACTACAACATGGATGACGTCATAGTGAACCAGTATGTGCTGCGCTCCTCCTCCACCTCCTCCTCAACTTCCTCGTCCTCATCGTCGTCCTCGGGGCCGGTTATGCCGTGTGAACCTCTGGACTGCCCCACCTGTGGACACACGTACAACTTTGCGGGGAAGCGGCCCCGGATCCTGTCCTGTCTGCACTCTGTGTGTGAGGAGTGCCTGCAGATCCTGTATGAGTCCTGTCCTAAGTACAAGTTCATCTCGTGCCCCACATGCCGCCGTGAGACGGTGCTGTTCACTGACTATGGCCTGGCTGCTCTGGCCATAAACACCAGCATCCTGAGCCGGCTGCCCACCGACCCCAATGGGCCGGTGCAGTGGGGGGGTGAGGCAGACCGCAGCTGTTATCAGACTGTGCGCCAGTACTGCCAGTCAGCCTGCACCTGCCACATCACTAACCCCCTGTCCACCTGTGGCATCATGTAGACACCAAGATTGTATGTAAACATGGTCAGAGTGACTTCTCTGATTGTTATTGTCCTCTATTCGCTTACTCTGAGCTTTAAAATCAAATAGATGTGAAACTCTTTATAGACAATTGTCTAGTCACTGGAAGATTAAGTACTCTACATCTGTAAATGTAGCCAAAAGCAAATATTTCTATGCATAGATTTTATAAAGTAATCACAAAAAAGGGTGGTTAACAAAAATTGAGTGCATTGTAAGCTGATGAACAAAAGCTCTGATTAATCAAGTAAGATGCCTATTTCTATATCCTTCATACTTCAAATAGCAGCATAATGGCAGCTCCTGTAAATACAGACAATTGTCCTCCTTTGTAAACCATAAGCCCTGTCACTCTGACCATCTTTACACACAGTGTTGGTGTTGAAACAGCTGGGGGTACTGCAGGCATGACTCGATGCTGCCCCCCTGTGATATAAGCTCTCCCTCACCACCAGTTAATAAGCCCATCCACACGTTATCTTTAATAGCACAGAAGGTCGCTGTGTGGGACAATGGACGCCGCTGCTGGACAAATATTAAGTATATAAATGTATTTTATGTATGGACTGGAAATCTATTCACCCTCTCTGTTTGGTTGGACGTGTTTGTCATTGACATCTCTTTACATGCGAATGCCAGGGGAAATCTGTCCCCATTCTAGGTGAATAAAGATATATAATATATTATGAATCCTAAATTTGTGTGTATATGTCTAGATTTTATAATGTAAACGCAATTGAATTGTTGGTAATAAGCAAATTATTGTACAAACAGTCAACAGTTTTGAGAGAGGGGTTGTTCAATCTGCAGTTATTGACACAAATCCGAATCAGAAATTGTTCAAAATGAAACCACGTCAGGAATTAAAGGTATCTTATTTGTTTTGCTAAGCAAATGTCATGCACTCCCCGCTTTTCAATTTGGGGCCAATTTAAACCATAATATTGACCCTGTTACCATGGTACCAGGGTTTTTGTTTTGCTCAATTTGGGTTTCTTCCCCTGGATGCAATCATGTCATGCTTTAGCTGTCAGAGTTGTGGTGCTTGATATTTCACTGATTGTGCTTTAAGCGATAGATCAGTAGAAAATGACCGATCTGTGAGTACCACAGCAAAGCAAACGTTTTTGGTGCAAAGATAAAAATGGTAATTCCAGCAAGCTAATTTAGAATAACAAACTATCAACCTATTTGATTAGACCTACAAGAATATATTGCAGGTCTTCAAATTGGTGAGATGAACAAAGCTGAAAACATGAATTATGAAAAGAAAGTTGTTTTATTTATTTGACTCAGCAAAATATTTTTGAGACAATATGAACATGATGGTCAATAGCCAACAGTAACAATATTAATCCAAATATTTTACCTCAGGATAATTATTAAAAAATCAATAATCATATAGAAAAGGACCTGTAACAAATCAACAAAACAAATAGTGCATTTCCAAATCCCCTGAGTCTCTCAATAGTATTTCTGCATCCCACTGCTGCCAGAGCCATAAACATAATACAAAATGAATATAGATTTAGAGACAGCCAAATCTCTAATGTTTCACAACATTTCAAACTGCAATACTCACACATTAGTACAATTTGTCTGCACGTCCATCGGAAATGCAGAGGATAAATAGGAATCTGTACAGCACATAATAAATAAAAATAATACAGTCCATTTAAATTGGTCCCGTTTTCCTTCTTTTCCTGAAAAACTGACTCAACCTCCTTCGAGTGGAGCTTTTGTCCAATGGCAGCATCTGTGGGCTTTACAGATAAAACATTCATCAGACACAGAGCTGAAAAAACATTTGCACAAGTCCGGAGGCAGTGTGCACCAAGGACACAGTGTTCACGAAGAACAGATGCATGTGCTACACAGACTCCTCTTCATCTACTGTGCATTCTGCCAGGCCCCCTGAGTTTGTGGCTGCCTTCCATGATGGAGCTGTAACTGTGAGTAACACTGCCTCCTACTGGACACAACCAGGAATCTCACCTCTTTTTCTCATCTCTTCTCATGGAACCGAACTTGAATCTCCAGTAGTTTTTAGACTTGTTCAACCCATCTTCCCGACACTCCTGAAAACACACAAAAGAAATCAAGTCTTAACTTTCACAGTGAGTATATTTTCGTTGAGCAACAACTTGAAAACATTTCTAAAAAACACAAAATATACAGCTTTTTTGTGTACATTATTTTTGTTAATGGGTCACTAATAACAGTATTCACACAGTATAGCTCACGATGCCTTTAAAGTGAACAATGGTGACAGACAATGTCACCATTGTTTTACTCAAGAGTTGCATTTTGATTGATTCCGGCATGTTCTGCATTGTCCCGCAATAGAGGCTCGGGTGCTCAGAAAATCATTGTTTTCACCAATCCCCTGTCCCCGCCCCCATTCTTGTGCTTGGTTGCAATCATTTGAAAACTCTTTGATACATGCAGGTTCTAAAATGTCACATGGCCACTTTTTAAAATTATGAATATATAAATAACAATCCACTGCTTGTTACTGTTACAATGAAATACAACAATGAAGAGGCAGCAGTTATCAGTTCTGCAATTTTGAGACAGGAAATCAATGGACCTGGTTCAGCATTTTACAATGAACAAAATGTAAACTAATCATCTACTATATGTTAAAGTTCACTACTAAAAAGTATATGTCTCCTTTAAGATTACTGCTATAAACAGTATTATTATGAACAAGCGTACGGTCTTGTGAACCGACTTACAATGACTTATATGTAACTTAACAAACCACAGAGAATCAAACTGTAGATGTTTACCTGATTCTCCTGGTCTTCTTCGGCTGTCTCTTGTAGGTCATGAGAGCTCAACTTGTACTCTTCATAGTCAAGTCTCAATCGTCCTGCAACATATATGCACTATTTAACATCACAAAAATACGTGTGTCTGCTGCTACGCATGTTGTTGAGTAAATATTAAAGACTTACGTAAATGCAGTGATGCCAGGTTTGTGTCTGAGGCCGATCTTTGCCTGAAGTGTCTGTAGGCTCTTTCTCTTCTCTGCTGAGATACGCTGGAGGAGGGATCTGCTTGTGTCTTCTCCAAACTGCGACATGAGCTATCTTCCTTGTCAACAGGCTCAAAGTGGCCCGTGCCTACAGCCTGGTTGCATCAGGAGATAAGAATGACAGCGCCGTTATGACCCACTTACCTACAGCTCTCAGGCACTGCTGAGAAGTCCTGATCAAATCGTCAATATCATGTTAAAATCAGTTCTCACCTGTTCTTCTCGCGTTTCCTCTATGGCCTCTGTGTGCGGCGTGTTGTGATGCAGCTGTTCTCTGGCGTATTCTTCCAACATTTGACACACCTGCTCCAGATATTGCAGGCCTGGGCTCAGCTCGGACCTCTCTGCTCCAGTCAGCACCTGTGAAAGAGGAGGAACCGCACTCAGCTCAACTTGAAGGGAACATATTATGCAAAATGAACTGTGTTGAACATTGATTGATTGATTCATGCATGTTTGAGTAATCCTGTATTGGAGGCTTGAGTGGTCAGAAAATTACTGCTTTCACCTACCCCCTATCCCCGCCCACATCGCTGTACTTAGTTGTGATTACCGGTAGTTGAAAAATTTAAACTCAAGAGTGATACATGTAAAGTTCTTAAATGTCACGTAGCCACTTTTCACACATAAAAACATGTAAATGACAATCGGCTGCTTGTTACAGTGAAACGTCACTCAGTTCTGCAGTTTCTAACAGGAAATCAATAACCTGTTTTTATTACTAAGCCGTTTTAAATCAATAGTGCAGTTTACAAAGAACAAAATGTAAAATGATGATCTACTTATGTTATAGTTTGATACTAAGTACATCAAAAAGCATAATATGTCTCCTTTAACATCATTTTAAGTGCATAGTCATGTGCAACTTTATAGAATACAGATGGGAAGACTGACCCAAAACTTCTCACGAGAGTACTACAAAATCACTCAAGGGGAAGCAAAAGCAGTGAGTCCATGAAAACTCAAGAGTAAAAACGTAAACATATTTTGCTTCTTGGTTATGAGTAATTGCTTGGAGTCGTATGATTAATAAGTAATTGAAGTTGAACAGATAAACACAATCAATTACGCACTTATTCTTGTATTTAGAAATAATAGACTGCAACCTTTGTAAGCTGTAAATCACATCTGAAAGTGTGGCACAAGAGATGCAAATGTTGTCTCTGCATAAACTGTTTCTGTCATAATTTAGTTATTGTCAAGATATGCATTGTTAATCTAGATCGGTTTCACATTTCCAATCATATGACATTTGTTTGTTTTTTCAACCCGGCTGTAAACCGAGATGAGTCATATTGACTAGTTGACTCTTTATATTACCCACTTGAAATATTATATTTCCCGTGACGATCTCAAGTGTTCATTTGAAACCGGTCTATCGCCTTGTTTTAATTGCCTTGTTATTGTTGCTTGCAGTGATTGGAGTTCTTAGAAGAGTCCTTTAAAACCTTATAAGGAAATCAACGCTATAAACGCCCTTGCTTGAACTAAAGAAACTGTAAATTAGCTGAAGAGTTACAGTTAATCCAGCAGTTTCCACACCTCCACCTTTTATGCATGACTTGGCGAGGTGGAAGTCTGTAGAAGGAAGTGGTGGTTACAAAGCAGCTTACCTGGGCAGACAGGTTTGTGATGCAGCAGACACCCTCGTGAGCATGAAAGAGAGCCTGTGTGACTAAATGACATACCTGGCCTACGTTGAGGGCGACATAGCTTTGCATTTGTGTGGCAACCCTATAACTACCTTTAAAGCATAGGCTCAGGTGCACTCCGAGTGACTTTCTTCAAGACTTTTCCCTTTTAAGTTTACTGTGCTGTCCTGTGCGAGACCATACACGTTACACTGAACCTTATGTAACGCCTAAAGTGGTCCCAAAGCAACAGTGATTCATGAGACGAAGCAGAGGTTTACTGGTGTTAGACAATGTTTAAACATCGAAAGCCAATACTGAAAATGTATGAGCAGTTCTTATGACACACCGCCAAGGTTCTCAGTGTGTTGCAAGGGTGCTTTGAGGCCCCAAGTGAAATGTCACAAGGGCCTTTCCACACAGACTCTTCTTCTGTTTACCTTTGAACTTAAGATTAGTATGGTTCTTCTGCTCTGCAACAATAATGCCACAGTTGCTAAAACTGGGCTCACTGATGGCAGCCATCTATTGTGGTCAAAGTATAAAACTACAGTCAATAGAGAGACCAGTCATTCATTCATTTTCTACTGCTTGTTCCCATTAGGGGTGGTGGGTGACTGGAGCCTATCCCAGTGACTTTGGGCCTTAGGCGGGGTAAACCCTGGACATGGGGCCAGCTCGTTGCAGGGTTAACACAGAGACATGGACACACATATCATTCCCTCTCACATTCATTGACTAGGGGCAATTTACAGGTTGCCAATTTACATAACACATGTCTTTGGATGGTGGGCTGAAGCCAGAGAACCCGGAGAGAACGCATGGTAACACGGGAAGGACATGCAGCCTCCACCCAGAGAGATCATGTGATGTTGTTCTGGCTCGGGACTTGAACCCATGATCTCCTTTTTGGGAGGTGAGCGCGCTAACCGGCACCTGTCAATTTGATTTAATTACTGTAATGAGCTTGTTGTAGCCAAAAGCCAAGCAATTGTCTGTCTTGCTTGTTGGGTAGCTACACCTCTGATTGTTCCACCAGTACACCCAGGGTTTTCCAAATGTGCGACAAGATTACATTTTAGATGTTTTGTATGTGCCCATCCACACTCAATTGCCATTTTCAACTTGAACAGTGATCTGACTACTGAGACGTTTGTGTATTTGTATTTATTTAAATGAAATGTTTTTAATCACTGTGTCTCACTGTGTATTTTATGCCAGAATTATATTATTATTATTTGCTATTCTTTGTACAAACATTTTAGTGGTAATAATCCTTGGGCATGCGTATTCTAAAACACAATTTGAGAAGCACGAGTCTAGACAACAGTGTACTTTTATAGGGTTTTGTAAAGCAAACACATGGTCACATTTGACCAGGTCTAGACTACTACGGATACAGTAAAACATGAAAATAAACTACAACAAGGATCAAAGATACTTTAAAGTAGATATATTATTACATTGTAGTAGTGCATTCACTTCTGAAAGAGTTAAAGAGTGTAATCTCTCACAAAGACAACAGTGTAGGCTAATTTTTTAAAAAGTTTTTATCTCACCTTTGGTATGCAGTCAAATGTTTGCCTGTCATAAATAGCTGACTGCGGTCTCCTTTGTGCTTCCGACATGTGTCTGACCAGCAGAGAAGAATTCGATGACTTTCTGAGCACAAAGCTGCCTGACCTTTGACCTCTCGCCAGATCTGATGTGTGTCTCTGGGGCAACAAAGATGACAGGGGCCTCCTCCTGACCACCTCATCTGCCGACGCCTCTTTTCTCTTCTCCCTAAAAGACTCGACCCTCAACAGAGCTTGTTCAACTTTAGATCTGCTGGACATTAGGGACAGCGAGGACGAGGACAGGGATGGAGGAGCTGGGAATGACAGGACGGGAGACTGGGACGGCAGAGGGGTGAAAGGATCCAAATCCACCGACACTGACGTGGTGGGGAATGAGATGTCCGAGCTGGCAGTCTCCACTCCCGAGTCCACGGATTCAGAGCGGACATTAGTATCCACATCTGAGGGAGGTGAAGGCGGGTCGTCCTCGTTGCGCTCCAACCAGTCCGGCTCCTGCGCTGCCTCGCTCACCCAGGCTTCCATGAGGTTCCCAAAACTCCTGTACAAATTCATGTCTTCAAACTACATCCGAGTCGCCGGCAGGAGCAGCTGAAGAATGAAGCACGTTTGGGACAGCCCACGCAGGCCATGGAGGTGAGCTGGTGATGTAGAATTCAAAACATGTCCTTAGGTCCGCCTCCACAGGTTCACCACACCTTCGGATCAGCGTGGGTCCTGTCACAGAGCCCCAGCAGCAGGTCGAGACCCGTTCAGTCCTGCCACTTCTTCTGGGAAAAGCCCTGACTCAGCTGCAATGCTATTTGACAACTTGGATCCGTCCAGCAACACCCTACATAAATCCAAAAACATGTAATTAAAACAAGCCGTAAAAGTGTCTCACAACGTACACTTCTCCTGGATTTATTGTAGATAAATCTTTCAAATTAAGCTCTAATGGCAATGTTTTCCAGTGTGTTCCATGTTTCTATGGCTTTGGTTTAGTTCAGTTCAACTTTAAAAGAAGCTCAACAGCTGCAAAGCAAAACTGAGAAATGCCATCTCATTATCTAAATATGCAATAGAGTTGTCAAGATTATTCGGTTAATTAATCATCAGGATGATTCAGGTCACAATATAAGACTAAACACTTTTAGAGAAAAATATCGACTAATTTCTATTTCAATCACCAAAGAAATATGTGAAGTGTTTTTTTAATCTGGCTGTTAACTTCATCATTTAGGAAGTTTCATTTCATGAAGCTTCATGAATGTGTTAAGACGACAAGAATGAAAGAAAAGTAAGGATTTCACAGTTTGGTCATGTAATCGTGAATCATCGTTGAATCGTGACGTTTCTTCTCACAAGGATCATTACGCTAACATTTTACAATGTTGACAATCTGAATAAGCGATGAGCATCTTTTCAAAACAAGTGCCCTTTTGACGTGGAAAAAAATAGCAATAACAAGCCAAGAAAAAAAAGATATACGTTAAGCGAAGATGTTGACGCTCACATGCCTCTTGTGTTGAAGTGTGTGTACAGTAAGATACGCCGCACACACGGTGCTTGGTCACTTGCACAGGTCATGAGGATCGTACGAGAGAGCACGGAGGAATGCGCAGAATGCCTTTGGACTGATAGCATCTACATTCCCCAGGTGAACGACGACAGCTCAGGTCAGCGGACGCAGCGCGACCGAGGCTCACGCTGCGGGACAAACAAAAGAGTTATTTTGAGGCCGGCCACAGTCTGCTGCTCAATGAGACTGTACGCTACGCTGACCCCAGATCTCTGCCTCTTTGTTCTGCACCGGCACATGACTGATGTTTGGTGGTAGAAAAAAGACACTATGAAAGTGGTTGGATTCTACAATATGCTTATTATTTTATGTAGTAACCATTTCAAAATATATTACCTTAAAAAAACCACACACATACACACACACACACACACACACACACAATTATATTAAATTAGATATTGCATGTAGCCTATGGTGTAATTGAATAAAATCCAGAAGTAATGTTGGTTTTTGTTTATTTATGCCTTTGTATGATGAATTCACAAATAAATACATTTTGTTGGCAATGTTATCTGCAAACAACCAAATATCATGTCTTTTTATGAAATACATACAAAAAAAGATTTTGAAAATACAACTTGTAACCGTTGCAGTTTAGACCTCTTTTGAGTCCTGGTTTAACAACAAAAATAACTAATTTAATTGCAATAACAATACTTTTGTGACGCAAGTTTTGTTTTTGTAAATAATGTGCTTTCAGCCCGAAAATTTTACTCATTATTGAATCTAATGTTCTGATATTCATGTGTTTAGGTTACTAACTGTTGTGTTGGGGCCCAAAAAGGGAAACACAAAGAAAAGCAGCCCATTTCAATTTATATTGATTTGTGTGTGTGTGTGTGTGTGTGTGTGTGCGTGTGAAAATAATTATAAAAACAATGTAAAAGTTAAATATAAGTAAGTAAGTATAAGTTAAGTATAAGTCTCTCCTAAGGCCCAAAGGCACTGGGATAGGCTCCAGTCACCCGCGACCCCTAACGGGAACAAGCGGTAGAAAATGGATGGATGGATGGATAAGTCTCTCCATGGCCTAGCACCAAAATACATCTCGGACATGTTAGTGCCATACGAGCCAATTCAGACTCTGAGGACCTCAGGGACCGGCCTACTGCTGGTGCCTAGAGCCAAGACCAAACATGGGGAATCTGTGTTCCAGTTCTCTAAGGCAAAGGTCCGGAATAGCCTTCCCGAGGTTGTGAGACAGGCCCCCACCCCGGCTGTGTTTAAATCTAAGATAAAGACTGTTTTGTTTAGCCGCGCCTATGACTGAAATACTTTAATCTGGTTTTTAATATCTTAAATACCATGTTAATGTGTTTTTATGTTTTTATTTATTTTATTTTGATTTACACTGTACTGTGTTTTTTTTATGTACTTTTAACGTTGTAAAGTACTTTGAATTGCAATTTGTACGAATTGTGCTCTATAAATAAAATTTGATTGGTTGATTGATTGAAATGGAAAAAAGCAGCTGTAGAAGCTTGGGTTTCATCTTCCTGTTTTGTGCAGCATGTTGAAGACTCTTTGCCATTCAAAACATTGACATTTATCTCTATATCTCACAGGCTATATGTCTATGATTCAAAACTTAACTGCACTTTTAGGTGGGCCATTGGGGAAAAGAATACAGTCATTCCTTAAGGCCAACTGCACTTTCGGGGCAACTTGTGAGCGTGCAATAGAAACATAACTTAAAGGCCATGTAGGGAGTGTGTAATTGTTTGTATACAATGCATAATGAATGATGTGCAGCGTCTACTTTTTTTCTGTGGACTGTGTGGTGGATGTACTGAGTGTTATGTGTGAAATTGTGTTGGAGATTTGTCATATTTCATTGTGCCCTTGATGTCCAGGACAAATGTGTCCATTGGGAGAATAAGGTTTTGCTTATCTATCTTATCTTAAGAGACATACAAGTATAACGTAGTTTCTCTTGCAACAACAGTCATTTTGGGGTTTTCGATGAACACATGTTAAAGCTCCAAAGTTAAGGCCTATATCAAGAATCAAGACCAACTTATTGGAGAAATGTGATCCAGTGCCTCGCTCCAAATGTGATGTGGGTGCGCGCTCTTTAATAGACGGCACATTAAGAGTGAGCTTTATGTTACAGCCGTGCGCGAAACCCTGATCATCACTGCCTTCCGCCGGACCCGCAGACCCGTGTTACCTGCGCAGGGCCTTTGTCGTCGTGGAGAAAGTTTGGTGTCTTCTGTCTTCGATGTCGGATTGTTTGTGTTTGATTGTGTAGCAACAGCGGCGCGAGTGAGCCCCGGAGCGCACGACATGGACGACATGCACACGAGCTTCTCTCCAAAGATCAGCAAAGTCCTGATCACCCCGGACCCTCACTACATCCCGGGGTAAGTGCGCTCCTCTGGGACCTGCAGCATGTAACAAAGGTTTAGCGTGAAAACAGCAGTGCGACCTCAGCGTGACCTCATCGCGTCACCTGTTATTATAATAGATGCATGGTCACCTGTGGTCACCTGGCAGGCATTTTGAATTAAAAATAAATAAATAAATAAATAAATTTAATAATAATACTAATACTAATACTACTACTACTAATAATAATAATAACAATAATAATAATAATAATAATAATAATAATAATAATAATAATACCGCTGGTTCACGCTACTCCAGTCAGTCAACTAGTTTAGCGTGAATGACTTTAATGGTTTAAGCTATTTTTTAATGATAGACTCTAATGACACAGCCACGATCAAATGTCAATCTAAATAGGCTAAACAAGTCATGAAACTACGTTAGACATAACACGCTGATCCAGAAAATGATTACACAGACCTTTGTGATGTGTCATTCTATTGAATTATTAATGACTACACTTGCCATTATAAATGTTAGCTTCAGTTTTACAAAAAATATTTAATATTCATTTATAATGGGATATTAATATGATTCAGGATTCATTGTTGCGCTGATAACACTTTAATAGTAAAATAATGTGCAGAAATGAGCAGAGGTATTTGCAGCAAACAAAACATAACAAGACAAATTGCAGTTATTATTTCCAACTTTGATACAACACAATCTTTTATTATAGTCTTATTGCAATAATACATGATACTGTTTTTGTATTGTCTTGTGTTTGGCTGTTGCGTCAGATTGACTCCTATTGTGTACCTGTGTGCAGGTATGCAGGCTACTGTCCACAGCTGAAGTACAACATTGGGAAGTCGTATGGTCGGCTGACGTCTGAGCTGCTCACAAGTCCTGAGGTCAGTCATTCCACTCGCCTCATGGTCTCTGAAGTATCCCGCTCTTCTGAGGCTGCTCACTCCAGGATCAGCAGGAAACTTCCTGACGGTCACATCAAGATGATTCCAGGATACACAGGTACAGCATACCTGTGCTCTGAGATAATAGTGCACAATGGAAATGTGGCAGTGTTCAACTCATATGGGTTTTTATGAGAAGATAGATGCCACATTAACAACAGCGACAACATACTTCTCTGCTCCACAAAACCTATTCATTATGCACCTTGCAATTTCCTGTAAATACAAGACAGGTAATGTGGAAAACATTTACATATTGGAGAGAAATGGGTAAAGGGTATTGTATTGAGTGCTATATTTATGTGTTGGCCAAGATTGTCTATACATTTTACATCAAGTATTAACTAAACTAAGCACACTATAATTTTCCAAACAGCAGTTACACAATCTCATGTGTCATGTTCGTTCTTGTTTAGGTTTCGTTCCAAAAAGTCAGAGCCACTTTGCCTGCAGCTATGGTGAAATGTGTCGTAAAGCTCTCACTGACTTTTATCAGGAGCAGCAGAAAAGAAGCCAGCAGCAGTCAGCCAAACTGCCAGTTATCCACAACTACACCAGCCATCAGTCTGAAGTAATGTCTCTGAGCTCATGTGCTCTTCACTGTTGTACACAAATGCCCACATATTGACACAGCACCTCTGCCACAGTTCACGCTTGTTTAATTATCCATGCTGCAGTGTCAGTTCACTGTAAGATAATACACCTGAAAAGCAAGACAAGTCACCTTCCTAATACACACAGTACTGATTGACTTTCTTACAGCTAAGATTCTCAAACATTATGACAGAATGTAAACATTTACTCTTGAGCTGCTCATTTTATTAAACAATTTAGTGTTTTGAATATTTTTTGTGCCTAAGAATTATAGATTATCACCGCCACTGACAGCCATCAACACTGTGATCAACATCAAGCCCTCGGCACCCTTCATCCCTATGGAAAGGCCATATTTTATGGATGATAAAAGCCCTCACAAGTATTTTATTTCAGGTAAGGACTGGCCAGATAAATTAAATACTCCACGTTCATCAGTGGTTCACTCCACAGTGGGATCACAGATATTTGCTCATAATGCTCCTTTGAGCATGGTACTGATACAGAAGTGTCTGTTTCCATCTTATTACAGTCACATTATGCTTAAGTTGTGATAACTTTGCATGTCTTTGTTGTAGGATTCACAGGTCATGTGCCAAAGGCTCGCTTCCTCATTGGGAAAGGTTACCCTATCACCACAAACCAGGCTCTGATACAGTTTGGAAAACAGCAGCACAATGAACCTGTCTCTCAGGACACAGCAGGGGGCCAGGTCAGCTCCACTCTCCCTTCATGTTACCATCCAAAAAGGGCAGTGGTGCCATCTTTCACTGGGCACATCCCAGGTTTGTGGAAAATTACCTAACCCACCTGATAATGATCCTAAAGTGATATAATAATGCCATGTTTTCTCCTATAGGATACAGATTCTTGTATGGACAGACTTTTGGCCAGTTATCCCAGAATGCATTGGAAAAGAGTGGTAGCAAACGAGTTGCTTGGGCAGAGTGTTGATGAAAAAATTAAAATTGAATTGCAAGGAAGAACAATGCAAATTGCATCAGTCAAGCACTTCAAGGATTTCAACAATAAACTTCGGGACTCATTGCACCAACTGTTTAATAACTTTTTATTTTAAGGTTGATTGTCACTTGGCAAAATAGGTTGACTGGCAAATACAACAACTTCATACAATAAAATACAGAATAATTTATCTTTCCTTGTGAGTGTTTCTGACACTACTGGAAAAAGCCACTAGATGGCTTAACTGTGCAACAGAACTTTAATTGGAAGACATTTCACTGAACCACATTTTCAGACACTAACTGCTAGAATGTTCAAAAGGTTGAAAGTGAAACAATGAAGTTTGTGATAGGTTTGGATTATGCATGCATGTTGTAAATTTGAACAGAAAAAATATAAACAGCATCCTCTTAATGAACGCATTCATTCATGACATTGCATTGCTATTGCTTGCATTCTAATGAATGGTTCATATAATAATATACATGGTTGAGATTTAAAAAAAAAGGCTAGCACCAACATCAGTCACATAAACCAGAGTTCTACAAAAGACAATTGCATTAAAAGTTTATAATGTTTATAACAAAGATAGCATTTTTGCTTTTGCAGATGATGCAATATTCCAGTAAGTATTGTATATCACCTATAAAAGTACACGCTTGCTACCATCTCAATTCAATTTCCCTTCCAGTAACTACAAACAAAACAGGACTTATAACAGGGCCTGAAAATAAAAAGAAATCTCTCACTTTTATGGTTTATTTATTGCCTAAAATCTAAAGTATCAGCACACGTCATACTAATAATCTGATCTTCATTGTGCATTTATCTCTGTATTAAAAGATGTATGTGCACTATTATATTTTTAAAAATGATTTGTTTGCATGGCTCACAGCTACACCTACAGTTTCATGGACATGAGTGACTGGGCTAACACTCCTAACTGGGATCTGTCTAGATGCAGCCACTCTGATGGTCTTTTGCTGGACCTGCAAATAAAAATAAATACTTTTATTACTAATTACTATTATTACTCTGTAATAATTCATTCTGCAATTCAATACAACAAAAAATGCTTCATACCGTCTCCTTTGTGTAATGGGACTTTGCGAAACCACGACTGCACTTGTGGATAGATCGGCTGCTCCGAACAGTTTGGCCCAGCGTAAACCACCTTCACAGTGACTCTCATTTAGGATGTGCGTGTTTTTCTGCTCCTCCTGTCTGCTCTCCATACTTATCTGGGACCAGTGATCAGCACCGTCCTGGCTACAGTCCTCGCCTTCAACCAAACCATCAATAGGCCCAGAATCTCTCGACCACCATTCAGCAGCAGGAGCAGAGAACAGACTGCTGCTCACTTGTGTCTCTGGTTGAGGTGGACTTGGGCGTGATTGGACGTGTGTTTGATATGAAGTGTTCATTTGTGGATTGCTGTGGGCCCCATGTGCCCTCCTGTCTGCCTGTAGCAGTGGCCAGCTGGTGGCTAACAGGCCTGAGGAAGGTGCTGGGGGAGAAACGCGCTGGTCTTCAGTGCAGAGCTGTCTGTTATGTAAGAGTCGGGGCTCGAGCAGCAAGTTGAGGTCAAAAGGCAGCACAGAGAGTGGCTGAAGCAGCAGTAACAGCTCCTGGAAGAGCGGCTGACAGCGCCCCAGCGACATAGACAGAAACCCCCAGGAGTGATAGTGAGTCGTCACCACATCTACAGAGAGGCAGCAAATACACATTATGTCATCCATCAGTCCAAGTATTTTAAATGTTAAAATAACAGTACATTCTATATTTTATTTTACCTTTTAGATTATTAAGATGACTAAGCCAGAACTCCAAAGATCTGAGGCTATAGCATATAGAAAAAAAAAAAGAAATGTATTTTATTCAAACGAACCCACTCTTTCTGAGCTGAGGGGCAGACAGAGGGGCAGACTGAGAGGGGCAGACTGAGAGGGGCAGACTGCGGGGGGCAGGTTTTAAAGCAGTGCAAAGACAATACTCTTCCATTGAATGTCATTATGTTACACCTGGCTCAAATGAAGATGCACCCCTGTCAACCTGGGCCTCGGGAGAGATTGGGTTTGTTTGTATGTATGTATGTTATCTTTTTAGATAATTATTTGTCACATTTATTTTAGTTTGTGCAATGTTATATACTCACAATAATATACTTAGTTCAACTAAGAAAATGTACCAAATGTGGAATAATGAACTTGCATAGAACTGTTACCTTTTTATGTCTACCGAAGGTAAACATTAACATCTACAACATTCATTTAGTTATTTTGGTAATCCATTTAGCATATGCTGTATAAATACAATGTGTTATTTTGATCTGACTTACTTGAGAAGTCCCATAATGAAAGCTCTCAGTCTCATACAGTGGTCTGTGAGCTGTGGATATTGTTTAATTTTTAAGACCAGACTGTTGAGAACTTTGGTGGATGGACCTGCAAACAACAACAACAACAACAACAACAACAACAACAACTCTAACAAGTCAAAACTTCACTGCAATCAGAATGATCATATTTACAGTCAAATTGGTGCCTGTAAACAGGAAACTGAAACCCATAATTTACCTAACATGGTGGAGACCTCCACAATCCTCCAGGAATATGTTGGTCTCTGCCCAATGATTGGATCGAGTTTGTGGTCCCTGAGACCATCTTCCAGAATATTCTGTATTGATGGACACAAATGTTCAAGAACTAGGCCAGCAATGGTAGGACTGCGGGAGCTGTCACCTAGCCGCAACTACGACACAAAATGTAAACGGTTAGTACACTATATAAACGTGCTTCTGCCAGAGGATAAAACATAGTTTAGCTTAGCTTCATTTGACCCTCTAAAGCCCTACCTTTTCCTCTGGGTCTCTGCTGCAGCCAAAATGTGCCATGATTAAATCCACTGCTCTGCTAACAGCTTTTAGCAGACCTAAAATATTTGAACAGGAAATGCACAACATTGTAATGAATGTGTCATAATGCAAAAAACGATAGTGCAAAACAAACTAAAAAAGCTCAGTTTGGGATTTCATTTAAACACAAAGAAGAAATCCAAGTGGACTGAAAAAACATGAAAAATTCATATTTTTTTCCACATAACTAGGTCAATGCAATGAATTATGGGAAAGTATTTCACAGTTCATTATCATAGAGCAGAAATTGAAATAAGTAGAACTAAGAGTAAAGACTGCAGTGTTTATCCTCAGTGACTTGCTCTTGCCTACTTCATTCCCTCACATCGTTCTGACGAGCCTCCGCAAATGTCAGAGTAAATTCTTAATGCTTGTGGATGCTGCCTGCAGAGCTCAGAGCTGCTTCAAGCAGTGGGGCTTGTACCAGTGTTTAAATGGCTCTCAAAAGGCCCCTTTTCTGTTGGTAATCTCGATACATATCACAACTAAAGCTAACTAAAGTCAAAATAATGAATAAAGTACAAAATCATTAGGTTTTGCTGATATTTGATCTGTTCCTCTGATCCTTGCTTGCAGAGCCAGGCACACATAGGCTACACAGCACAAGGCTCAGCCAATCCTGAGCTGGGAGAGTTAAAAATAGGTCATGTTTGAGAGGAAGCCCCTTCAGGGGACTGAAGGCACCGCTGCAGCGCAGTCAGCCTCTACCACTGATCTTCACAGCTCATAGAGTTTAAAATGTGTATGAGATGAACACTCACAGCCACCATCAATCTAATCTACTTTATACATGTGATGGGATTTTGTCAATGGAAAGAAAATATGTCTCTGTATCTCCAATATAGATGCAAAGGAATGTGTTGTACATTTGAGCCATAGAATAAATGTATGTTCCAGAAATAATACCCAAAATTAAAGCAATATAAAACATCTCAAAAGCAAATTAAAATGAAACATCCATGTGGTATGTTTCTTTCATGTATATCTGATGTGCAGAGATTTAAATCTCAAGCCCAAGAAGGTATATTGCAGTCTTGATGAACGGTGCTGTATGGTCAACATCACTCACTCACTCATACCTCTCCTCTGAAGGTGGCTGATGGACATAGACTCATAGGCCGGATCAGGGGAGAGGCAGAACTCTACAGGCGGCCTCTCACTGGCCTGGGTGTGTTTTCCACTGGCCCCAGCAGAGTCCTGGAGCTGGAGTGGATTGGACCTGTAGGAAGTCCAGGACCTCAGCAGAGAGGAGAGAGGAGCCGCAGAGGACACCGCTGCTGTCAGGGTGCTGCGCATAAATCCAGGAGCAGGTGTAGTGTGATACTGGGGCAGCTTATTCTTCCCTGATAGAGGAGAGGGCGGAGTCACAGGCACCTGGCTAGGGTGATTGGGGTCATCTGTTGGAGGTAAAGTGGGTGGGGTCATAGTGTACACTGAACAGTTGGAGCTACTACATTTAGACTTGTTTAACTGATTATCCTGCTGCTCTGGCGTCAGGTGGATAAGGTTGCGGTATGTAGGAATTTTCACTAGCGTGGCTCTACTGTGCGCTAAAACTACATCTTTGTCTGAGTAAGGGCTGGTTTGATCATATGTGAGTTTGCTGTTTGGTTGTAACATGGAGGGACTTGTCCCAGAGCGGCTCCATATGTGTCGGAAACAATCAGGGCTAGGCGTGCAGGTAGAACATGTGTCTGAGCTGGAGGGCGCTTCAAGAAAGATGGGACACTGGCTGCCCATTGGAGAAAGCTGCATATTAGTAAAGCACTGGCTCCGTTTGCCCTTAAAAGTGAAGCTTGGCTGGGAGCTGACTTCTCTGCTGTTCTTTTGATGGAGGTATTGCTCGAGAAGACCACCCAGGAGCTCAGACTGAGGAGGAGGTTTTTTTGTGGGGACCAGAACAAATGGCTGGATGGGAAGTGACGTTGGCCGCTGGGCTTTAGTGAAGCGCACCACGGGGATTTGCCCTGAACATAGTCCTGTAAGTAAAAGAGTGAGATAGAGATGTCATCGATTTCTAAGTTGAAACGTCCTGTTTTAAAAAAAGCAATGTCCAGATGACTACAACTGAATCTTTTTTTTACAATTGTTACTTAATGTGACCAGATTTCTATTTTCAAAGATGAGTCTTTGCTAAATGGTCTCATTTTCGTTTGTACAAGTACAAGTCACGTTAAATTGAGCGCACAACCAAGGAACTAATGAAGGTTTGCTTGTCTTAGAAGATAGTTACTACCCTGTAATAACAGTGATCAGTCCTTACTGTCAGTGGCTTGTTCATCACTGTAATCATGGTCCAAGAGCCCAGATGGCTGTGTCGTCTCTGTGCTTGTACCCTGGCATTTACTGCCTTGTGGGCTGCTCTGGCTGGAGCTCAGCAAACATGCTGTGTGGAGGAGGTGCTTCCTCCAGTCGGTGGCTGTGGAGGTGGAGGCGACAGGAAACTCGGCTGTAGAGAAGCACCTCTCCGTATGCTGGTCCACTCTGCCCTGTTGGGAAACACAAATCAGAGGTTTACATCTGTACACGTGGATAGTCCGACTGTACAGTGGCTTTATAGGTGATGTTGCCTCGGAACATTATGGTATACCCACTGGCAATCATTATTAGCACCATTTTATACAGGAAACAGGAGGAAAATGGATGATAAATATACCATAAACATGGGGCACAAAGTTCAAAGCAACAAAAAAACGTATGCGTTTGTACCCTGATTGAAAAAATATGAGTGACATTTGTTTGAATTTGAAAAGGTTATTTTTTTTTTTATACCTTTTTGTGTTCATTTTGTTGATGATGCTCCCCAGAGGGAGAGCTGCTCTTGCTCTGCCCCACAGGGCACCAGGTGGAGCTGCTCAAGGCAGGACTGGGCGACTGAGAGGAAAGGTCACATGACACAAGCTTATAGTACTTCTGATTGGTTCCCATCTGCAGCATGGCCCGATTTTGGAGACAGGCATTCAGATCAGAAGCCTCCAGAGAAGAGAGACCCGCAGACAGAGGTTCCACACAGTAGAGATTACAGTTGGAGTCCAGAGCGTGAGGGGAGTGCCCGGCCTCAGCTCTGAGCTCCTGCTGTGGACTGTGAGGTACAGGACGGAGGTTCAGGAACACGGAGCCCTTTGCTGAATCCAGTGTGGGGCTACTGAGGTCAGCAGGAGTAGCAGGGTTGTTGCTCCTGTTGTAAATAGTGCAGAAGTTGACCAGGATGCCATCAGAACTGTTACAAGAGGAGTCACTGTTAGAGAAAAGCTCAGGAGAACACTTCTGTAAACTGTGAATACAGCAGGACATGCTGTTCTTTAGTCTGTTTGAGCTCTGTGGAACATTGGCCATCAGTGATATGTTAGAATCACCAATATGGTAGCATTGGCATTTGTCCTGCAGATTGCCCATATGGTTTGATTGGTCAGAAATCCATTCTTGGTCAAACTCAGAGCCAATCACGCTCCCATCATTGCCCCAGCCAGGCCAGTTTGTGTTTCCATGCAAAACAAATGAAGAATCTTCACAATATCGGTGTAAATTATCCCCATCACTATCTTCATCCTCCTCGTCCTCATCCATTTCTGAGCTAGGGAGGAAGGAGTTGTGAGAGCGCGCACAGGCTTTACTCTTACAGTGGGACCTCCTGAGGTGAGAGCTGCTGTCTTCTGGGGAGGAAGAGAGCTCGCACCTGCCACTACTGTCACTGGTGCCCTCCTCCTCCGTTCGCTCCTCTGTCAGACTGCTGTAGCTGCTGGAGAAATTTCTGCGGACACCATTAAAGGCATGTTCTCTGTTCAGAGAGTCCCTCTCAGGCAGGGAGACGGCTCGAGTCAGTCCTGCTGTGCACAGGCGGCTAGGCCTCTTAGCTGAGCTGCACACAGGGATCTGACACGACGGCAGCTGCACCACAGGGAAATGACATGCGATGAGCGTGTCCCCTGACTGAGTAGATGCTCCGATCATAACAGCAAAGGTGCCTGGATAGTTGGGATGTAGTTCATAGTTCCAAAGGCTTACTGAAAGACAGAGGGTATATACGATTCAGTTCAGACAAGAAAGTAGACATGTATTGTAAGGTTTGCTGAATAGCAAAAAATTAAATAACCTTGTGATCAAGACGTTCCTCACATTGTCTTTGTCACTCTACTTCCAAAGGGACCAAATGGTGGCTTAAATGTGGGGGTGGTTGGGTGGGATGTGGGTTAGGTGTTTAAGGCGCTTTGTGCACTATTTTGTATGAAAAGCGCTTTACAAATAAAGTTTGATTCATTGATTGATTTACTAAATGTTCTTTTTGACAATGGACTGATTCCAACCATTAAAACATCATATAGCTGCTGAAGTCTTTATCTGTTTAAGCTAAAAGCACCACATCCTAATCAAGGGAATGTAATTTGAAGTACAGCTGCAGGCTACTGGTCACTGAGTTAAACTACTGTGTCTCTGTGGCCTGTAGCACAACCGCCCTCCAATATTTAATCAACCATCAACAAACCCCTCCCCACAGAGCCCCAACCAACCACTGCTGCATACACTTACTCAGCGCCTCTGTAACTAGGGCAGCTGCACTGCAGCGATGCTCCCCCACTAACCACGAAGACACAGTCTCTAACCCAAGGAGTTTAAGTGTAGACAAGTTAAACAAGTTAAAAGTTAATCATTTAAAATTCGAATTACAAATGTGGCCTAGAATGTGAAATAATATAAACAGCAGGGAAAAGAGTAGTGAGCCTCTTTACAAATATTTGTAAAGAGGCTCACAGTAAAGCGATAGTATTCGCAGATCACTCGGAACTCATGAGTATAATATGTCGTAACGTTTGTTTTTCTTCTACATTGGTTCACAATTGCATAACTTCACTGTTAAAATAATACCCTATTATGCCCTTGGCTCTTGACACAAAGTTCATTTGTCCACATGATCCTTATTTGGATATCTCATAATTATGGATAAATCTGATCCTAAAACAAGTCTCACATTTCTTTGCAGCACAATCTCTAACCCACTTCAAGACATCAGATATATTTATGTAATGTGAGGAGCATAATCTTCAGTCAAAAGGAAAAAATTTAACTAAAAATAAAACAGTAACTCAATCAGTTTGTGCTTTTATTAGGATTAATGTCAAAGTTAATGCAATGGTCTTTTGTATTGCAGCACACAGCGGCAGAGATACTCTGGTTCATTTAACTTTATTTAACAGTTCAATAGTTCAATGCTGCAGTGAAGTAGGCCACTTTGACTGACTGACTTAATGGAGAAGTTGATTTGGTGTGTCTCTGCATGTTTATAGAGTTGGAAGATTCCAGGACAAATCTATGTCAGTCCTGACAGTCCTTTTTAAAGCAGACACAGGCTCTTTGTCCAAATCTACACGAGATATGGAAATACACTGTAAAGGCAGGATATTGTACACTGGTGAGTGACTGTGTACGTACACACTTGTTTTTTATGATAATAAGTAGATGATCCTAATTAAAGTCTTACAAGGCTTAGCCCAAATATTTAACATATTATATACACATATTATATAGAGAGATTAATTTTCAATATCAATAATAAGAAACATGCAATAGCTAAAGAAAAAACTGATTGTGGCTATTTAAAAGAAGCCGTTACATTTTGTAAATTCAATCTTAGGAGAACGAATAAATAACATCAAAAGCAATTAAATAAAACTTAAATAAATCACCGTCTGATTCTGATGAATATGATAAAGGCTACAATCGGATACTTACTTCAATCATTTTTGTTCGTTTTCTCATCCAGTGGCCGTATTTGTTCCCAGCCTCACTTTGGCTTCAAAGGTTTCCAGAAACAGTCGAGAAATCCGAACAAACATGAAATGAATGTTTTATCAAATGGTGATGTTGAGCGTTGCAACATCCAGTCCTCGAATCTGACACGAGCCCAATTTTCTCCAGACTTAAATTCTGCAGCCTAAGCAAAAGCTGATGAGCACTATTTATAACTGTAACATCTGGGTAACACGAGACCGGTCCGACATTGGCTCTGGACGGACAGCGGTCCACGAGCCACAGCTTCAGCACCACGCACCGGCCCTGGATGAGGCGCTGCGTCATTACGCGCTCATCCAATGGAAACACGGAGTGGGCTGGCGTGCACCCAATCACTACCACCTTGGAGGAAGGGGCTAGTTCACTTCTTGGATGTTTCCATGAGTATAATAGGCCTAACCTACAATTTAAACTAGCAGGGAAAGATTATTCTAAATGTTCAAGCTATCTTAAGCGTCACTATGACAAACAGGCCTCTATAACTATCTGTATGTATCCTTTTGAAATGTCCTCAAGTGGAAACGTCCACCCTCTAGTGGTGACTGCAAGCGTAGAAGGTGCGTCTACTTTTTATTTAATATTAAAGCTCCCCCCTTTTCTTTAAAAGCTGAGTCTGAATACCAAATAGGCTTTTCAATCAAAAATTGTATAGAAAAGTTTTTATAACAAAAAGTGACCAGTTAATTTACATTTACATTCCTCACATTAATGTATTTACATGTTAACAATATGTACAGTTCACATAAATATTGCAAAAAACTAAAGTATGTTGTATGATTTGTTTATATTTTCATGAGAAAAATACACTGATGTCTCATCCTGACTAAAGCAGACAGAAGGTTGATGAAGCCAGAGTTTACGACTGTATTATTTTACTTCCAGTCCAGCTGCTGATGTTCCACTTATTCTCTAGGACGTGTAACTTTGGTCCACATTGCATTTAATGACAAGGACGAGATGGAGTTTCCGTTGCAGTTTCCATTTCAAGGTGTTTTCCAAAATGAACATATATTCTTCCTGTAGAGATCACAAGTTGTTAATTATTGTAGTTTTACTCCATGGCACAAAGGTCATTTAAAACAACACAGAATAGTAAATCTACTAAACAGCTTTTACACTTTTACACTAAGAATGGAGCAAAAGAAACGGTGCTGCCCTGACCCTGGTCCTACCTGCAGAACTGTGTGCCACACTCAGAGTGGTCTCTGCAGCTCGTCCCAACAGCCTTCAGACTGTTCCAGCGCCACAACAGGGAGCGCTTTGTTCTCAGGATCACTACAGTCCAGTCCTCAGGGACCGGCAGTGAATTCACCTGTCAAAATGAAATGAAAACATCAGAAATATCAAACATTTGTAGATTCAAATAAAATAAAAACTGAGAGGAAAAAAGGGATTTACCTGGACAGCAGAGATCAAAACCATGACAATAGACAAAACAACAATTGAGTGCTGAAAAGTGGCCATGCTGAAGGTGACGAGGAGATCTTCTCTGTGATGAGACAGCGCTGCTTTGTATTATAGGATCTAATTGGGTTTGGGAGGAGTTTCTTATCAAAGATTGTTTTCATAATTAATAGATATTTATTGACTTGTAGGTTTCAAAAGTTGCTTTACACTGGTTCTTATCGGCTTAATGATGAGGGTCAAAGTTTGTCTGCCACTGAGTAAATGACACTTGATCTGGGTTATAAAGGACATTCCACGTTGTAAGATCTGACCTGATTACAGTGACACAACATGTCAAAATAGAATGTTTTGTATGTTGCATTTTCAGGTTTTGACTGTTTAAGTACTGCTCTATGTAAAAAGAGGGGAATAGTCAGTCATTTTGTATGTACTGTATTATTTACACATTCATAAAATATTGTATTTTTTTGTTATGTCTTTACAGCCAACTAGAAAATAAGAATTTAACTTGAAATTTGTTATCGTATTATTACAGCACAGATCAGTGTATTTAATTGTGGCGGTATTTGGAGTCAGATTAAGGTTGAGATCTTAGAACAAATAACCAACAGCAAAAAGTATTTAAAACGTTGAAGACAAAATGAATTTCATACAATTTTAACATGTTTATTGAACATCTATGAAGTTAATGCAGCACACTGTGTGTTAGATATTTGACCCATGGGTAGTGAAAGAGATCATATTTTCAGTCCTGCAGTGTGAAGTATAAATATATGTAGGACAACAACCACAATGTCACACAAAACTAATGGTGACAAACACTGTGTCAACTAGCAGAAACAACAAATGTTTTAGGCAAGAGTTATCAACAGCAACACACAAACACAATATCTGCTCCAAAAGTGCAATTATGATCAATCACCTACAACTATTCAATCCAAAAGCTTTTGGGTAAGATAATCATAGCATATAAATATATATATGATGATTTAAAATAATAATTTTTCTAGACAGGCAGCAGAAACATATACCCAAGAAGAGGATATGATATAAAATGAAAAAATATGAAAACAAAAATGTTCAAACTAATATCTGTTAAAATTGTTAATTTAGTTGAAAAATCATATAACTGTAAAAAAGTTCCTGCGTGCAATATTATAAATTCCCTTTGAATTTACCAGTAAACTTGCTCACACTGCTGCTGTATTTGCAAATAAAACGCCATGCCTATAAAATGCATGAAAGGAAGCCAACACTTTAGTGGTAAAAGAAGAGCTTCACAAGCTTCTTTGCGTCGCTATGACAGAAGCGGCTGTCTTTCAGCAGATGTACTCTGAAAATCACACAAAGCACACAATCAAAATAAATAATATTTTAATTATTACATATAACAATGGACAAATGACTGTCACCACTAGTAGAAGTCGTGAGTAATATGTCAGGTTTAACTGTGTCGTGTGTTACCTCAGGAATCGTCTGTCGGCACATGAGGAACATATAGAGCAGTCCTATGAGGATGCCCAGGCCAATCAGCATGAAGGGAATATTCACCAAAACAGACTGCTGCACCATAGCGGTCTTGAGCTTCAGCACCGAAGCGTCGTCAATAACAACACTCTGACACGCACCAGGAAAGACAGATTAGTGTCAAATACAAATCACATTACCATTTACCGGTATGTATTGTGCAACAAGTTCTATTACAAACCTCATTGAGCCAAACCACAGGGAAGACCACGGTCCTTACATTACCAGTTTGACTAGAAGACAAAAACAAAACAGTTCAACAACATGTACACTTATTATTCTGAAACAGTTCACAATATCGGGATAGTGTTTAGTCAGTGCATGTATATTAAGGAAGCGAGCAGTGTTCAAAAGTCTGTTCATAAAGATGATGGTGGCCATTTCTTACTAAATTACAGACATAACATGTGAAAACAAATTACCTGAAAACACCTATTTTCTGTACAAAGACATTGACTTGGAGGCGCTTGGCAGCTTGCAGAACAATTCCCGTCAACTGCACAACAAAAGCTGAGATTATAGATATTGTTTCAAAGTGCATGTACACCTTTATGAGTAGAACCAGAAGTTAGTCAGAAAAGTGTAAACAAGACCAGTAGCTAGTGCAGGCTTTCACATCTCAAGATAAATGTGGTCATTAAGAGATAGTGGAGTTCAGTTCTTTATAAACCGTAAAATATTTTGGTACTTGCAATAGTTAGTAGTCTTTGTTTTAATGAATACATTTGTTAATTAAAAAACACAAGCCCTTTTTCATTTTGTGATTTTATATTAGCTCACATATTAGTCCTGATAAGGCCTTATCAGTCAGGGGCAGCTTGGTGCCATGCACAAATGTTTTAATTTTTAACCAGAGCTTATAAAAGCCTGCTACTGTGGACGTCTGCCACCTAGAGGTTAAGAAAACATACTGGATTAATATCAATGGCGGTTTGGTGCCATTCTTTTTTAGGCTTCATGCCAAAGACGGCCTGGACAAATGTATCATCGGCTTGGTAGAAGTGGGGGGAAGACATCAAAATTGGTGCCCCTGAACAAATAAATAAAATATTAAATTCAAAACAAATGTAGTGCGACAATGATAATATCACATTTGAAGGTTTGAATCAAAAGCATACTTCACCTTGTTTGCACGCACTGACATTGAGCACTCCCGAGCCCAGGCAGTTTCCAGCAGGAACACAGAAACCAGCATTGTCTGGGTTGACTTTCACATTTGCAAAGACCTTACTGGGAGGACTAAAACGATACCCCGGGATGCCTTTAACGCCAACATCCCCTTCATATTCTGCATACAGAGATCTGGACAAGGGAAAGAAGAATCACACAAACAATCTGAAGAAACTGGCTGATACACAAGAAGAATGTGATATCTAGTGCATCATAGCAACATATTGATTTATTAATGCTCAAATTGATTTCCCTCTAAACTGAGACTATTACAGAAGACTTAAGTCGTTTAGTTGATTGATCAGTCAATGGCGTTGTAGTAGACTTATTATCTTATGTAGATGATAAAGATTTATATGGAACAGCAGGAGAAAGAGCGAGTTATCTCAAGATTTGGGAGTGAATTGTGAGTTTAAGCAGCCTTTTTACATAACTGTTTATTAGAACTTTTCTGTATAAATTGTTGTTTTTGCATGACCTCCATTTTATACAGTTTGGTTTGGACAAAGAGCTTTTGCCAGATTCACGCCACTTCCTGTTTAGTCGACTAATCAATAGACAGGGCATGTTCTTATTCGGTTAAGTATTTCTTTAGTCGACTAATGTACAGACTATACGGCCCTAATATACAGACTGTGCCCGTAGTTCTCAAAGTGTGGTACAGGTACAACTGCAACACAGGCTCCTTAGTGGTACTTACTTAAAGAACTAGTTTGTTTTCTAATCTACAGAAGACCTCAATTAAACAAATACATTTATGTTTTTGGAATGCGGTTAAGAAGGAACACACATTTCTAGCTGCTATAGCCCAATTTAGCTCCTCCTTGTGTGGATGCTGGTTTCAAGGAATGGGAGAAATATGGAATCTGTGTCCCACACGATTTATATGAAGGCAATATTATCATTTGGTCAGTTACAAGACAAATTTAAACTACCAAAATATATTTTTAAATACTTGCAAATTTGAAACTTAAAAGGTTAAGGGCCTCGTTACGCTTTATGTTAAGTGGTTTAACAGAAAGGGATCTTGGGCACATGATCTTGGCACAAAATAAATGACCAATGGAATATAATCATGCCAAACTCCAACAATATGATAATGATTGATAGAGACACGTTATTGAATTCCACTATTGACCAAGATTTATTCCCAACAAGCTTAAATAAGTATCTTCACTCGATTCAATCCGCATAAAAAGACTCAGGGTGGACTTTCTTAGACTGGCTGAGAAGGGGCACTGTTGTGAAACCGACTCAGACACAGTAAATTAATTTGTGTTACTAACCTGCACATATCTGAGGAGAACATGTAGAGCGTCTCATTTCTAGTGATAACAGGGTGAAAAGACGCTCCATTGGTGCCATTAATCATGTTGCACTCATCAGTTGTCCACCAATTTAAAGAGCTACACAGAGAAAAATAAATAAACATACGATTAAAACTTTCAAAAACCTCCCACAATATGCAACAGAGAATATGATTTCTTGGTGTCACATGAACACATTGGCCTTGATTGTATTTAGTTTAGTTACTATTAAGTATAAATGATTTGAGCAATGATGAGTGATTACCTGTTACCATTCCAAGTGTCCACTCTAGCAAAGTCTTTGTAATTATTCAGACCAGTCAAAAAAACATATTCTCCATCATTGGAACCATTATTCTGAAAAGGAAATAAAATATACATTGCAGCATTTCACAGGAAACAAAAGGCACGTAGACAAATGAAAGCAAAAAAATAATAATCACCTTGTAGAAGAGTCCAAAAACATCATCGACATCCGGTTTAAACTTCTTGAGTGCTTTAAGAAGTCCATCTTCATAGCCCCAGAGAAGTTCCCCAACAGTTCGGGTGATAAATAGATCTTCCCCCAAAGACTTCATGTAGGCTGAGATTACACTGGCTAGAATAGAGTCCTTGAATGTGTCCATTACAGTCTGTTGACAAACACAATGAGAGCTCAGTCACATATTTTTACATTCACATCATTATTTTGCTTTTACTTGATCACATCCACTTTAAAAATGCTCACCATTGCAGGGATGTTAACAGTCCTGATCAGATCAGTCTCTGGGCCTCTTGACATATTTGGCTGAAATATGTAAGTCTTTTTGTTGACAGCTGATACTTTGGTTCCATTTTCTAAAAAGCTGACTTCCTCCATAGGCCGATACTCTCTATTGATGAGAAAATACTATATTATGTACTTTTAAAAGAAAAACAAAAAACAGAACCAAAAACGTATCTTCAAGTACAAGTAAAAGTGTAGATTGGTGCATTGTACACTAGCGACACACTAAACAAGAGATTGTGTTCAAAATGTTGCCGTATTATTAGACTCTGATCTGACTTTCAATAATCATATAAACTCGATCACTGAAACCAAGTCTTTTACATCTACAATAAAAGGCTTAATGGCTTAGTGTGATCAGGAAATATCATGTATGCTTTTATATCCAGTAAACTGGATCATTGTAACTGTCTCCTGACACATCACACCCTGTTTTTAAGACATACACTGGCTTCCAGTCAGCCAGCATACAGACTTTAATGTCCTGTTTCTTCTACAAATCACAAAATGGTCAACGTCCTGAGTTCATAAAGTTTACAAAAAATAAACTGGGATAGAAACTCAGAACATACACAAGTTAAGTTACAATGCTGGAAGTGAAGTGAAAGTGACTGAACTATAATCATTCCCAAACATTATTTTTCGAAACAAGATTAAAACACTTTTTTTCATTTGCCCATGTCTTAAATTATACAATACGGAAATAATCAAAGTTTTAAGGCACATATTTAAATGCTCTTTTTCTTGAAATCTCCATTTTTGATTTGAATTCTCTAAGGTGCACTGCGTTGCCTTGTTCAGTGCATCCGTATTCACATTTTGTTAAGGTTATTCCAAAATGGATTAAATGTATTATTTGCCTCAACATTCTACAAAGAAAACCCCATAGTGACAACGTGAAAGAAAGTTGTTTAGAATTCTTTGCAAATTCATTTAATTTAAAAAAACAAAAAAAGCACGTGTACGTAAGTAAGCCTTTGCTCAAAATTTGTTGAAGCACCTGTGGCACCAGTTACAACCTGAAATCTTTTTGAGTATAATGCTACAAGCTTGGCACACTTGTTTATGGTCAGTTTCTCCCGTTCTTCTTTGCAGAACCCATAGGCGAAAATCACGGGGACGGGACGGGGTCCAGACCCCTCCTTGCTGATGGGTCCCCCAGTTTTTCGCGCAAGGCAGAACTTGAATGAGGAAATGTTTCTCTTGAACCGGCACCTGCATTTAGCTAAGCCCAGCATAGCCTAGCTACTCGTATCAGGACTTCCCCATTACTCTGTATAATGAACAAGTTTGTATCGTGATTACAGTAATGTTATAATGGATATAAGGTCCTAGTTCATTTAGCTAACACGCCAAGTAAGTTTCACGGGGAAGCAAATGTATTGCCATAAACCTTGAAGAGTTATTAGAGCCTAATGGCGTAGGCACCGGATCTTGAGAAGGAAGGAGGAGACGGGAGTCACAAGCCGAAATCCTGACTCTACGAATCAGGTAAGGTTTGGTTTAGTGATTTATACGTCCTGCCAGAGGTAAACGATGAAATTGTCTCTCAACTGCATCACATTTTATAAAATTATAGTTTTGACTTGAAACTTACTACAAGTGTCTTGCTTTATGCCTTGCTTTTTTGCTGTATCTAGTAGGATATTTATGACTAACCTAAACTCCCATAGTGGTCTCATAGTGTTTGCTTATTAAAGTAATGCTCTTTGAACAGTGTTGTTGATCATTTAAGTAATTTTCCTTTAGAAAAAAATAAAAAATACATATACTGTATTTATTGATGATACAATGCCTTTGTTTATTTTGTAGCAAACATTGATTAGCACTTTGAAAAAAAAAAAGTGTAACTAAACTGAAGAGTTAAATAAAAGATTGTTAAACCACCTAATTGTTGATATTTTCATATTGTTATACTCTTTGTTCAAACATGAACAAAAAAGTTTATTTGTAAATAAACTGATTTCTGAATACATTTTCACTGTTTAAAAAGGACAAATACTACATTAAGTACTTTGTTTATTTTGTTCAAACATGATTGCACTTTGAAAAAAAAAAAAGTGTAACTAAACTGAAGAGTTAAATAAAAGATTGTTAAACCACCTAATTGTTGAATATTTTCATATTGTTATACTCCATTTGGTTCAAACATGAACAAAAAAAGTTTATTTGTAAATAAACTGATTTCTGAATACATTTTCACTGTTTAAAAAGGACAAATACTTACATTAGTATTTTAATATTAATCATATTAACAATATAATGTATTTTTACAACCCCATTTAAAGCGTTAAAGGTTCATTTTCATAGATTTTTTGGAATTCTTTGTAAGATGACCCATCGCCTCAGTCTGAGGTCCAGAGGGCTCTGGAGTAAGTTTTCATCAAGGATGTCACACTGCTGCATTCATCTTTCTGTTGATCCTGACTAGTCTCCCAGGTCCTAGTCCCCACAGCATGCTACCATCACCATGCTTCACGGCTGAGATTGTACTGGCCAGATGAGTGGTGCCTGGTTTCCTCCAGACATGACGCTCTCGGAAGTCTACAGACAATTCCTTACACTTCATGTCTTGGTTTGTGCTCTGACACTGTTGTCTGTGGGACCTTATATAGAAAGGCATGTGCTTTCCCAAATCATGTCCAATCAACTGAATTTACAACATGTGGACTCCAATAAGGTTGTAGAAGCATCTCAAGGAGGATCAGTGGAAAAAGGATGTACCGGAGATAAATCTTGAGTGTCATGGCAAAACTTATGTACATGTGCTTTGTTTTTCTTCTTCTTTTTTCAATTTGTCATAATGGGGTTGTGAATTTTCAGGATGCACTTGTATAACAACTGGTGGTATGTGTGGTATAAATAAAAATGCCTCGCATTGCAAGTTTTAAAATAAATTTGCATCACTTTATAAACATGAAGTATAAAAATGAATTGTTTTTAATAAATTTGCATCAGGTGAATGACTTGGGCTATAGTTGAACACACTGTGTACGGTTGAATATGTTTCCAGGCTGATAAAAGTAAATTGCTGGAAAACCATGGACTGTGGGTGATTAAATGTAGATCTCTGCAAGTGCTTCTTCCTTTTCCTTCCTCACCTGTATGTGTACGGTCCAATCTCCACAACAGCAGGCCTTTCGCCTCCCAGCATCTCCAGTGGATTGGTCAGGTTAAAAAAAAGTAAAACTGCATGTAGATGGGAGCTGGTGGGTTCTCCCAAGCATTAAATGCCTCTGTACCATTCTTCAAAATTATCTCCTGAGGAATACACAGGGCAGTGACTCAGATAGCATCACAGTACACCAATATGTGACTTCTAAGCAGAACAGTCTGCTGATTGGGCACTTTACACATCATATGACAAAGGCAGTCATTGCACAAGACCATGGGCTCAGAACTGCATTTACTCACCTAACAAATATAGTCATTCTGTGGTACTTTATCTTTGTTTGCTAACACAACCGGGTGTAATAAGTAGATTATCAGCATGATTTAACAAAATAGTCACTATTCACCACAACCTTGAACCTTGATTACCTTACATTACATTAGATAACACAATCCTATCAAATACCCAAACCAAAAAAGCATCTTAAAGAAGGAAGGTAACACATTGAACAACATGTTTCATATTCTTTTGACTGAAAATAACAAAATTACATTTAGACTCATAAATATCTAAGGTTTGATCTGAAAATAAACTAAAGGCCATATAGATTATATTTAGACTAAACATTAATATTTAAAGAGAGCGTAAGGTTAAGAAACTCTGAACATTCACCATACTACAAACAGAAACCTTTTGACTGACATGGCAAAATCTGCTGCTAATATCTTAGTTTACCTTTTTCAAAGCGCCTGGAAAAATGAGGAAACACGCTGGACAACATAATGAAATACCTAAAATGAGAATTAAAATAGAAAATATTCCAGTGCTGTAAATGCAGCACGATTTCAGCATGTTGAATTAGAAACCTATCAATCCACAGCTAACCGAGCTAATGGTGTTTGTTTTGATGGGTCGGGTCCTTTTTAAAAAGGCAGTTTACAATTTCCTGTTTCGTTGACAGCTTCCGGGTAAGAAAAGTCTGGAAGTCTTGTTCTTATAAATCTGGAATAGTTCAATGATAAGTCTAGCTTATTGTGATTCAAAGTCAATCTTATAACCAGGAATGGTCGGTGTTGTGGCCAGAGTTACACACTTTAAGCTTTTCATTCCGTTTGACTTCCAACACCTTGAATTTAATTATCTTGTCGTTGTACATTCTCTTTTTTCTAGTCACATGACAGCAGCTGTGTTAGTAGCTATTTGATTAAATTTCGATAGTTTCCTGTGATTTACAGTCAACCACTGTAGATGAATAAAAATACTATTTAATGTGGAGAGACAATACAAAAACCAAACAAAAATGGCAACAATGTGGGCTACTCATAGATTATAAATCAAGTTTTAGGGTTGATACAAACTATTTTAGGCACTGGCTATAGCAACAAAAACTAAGAGTATTTTAGTTATTTACAGCCTACCGTAGGCACCGGTTTCTTTTTGTTTAGTCATTGATGTCATGTAGTCATGATGCAAACAACCGCTAGATGGAACCATTACACAGACCATGGAAGATTTGGTTTTCCAGAAGATTTTGGTTGTATTTTTTTTACACACACAAGACTTGTTCGAAAATATGGGGCAGTATATTTATCATTATTATTTTTTCTTTATATATATATATATATATATATATATATATATATATATATATATATATATATATATATATATATATATATATATATATATATATATATATATATATATATATATATATATATATATATAGTACTTAAAAGTAACATGTGCATGCATTATGCCCCTTTATAGCTATTGTAACCTTTCATTTTTATTGGACAATCTGTTATTTTATTGGGCAATTTATTATTGTCCAATAGATCAGAATTTAAACTTTTGCTCAATTATTCATTCATTCAAAATAATAATTTACAGACAGCACATTCTGAGTGTGTCTACAGCGGAAGCTCCCATAGATCCCAGTGTTGGCCTGATCCTGAAGATTGGGGCACAATGGAGCTCGAGCCTGCGCTCACGGAGCAGGGGGGTGACGTCACTGCACTGAAGCGGACAGCCTTTGAGCTCGCGCTGTGAGCTCGGAGCTCTGTGACTGTGAACACACAACTTTGAATGTTTGCTGCCGGGCACAGCACAGCTCTGAGCACAGACTCTTCTTTACGCACATTGGCTTTGCTCCGCAAGAACTCGCGGTTTCCTCGCGGACTGCTGCCTCTAATTCTCCCTCCAAGTCTGCGTGCCATAGGTCTCGTATGTTTCAGTCTGGACTAGTATCAAGGTAAGTGTGTTCCCGGTTATTCACCACAACTTGTTTGGTGCTCAAAATCACAGCTTGCTTGTTGGCAGTTCATAGGTATCAGGGTTAAACGACACTGCCCCTGAACATCTATTGTTCAGCCTCTCGGAGCAGTTAAGAAGCGTAAAATGGGACATTCTGGTTTTAGGTGTCCACTGATGCTTGTACAAGGCGCACATGTAGATGTTGTATACAAAGGGTTGCCAGGTTAATCATTTTTCACAAGAGCCTAATCTTGCTGGAACTGGATGAAACGCTTCTACTTGATACATGGCGATCCTCTTCTTCAGAAGCAACTCAGTGCATTATTATAATGCTCTAGGAAGAAAACCTGCGCCTAAACAGACTTTCGTATCCAATGCATATAGCAAAATGTCACATTTCATGACATTATTACAGTGAAAAGAAAGAATAATAGCAATGATGCTGAGAGCTTTATGTGAATAGCAGTTTGACAAAGCAGTTCAGCCTTGACTATCCTTGAAACACCCACCAGCAGTTTTTCACACTGTCCACTGCCCACATACTCCATCTGTGTATTTCCCTACTTATCATACCGGAGTGTTTTGTAGTTATACGTTCTACAATTCTTTAATAAACATAACATCGAAAGAAAGGATTTTAGGAGTGCTTTCAATGATTGTTTGAAGGTTAAAGGTTAACTCAAACATCAAATTCCTGAAGGTAATAACACAATGCCATGTGAAAATAATGCATAGCAACAGAATGGCTTAACTACCCACTGCTGTACTGGCCAGGTCCAACTGACACCTGCTAATGACCTTAACAGTACCTTTGGTGGCAGAGTCAGATAAAGACTATGAAAAAGTTTGTTTCTCTTAAGAGTCTCTACTTTGCTTTCCTTGTAGTGAGTGAAGAAGTGGGTGACTGCATGGACTGGACTGAACATGAAGAGCCTCAAAGCCAAGTTTAGGAAAACTGATGTAAGTAACACATGTGTGTTGTATCTGCTGCTGTGTGCGCTGCATGTGTGGACTGTGCACAGTCTGCAGCTGACTCACAGTCTGTGCATGTAGAGCTCAAACTATGATTTATGCCACTCTCTCACCCTTAGGGTCAGTGCTACTTTATGGCCTGGGAATATTGTGGTTCATATAACAACAATGAAATTGCATTTACTACTTCTTTATATAGAACATGCTTATGTAGACACAGTTCACACATTTAGCACGTCTAAACACCTCTGCTTGGGGTTTACTAGGTCTGCAACAAAAAACTATTCATAAGAATACCTCTATTTTAATACACTCAAACAGTTCTAAGCCAAAGTTGACCCACATCTGGCCAAATTGATTTTACAGGCTCTAAAATGGGTCAAAGCAAGACAAATAGTAGTTTTAGGCTCTGAAGGTCACAGTGGGGTCCTAACACTGTCAAGAAATGATTGAAAATGTAAAAGTTTCCAGATGTTTGTCCTCAGTGTCAGTCACATATGAACTACATGATCCCATATCTAACTTAGAATGTCCACTGTTGTGCCTCCTTTTTTTAATTGTGGAGATCATATTAATAGTTGGGTTGAAGATTTATGTTGTTAGCAAAGTATCAGAAACCCAGAATGACAACACAGTTTATAATGAGTCACTTGGGAGGATGAGCTCTTTTCGAAGCATCAGGTCCATGATGTGTGTGCATGTGGCTGTGATCCATGTGTATGAATCAGAGGTTTGGGAGCGGTTCCTGTGATTGGCTCATTGGGTCAGTGTCTATAGTACTTTACGCCGTCAGGAAGTGGGCCCTGACTCATGTGGTGTCGGAGCGTTTGGGCTGACAGGAAGACAGGCAGGGATCCCGGATGAAGGCGCATGTCAGGGAGTGTCCACAGGGGTGCACATGCAGAGGGCAAATACTGACAAATGAGCACTTGGTTATGAAGACTGTCTTTAAGAGATTAAGTGTGTGGTGTGGCAGGATGCACAGCAAAAGATCAAGAGACAGAAAAACCAAGCTTTTAATTTGGGCTAGGTTTGATTTCCATTGTGTTTATGACATATTAGTAGGCTGTGTTTGAGAGATTTATTTTTCTACCCGGTCTTAACTTTAAAGGACACATATTGTGCATTAGGCTGGCTTTCCGCGACATGCTAAAACAAGCATGCAAGTGTAATGGTGATTTGAAGGGAGAAATGCTCAGAACGAGTTTGGAGATGATTTATGGACTTAAAAACAGCACAGAAGACCTCTGTAGGTCTACGTGTTTCTGAGGCTCAGAGCAAGAGATCCTGGTTAACAGGATGAATGAAACCAGCGTGAATTACCGGTAAGCACAATCCAGATATGTTTTTGTTGAGGAAACAATGTTAGAACATGGGTAAAAGCACAATATGTCCTTTAAAGGTGCACTATGTAACTTTTCTGCTTGAGGATCCGCCACCTGTTTTTCTGCATGGAGATAAGCATGAGACACCCCCAGACCAAGTTACAGGTCGGATCTGTGGAGAGGCGAGCTAGGTTATAATAATAATTTATGTTTTTTATGGTATTTTTTAGCAATACAAACACATTTAATTTAATAAAGATTAGTTAGTTAATTGCGGAACATTCCCGGTAACTCATCTCCATGACGACAAGCGGGTGGCAGACCCTCCTTTAGAAAAGTTACATAATTCCATATAACATTCCTATCAGCAGTACAAGCAGCCTAAAGAACAAGTATTATAAATGATGCAGAAAAGGCAAGTGATTATTTGACACAGATACTGTAAATATTAGTGTATTCATGTGATGTGATAATAAGAAGTAATTGACTGAAAATATAAGACGAATACTGCACGAAGAGGAAGGTAACATAAGGTAGCAATTATAAGTCTTTCAAAACAACATGATAATTGCGTTCAGAAACATGAAACGTCAACGCGTGTGGCTTTTTGTCATGGATAGTTCAAATATTTTTCTCATACATATAACACAAATTATATATATATATATATATATATATATATATATATATATATATATATATATATATATATATATATATATATATATATATATATATATATATATATATATATATATTCACAACTGAAACCATGTGCAGTAACATTGTGTATCCAGCCCCGGTGTATTCATCATTTAAATTCTGCCCTGACTCCTTTGCAGTTGAACGCTACATATGTGAACCCGCCTGAACCTGGAGGCCTAATATTAGATAATTATTGCAAATTCATTCAGCTATGTGGAGGGGGACAGAGGAGGTCATTGTTCCGGAGAATGTTTTACAAAGTTCAAGCACTTTGCAGTTTCTCAGGCTTTTTTTTTTAACCTAGTATCGTTTTGATTCTCATGTTCATCATTGCATCCTGATGATAGAGACAGTTGCATTGGACTTGTTTACTGTGATAGGTGGAACAGAAAAAGAGTTGGAAATGAATGTCGCTTAGAAACCAGACTAAGGCTTTTGTCGTCATGGTTCTGAAGGTCTTTCCCGACATATGCTGCTGTGCACTTTGCTTTAATCAGCAAAATGACTTCTGTTTGGCTGTGCGTACGACTGAAAGGATTTTATCTGCACTCTCCTTTTTTAAAAGTACATTTTATGATTATGTATGTTTTTATCTGTTTGTATACAGATTTCAATGCATCTTTTCCTGTTATGTAAAGCACTTTGAATTACTTTGCATACGAATTGTGCTCTACAAATGAACTTGCTTTGCCTAGATGTGCTCTTTATGTTGTCTAATTAGCTATTTACTTCAGTTGTTTTGTTATATAGCAGTGTCTCGCCTTAACTAATTCTTAGTTTGAAATGGAAGAGAATACAATTTCTTGCCACAATAACAAACAACTACTAGCTTGTACGCCACTTTAAATGGTTATGTTTTACAATTATATTATAAATACATAGCTAAAATCTTTGAAAGGCAAAGCAATACCAAAAACAGGCCCAGCTAAAATAAAACCTTTGCTCTATTTTAAGACGTATGTGTCAGTAAAAGAACACAGGAACGTTTCCCCAATTTTACGACATGCCTTTTTCATGAAGTCATACAAAGTGTCTGAATTGTAATTGGATCTATGTTGTTATTTGTACTGTTATTTCTTTATTCACTGAGAGGGGCTCAGTACAAAACAAGCAGCCTGTTCTCCATCACACTTCCTTAATCTGACAACTTGACACGGAACTGAAAAATGACCTGCACCGCCGACTGCTATGTGTTGTTTCTGTAAGATTAGACCGTAAAGTAAGGGAATAAGTAAACAGGATGTGACATTTAAATCAGTCAGTGGGTACAGAAATCTTGACGTCAGTTTCAAAGTCCTGCTTGGATAACAGCATAATTAAAGACTTGTGACATTTGTTATCAAGATGAGAGGCACAAGCCAAGGTATTTGTTTTTAGAGGGAATTTCTTAGTCGTACACACACACTACTGAAATGTGTACATCATTGCTAGATTATTTTTGTTTTATTTCACACAACTGTAACCAAAATATCCACACATCAGGTCATGATTCATGTTTTTTCCCAGTTTTTAATCAGAACAATGTTGGTTCAGTTTGTGTCATCCATTTCTTTGTGATGACCAAAGGCATCCATTTATCGTGTCCATGGCAGGACACTGAAGTCCAGTCGGATGCTAATTGCAATTTTTCTGACAAACATTGTGATCACGATGGATTCTTTTCAAAGTTCACATTTGAAACAGACGCTGTAACAATCAGAAGTTTTTTATATATTTTTATTTATTAGAGCATCATCTAAAACATAGTAAACATTCATATTTTGATTGCAAAAAAGAAAGAAAAATTATTTAGAATATATTTTATGGAGCCCATGAAGCTTCAAAGGAGTAGGACGTTTTAAGACTTATTGGATCTACCCTTCTTGTTTAGATTTTACATAATACGACCAGATAATTTGTTCTTTTTTAAGGAAAATATATATTGCGATAGGCAAATTGCGACTATTCAAATTGTGATTTTGATTTGAATGCGATTAATCTTGTAGCTATAGAAGCCAAGTGCTACAAACAATTTGCAACACTTTGTTGATCTCAGTCCAATATTTAATGACGACAGGACAGTCCTGAAACACATGATAATGATGAGCCACTTGGCAGTCAGTTGGCAGCCACAGTTTCTCCTGCAACTTGTATTTCCCTGTGAATAATAAGCATTTTCACATGCCATTATAAAATACTTTGATACATTTTTCCAACAGAATTCTTTCCAAACATGTTTCCAAACTCTTGTGGTCCTCCATTGAGATGTAGATATATTTTCCCATTCTTCATCTGGCAGAACAAAATTACCTTCTCTTTCATCCTTTTAAAAATATCTTTAGTAGAGTGGCTGTCCAGATAATTAATGCATTTATACACAGACCATAAATTTAAAGATAAAACACCAACAACTTTTGGACGACATTGGTACAGTGGCAACAACCTGGACCTCAACGCCCAGAAGACTGGTCATATAAATTATATTTATATTTATAATTTAGTAAAAGTTATTTTTAAATGTTTTATTCAAGCCTTCAATCTTTTATTTGATTATAGTTTATCTTTTGCTATTGTTTTGTGACGCACAGACAGAGTCGCCAAAGCACATTCGTAGTTTGAGAATTTTGTTCACTGACAATGGCAATAAAACGTTTTCTGATTCTGATGAGGTAAAAAGGAACATTTCCAGGATAGTGTAGCGGTAATCCTTTCTCTCATAAATCAATAAACAAATAAATAAAATCCTGTTATACTTTGTCGTCAGTTTCAGATTTAGTGTTAAGACGGCTGAAAATCGAGTAGGACAACTTGATTGAACTAACTGAACCGTTCGTCAATGTTACGGTTACCAAGTGTATCTGACAGGTTGGACTACTTATTTAAAATGCAGTATTATTTATGATTTTGTTAAACATTTTACAAATTCTACCCCAGTTTAGCATTTTTTCAGGTTTATAATTTTACTTCCTGAATCACACTGGGAAATCCCATAATTGTCACCTAGCAACCATATTGTACACAAAACTCCTCTAATGTCACAGAAATTATTATTCGACAAATAAAAATACACAACAACACCTTTATTTTGTTGAATAAAAGTTTAAATGGTCTGAAATTGTGTTTCTTATTTGAAAATTGTGCCAAACGTTTGGAAAGAGACTTCCTAGTGTAATGTCATCAATATGTTTTAAAACTCGTCTCTCCTTCCTGTAATATATTTTTCCACTTTTCATCACAAACTGCTCCTTGTTGTAATACTATCATATATATTTACAGCTATTATTATTTCCATCACGTAAAGTCAAAATGAGAAAATCACACACTTTAAGGTGCACTGTATTGTCCCCGTAAAGGAAAAGCCCTGGCTGCATTTGACCCATCCTTCAAAGCCGCTGGGGTGACCTGTCAGGAGTATGCTTATAGCAGTTATTGTCTTACTAATATAGATACTAATTGCGCTGTGTGGGGCTACAAAAGTTTCATTGTACAAGATTGAAAGTTTCGTTCAAGAGTAGCTCGTATTGGACTCTGGTCTTCTTAACTAAAACAAAAGTAATGTAACATTCAGTTCCTTTTTTTTTGTCAAAGACGGATTCACATCCATGACCTAAAAAGACTCTCCTACCACAGGATTCTTCTCATTCTTTTGTGGCTTCCTTGTGCGGTGCACCAGAGGTTTTTTTTTGGGGGGAGAAAAAAAAAGTCGAAATACTGTGCAACCTGCCCAGAAGCATGCAGACGGACTGTCAACATTAGCAGTCTCTCCTCAGGTTTACTACAGAATTCACCAAATGCCAAAGCACCTCCTATTCTTTTCTCATATATCGCCGATATTAACCTTAACCGTGACTATGCAGGAAATTATTCTTTGTACATTATGGGGTGTTTTGGTTCATTTGTAATCATCTGGTATAGCTGCGTATGTATTTTAGTTGCTTAAAGTCTATATGACCGGTTACTAAAACGTAGTGAACACAATTATATTTAATTTGGTTTGTTTGTCCCCAGTTTGACCATTTTTGTATAGTTTATAATTGTACTTCCTGGTCGGACATGGGCAGCAAATATGACATAGGTATGTAATTCCACAACTGTTACCTAGCAACCATACTGAAAACAGGGGCCAAAATCCATATAAATTACACAATGGTTATGATTTGACAATAAATATTACCTGATAACACCTTTATTTTGTTAAATGAACATTTAAACGGTCAGAAAAGAAAAAGTCAGTTAAGTGTGAATTGTTTCTTTGTTTTCAATGGCACGTGGCATATTAATGACATCACAGAGGGAGTCAGTTTTAGAACTCTTTAACTCTACTTCCTGTATTTTTATCCCTGTGATGAAACTTATTTTCACAAATCATTATTATCATTAGAAAAACAGTAGAATATGTCATATAGACTTTAAACTTGCTATAAGGGATGGGAAATACTCACAAAAAGAAACGGCTCAATATATGTGCAATATTCTAAGATGTACTGCACAAAAGGTGAACAGACTGTAAAATTAAACACAAAATACAGAAATATAATTTTATACCCTTGTTTGGAAGATTACATCACACATTTATGTTCTTTTTTGTCTATATTTTTGCAGCTTTTGACTTTTTCCTTGAGGGCCTCAACTTGAATTCATCGCATTTGTTATAAGGGAAACGCCATATTTCCATGTGAGCAGGATTTGGGGTAGACGCTGTAATCTGGCTTCTGGGAACAGATTTGGACAACAGCCACACAAAGATTTAGACATTGTTGGGCTTGTGTTGTCAGAAATGATGACATCCTCTAATAACATGCTAAACAACAGTGCTCTGTGTTTAAATGTCGCGTCATATTTGTTTGTCCAAAATAACTAAAGAAAACGAATGAGGAGCGGAGGACTTGTTAGAGCATGATAGGTCATTTGTTGCATCTGAGTTTCAGTTGCAAATACTGGCACATTTCTAACTCTGAATTTAAAACCTTGAGAACAACATATTTGAAAGATGAGATTCACTCATTTGGATCGATTGCTAATGCCTTGCTTTGCATGAATTTTAAAAAAAGAAAAATATGATTTTTCATTTTGAATTTCTAAACTGAGAAAAACACTATGGAAATGTACCCTGCAAAATTCAGCAAATTAAATTCCAAATAGAAAAAAACTCTATTAAGTGAGTCATTCTAAATGTGATGAAACAAATTATCTTTCACATTGGAGGACTTGTTAAAGGCATAACAAACCCCTACACACACACACACACACACATACACACACACATATAAAGTAGGTTGATTTGTGTAAAATGTTTAATATTCATATGCACCAACATTTCAACAATGCATCCTTTCACCGTCTTGAAAAGGACTTTGTTGTCTAAATATAACTTGTTGGCTGATGAGATTGGCAGCCCTATGCAAAGTCAAACAACCCGATAGTGGGAGAGGACTAATGGCGGGGCCTGTGGGTATTTCCTGAAATAGGTGGATACAAGATGCCATCTATTTTGTTGGGTTGTGAAATCTAGCATGTTATTGAATGTTGCAGCTGCTGAAGTTGTTCTTTTGTGTTTATTATCGCAGTATTTAGTATATTAGGTCAAACATGCAACACTGTCATAAAATCTAAAAATACAGTTTAAAGCCAGTTTGAGGTTTGTTTATGAAGTCATTCAGTTTAGGCAGCTCCAGCGTGAGCTCATTATCAGCTGTGCCCTGCTGTTTTAACAGAGCTACTCTAAATTAGTCAATTTGCATAGACCAGCCATTCCCAAAGTCTACAGCGCCGCGGCCCCCTTATCAACTCCCAATAATAATCTATTTAAAAGAATATATAAGGTTTTTTTCTCCTTTAGATTTGTACTGATTTACAGTTGTAAATATGGATTTCACACACAATAGTATTATATTGTTGTTATGTGGACAAGCTTTGGGGGCTCCCCGGCATTGCCTCTGAGGACCCCCACTTTGGGAACCACTGGTTTAGACCGTTATCTCACTCTCACCCCCTATACGAGCCCAAACACACACACACATCCCCCCTGCACACACACACACACACGCGCGAGCAACCACCCACACACACGCACACACACACACACACGCGCGAGCAACCACCCACCCACCCACACACACGCACGCGAGCACCACACACACACACACATCCCCCCTGCAGACACACAGACACACACAGACACACACTCACTCACACACACACACATCCCCCCTGCACAGACTCACACACATCCCCTTGCACAGACTCACACACACATCCCCTGCACAGACTCACACACACATCCCTTTGCACAGACTCACACACACATCCCCCCTGCACAGACTCACACACACATCCCCCCTGCACAGACTCACACACACATCTCCCCTGCACAGACTCACACACACATCCCCCCTGCACAGACTCACACACACATCCCCCTGCAGACACACAGACACACTCACACACACACACACACACACACCACACACACACATCCCCCCTGCACAGACTCACACACACATCCCCTTTGCACAGACTCACACACACATCCCCCCTGCACAGACTCACACACACATCCCCTTTGCACAGACTCACACACACATCCCCCCTGCACAGACTCACACACACATCCCCTTTGCACAGACTCACACACACATCCCTTTGCACAGACTCACAACACACATCCCCTTTGCACAGACTCACACACACATCCCCCCTGCACAGACTCACACACACATCCCCCCTGCACAGACTCACACACACATCCCCTTTGCACAGACTCACACACACCCTCAAACAACTGTGGTGTTGACTGTGGTTCTGGAATTAAACCTTCACCAGCTCTAGTTACTGTCCCACGATTTTAACCAAACCCCCCCAGCTGCTAGACTATAAGAAGGATTACCCAAGTCTTCTCTATACCCACACGCAAACACACACCCACACACACACATACACACCCACACACACACACACAACCGCACAGCCATTTTTCTCATCGTGCACCAAGCATATGCACAGACAAACCCCCACTCGCTCCTCATCTCTGTGTCTAATTGATGTGTGGACAGATTATATGTCTCCTCTCACTGCACACGGCTGCTTGAAGGATTCATGCTCTCGTCCTCACAACTTGTCTGTGAACTCTACATTTTCATAAACAACTCTCTCTCTCTTTTTTTTCATTCAGGATTTTTCTTATGAGCTGTTTCTATTGTCTAAATATGCGACACATGTTATTTATTATAAAACAGAACTACCAATGCTTGTTTTGTGTGTGTGCTTGGAGGCCTTTCTCAAGTTTCTCAGCACAAAAGTATGTTATACACATTAGTGATAGCAATGTCAAAAATGCAAGTGGTATTATCATTAAAATGTGAAAGAGCTTGCGGCTTCTCTTAAATACCTTACGTGGCCTGAACACTCTGCACTCAAGGCTTTGTTTGACTTGGCTCGGCTCAGCTCACTTTGGCACTGTGTGGTTTGTTCTGGCTGCTCTGATGAATGGTATTGGTTAGTGACAGTAAACCCAGACGGACTAACATTAATCTGGGACTGAGGTGGATCAGGGGGTATCAGCAGGAGACACTGGAGTGGACTAATGTAATCTGGTTCTCACGCACCGGGACAGGCAGTCTGGTGTAATGCTGACTGGAAGCAAAAATAGTTTGTACACCATAGTCAACCATAATACAGTTTCAATGATTAACTGACATCATTACATTAAAAAATAATGTAAAATACAAGAGTAAATGTCTGCAAACCAGGCTCAGATATCACTCATGTGTCTGAGTGATTTACATCTGGCAAAACCTTCTTGATTTTTCAAAGGGTTAGGGTTATTTTGATATTCTGAGGTTAATCCCAGTTTCTCCATTGGAATCACATTATGTTCCACTTCACTTTTGCCTCCATTCAGGACTTTAGAAAGTTTCTGTCTCCATAGATAATTTGGCATTTATTGATAGTGTACAGCGGTTCAACACAATTCTGCCAAAATTACAAAGGACACAGGGTCACAACAAGTAATAAACGCGAGCTTCTCTCTGTGGGACCAGCATAGGTGTTACTGATAACATTACTAATGGTCTCTAATGGCAACAGTCGGCAGAGACAGGGTTAAATATAATTCAGCTTCTGCAGGTTTTATTATTAACACCTGTGCTTTTCCAGTCCTGTGTATGTGACCTGTCGCCGACTGGCACTGGAAAGATTATTCAGTCAGCTTCCTGTTACATGGTGCCATTTTGAGGACGGTTGACCATTTAAAAGATATTTAATTTTGAATTGTTAGTTGTTATGGCAACAGTCCTAACTCTTCATCATTCTGAAACCCATGAAAAGATGATTCTTGGTCTTCCCCAATTGAGTCTTTTACCAAATTTGAGTCAATCATGCTTGTCATTAGCTTGACTATATTTTCATTATTTAAATACCCAGAGTAGGTCAGTTGTAGCCTCAGATTTCCAGTCATTTGAGTTCAATAGAGTTTGTTAGGAAAGTTTCATAATGTTTAATTTTGATAAAGACAGGTTAAATCTCTTAACTGTCACAATAACCACAAACATTAAATATTATACTTACTAAAGTCAGATGGCATTGATGTTTCTCTGGACTTGTTGTTTGCTCCAGTTTATTAGAAGTTAAATATTGTGTTTTCATGAACGTTAGTCTCATATTTAACTTCTAATGAAGCATTTTTAAAGATAAGAGATATGTATATCATATTAGATGTAGTTTGTCCACTTATCTGTTACCGTAATAAGATGTGAACTTGCTCAGAAGCATCTGGACATGTGCAGACTGAATTTTGATGCAAATTCGGCACTGGCTCAAATGGGGGAATAGCAGTTCCAACCAGTTCCAACACTATTATTTCTGTTGTAGCTCAGCAAATGCCATTTAACAGCCCATCAACTTACCTCGCAAATAACAGGACATAAAAATGCCAACTAGATGATTCCTAGTTTTGAAGAGAAGGGCAACTCCCTATAATTGAGAACCTCTGATTTGGGCATATACAAAGTGGTTCACACTGCCACTTCTCAACTTTCAAGGGTACAATTCTCTAGCCTGACAAATGGCATGCTGCCTTGTCTGGTCAAGTCTCTAATCCCAGACCAGGAAGGAATATGCAACTATAACTAGAGGTGGGCAGTATATGGAAATTTAGATAATATTGTGAATGTTGTTTTAAGATATGCACAATTTTAATATTTAGTGAAGTTATCGTAAAAAATGCTCCAGAATGAGCTGATTAAAAACAAAAATGAAAAAAAGTTATGTTGTAATTTCAAATAATAGTATGAGGTGATATTTCTACACTTTCGTGATTCATTTTACAGGCATGTCTCACTCACTCAAAACTACAGGCTTTTGTGCGTTTCAAAAAAAGACATTATTGACTTTCTAACTTTGTGATGTGTATAAACTTGGATGCAATTAAAGAACATCCCCATGGGAACTTTTTATTGCTTATCATTTGTTTATACAAACCAAATAAACTGCTCGGCAGTAGCGGCTTGAGCATGTGTTTGCATGCTTATTAATGTTTACGCATGTCTGCATGGGCCTGCCGATTTGTCTGCTGGGAGTGGGAAGACAGCACAAAATACACTAAGTGTAGACAAGTACTCAATATTGTTACTAAAATAAAAATAGAGAAACAGGAGCAAAATAAGTAAAAGTAAAGGTAGCAAAAATCAACTTAAGAAAGTAAATTAAGTATTGAAGTACCAGTTCAAAAATGTTTTATAGGAGTAATAAGTTAAAGTTTTTCAGATTTTGAGAACTGTTAAAGCATTAAATAAGGTGATTTTGATTCTAATCCATATACTATAAATTTTTTTAATATTTTTGTTTGCTCAAAGTCAGGAGTTGAACTCAAAACCTTTATGCAGGATGTTACCATGAACGTGCCAAAAAAAAAAAAACTTTAACCAAAACTTCAAAATTGTATAAGTTACAGATCCCTGCTCTCAATTGTAGTGAAGTAAAAGTAAAATGTATCCAATGTAAAAACTACTTAAAGCGGTAAAGTACAGATACTTAAAGATTTGACTTAAGTTCAGTGCTTTTACTTTTATACTTTGTTACTTTCCACCTCTGTGTGTAACTCTTTAAAAGGGATGAGGAAATCCTGCTATCTTAATTTGGTGTGAAGGGCGAGAGAGTAAAGAGGGATTTGGGAGGTGATGGTTCATATTGTACTGATACACAAGAATACAACTCGAGGGAAAATCTGAAATAGTGACTGCTGCACCGTAGATTGTTATATAGATGTATCCCCTGACCCAGACTTGTTTTGAAATACGCAATCGCTCATACAGTTTCAGCCCCACAGCACGGACTCCGCTTGATAGAAGACAGGCTGTTGAAATGTGGGAGATAAGGCACAAGGTTCACAGATTATGCAATGTTGTGAAACTAAGAGAGAATTAAAAGACAGCGATAGATGAGACAAGATCGAATGAATCAGAAGGTATGCATGAGAGAAACCCTGCACAGGACTCTTGTCTCCATGCGGTTCCAGATGGTTTGTTTAATCTGGCCAGCGCCACAGAACTGAAACAATATTACTACAAGAAGACAGATGAATAATGGTGCAAAACAGTTCACCTTAAATGTTTGCTGTGATTTCTATTAAAAAGAGGTTGGTGAACTTCAGAACCCCAAAGTCCTGAACAGATGTATCCGAGTACAGTGTGTTCTGACTAAGATTGATATTATTTCTTGCCCTCTCCTTGGACTTTATGAGCGGCCTCTGAGTTCTAATGAGACCGGGGGCTTTCCAAGTAAAGCACAGTTTATTTATGGGTCAGGAAAAACTATTTGTGTAAGAAGGAAGTGCTCCATTTGGGCTATTTTTACATGGCTTGTTAATACAGATGGGTGAAACATCATGTCCATAAATAAATAAATAAAATTCATGTAATGTGGTGACTGCCAAATAATCTCACAACAAAATACAAACTACCTGAAGTATCTGCCAATAAACCAATTCAAATAAGACTGACTGAATTGATCGAAGACAGGTTTTTTGTTTCATTGCACTGGAGTGAAAATCTGATTTTAATTGTTTAATTGGTTTTAAACATCTAATCAAAACACTAAATTGATCTGCATAAAGAAAACTTATATCCCCCACCTCTAACTGAGTTTATCTTGAACTCTGACCTCTGAGCTAGAGCTAGATTACAATTAAAATTGTATCCAGATTAATGTAAAAGTGAAGTAACGAGTAAGTAATCTGCTTCTTTTGAGAGTTTGCACTTCATTACAGTTGGTTAAATCCAACTGTCACTCACTCAGAGTGCTGAGACTGACCAATAGGAGGTTTGGGTGGAAACTGTGTCTTTATTTAAGAACAGAGCTACATACATGAGAAAGTGTGTGAATTGCGATAGGTTGATTTTACAAAATTAGTAGCTTGTCACAGGGATTGTCATGGTTTGACTTTTGATCACCCAGCCTCACTTTAAACAGTGCATTCATGTTATCTTATATCATTTACATCAATCATAAGGCTAAACTAGTGTGTCTATTTAAAGCCATATAAACCAGCAGAGTCCAGTCAGTTTGTGAAGACCGGCTCTTTTCCTGAGAGTACCCATCTGGTTTTGGTTGAACCGCCATGTTTTAACCTCTCTTGTTGTGGGCTCAAGTTTCAGGGCCTGCTGAACTATTGTGGTGTATATGTGAATGCAGTGCATTTTGTGCCACAGAGTGCAATAAGCGCTTTCAGATGTGGCTCACTCAAAGGACTCATTGTTTGAGGACACTTGAGCATCTGCTTTGTTGGAGATAAGGAGCTCGGAGCAAACCTCCGTTTGATCAGAGTCCATGCACTTTGGAGATGACTTACTTTTACTTTTTGGTACTTTATCCTTCCGTCCGCTCTGCTTCCTGTATGGACACTCGTCCTCTTTGTTCAGACAAAGATCTCTAATGAGTTCAAGAGTCAATGGAGGCTTGTGTCGTTTGCATGTCTCCTTCTCTAACTTACTTTCCTCTTGCATTTATTTACGTTCATCTTTCCTCTCATTATGTTGGTGGCATGCTCTGTTTACATGAACATCACAGCTTGTAGTGCTTCATCTTCAAAGGGTTTCTAAAATACACCACTTTCAGACTAATGGAAACGTACCAGGGTTATAGTGTAATTCTGCTATAACACAAGCAGTGAGTCAATCAGTCTTCCCTTTAATAGATCAGTTGTGGCGATTTCTCTTTCTAGTGTTATACATTTTAGCTGGACTCAATCCAAGCTGGCAGTGATGGTTTCACCCTCTACAAATAGACAGCAGGAGTAAGTTTCCTGATCTTGGTTTCTGTTTCCTTGAGGGAACTGTGAAGTCTTAGTAAAGCTTATGAGCGTTTGTCCACAATCCAGGTCATCAAACTTCCCACTCATTGCTCTGCTTCTCCTGAAAGATGTGTAATTTGTGGGTTGTGCATGGCAGATTTACCAACTGGAAATGTTTTCATGTTCAAACTCATGTGTTCCAGTCTGCTTCCAAGTCTTGCTCATTGATTCTTCCCGTCCCCTCCTTCTTTTGTCCTTGTCCTTGTCGACTGCTTCTGGCATGGACAAACAGGAAACATTTAGGGTTATCAGTGAAGCCTTTGTGTGTCAAATGAGTGTCAGGCTAAAGACAGTAGGGGGGGCAAACACACCCTAAACCCTCTGTAAACACACTTATCATGGCCCAGGAGACTACCAGGGCCAGACAGGAAGTCAGATCCATTTCACTTCCTGTCTCTAGAATAGGTGTAAACCCAGGATTTGTGAGCAGTAGTCATCTTGGTAAAATCAACGTTGTATGGTGCCATTCAGTATAGACAGGAAACACAATTTGAAAGTTAATGGATGATTTTTGAATAATTGAGGTCAGCAATGTAACGTGTAAGAAAGAATAAAATATAATAAGTTAAGATGGGAATGATTGACCAATCAGGGACACATATGGCCGGTTCGTAGATTTCTGCAGATATCTGCAGCCAAGCCAAAAACTCTTGTTAATCTGTGGTGAGGGAAGTTGTTCTAAATGATAGATGCCCAATGAGCTCACGAAATGCGTCACGAAAGTTAAAAAGGTGTGCTCGAGGTGTGACGGAGGAAGTGACCAAACTGATATATCTCAGAGAGATATCATTCTGGACTTATCATGCAAAGAATCTGCAACATGTTGGGTCAGTGTTTGTAATGACAGACAGTAAAGGAAGAAATACTCTGTTGAGTAGCCTGCTGGGGTCAAGTTTAGGCAATTTTGATCAAATATTGGCAATTTTGGTATCATTTTAGCGTTCGCCACTAAAGTACGATCTCTTGGTCTTTGTTGTGTTCCAGTCGACCTCGGAGGACGGAACTCGGAGAGATGTTTTCTCAGAGTTTCTGCATTCCAACGTCAAGTCGAAAAATCTATGAGCAATACGTCTATGGACTGTAACGACTCAATCAAACAATCAAATGAAATAAGGTGCTTAAATCAAGCAAAATATGGATCCAGTTAAGTTTTTTATTAACCCGGACAGTGTAATTATATCTTTGAAGTTATTAATCAACATTTGAACGTGAACCTTTTCTTTTGTTGTTATTAGATCCGTGTAGACATTAGCAACATTAGCACTACATTGCTTTTCTAACTGCAGAGGCTCAAAGGCTGCACAGGAGCAGCTTCACAGACAGCAAGGGGCAGTAGAGAGCAACTCAAGAGAAAAATAACACAAGGACTATCGATATTTTAATTGTCAGATGGAAAACTTTGTCCAAATGCAGGCGCAGCCATCTTGGATTGGCTAACTCAGATAAACTTGGGGGTTTGAAATGTTGCCCGAGTTTCCAAGTAGGAGTTCTGAGACGTGAAGGTGTTCTAGTGTGACTTTACAAGTCGGAGCTCGGAAAATCTCAGCATTTGTACTGTATGTTTTTACATAATGAACAAAGCCAGTGGTCCTAGTTTTGAATTTTAACAGTAAGTAGTTTATCTTTCAGTTTACTGGTGCTGCTTCACTTTGTCGTGGGGATACTCTCTTGGTTTCCATCGTCACTTGTTATAAAGCTGGACTGAGCTGATTGTAACTCCGACAGTATTCATTATCCCTCTGTGCTGACACACCAGTGAGTGGCACTGGTCGGGAATTTGGCCTGAAACTGGAGCAGTGCATTCCGCTCCACTTAAATCTGTCCAATACAATGCAGTCACATTTGGAGCTACGTCACTTTATCACTGACTACTTCTTGTGGAAAACTTGATTGGCTCTTGCACACAATAATGTTTGCTGAATTGTCAACGCTCTAAGGGTTCAGACTCCAAAATTCTCTCTCGTGAATTTCTCCTTAAACAATGTAAAGAGGTTTAACTGTGAACTATTTTCACTACTACTACTTTTCAAGGTATTATATTCACACAAACTACTACAAAGTTTACAGAGAGAAGTTAGAAGGCCTGTTTACCCAAAGTAGTTTACATAAGCCCTTTATTGTGTCCAAACATATTTAAGAAGACATAACAAATTACTTAAACAATATGGTGTTTGAAAGTTACTATTAAAGTTTATAGCGATCATGTGTGGTAATAGCTTTCAAAACTCACAAACTTTCAAAACTTTTCATTTTACTTGTCTTACATGCACATCTTAGCTGTATGTTGAATGATTAACTTATCTATCATTAATTATACTATTAATAGAGCTGCAACAATTAATTGACTGACAATCCTAACCCTACTTTGATAATCATCTGCACTGTGTAGACTTTAAAACACATACAAATACCGGTAGATCTTTTATAATAAATAGTCAAAAAGGTATTATTAAATCAAAGTGACAAAAAAGACTAACAGTTCTGGATTTTCATCAATAATACACTTAATGTCTATCTGGAAGCCTTCAGTCAGCATATTTTGACCTTCATTTGGTTAAATGTATTAAAAATGTATGAAGTTTAAAGAAGTTTCAATATTATCGTTTCTATATTTTCATTTGTAATATATTGCCCTTCAAGTTTGTTATTGTGACAGACCTATACGGGACAATCATCATTGAAGCTTTACACATTTGTCTTTGTCCTATGCCCTTTCCTCTGTAAATGGCTAACAAGTAGCAGCAACATGACCTAAAATGTGGTCAAGTGAGTGCAGAGCAGGTCCAATAAAAAGAATAGAAACAGAGCACTGGGCCGTTGAATTTGGAATCCAACCATGACTGACTGACGCTGGCTCTGTGAAACCACACTGAACATTATTACACTCAGGTTCCTCTCAGAGGCCTCTTACAGGTTTGTGTGTTCACCACTTTTTATAGTGGCTTTGCTCAATGCTTGTGGCTTTGTCTGTAATCGGAGCTTGTAAAAATTGAAGTGTATGTTATGATGTCATTTCAAGATGGTCTATAACGAGCTATTTTATGTTAAGAACTAAATAGGAGCTTTACAGTCACATCTAATGCATTGTTTAATATACTGGAATCCAATTTAAAATAACTGTTTTGAATCAGATTCTACGTTCTATTTTTCTTTTTAATCAATGTGCTCAAAGATCATATATGTTCTTATACATGTTAAAAAAGATTTCAGTAATCCAGTTGTAATCCTTGACTATAATGTGATGGTTATGTCAGCTGTAAGAGTTCCAGTCTCTAGTGGTTTGTGTGTGTTGTATGAGCTTTAAGAGTTACCGGTATACATTTAACTATATGAGATGTCCAAGTCTAATTCTAACCCTGTGCAACCTATAATATTATTTATATGTAGATGGCTCTTTCTATTATTTCTGGATTGTGTGTGTACTGAATAGCACTATTGGCTCTACACTTCCTGTTGTACCTTATCATAAGATGAGAGGATTAGTGGAAGCGTGTGCCCTTTGCTCATTGGAGGGCATTTAATTCTTTCTTTGGGGCCCCTGATGCCTGCTGACTGAACACATGGTGTCGTTGAATCATGAGACTTCAGTTGACCGCTTCTCAACTCCTGAGTGAGAATCTATTTGTACTGCACCAGCCCGCTGCAACTGTTCCTCTTTACGTGCCTTATTGCCCCACCAGTTTTCACCCCAATATTAATGACATAAGTTTTTTGGATCATCTCATTTAAATAGTTGAGAACTCCTTTACGTATTATCTAAAATCTATACAGCAATAATAATGGTTTCTTCTACATTTTAAACATCGCCCATGACGTCAGGTCGTTTTGCCACTGCTATACTTACTGACCTGCAGTCTACGGGACACCTGGAAGACTATGTCTCTGTCAAAGCTCAGCTGAGCCTTTGTATCCACTGTGTTCACCTTCTATCATCTTACGCCTGCTCTAAATAGTTTTTCTGTTTCAGAGCCTGCTTTGAAGCCAGATCACAAAGCTCATGGCTTCAACTACTGTACACGGCTTCAGTTTACACCTGGATAAGAATCAATTTTCCAGACGGACTTAAGGAAAGGCAGAGTTCTTCTCAAATCAAGTGAATATGTTTCACTGACTTGAGTTAATGAGCCTCCTCCTTGAGAATTGCACATCCAAGCTGGTCGTGTGACCAAAGGGGTTTTAGCTCTGCTTTTTCCACCAGCTGTGAGAATGTATTGCAGCGACTACATTTGGGTGTGAGCCTCAATGCTATTCACTCAGTATCACTAGGCTCTTCCTAAATGGGGTACATACAGTGTGCCTCGACAGCTATTTGAGGATCAGTGAGTTTACATCCTATGTGTAGGTCACTGGGTCAGATTGAACTGTGTAGTGTCAGAGCCGCTGCGGGTGTCAGTCTGGCTGTGCAGTGTGAAATAACTTTATTCTCATCTTATTTTAGGTATTGATTTACTGCCTGCAGATAAACTGATTTTGAAACACATTTGTTGCACATCTACTGCATATACTACAGAATGAATACATATAATGTAGTTTTTTTTAAACCAAGGTAATGGCAATTTTGTGATGGGATATTTAGTTTGTGCCATTCTCAATGAACAAAATTCACAAACATAGGAACTTGTCTCGGCATTAAGTGCAACATAAAACACTGAGCAATAATAAAACAACATATATTCAATCAAAAGGGCATGCATAAGTGTGACTATAATAGCGAATGTTCTTCGGTGAACTTTAGCCCAAACTTTTGTAGACTTGATCAAATCTATGGTCAAAACATATCGTAAGGCCATTTGTTTTTTATCAGGATGTTCAATATATGTGAGAAATAAGGGTTTATGTGGCCTAAACAACAGAGAATCAGTAACACTTCAGGTGTCTGCAAATGCATTAGCCCAGCCAACATGTTGTTCTGGTGTTTATTGACTTTATCTCCCGTAATCATTGTTACCTGTCTGCTTTTTCTGTAGACAAACGAGTGGAACAAAAATGATGAGCGTCTCTTAGCTGCTGTTGAACATGGGGAAGTTGACAAAGTGACATCTCTGCTCGCCAAGAAGGGCTCCAGTTTCAAACTTGACAGTGAAGGCAAATCAGCGTAGTAGAAACTCCTTTGTCATTCAATCTGAACATTTGGGAATTGTATACGTTATTGTGTGGTTTATTTACCTTTAACACTTAGTTATTTTTTAATGAGAGTTTAAGTGTTAACATTTAAGGGAAACTGTGACTCGAGTTCTGGCTCAGTGTGCATGACATGTTCGGTTCCAAAAGCACAGGTTTTACTAAGCATTCAAATTCTCCTTGGCCAGAACATTTTTAAAAAACAAATAATTTGCTCTGTTCCTTTTCATGACTGTAAATTTATTATATTAGTCATGTTGCCAACAACACAGCTGGCCTTATGCAATGGTAATGGAAATATAAGTGATTGAGTTGTTTGTCTGAAAATAACCTGGGTGAATATTTAATCAGTGAAACTGGGTCCTTAGAAGAAACAATAAGAATTATATGATTATCCACATAAGTTTATAACTGTATTTGTGCTGAGCCATGGACCCAGTGCACGCATTTGTACTGCTACAGCACTTATTTAAAAATACATCCTTTTCTAAAAATAAATGTTGCCTTGACTTTAATGGATGGCCCAGGCCAGAAACTGCATCTTCAGTAGCAGAACTGCACAGGTCCTATTTTTGCTTAGTTCTACCACATATTGTTGATAACTCTGACCTCCTTTAGATTTAAGATTTAGAGAAAAGACAAAAAACATCTGATCTTAATGTGTTCACTAAATGTAAAACAGAGAAGTATGTCGGTGTAATCCCTCATTCGTCCAGGAGTGTTCCATTGTAGAAAAAGATTCAGTTGTAGTCATCTGGACTCTGTTTTAGAAAAAACAAAACGTTTCGACTCTCATCCAAGAGTCATTCTCAATCTGTGAAACAAGTCTGAGAACTCAGGTTTATACCCTACTCTGTGAAAGTCCTGCATGCATCAGGAGCTGATGCTAACAGGTACTGAGTGAGGAGGGAGCGAGAGTCAGGTTACAATAGGCCCATCTCAGTTAGTTTCAATGGCCCATTATCAGGAGGTTCCGCCCTGTGGGCAGGGCTTTCACAGAGTAGGATATAAACCTGAGTTATATATATATATATATATATATATATATATATATATATATATATATATATATATATATCACACATACATACATACACATACACACACATATATACTGTGTGGTGTATATATATATATATACTGTGTATACATACTGTATATATACATATATATCTATCTCCAATGTGTATATATATTATATATATATACACACAATGTGTGTGTGTGTGTATATATATATATATATATAATATATATATATATATATAATATATATATATATACACACACCCACACCACACACACACACATATATACATATACACACATATATACAATATATATCTATATTCACGTCTTGAATAAGCTATAGCACTTTTTTGGGGTCTCACCATCATCGTGTCATCGTATCTATGGTGAAAAAACCTGATTGAGGCATGTGCCGAGTGCATCGTTTAACTGTTGTTGGCATCAGGACGAGGCTGGCCATGTTGCTTTTCATTGTGCTCAGTGAGCTGAAAACAGTGTAATGATGCCCACTGCACACATTTGCACAAACAGACAGGCCCAAGACACAAAGGGCACTTTGCGCTCTGTGATATTGACTTGACATTCCTGCCCAAAGCTTTACCGTTCTTAACCAAAACTACTTAATGACGATAGTGGTTTATTTAGTACTCTTACCACTTTGCACATTCCAATTATTGAACACATTAGAATAATGAGTCTAAGGAGGTCCTGAACAACAGAAATAACAAACAAAAAAACCCAAAACATAAAAACTTTAAAAACAAGACCATATTACAGTGAGATAGTGTAATAAGTTACATAGTTATCAGTAATTGTGGAGTCCAAGAGGTCAATGAGCACTCACCTTACTATACATACAGTCAATGTATGATGTTAAACGTACGCATTTATGTTGAACTACAGAGGCAGTTAGGCCACTTAAATAGCGCATACATTATTAGGGGTTTAAGATTAATGGCACAAGTCAACAGAGAAAAGAAAATTATAGTACACAACACAGTTGGTTGTGCTTGAATATATGCCTGTTTAAAAATTCGAAAATACTAATTCAGATGCTTTGGTCCTCAAAATATTCGATGTGTCTGTATTTTTCTCAGCCTCACGCAGAGCGGCGAGGCGACTGAGTGCCTGGTTGCCATCCTCCTCATGGAGCATCTGTCAGTCCAGATGCGGCAGGTAAACTATTACTTAGCAATGTGTTCAAAAAAGACATCTCTGACAGATTTGCCTTGATTTTCCTCTAGTTTGAGTCCTTTACATCTGGCAGCCAAAAGCAATCATGTCGACTGCTGCAAAAAACTCATTCAGGTAAAGGTAAAATGTGAAGTTTTTTTCTTTTTCTCAGAATAGATTAACTGAATCATTTCTAATACAATGTGCTATCATCGTTAAACAATGTCAACAGCCATAAACTCAAGGGTAGACTTTTTTAAATCTCTCATATTTTCAGGAAAATGCCCAATAGATGCCGTCGAAGCTCAGGAAAGACTGCCCCCATCAGCAGGTACGTTGTGCCAGAATTACAGATGAAAATATACAGATTGTAGGTAAGCTAACTGTTCTCATTGACAGCTGCCATGGAGTGTCCAGGCTGTTCAACTACTCTCGAACTAAACTCCAATAACATTCGAGACGCAGTAAGTTGTTTGAGCTCCATTGAAAGTCTACCATGTCTAGCACAATATAGATTTGAAATTTGACAGCTCTGCTTATAATTATTAAGTATAGTAAGTCCTGGTGAATAATTGCCCTCTCGGCGGCCAACATTTTGATTGATATTGTGGATGTTCTGAGCGTACTACGTGGTCGTAGGTCAGTTCTGTGGGAACCAGCTCTGAATCCACAGACATGTGGTCTCCATTGCAGCACTGCTTGATGCCTGTGGTTTTCGCCAACAGGGAAGTGAGAACATGATACTCACTTACAAGAGAAAGTATGATCATGTTAGTGACTGCTTTACCTGTTTTCAGTTATATTTTCTCCCTGCATCACCAGACATACAGTGCCACAGTCCAATATTATGCACTGAAATTACCATGACATTGTCTTTGGAGCTCTTTGCAAAGATTCACAGTGGTGGAAAAAGTACTCAATTTTGTTACTTTAATAAAAGTACAGATACAGGAGAAAAAACTATTATAAGTTGCACATAACTAAATCTACCTTGGTTTTGAAGTACCTGTTTAAATATGTACTTTAAGAGTAAAAGGTTTAAAAAAAAGTTAAGTCAAAGTTTTTCATACAGATTTTGAGAATTCTTAAAATGTCAAACTTTGATTTGTGCTGATGTGTGTTCAACAGTAGCAATCAATATCTTAATTTGAATTTTAGGTATATATTTTTGTTTGCTCAAAGATGGAAATTTAACTTATAACCTTCAGGCAGAATGTCACAGTGAATGTGCTCAAATAACCCTAAAACCACAAGAAATTACTTTCTACTTTTAAGATACCTTTCCCTCAAATGCAGTGAAGTAAAAGTAAAAAGTATCAACAGTAAAAATTACTTAAGTAAAGTACAGATACCTTACTTAAGTACAGTAATTTCAGTCACTAAGAGTGTACTTAGTTACTTTGTACTACTGGGAAAGAAGATGTATTTACGTTTTTCTACAAAGACAATAGAGAATAGAAGGACTAAAATCCTCTCAGACCCTTTATCTTCTGATCTCCACTGAGCAGCTCAGTATTGTTTGGAGAGTGACCTACTACTGGGCAGTGATCAAGAGCATGTGTCTGCGAGCTGCACTGACTGTATTGGATGACGTATTGACACCAGACCATCATGTGGTCTGTAACTGTTCAGTCTTGAACCTTTTAGCCTCAGGGATACACACATCAACACCTGAATTTTATTATACCCAAGTAAACATGAAACCATGCATTGAAAAGAACATCAGAACATCTGCCGGTCTTGCACAAGCCGGACAAAGAATGTTTATAAAGTTTTATGCGCTGCAGGGCAAAGATAACTGAAAACGTCCTTACTGTTTAAAGCCTAAGCCACACAGAGGAAGCATGGGCTTATTTATATCTGTTATTTCCATAAAGAAGTTGGCTATAAATGATAAATATTTGAATTGATTCAAGTATTTATGTCACAACATCAATGCATACACAGACTCTGTTTTCCCCTGAACATAAACAATGCAATAATTATTTCTTATGGATAGAAACACCAAATTCCATCATTTCAATATAAAGCTTTAGTCACTTTGGACAAACTCTTAAGTGGGTAGTAATATTACCCAGGGACAAGTTAAAAGTACAGTGTGAAGAAGATATCCTTCAAAATGAATTTAAGTAAAGGTAATGGAGTAAATGCGGCTCATTATTATTAACCTTTGATAAAGTATACACAGTGGTGCAATCGCTTTAATACTACTTTCAATAGTCGCTCGCTGAGTTTTATGGGGGAATGTGCCAGCGTGCAAGTGAGCGTGGCAAAACATGTCCAACTTTCAGGCTGGTTCTAGATACAGGAAATTTCAAGGAAATGTCTTGAATTACATGATAAATACCTGATAGATACTAATGATGAAATACAAAAAATTTAAACTATACCAGGGTAGCAACAGCAAGCTGACTATAAAAAGGTTTAAGAATGTCGGCTCTGAAAGACTGTTGAAGATAGTTGGCACAGCTCAGAGGAACCCACAACATAGTTTGGCCTCGCTGTGGTCAGAGTGGAAACAGCAAACTGTAATATAACGCACAGCTACAGTGCTTATATACAATCAGCCTTTGTGGCTTTAAAGTCTAATTTGGGTCAGACATTTTGTTATTACTATGGACATTACCTCAAGTTCGGTTTTCAGTCATTTGTTTTTGGCTTCTGTGGTTCATTAAAAAAAACTATATGTAATCTCTGAAATGCAGGTGATCAGGCCAAGGATGGGAAATTTGCTTTTACACCCACAAAAGAGTGGGGCGTAATTTCTATACATAAACATACATATTTGTTTACTAGGATGGGCTCACTCCTCTGCTGCTGTCAGCCAAACATGGACACGCTGAAGTCTGCAGTGTATTACTGGACTGTGGGGCTGAAATCAATGCATCTGACAACAGTGGCAGGTACCAAACAGTTTGAACTAACTTTAAATACTGTACCTTATTCTCACTTGCATTATGATTATGTATATTAGCATGTCAGTGTGATGATGCAGATGTCTGTGTTTTAGGACAGCTGTTATGCTGGCCTGTGAGACCAACTCCGCTTCAGTGGTTGACTCTTTGCTTCAGCATGAAGCAGATCTGTCAGCTGTGGACTCACAAGGCCATGATGTCTCTCACTACGCCAAACTATGCTCCAGCTCGGAGGTCAAGACTGCTCTGGCTAAGCAGCAGGCCACAGGTACTACACAAACACCAACTGTAGCACCTTCTTCAGCGCTTACTAGTATTGAAAAGTAGCCAATACTGCCCCCTGCAGGTGTTATATTGTATTGACACTTATTTAACCGTAAAAATGCCATTAACAAAGTTTATTCTTCTACAGATCCAAGACCTGTAAGAACCCCCCAGGTAATTAAAAAAAACACCTTTCATTCAAGTGTATTTTAGTTGAGAGCTCACAGGTCTTTAGCTGATTCGCTGAGTTAAACATTCAAAAACACACCGTGTTTTCTTCTGTAGTCAGTTTTGATTCGTGACAAAGTACATCATAAATAAATCTCTTATGTTTTTTACAATTCTAGTCTTCACTGATTCTCTTCACACTAACAGCACCGATCATACTAATCCTTATCTGTGGCTTCTCTTTTGTCTTTGCTGGCTCCTCAGCATGATCAAGTAGCTAAGCTAACTGATGAACGGATCACAACTCCCAAAAAACGAAAAGCACCTCCACCTCCTATTAGCCCACTGCAGGTAAATGCCTGTCCACTTCAGTCTGCTACACTTCAGCATCTGAGAATGTGTGTGATTGGACAAATGCAGCTTCGAAGTTGCTTTGTTCAATGTCTTAGGTGTGAAAGAATTTTGGCTAAAAGCAATGATGTGAAAATCGTCTGTTACTAACATTACAATAAATATAAACATTAGAAATAGAAATACTTTCCCTTCTACCAATTCAACATATTGATGTGTTTAGAGTTCTGGACCATCGTCTCCCTCAGCTGGCACACCTGCCTCTGGCAAAAGTGACACTCCGAAACGCTTCAATTACAAGGTACTGCTTAAGAGAATAAATATGCAGTAATAAAACATAGAAAAAGTAATATTATATAACTAATAAGCACTCCTACTTGTACCCTTATACACAGTTTGTGCGTGTGAATGAATAATAATTCCTTTTTTACATTGATTAGAATCAATATTTATTATATTCTTCTATTCTTCACTATAGTATTTCATGGGGACCTGAGGCACAAATGTTTGAATGTAATTTACTATGATTTATGATTCTTTAGCACATCAATTGTGCTGAATGTTGCCTTTTGCATTTACCATTCTCCTTCACCTCCACTTTGTTCTACTCCTTCTCATTCATCATTTGGCCAAACCCCCTCCCACTCCTCTTTCCCGCTCCTTCACCGCCTTCTCTGGCTTTTTCACAGGAGGATGAGCTCAGAAGAATGGCACAGAAAGAGCTACAAGAAGAGAAAAATATGTTACTCGACACTATTGAAAACCTGAAACAAACTGTGGAACAAACTGGGACTGAATCAGAAAAGGTAAGGCTTAGTTAACCGTAATAATGCTGCACTGTGGTTTAGGTCACAACTAGTCAATTTCAAAACAACCAATGCATTTATTGCTTTGAAATGCATGCTGGATGTGTTTTCTTTAACTAATACATAACGTTGATTACTAATCAGTGTGTTATTCTCAATGTAATCTTTGCTGTGTTTGTAGTGTGTTGAACTTATTCACCTTAGGCATTCTTGCAAAGGTATAACTAAAGCTCTTAAGACATGTCATGGCACGTTTTGTTTTGCAGAAGGTAGCTAGTGGTCCTGAACATGGCTTTCATGTCTTTTGTGGGCCTTTGCATGTGAATGTGTTGACAGGACCAGTACAACCTAACTGCATCTTCAGCCCTGGTTTCTGCACTGCAAGCAAAGATCACTGCACTTACTCTGGAAAATCAGCAACTTAAATGCAAGAGTAAAGTAAGTTAGCTACTAATTCACCTTTTAGTGAACATACATACAACCAAACAAACAATGGCTTTAACTAACATGGGTCCTGGGGCTTGATTTGAACTGTTCTTCACCTGACAAATACTAATAGAATGTAAAAAGAATGATGTTAATAATAAAAAGATATATATTCAACACAATTAAATATGTCCCATAAGTCAGTATGCTTACCCTGCAATTTTCAAGCTCAAGGAAATGGAGAGCTTAGTGTCACAAAATACCAAATTAGTATTTAGTGTGCCCCTGCAAGTTGGATTGGAGGCAGTTAGGAAAGGTTTTTGAAAAATATGTGCATGTTTATTGCATTCCCAAATTTGTTTCCTGGCACGGCCAAACTCCTCACTCAGAAATGCTTTAGTCTGTGCTTTCATGTGTTTTAAAAACACATCGCAAAATAGGGTATAAAAACGTGCACAGTCCAGATTGACAGACCGTAAGAAATACCATGGTCTTATAGGTTCATAGACTTATAACTTAGCTCGTTGGTATTGAGGTTATGGTCATAAAACACCCTTTTACAACCCTTTTATGGACTTTGCAGCTGCTAATTTTGCATTGTACAGATACTAGCCAATTTGGGCCTATATGTAATCTAGCATTAGAATTGGAATGCCTTTCTTTTGTTGCAGCAATATAACAATGATGAACTTCAAGACAGCAGTAGACCCAACAGCCTAACCTCCAACTCATCCTTCCATTCCACCCAGGACGAGCTGGAGGTGTCTCTAGCTCACACAGACAGGCAGACTGAAGGGGACGGCGGTCAGAGTGAGAGGGGGGGGGGCAAAGAGGAGATTCAGCTGCTCCGCCAGGCTTTAGAGAGTGTGCAGGTAAAACTATTAGAAACCAGAAAGGAGAACCGCTCTCTCCAGGCACAGCTGCGACCCGAGCAACTGCGGGAGGAGGTTGAGGCGGTGAGAGAGAAAGAACGTGAGGCTGAGCTCATGGAGAGCCTGGCTGAGCTTCAGGCCAAACTCACAGACACTCAGGAGAGATACCACCAGGCCCTGGAGGAGGTGGAGGATCTGAGGGTGCAGATTGGACTAGGAGACAATGACGAAAATCAGGAAGCACAGAGAAGAGTACTGATGCATGAACATGAAGTAAAACAACTCAGGGCCCAGCTCCTGCAGTGTGAAAACCAAAAAGAGAAGTGTCTCCTACAAATGAAACACCTGGAGGAGGCTTTGAGGACAGCAGAGGACAAGCACAATGGAAAAGAACACCGAAGCACACAGATTGAGGAGCTGTACAAAGAGGCCCAGGAGGAGATCAGAATGCTTCAGGTAAGACTAGCAGATTAAGTGTTGTAGATGGTGTGAACACACCATTGAAGCCTGTTCTGATCATCCTGTCATGTTGTGAGATAATACAAACAACGTCATATACGATAAAGGTTGTTGATTTCCTCGTTCAGGAGGCTCTAAGGGGAACAGTTCCTGTGGAAGCTGCTGCTAAAGACTTTGAAGAAATGAAGGGAGAGTTGAACGAAGTGATCTCTGGACTACAGAGACGTCTGCTGGAGCTCTCTCACTCTTACAGTGAAACTAAGAGCCAGCTTGGCGCCGCACAGAAACAGCTTTCGGATAAAAGTGCTTCTTCCTCTCCGACTTCAGAGCAACAGCAGGGACAGACTGAAGCGCTCAAAAGTAGAGTGGAGGAGCTGCAGGCATGTCTTCAAGAGATGGAGAGCAAGTACTCCGCTGCTCAACAGGAGATTTCACAGCTTCAGCAGGAGGCTGAAAAGCAGATGGACAGTTCTGTGTCCCTCACAGACCACACACAGGTTGTGTCCTCTATGGGAAATGCTATTAAAGAACTGGAGAAACAACTGGACACACTCAAAGAGCAGTTACATCAGAAGACATTGCATCTGGATGCTCTTCAGAACGGGTAAGGAAGTATTCAGGCAAATAAATGTGATAATGTAATGTAAAATAAGTGTTGGTGTATTTTCTGTCAAGTAAAATAATGTGATTTTAAAGTGTGTTAAAATCATGTTGCTTCTTACAGACTTATGTCAGATAAATCCTCTGATGACTCTGTGTCTCGTATTGACCACGATGCCTTGAAAGAACAGCTGAAGGGTGAGGTGAGCCACCTGACGCAGCTCCTCCAGGGGGCGCTCCGGAAGCAGGATGAGATGGCCCTAGAGGCTGCTGATGCATGGCAGCAGGTACTGCACAAGTGCCAGAACATTTGATTAGATATTTTGTGGTTGGAGCTCCACATATTTTATATGTAATTTATATAATTGAACACCTCAGGCTCGCGATAACCGTGCTGAGAGGGAAGCCCTACAGGAGCTGGTGATGTCGAGGGAGAAGGAGAACCAGACTCTGACCACCAGACTGGCTGAGTCCCAGGATGCTGTGAGCCAACTGAAGCAGCTGGTGGAGAACCATGTGGCCTCAGAGAGAGAGAAGAATAAACGGGTGAGTACTACTGCTCTCGGGCTCATGAGGGGAGCACACATTGATCCAGGGCTGACTGTGAGACCACTGTATACCCTCACAGATAGATGACCTGTCTCGTGAGGTCTGTAAGCTGAAGGATGCTTTAAACAGCCTGTCACAGCTCTCATACAACTCCAGCTCTCCGTCCAAGAGACAGCAACAAAACCAGCAGGTGGAGATGATGCAGCAGCAAATCAAACAGCTGCAGTATCAGTTGGCAGTAAGTCATTATATTAGTATTTTACAAATCAATATCAATACAAAGGACAGACCAGTATAATGATTGTCATGTGTCATTGTTTTTCTGTAGGAGTCAAAAAAACAGCACAATGAGATAGTCTCTGTTTACAGAATGCACCTCCTCTATGCTGTTCAGGTAAATTGTTATTTTATTAAGGAAAAGTTCTAGTTGTGACCATGCTCACTGCTGTTAACGTCACAAGTAGAGAAAAGCTGTGCTTAGCTGGTAGAGTAGTATGTATGTACTAAATGTACTGTGCATGCTGTACAGTAAAGCTTATCTTTTATTAATATCCAAATTATTTAAAATACAAACCTTATCCTGTTTCTTGAAATTAAAATCAGTGCCTCATAATCTTAACACAGAATGGTATTTCTAGAGATTTAATATTTCTAGAACTGATGATTTGAACCAAATTACATGTTTATTATAAGTCTATTTTTATAAATAGGCCCCTGCGCTGCTCTGGAACTTTTCACATAGAAAAGCCAGTCTCATTATGTTTACAAGTGTTTCTATTGATTAAACCAAATGTTCAACAGTCTCAAAAGGGGTTCCTTCTTTTTCTGCATCTCTGAACTGTGACTATTGTATTTGTAGGGTCAGATGGATGAAGATGTCCAGAAAGCCTTGAAGCAGATCCTTATGATGTGTAAGATGCCTAGCCAAGCCAAGGAGGCCTGTTGAGACGTTGGGCCTTGTTTCCAAAAGTGTTGTGACCACCCATATTCATGTGCTGTTTGTGTTAAATCCAAGGCAGCACATGGTGCCTCTGGACAAACTCCACATGAGGAAATGTTTACAGTCATATTCAGCTGCCTTTGCCAATGTCTACTTTGACCCATCTTCAGGTATCAAGTCATCAGTCATATGGCGAAGATACTTTAGGTAAACTTAAGACTCCAGATGTTGTTTGAACTTGGAGGCTTTCCTTGATACACCAGCCAAACTTAAAATCACTGTGTATGTGCTAACCCCAAATCAGATGCTGTTGTAAAGGTGCATGCCAATATGTGCTCACTAATCAGCCTCTTCAATCTGTTACTGTTTGTTTTAATCACTTTCAGTTGGAGCTGTCTTTGATCCTATCTATTTTTATGATACACCGGTGTTGGTGATGTCTCGTCCAAGCTTGTGTCCAAGTGTCCATGTCAGCAATTTTTAAAACAATCTAAATTATTTGTGATGTGTTTTTGTGCATGCGCTTCAAGCCAACCTGCAAATTTAAAGAGTGTGTGTATTTCTATGAAGAAAATGCATGAGGCTGTTTTAATTGCTATTTTTAGCAAGACTTAAATGAAATGTATTATACTTCATGTTTCTGTACTAATGTACCATACTGTCTTGAAGACGGTGTGTATTCTCTGTTCACATCTATACACAATCATTTTGTCTAGAATTTACATTGCAAGTACACAAGTTACTGTAAAGTTTCCGTATCTGGAACTTTTTCTGAAAGTTTACTTGGACAGATATTTATATCCAGTATTTTCCCTAGCGTCTGCACTTAGAAATTAGACACTCTGTCTGCTTAAAAGAAGTCTGTACGGAAAATAACATAAACAATCCAATTCTTATCACATTTGTTTATAAAAAGTGTTGCGCTTCTACAGGTACAGAGTCTGAAAATACAAACTGACCACATTTCATATGCTATGCCTTAGCAGCACTGTATTTATTTTCATGGCAACTATCTTCAACACTCACAAAGCACACTTTCAACAAGTTATGATTTGTGTTTAAGAAACATGTTGGGTTTGCATCTGAGATTTGTACAGCCGTCAGGGTGCACGCATTATGTGCCATTGTACTAGAAAAAAGGCATTAATATTTGTCAGTTTTGTAGAGACAAAAATACTGTTTTGTATGGTATTTTTAATAAACTTTTTGAGATTATCTTGAGAATAAATTGTTCTATTTGACCTTAAATGTAAAGTGTCACCCAGTGTCATGCATTATGATTACTGTCTGGCAATATACATGCATGTATTTTATGGCATTAGATGGATGAGTCCAGAAGCTGGACCCGGGGTCACAGGGTACACAAGAAACAATGCAACACAATAAAGGTCCACTAGAGGGCAATATTTGTCAAATACAGCAATGTTACGCTACAAGTAGCAATTGTGAAAATAAAATTACAAAGCATTGCAATGCATGCTTAGCACCTGTAAACCTCTGATTAAATCTGAAACATTTAAGTGCTTATTGCACCAGTCATACTGTATTTACTGTTACACGTCAACTATCCAGAAAGTTAAATAAAGGTTCTGGGTTTCTGTGTGTATGAAAATAAGAATTAGGTTCAGATACCCTTCACAAATGGTTTAAAACCTACTTTAGGCAGTAGCCATATAGAAAAGTAACTTCTCAGACCCTTTCATATGCCTTGTGGATAAATATCTTTGGGCTAAGTTAAAGCGCTGGACATACCGAAAAAGTCACTGCGAAATATGGAGAAACATTGTTTATTTTGCTATTGGCTCAAGCGCAGCGTCTTCCATGTCAACACACAGGATCCACTGAGTGTCCACTCTCAAGTCCTGCCAGCCAGGGTTATTCATCTGCAAATCTGTTTCCTCTAAGAACCAGTGGCAGCGCTGCTTCCTGCCCTGGCTCTGTTTTCCTGCCCAATGGCCAAACACACTGCACATCTGCACACACACTAACCTGCTTTTACACAGCAACTACATGTCAATATTCTGTCCCGCTCACTCAGGCCTTGGGTCTCAGGAGTTTGTGCAGAGATCCAAGGCTGTGATCTTAATCCAACCAGGGCCTGTGTTTGTCTTGCATCCTGAGGACTGTGAGTGGCAGCTACATGAAAAAATACTTATGGGAACATTCATTCAGGAGTCATTTCAGTTAGTCTTTGGGCTAATATTTCAGGCCTGTTAAATGGGGTCTTTCAAAACATATTATTGCTGCAAAAGTAGTTCAGAAAGTACTTTTTTGATGCAGTAGTTTTTTGTTTTTGTTTTTTTCCTTTGGCACATTTTCTGAAACTTTGCATACATTTGGCACAACGTTTGCACACTTTGCAAAACCATTCACTCAAGTCACAAAATAGTTAAACATCTGAAATATAAACTCAAACATCAGATTTATGAATTTATATCTGATTATAAACTAATCTAACCATCACCAAGACACAGCCCAGAGAAAGCTCCAACACTTTTAGATGTGTGCTGAGAGTTAGACCCTGTTTCTTTGTGTGGTACTGCACATGTACATAACATATTTCACAAATATAGAGTCTGTGGAGAAAAACCTGGCTCAGATATGTTTCACTACAGAATTCTTTACATTGTGCTTCTACCCTGGATTAGACTCAGCATGAGCAGTCTTTAGGACAGACTGTGGCACATGCAGAGAGTGTTATAGTTGCAACTTTTGTTTAAATAGTGATAGTTAAGGCTTGAAAATGGATATATTTATATATATCAATTTCAATTTCCAATATTCCTGTGATTACATTTTTTAAAAACATGTGATTTGGTTAACAACACCAGGGACGGAAAACGAATACATTGCATTGCTGCTATAAGAAACAGGATAGTTATGTCATAAGTATGAATTTGAATGTTACAGCACTGAAGAAGTTGTAGCAGAAGGTCAAAACGCAGCAGAGGGCGAGGCCTGAAGGAGTCCATTTGAGAGGAAATGAGAAACGACTGGAGCCAAAAGAGAGAAAAAATAAAACAAAACACAAAGTTAGGCCCTACTAGATACCATTAGAAAATGAGAAAGGCCTTTTTTACATTAATAATGATTGTCCAGTTATTAAAATGTTAAGTAGATTTGAAGATAGGATAATGGCATTATCAGGAGCATCAGTGAAACCTTGGTTTGACAACGAGAGAACATAAAAAAGAAAAAAATATTTGTTTTACATAAACATAGAGAAGGGAATGTGGATAAAAAGGTTTGTGGGATCACACTGCGCTCAGAGCTTAGATTTTCTAGTGTTGATACTACATTTACTTGTTATGATGTGATATCCAAGGCAATTAAAAAGGTCTAAAAATGCGTAGACAATTTGTTTACATTGCACATTTCCGGATATTTCCCAATCTGTGTGCTGAGCAAATAGAGTTTTATGGCTGTTCAGTGATGTGCGTCACTGGCCGAGATCCCACTCTGAGTAAGCAGACCTATCTGAGTTATTCTGCCACAGTGTTTGTGTAACTGCAGAGGAAATAGTTTGGTGTTTCCTATTTTTGGCGGGTATGAAAGATATCCAAGAAGGCTGAGGGAAGTAGAACAGGTAGATACCTACTTTGTAAGAACAAGTCTGCTTGTCTTTTTTATTATTATGAATGTAATACTCTTTATATAATAGAATTTTGCAATTTCAAATAAATTCCTTGCAGAAATACCAGTGAGTTCATACAAGCACAAGAAGATTTTGTTTTCCTGACAGGACCAGGTTTATTTGCATTGTCCTCTGCTTTTGGACTCTGCCTTGTGAGCAGAATTCTTGATCTTGAAACAGCTCTGAAACCACAAAAGAGCTCATACATGTTGATGTGACTATAATGAATGCTCAGACTCTAAATGAAGGCAACAGAGGAGTAAATCACTGACATATATGGCTGTAGATTTGACAGATCTCTACAGAGACATAAAAAAAACTTTAAACATTTGAAAAATGTGTGCAACATGTTGTTGATATGTTCAGCCTTGTTCACAAAGCCGTCAAATGTCAGTTTGTCTAGTGTGAGATGGCCTTGAAACCAGAGCCTGCCGTAGACCAGTGGAGGGGCGTAAGAGACGCATGCAGCTTAATTGCTGCAAGATGTAACTTGGCCTCCAGCCTACTGTGGCCCGCAACGCACATCAGAGCGGGCACTTGAAAGCATGTGAAGACGCACATAAAAAACTACACTAATGTGTGCATGTCATTTATTCAAGAAATGAACACTATTTTAAGTTTGTCGTTGACATTTTTATATGGAAAGTGTTTATTTGAGAGAAAAAAAATCTTTTGTTTAGCATACAGACATCAATCTTATGGATATTCCTCCTAATATATTAGCATAAGGAACAGTGTTGAAGCTATTATATGTCAAAGATTCTCTGAGTGTATTTATATTGATTCAGACTGTTGTATTTTGGAAATGTTTCACGATATTTTGCCTCATCTTGATTGTCGTTTCCCCGAAAGTGACCTCACAAATTACTTACTTTTCTGGTTTCGTCCTTTGTGAGGATATTGAAGTCCTTAAATGATTTTGTGGGAGCCACCAGAACAAATGTGATTTTTTAAACCAAACTTTCCTATTCTTCCAGCGAGACTGGGGTCGATGAGACCACAAAGGCAGCACGTTTAAACAATCATAATAATTAGTGCAATACAAATCCAATATTGAATAGTCTTTAAAGCAGGTTAAACCTAACCCAATGAGCCTTAAGTAGTTTTCAGGGGTCATTGTGACAAATACTTTCAAAATCTACACTCCAAATGCATTATCCAATGTGTGGCATCCCAGCTGTGTGCCCAAACCACTCTGTAAAGTGGTGGGATCTGAACTGAGGATTTTGGCTGTGGTCTCAAACCCCAGAGATGTTTATTTCTGCATTTGATTTAGCACAGAATGATTGCAGCAAACCGTCTGGAGGTGGGGTAATAGCAGTGGGTAGAACAAGGCCTTTGATCACAACATTTTCATGTTTTGTTTTACATTATGGCATCTTACAAATATGTTAATAGGGTTGTCAATTCAGATGTGTCCCAGGGCACCTACTTTGTACACCAATCAGCGAAGACAATGTAATTATATTGGAGAATATGTGCATGTAAACATTTGGCGCACAGCCACAAAACAAGGAACGCAGAAACCAGAGAAAACATGGGAAAAGTGGCAACAGCTCAAGATCGGCTTCATTTCACTCTGGCTACACACAACCATGTGCAGCTAAAGACTTGAGCAAACCCACTTGTCATGCCTTGTCATACATGTGTGCACTATGTAGGCTACAGTACCTGTGCACTGAAGTGGTCTCGAGATTTAATTAGCGGTCCCATTCCAGACCAGGTTTCCCAGTTCAGGCTGCCCTCTTTCCCGCCAGCTCCACATCAGGTTCTGATGAGTCTAACTGCAAACACGTGCTGGGCGCTGCTCCCCCAACAGATGCGACAATATCACATTATTAATGACAGAGACACCGCCAGCAGAGCAGGGGAAGGGAAAGTCTGTCTCCTCAAAGGCCACTCTCTTAAATAGCTCAACACTGAGCTGCCGCCGCTGCTGAGGAAGTTATTATAGAAAGGAGAGCGTCTGTGTTTGTGCTGGGAATATCCTCTCAATCTAACTCAATAGTCAGAGGCTTAGCTCCATGTCAGCCTCTTAAAGCCACTGAACTCTGGAGCACAGTTCAGTCTCACACCACTGGAAGAAGAGCCTTTTCTCACAGACTATTTTAGACAAAACCTACCGCAAACACACTTGTAGACATGAAAACCTCTTGATTATTAAAGTGTACATGTTACAGAGACAATACTTAAAGTATAGTTTTGTTGTTTCTTCCATATCTGACAATAGGTAAGAGATGAACCGTCGAACGTGTCATGGTAATCATCCCTTACCTATTGTCTGATATAGAACATTCTTTTGTAAAATGATATGAATATTTTTAATCTAATACTTAAAGTCACCATGCATCTTAAAAGAAGCACCAGATCCTAATTTGAAGTACTCCAATCGAAACTCAACTGGATTAAACTAAATGGGAACCTTATTTTGTCTTTTTGTGTGTGTGTGGAATGTTTTTCTTTGTTCAAATTGCGTGATCTGTACTTAGACACACGTAGTGGACTGTTCTTCAGGTAACTGTGGTGGTCTCCTGTGCTAACGGCTCCCTCACCCCCCATCCAGACTGATTCACTCAGTATCAAAGCAGCGGAAACTCCATTTACTCTGAGTCACTGGTGAAGCCCACTCCCCCTTATCTGCGCACACACATGTACTGTACCCTGCCTGCCGAGGAAGGGGGTCTCCAAGTTCACAGCCAAGTGACAAAGAATTTACAAGCCTGCTGCGAAGACTCGTCCAGCTAAATGTGCGTGTGACAAAGTGTGTGTGAGGGACAAAGAAGAAAGCCTCTGACACTTGTCTCTGAGTGCCTTATTAAAAAGGTGAGAAGTGAGTGCGCTGTCTGGAGGAGGGAGTTAATTGCACTCTTTAAAGAGCACTTCAAAGGGACACTGGTGTCAGGGCTGAGGGGCATGAGACGCAGAGAAGATGAAGGACGGCCAGGAGGAAGAGGAGGATGGATAAAAACTAGAGACGCTGACACCACACCGAGCCAGCGAGTCAGGTGAAAGCCACCATTGAGGCTGCAAGATTAATCACAATCAAATCACAGTTTGAATGGTCGCAGTAAACTAATCTTAAACAAAGTACAGTATAACTAGAGGTGGGCAATTTATCAACATTTAGATAATATTGTGAATATTGTGTTGAAGAGATGCCAAAGTTTAATTTTGAGTATTTCGTTCATAGTGAAAACAACTGGTTATAACCGACATACACACAATGGGAAAAATAACCTTAGGACTCAACTTGAAAATAGACCATTTAAAAAAAAAAAAAAAAAAAAAAGTGTACAAAATGGGACAATTATTCTGAACCTAATATGCTCGAATTCAGTTTTTTTTCTACTTTTATTCCTTTACTCATATTATGTTCTCCCTGCAGCCCGTTCTTGTTGTTGTTTAATTCTGTTGTTGTTGCTCTATTGTTTCTGTTGTTCTTGTTCTAATAAAACACAAAATAGCAAAAAAAAGAAAACAACTGACTAAAAAAACAAAACAAAAAAACATTATGTTGTGAAACTTGGGGATATTTCTGCACTTTTGTGATTCATTTTACCGACATTTCACTACGTTTAAAGACATTTCTAACACATTTCTGTTGGATTGACATATCACCTGAACATCGAGATATTCATATCGTCAATATCGGCCACAGTATAATAATATCTGCTCTCTGCAAACAACAGTTTATCCCATTCTTACACTGAAGTATCGACCTCTACAGACATGTTCTGAAATGCACCTGACACAATAGACTTTCTCACTTGTCAATGTCTCTGAACGAGTTTAAAATGTGCTCTGTGAACAGTGTGCAGTCGCAATGCTTGTCAGGAAAAATATGAGTGTCCTTTCAATGAGCAGGGTAAAAGAAATATTTTTTTTTACTCAAGAGTAACTTTACTTAAAAAATATATATAACTGAAGTAGAAGTGCAAAGTAGTGGTTCAGCTCCTAAATAATTGTCTTTAAAAAATAACCTAAGTCTGTGTATACAGCCTATAAGAAGACCTAATGAACGTTGTTGGAGTCAAGTAAGAATAACTGTCGGGACGCAATAATATATTGACTTAATTCTAAGGACAAAATCTTAAATAATGCAAAAAATATATATATATGGATAGACAAAACATTTTGAAAATCTAAAATATATCTGAAGGAGCGGCGCAACAATGATTTACTATGTTCAACATAAAACGTTGTCACAGTGAGAAGAAGAACCACAATTTTCAAGTAAGAGTAGTGGCACTTCAAACTAAATAAAGTAAAAGCATGCAGCCATGAAACTACTCCAAGAAGTACAATTTATTTAAAAGTCATTCTAGTAAATGTAACTTAGTACTACCCACCTCTGCAATGAAAAAATAAATGGAGACAAAAAAGGCATCAATTGTTTAATATATTATTTACAAACAGAACAAATGATGTTCCATGGGCGAACACTTTCTTTATCTTTCAGTTTGAACATAGTCACAGTAAAAATAAAACTTTTACAAGAGAATGGGATATTATCATTGTTCTGATTAGAATAGGCAGCTGTATCGCAGATGGTGTAGCTCTCAGACTAAACACGAGAGAATGGGAGGACATAAAGTATTCAACTGTGATAACTTCGACCAAGAAAAAAAAATTGCCAGTGTCATCTAATAAAACACAAAGAGTAAACATCTGCTTGGCGTTCATTATCACAGACAAAGTTAAATAGAGAATGAGAGAAGTGGAGCGCGCATCTGGTGTGAAATCAATTACAACAGGAATTTTAAGGATTTACACCAAACATGAAGTGGGGCCACTCACTGACAGATTGGATTAGCCCCGAACATGTGAAGTTTATAGAGATTTGTGTTCGGGGAAAAGACCACCTCATTAACAAAAAAAGGACAGCTCCATTCGTTTAAGATAAGTTGTCGTTTACAATACATTATTTTTTCCAAGAGAAAAAATTCCCAAGTGCTAAACGAACACAGATTCTAAACTTTTTTTTTTGCTCTTCAGAACTGTGTAACATTTCTGGTGTGTGGTCGGCCACCTGCCTGCGTCCGTGTCCATGATATTGCTTTTCCTGGAATGTCCCACGGTATCGCATTAAACTCATCTGTAGTGCATTTATTTGCTTACAGCTGTTTTTATTGCTCATAAATACTTTGAAAATCATGCATTCTCACTGTGAGCAGAGATGGGCTGTCACAATATTAGATTTGATGCTACAATTATTGGGAGAAACACCACAATTGTTTCATTGACTGACCATTACCATATCGGTTCAGTCCTTTTGTGATGGCCTTCTTTCCTGCTGCTAGAAGAATGTTCCAGAGGTATTCGTTTACATGGCAGGAGTTTTGAGGCCCACAGTACATAGTTCTGAAATCAAGGGGAATGCCAATGTCCAAAACAGTCTGCAGTGCTTTGTTAATCTCATTGCATTCCAAAAACACTTTATTTATTTATTTATATATATATATCTACATAGGGACAAAACAAAGCTTGTTGCCAATGAACTCAACTCCCGTCCCTGGTTGGGCTTTTCTACATTTTTTACAGCTGTATAAAATACACTAAAATACGTTTCCATTTTATAAATACATCAGTTGAAAATTTACACATTCTAATTTAAAAAGTTGACCATTACTCACAACTGCTGGTCACATATTGATATCTGAGTAAAAAGGAAGAAAATACAGGCAGGAAAAATCCCCCAAAAATGTATTTGTGTGTTTATTTATGGCACTTTGCTTCAATGTGTGACACTGTGTAACATTTCTGGTGGAGAGCTTGTTTCCATTTAAATCGTTTTGCTTTGCCTAGAATATTCCACAGTATGGCATTAAACCATGATCGAAAATGATTCAGTTGTGGTCATTGCACACTGTTTTTGATTCAGTTGTAGTCATGTGGACACAGAATCCAGATGACTACAACTGAATCAAAAACAGTGTCCAGATGACCACAAGTGAATCATTTTCTATGATGAAACACTCCTGGAAGAATGAAGGATTACACCGTGTGTTTTTATTTCTGTTCAACACATTACTATTCCTCAATTTTGTGACCAGCTTTACAAAATAGAAGTCATGTGACAAAAACAGCCAAATAAAAAGTACTTTTTCATTATTGTCATGATAATTATTGTTGGCTCCTTACGAATATATTGTGACCTGAATAAACTCGATAATTGACAAAAATGAATGCCTCTATTTTCTTTGAGTTTCCTGATAAAGATTTTCAGACAATCGTATTTCAATTGGACAAATGTGCGAAAACATGTTTTTAAATGTGTTTTTTAAATGTTGGGAGGATTTTTTTTTTGTAGCATTTCTCACTATCAAATTAGCAAATATTCAAACAACATTCAAATAGTATCTACATTTCCAATTATTGCCACCTCTAGGAACAAGTCACACTAAAACTGCTTCATTTCACAAAATACTGGACATGGTGCACAGATTGTACAATATCTTCGGGGATTATCAGACTGTGTCTGAGCATTTACTCAACCACCTCGTCTGTTGTATAAACTGTGAACCCTTGGAGACCGGGCTACAAAAACTTCATGTGCGTAGAATTCAAACTGTCAAACTCACAAGAACACAGCGAAGGCCTGAACCCTCCAGTGAATCTGATACAGTAAAAAGCTCTTACGAGACTCTTCAATACACCTCCTTAGACTCCAAATCAGGGCTAAAGATTCCATACAGAACGTCTCGGTGATTCATATTGGGCCGTGTTATTTCACCTGACACTGATTGCTTTACTTTATGACAGATGGTTTTTACAGTTGATCGAACGTATTTAACGAAAATATGATTTGTAGCTGGATCACTTTGGCCCGCGAGTGTCTTTTCCGCTCCAGAGTGAGTAGTTCACCACTGCTCGAGCACTTTGTTTTGCAGTGATATTAGCAGGTATGCATAACGTCTGGCAAAGAAATTACCCCGACTGCAACCGCGTTCCACAGTTCAATTCTGTTTACATCACCATTTATTTCCTCAAACATACGGCATGGAGACTTGATAGCTAAATTGTAGAGAGATATCAAAAACATTGATAATATCGCGATAGTGTATTAGGATATGGTAAATTAAATTATTCTGGTATCAACAATGATCATTAAAAAGTGAACTCTGTACATTTTCTGTTGAGATACACACCTGCTTGTCTCCATGAAGATGTTATTGCTCAGAAACTTGAGATGGATGGAATTAAACTCATCTACCGTGGAACATTCTTGGCAAACAAAGTAATAACACGGAAACTAGCAAAAACCTCACCAGAAAACTACTTAGTGTACCTGGAGTTGGGCATATATCAACGTTTAGATAATAGTTGTTTTGAAAATAGGCAAAAGTTGATATGAGTGTATGAATTAGTTAAAATATATATATATTTAAAAAAAAGCTGACAAATTAAAAAAAATTATGATGTACTTTCAAATAAGGGTCAAGGTTTTTATGCACGTTTGTGATTAAAATTACAGACATGTCACCTTTGTCTGATAATTAAACCTCGACAAACACATTTCTGTTGGATGACATAAGTCGTCTGACTCTAAACAGAGACTACAGCACATTGTGCGTTCTGCTGAGAGGTGATCTGCTGCAGACTTCCATCTCTGCAGGACCTGTACGTCTCCAGGGCTCTGGGACGAGCAGGTCGGATCACAGCTGACCCTTCTCACCCTGGACATGGTCTATTTGAGCCACTCCCCTCAGGTAGGAGGCTACGGTCCATCCGGACCAGAACCTCCCGCCACAAGAATAGTTTCTTTCCCTCTGCCTTGGACTCATGAACACTTCTAAACACATTTTACTAACAATACCTATCATACAATATTAGTATTAGTAAATACAATATTATTTACGCACTGTCACTTTCTGCACTATTTACTACCGTCTACATTTCTGTGTAAATATCTGTGTACATATGAGACCAAGTTTATTTTATTAGTAAATTCTTAATTTAGCATGCCTATTTTACTCTATAGACGTTGTATTATTATTATTTTATTATTCAAGTTTATGTTTACCTTAATGCCGAGACAAGTTTGCGAACTGTGTTCAATGACAATGGCAATAAACCTTTTCTGATTCTGATTCTGATCCTTTATCAGGATACTCCAAAAATGTATTAGTTTAGTTATTTTTAGCTTCTGTAATAAACTTATAACATTGAAGCAAAGTGTAGTAAATCTGTAGTAATCATACTAAACAACCATATAAACAAATAAGAAATACATAAATGTTAGAGTTACACGTTTCCAAATATTTCTGCATTTCAGTACACACGTGAGAAAATGGTTCCACTCGGAAAGCAGTTTTTGTCGGATAAGAATTGCCCAAAATCCTACTGTAAATTCTAAAACCAATATGTTTTAGATAACCGTGTGTTCAGTAAGTTTTTTTGCTGAAAACATTGATTGCACTTGATCCATGGAGTGAATGATAGACAAACAAAGCGAACTAATGCGCTTGCGATGGTACAAAAGCTTTGCCGTGTGATGTTTGCCCCAAGGTGCTCGTCGACATAATTACAATGATTCATTTGGTTTTATTGCGCTGAAGACATGACTCTGTGTGTGTGTCTTGCCTTGGGGGACCTGAGCATGTTTAAGCGACGGCTCTGTATTACCAGCACAAACAAACGACACTGTGTACATATGTTGTGGTTTACTGTAATGAGGGAATCACCAACATGAAAACAACAATACAGAGATATCAGATTTACACTTCGTTCTCTTATCCAGTATAAAGCAATCATCAAGAGAAGTTTAGTAATCTAATCTACCTACAGTATACCCTTAGTGTATGTAGACTATGGAGTTAGCCTCTCATCAACTGCATGTGGTTCTAATAAATCAGGATTTTTCTTGACCAAGTCGTTCCACCAAGACTAGTTTGGAGTCCTCCATCTGATCTGAGTTATTTTGGACTGAATAACCACTAAAGCAAAAGCACGACCCCAAATACACGTCCCATGTCACCCGGGCTTTCATAGAACCGTAACTTTTGTTTAAATAATTTTCCCATTCATGTAATTCCCTAACTTTTAAGTCATGCACCTCTTGAGACTTTTGAGGATCAATCGCATACCTCCTACTTTGACACGCTTAAAGGAAATGTCTCAGCACGACGCAGCACACATCATGCAACTATCTTATCATATGAAATTATTTTGAAACGCGAATGACATAAAACAATAAGGTTAGTCTGGGGAATCCAAAGTATGACATTTTTATCAAATGCATTTATTTTATTTTCTCAACTCTCTTCACACCCTAGTCATTCTGCGTATATCCATGGGTGTATTCAGAATTGTAATTGGCAATTAAGGAACAGACAGAGCTGATCTGGGTTCTTATGGGGATTTTTCTTGCCTGTCTTTTTCTGTTTAAGTGGGCTCAGATATCAATGTGTGACCAGCACCTCCAGTCGTTATGAGTAATGTTTAGCCTTTGGATGTCTCTCACATGGAGCTACGTCAAAGCCTGCTAGTAAGTGATTAATCAACACCATTATTTGGGCTAATGCACTACAATAGTATATTTCTGGAACAGCTGGATTTTTACAAGATCTAAGCTCTGAAAGAGAATCTCAAAATGACATGGAAGAATGGTGCAGTGTGCAACACCACAAAGAGTTTAGAATAAAGAAAATAAGCTGTTACATAATTTATAGTGGGGCAAGCATAATATTAGCACTACACAAACTGACTACAAACTACAAATAAGGGTTCTTTAAAGACATACACTACACTACCATGTTTACACAAGAATCAGCACGCGTAATTGACATACATGAAACGACACAACAATACCATTATACACATTTAGGTTCAAACTAAAACAATATTTGATGTAAATGAATTCAAAAAATGTCCCAAAGGTATTAATAGTGCTATGATGATGTTACCAACGTCCCCACATTGAGCAGACTCCTGGTGATTTCACGCTCTGGCTGGATATGCTGCATGCTGGAGACAGACATATATAACGTCAGACAAACTGACAGATTTACCACCAAAAGGTCTCATTCAAGGATTACATCTGCTGGGTAAATGTGCAAACAGAGCACAATGGGAATGGGACTTTAACACAGAGTTTGGAACAGACTGATACAAATTGACTGTATTAAACATACTATTAAGAGATGACTCATGATCCAGCTTGCTTAAAACACAATATTTTGCATTATGCACACATTGCAACAGTTCTCATGTGCTCCTGACAGACTGTTAGAACTGACCCACTTTTCCAGTACATTCTGATTCCACGTTGTCAGCTTAAGGCTTTCCAAATGTAAACAAGACATTAAAAGGTGGAATGTTACGACAAACATCCCTAAAGGAGCCATGGCGAAGGTTCAGCCTGGAAAGACTCCCTGCTGTCTCACCTGTGCATCTAACTTCCAAAGCCCTGCTCAGCTGTGATAGGCTCGGCTCGACCTATCAGCCAACTGGTTTTGAACTCGGCCCTCCGCATCCCCATTCAACAGTTCAGCTCTCGCAGCCCTCCTCCGTCCCATCACCACCTTTACAGAAGTTTAGTTTCATTTTCTTTCAGATGTTTGTCTTCAGCACCACCACATTCCTATCTCATACAGTATCCTGCTCTGCACCTCCTACACATCGCCCATCATCCTCCAATGCAAATATTGTCTTCTCTTGAGTCTCTCCAGGTTGAACAAATCTTACAACTAAAAAAAAAAATATTATTTGGATGAAATGATTCATACAAAACACATTGTGAGAGTATTATTATAATGTTGTATTTGTATTTGTACTATTTCAATCACATATCATTTCACATAATTCAGGAGAGTTTCAAAGCAGCTTTCCCGACAGTCCTTCCTCTGCAACTTTTTAACCTTGCTTCTGGAAAACTCCCCTCCACCCAGCTACATTTAGGATAACCATAAACTAAAGACGCAATAAATCTGTGGTGCATTTGCAAACAGTCACATAGTATTGTTATTAATGCTCTAATAATATTAAACAGCTCGAGTGTTACTTAAACGTCTTATATACAAAATATTCATCTCTTACTTGGCAGGTCAAACTTTCAAACAAGCTTCTGAGGGCCATGATCCAAGTCCTTCCTGTGGTGTTAGAGGATGTCTAGTCCTGCGGACAGAAGTTAAAACATCAAACTCCTGATCAGACCCAATAATAAGCTTTCAAACTGAGATTGTATGAGAAAATGCTCATTCATGTCTGTTTATTTAAAATACCATGCACACTGAGAGTTTCTATAAGGTGACACTGACAAAATACGTATTAAATGTTACGTGTCTTTTTAAAAATTATTATAACCTTTATTTATATAGGGAGGGCCCTTGAGAGCATGCTCTCATTTGCAAGAGCGCCCTGTTAACATGACAAGTCTTCATCCTCACTAAGCCATGCATTTCAGTCTACTGGCTTTCATCAGGAGGACAGGCGTCAGGAGTAGGCGTTATAAGCCCAGGCTTCTGCCTATTCCCTTTTTCGGACTTTATACGCATTGTATTTAATATTACCTTAGTCTTTGTGAAAAAATATCTTAATAAAAAACAAACTGAACTAAACTGAACTGGACAAGGGAAAGGACGCCAACAGAGGGATTGTATTTGGCAGAACATGTTTGAGTTACATCATTTAAAATTGTCAAAAGTTTGTGCTCCCAAAGGCAAAAGGATCACAGGTCAGATACTTAACTCCTGACAATGTGATCACTAAACAGGAGGCACAGATATGTAGCATAGCCTTCCAAAAATGTATGTTACTTGACTTATTGTATAATTACGTGTAGGTGTGGGGAGCTGCTTTGTGAATTATTGGAATCTTCACTTATGTGGAAGTGGCATTATAATCACCTTGTTCCCACAAGGAAGCTCTCTAAATGGAGGCAGTTATTTAAATATCACAAGAACCGTTTGTCCAAGACAGCAGCAGGTGGTTAATGTGTCTGATGCTGGCATACTTTCAAAGCAAACGCAGCTGCCTCGCTCTGTCACTCAGAGCAGCTAACAAAGTAGCACCACAATTAGCTCATTAGTCCCAGTGTATCTTGTACATGTAGCAATGTAGCACGTATGCTCTGAAAGCACTGAACATCCACAGCTGACAAGCTCTTTTGTTCAAAGCTACTTCAGCCTGCTTCTGTCGTACAGGATCAATTCTCTCTACCGGCTCTAAATAAATATCCATTTGTGACTTCATTGGACAAAATATACAACCTCTTTAAATACTTCTTTATGAATAAACTGGTTTTCACAGACAGAATTTGCATAAATTTACATCAAGAATCCTTGTGGAGAAAAGAACTGTTTCCTTGAGGAAGCTCTCGTGGTCACGTCACTCCTCACAACCACAGGCACCAGAAGCAATCACAACCACAATCCAAACAAGGCTGACTGTCTGTTTGTTGTGGCTCAAGTTCATAACCTATAATGCTGTAACGCTTATTAATCCATTTCTGTTCTACAAGACAATAATCATGTCTTTGAGAAACTGTGGGCTCTGTTGGCTCTGAATCGTCAACTTCAAACAAAGTTTAGTTTTGCCTCAACACAACAAGGTATCTGATTGTAAATTCAGGCACCTTTAAAACAAAGAAATGAATATGTGAAGTTTGTGCTATATAATACACCAATCTATTTGTGGATATTTGAGTTTCTGTTTCCGTTGACTCCTTATGACTTGGCCACAACATGATGCACATGGAGACGCCACTGGACACCATATGAAAAGAGCATTGAAACTGGAGAAACTTGAAAGGATTGTTAACTGTCAAACTGTGCGTTACAGCTTTTTGAAGCACAGACAAAGACAAACCTGGACTGCAAGTCTTTTGTGAGCAAGCTTCGAGATTACCTCTCGAGCTCTCCGACAGATTAGGTTAGCACTCTCTCCTCACAGCAAGTGGGGCCTTTCTGTGTAGGTTTACCCTACCATTAAAAACATGTACAATAGGCTCCTCCCCTCTGGGGCCAGGACTCCCCTGAAAGGGAGATGCTACACCACAGTGGGACTTTCATGGTTAAATAAAGAGTGTTAAATAAGTGTCAGCAGTGTGGACCCTCAGCCCTGTGCTGACTGAGATAGCTCCAGGGCAACTGTTTAGCTAATTGGGGGCCCCAAACTTTATAAAATACCACCTGTATTTACAACTGCTGGCAGAAACATACAATTGTGATGCAAATATTTTACTGTAGTTTCTGGTTTAGCAGCCCCAATTATTACATCTCAAGTAATAAGTAGAAGGACTGGATGTCTTTTCAGTAAGTTTGAGCCCAGTTGTGTGTTGTGTTTGTCTCATCAGCTGATAAATCACTTCTGTGGAACAGAGGGGTCGGATGGCTTCCCCACACCACACGGCTTTGTCAGCACCAGTTGGTCTTTTTTGGTGGAAACCAGACATAATCGCTTTTCAACTTCTTGCCTTCTCTGCGGCAAACCGGGGAGGGGGACTTTTCAACATAAGACTCCTGCAGGTAATGTGGTCACCTGCTAAAGTGCAGGAGGCACTGGCCCATTTAACATGACACCTGTAATCCAAGCTCATACATGACTTGGTCCATCGCTGGAACCAAACACCTGTCACTATGTGTGTGTGTGTGTGTGTGTGTGCGCGCGTGTGTGACTGTTACAAAAGCTGGTAACTTTAGCAAGGAGCCGATAGAACTTCCCATGTCTCACTCTTTCCTCTGACCTTTCACCCTCAGCTGACCCCAATGCCAATGGTGTGGTAGGTGCAGCTGAGTCCTAAAATGTAACAGCAGATGCAGAAGCTGGATCCTCTGTACCAGGAGTTAACACAATGTGGTGGAACATTCAGAGCAGGATGTCTCAGGCTTTAATGGTCTGGGAGTATTTTGAACAAATAAGCTTCGGCACTCGCTGATACACACACCTGGCCTCCATTTTACCTCCGTCTGACGCAGCCTTCTACGTCAGTGTATTGTGTAGACACTTCACAATGAAACTTGGATGAGAACAAACAATATATGATGTACAAATTTAGATATTTTTGGTTAAATAATCCTGTGTTACATACAAACACTATCCATCTAAAATCAGTTTCCATGAGCCGAAGTAACTCATTTACATTCCATCATTTAATCCAGTTGCAAAAACCCTATTTTTTCCTTGCTATTCCGACTTTCTCGTAATTCTGTTCTTTTGTGAAGCGGTATTAGATTAGTTTTGGAAATTGTTTTTTAAGATGACCACACTGATTGGTTGCAGACATACTTGGCTTTCTGCTTATAATTTTGTGAAATCCACAAGAAAGAAATGATGCTCATCAATCTTCAAAGAGAATAATCTGACTGCTCTGGCTCACTGCTGTAGCCCTCTGTAGCTCACAGGTCTGGACTGTGACACATGGGCTGGTTTACTGTTTATGTCAAACTTCATTAGAGTAACAAAACAAGGCCCCCAGTACAGTTCTGTAGTGTGAACAACTCATGTCTTTTAAAAAGGCAAAAGGTGCCTTCTAAATGTAAAATACATCGACCAAGAACAAAACCAAAACAAAAGTAGAAAATTGTTATTTGTACAGTTCTGTCTGATAATTTGCCACAGTTGTATCATGTTGATGGACAGAACACATACTCATCAATTTATCCAATGCTTGCTTTCTCTGAAACTCAAACTAATCCACCTGTTGAATTATTCACCCGGAACCAACACTGCAGACATAAATATTGCAGTGGAGGCTGTGCACCTCCTTTACTCAATGGGAGAAAGAACAATCTGACTTTTCGTGACGATGATTACAAATGAGCATGTGCTGCTATTTAGGGATGTTAAGATCAATAGATAAGCATGATTATTTATGTAATAATCAAATCACTAAATGTTTTAAAAGATAGATATCAGGGACCTTTTACATTTACATAAATTATACAAACTCATCACATACTAGACGAATCCAATTGACTATTTCAAAATGTTTTGGTCATGGTGTCATTAATTTTGACTAATTGTAAAATCGGGACGTTTCTTCTCACAATAATCAAAACATAAAACATTTTAATCATAACATCCCTATTTCCTAAATGTCTGTGAAAACATTAATATTTCACCATGTTAATATTTAGGCTTAATAATTATGTTAATCTGCACAAAAAATACCACATCAGCCATGAATAAAGGGGACACCTGCGGCACACACTTGGGATGTCCTCTGAAGTTTATGTTTAGAGCGTTTGTGTGAATGTAAGCTTCATTACGGCACAAGGAAGTTGCTGAAACACACCGATCTGTACGGCAGATGTTAATGGGTCACGTCTGCAACACAGCTGCTAACTTAAGCATTGAAACTGAAAAAAAAAAAGCACACTTTTTAAATCAAAAGTATAAACAGTTTAATAATTACTTCCTAATGAGTCTTGATTCTGAACACACACTTGGATATTAACTTCACGGTGCCAGTGTCAATAGTTGAAGGCAGTTGTGGCTGAAGAAGAAAAGCAACCTGGTCCAGACTTGCCTGTGTTGCTTGTTTCTATTGGAAATGACCTTTGAGCCAGCCAAATTTCAAGTCTATTTATCCGCTCAGCCTCCAGCACCCAAGAAACATTTCCCAAGATAATCATCCAAACCTGCCATCAATGACACCAAACATAGCGGTATGACTCCACTTGGGGCTTTATTTCCAACATTCAAAGACTCGTGTCAACAACAAAAACCAGATCATTGAAGTTCGGCCAGTGGTGATTTGAACACGTTTACTTAAATGATGTGAGGACAGCGTTATTGGGATTAGTTCTTTCGAGTTCTACGAAATACATGTTGGTAATTATAAATCTGCTCTTTACGTAAACAACATGAAGTTCATTTGAGGTGCAAATGCAGTGATGTGACGATTTTCCATGTCTCTTACTTTGTTTATGTCACTTCACTCCACGTGTTTAATCATGGCAAGAACACAGTAAGAACAATCTAGACGGAGCTCAGAAACAAATTGATGGTTTGATAATGACATGCTGATTTTAAGAGCTTTATTAAACTAAACTCAGGGGGCATGGCTAATCTGCAAGGATAGTAAAGATTGAATACCAGTTCCGGTCCGTTTTCATTTGCGTTTCAGCTGAAATCTCTTTACATATCTTTATTATATATATATATATATATATATATATATATATATATATATATATATATATATATATATATATATATATATATATATATATATATATATATATATATATATATATATATAATATATATATATATATATATATATATATATATATATATATATATATATATATATATATATATATATATATATATATATATATATATATATATATATATATGGAGAGAGAGAGAGAGAGAGAGAGAGAGAGAGAGAGAGAGATAGATAGATATAATTTCTCACTTTCAAAAAATTAAGCCAGAAAACAGTGTGTTCCTTTTCTTTTCAAGAGTTTCTGGCTCGAACGAAAGGGCTTCAGCAGCTTGACCAATAAGAGTTGTAGTAGATACTTATCGTAAGATCTCTAAGTGCTTAAATGTGTCTGTAATTAAACTAAACTGCCAGGGCCATTTCTGCACAACTGTTCGAAGAGTAAAATGTGTTCAAAGCCAACGGCACAACCCCAATGAAACAATTAGAATAACTGGGCCAAACTGCAGGTCCCCAGAGGTTTCTCGTACAGAGGGCAAACAACCGAAAATAAAATGACAATGAATGAGACAAAAATTGTTTACTTTGGGAAAAGGTTTACCAGTTTTTCATAAATGGCATTTGGACAACACATATTATAACTTGTTACAGATCAGCCATTCCAAAGGAGAACCCCCTACTTCCAAAAAAAAAAGATTGAAGTGCATCCAAAAACTTGTTTTCTGGTGTGACGAAACATTTTTCCTCTCATGGATGACTGATTTCTAACATCTGACTCTTGTTAGCCGTCTTTAACAGAGCACCAAGATGTAAGCAGTGCAGATCAATATTACTGATCAATGAGTGATAATTTGCCCAAATGCGACAAGTGCTTCCTCACACAGAACAGACAAATGCGGGTTTCACCAAGCAGATTTTTCAAGGAGATTATTCGAGATAAAGGACTGGGTTGTTTGTTGTATGAAGCTGTTTGACACCCCAAAGTTAAGCCACATGTCACTGACCAGATGTGTGTGTCTGCTTCTGCCTTTCATCAACATTATTTTCAGACACATTTTCTTTTCTTAAGGGATTTCCTACTTTCAATGTCATTGCTGACTTGTATTTTGCGGTTCTAATATTTTAAATGTGTTATCGCTGATAAACATTTGCAAATGGGTAATATTTCAAAAGAAATAATAATGAGCATATTTAAAATGGCAGGTTAGTAGGCATGTATAAAGATTGATTATTTACATTCAAATGAAGCCAGGAGGTACAAAAACTGTAATTTTTCAACATTTTGTAAATAGTTAATCATGCTGACAGGTCTTTCATTAACACGTCTTAACCACAGGTCTTTCAGTGCTGTCCGTGGTGCTGAATGAGTCGTATTGTTTGAATCCAATTGCTTTTAGCACCTGCCAATCTCTCAGTTTACATTTTTAATTTTACTTTCACCCCCAAATATAATTTTGGTAAACAATTTTCAAATAAAATATTCTACAATAAAAGGGTTTTTTTTTAATTTCACACTGTAGTTGGCCCATTGTCAAAATATTTCTGTCAAATGCAAAACTCAAAAGGTTGGTGGTTTTGATCTCACGCCAACCAGTGCAGAGCCCATGCTGGAGCCTGCCTATGAAGGTGGTGTGTGAGGGACTGGTGAGTGGTGGTGGTCCAAAGGGCAGATTGACCGCCTTGCTTCAGTCCGTCTGCCTGAGGGCAGCTGTGGCTTGTGAGAGTGACTAATGACTGTAGTGTTTTAACAGCCTTTGGCAAAGTTGTAAAGCGCAAATCAGGGCATTATTATTATTATTATTATTATTATTATTATTATTATTATAAGACAGACTGAGAATAAGTCTAAAAGGAAACAGGCAGCAGCGGAGATATGGCTGTTGTCTGACAATGTGAAAAGGAAATTAAACAATGCTGGAACCAGACAGCAGTCCTGGATTCTTTAACAGTGTGCCTTGAGTGACATAAATAAGAGACACATCCTTTCATTCAAGCACAGAGATGTTTATCTAAAGATTAGGCTTAAAGGATACAGGCAGCAATTGCTGCAGTTTCTGCCAAAACAATGTGGGGGACTTTCTGTGATTGGATGTGGATTATACCTCCAAGGCTGGTCACAGAGACATTCCTTCCACTAATATGAGTAAATTAAGAGCTGCAGTAGGCCAAAGTGAAACATCCTATGTCCTTTTTGTATATTTTATTATCCATTATTTGAAAACAGACATTGGCTCTATATTACTCTGTTAAAGAGACAATAAGGGCTAACGAGTCACTTATAGTTTATTCTTTGTTACTCATAAGAATGGTGCCTAGGGTTAGACAAGGTACAAAGTACAGGATTTTTTCTCTCCTCTCGTCAAACCTGCTCAGATCAACTGGTGGGCTTTAGTCTGGGAATGGGAGGAGACAGAGAAAGAGGGTAAACGAGAGGGAGGGAATGAGAAAAACGGGGAGGGACAGAACCCCGCAGAATACACACAATAAGACATGCACACATTCAAAAACAATTGCTTTTGATAATCATACAACCATGAAATTATATGTGGAAAACTGTTGTAGATGTGTATTGTGGAAAGAATGAACAGACCTGGTAACTTCGGAGAAAGTGCAGATAAGCAGACAGTGGTCCAAGATCTTACAGAGACGGGAGAGAGGAGAGGGAGAGGTGGGAGGGGGAGAGCCACACCAGAAGAGAGGCAACGCACGGATCTGGCGCTCACACTCTAAGAGGCAAGGACACAGGCAGGCAGCTCACTTACACTCCAGTAACTTCAGTCCTGCGCCGATAAAACTACCGCTACAAAAACTGGACAAGGCAAGAAAGACAGACTGGATCGGGTAACTTTTCTGGTGTGGATTCCTTTGGACATTGCATCATAACGTGCATGTTTTTTTAAATTCAGTTTGCTTTGCTCGTCAGATTTTGTCCACTTTTTTTTTATCAGTCTGGATTTTTTAATACAGTTGAACAGATTCTTTCAATCATTTTAAAGCAAGAGCGCTCCAAACTCCCAAGCCATATTTGACGCAAGTGTGAGAGCCATCAGGATCAGACAGCAGCTGCCTGTCGGAGGAGAGGGAGGAGGTGGCGAGAGAGCTTTTAGGCGAGCTCCCAGTTGTTCCCGAGGTGATCTGAGTTATGGATGTGGACACATTCTTGCGCCACTACTGAGGAATAAACAGCCTGAGGGGAAATACACATCCGCTCATTTTTACGGCACTCCGTTAAAATAACAAAGCACACATCTTTACGCAGTCAGGCCGCCAGTCCCAGGAGGGTGGCTGTCAGGACCGGACTGAGGAGTTGTGGCTCGCTCCCTCTTCCCAGCACCAGCTCAGCATGCCCCAGCCCCTGAGCACCTCCACAGCTCTGTCAGCTCCACTACCATGTGTAGATGGACAGTGACCCAGGGTGCAGCAGCGGTCGCCTGGTTGTCCTCCTGCCCCAGCTGCAGACTTCTTGTGTTCCTCCTGCTGTTCCTCCTGCTCAGACCTTCCTCCTCATGCCCACTCCCATCCCCGGCATCTAGTACAAACTCTGCAGACAAACAGAATGCACCTCGTCTGCTTCTCTCGCACCTGCCTCCCTCGCCCGTCCCACTGCATGCATCTTCCGCAAGGTTGCCACGGGCGACCAACGTTTCCTTGGCCACAGCTGTCGGGCGGCACGTGCGGAGCAGCTACACGCATTTGCAAGGAGATGTCCGCAGGAGGAAACTGTTCTCCTACCAAAAGTTCTTCCTTCGCATTGACAAGAAAGGAAAAGTTAACGGAACCAAGAGTGAGGACGATCCTTACAGTAAGTGAAATTCAACTATAAACACCAAAGCTGCACTTATTTCATAACAAATATAATGATACAACAAAACATACCCCCTTAGGTTTCATTCATTGTAAGCTGTGTAGTGTGGACATATTTAACCAAACTACCACGAGTTTGGAGAAAGACAAATGGGTTAGCCAGACACAGAGAGGATCCACTGGAAGCAATTAGATATTGCCAGGAGAGAAAATTCTTACACTTTGGGAATACAGCATTTATCTAAATGTCATGAGGTTATACATCATCCTTTTGAAAGTTTGAACCAGTACTTTTTTCTGTTTCAAACTCCACAAGTACTTTTTAACAGAAGTTGTTCATATTTTTACTCAGCTATAAAATCTTTTTAAGAAGCTGCAGTCTACAAACTCATGGGGATACGCTCAGAAAATTCCTTGTAACTGAGAGCATACATGCTACAAACGTGCTTTAACATTACACATCAGTGGGACAGCTGCATATAAAGCTAACTACAAAAACACCCCTCTTTAAGCTACCACCAGAGTTTTTCTGTAACATAAGGGTCATCTTAATAATTAATGAGCATAAAGAACAGAGAATTAGCTCAAATATAATGATATAATCCATGTTTTATCTTCTAGTTAAACACATCTGGAAGTTCTCTTTTCCCATATTTCCTAGCATTCAATAAGCTGTCCTGTCCCAACAACACTAGTAGTAGTTGGTGAGAGAGAACAGAACATTTCGTAACACAATTCCAAAACTTACCTGTTTAGTTTCATTTTAGATTGTAAGGGTATGTCAGACAAGTGTTTATTTTTAAAGACAGACCCAAGCCTTGTGACGCTGTAACAGTCTCCATTTATGCATGTACAGAGGTTATAACTTGTACACCCTTACAGTTGAAATAATAGAGCAAAGGTGTGACACGTGCATGTCACCTTTGCTCTTAGGCGACGTTAGCCTCAGTGTGGGGGTCTCTACTGTACATTGGTACCTCTCCCGCAGAGGCACACGCTCACACACTCCAGCACAGAGGGGCCAGTCTTGCACATGGCCTCCATATGGCAAAGCCCACTTTTATTAGGGCCAGGGCCAGTGTGAATATGTGTGTACATGTGTGTGTGCCACTCAGACACCACGGCTCTGCCAGACATGGCTGAAGGAATTTCAATTAGCGGCTCTTCCTCCCTCCCTCTTGCCTGCAGTCCTAACACACATGCACATAAAGCACTCCACCATTAGGCTGCAACGTGTCACTAGCTATAATATGACATCAGGTCATGGCCTTATTGCCACAATGCATCAATTTCAGCACCATTGTCACTTATTCAAAATAATTTGTTACTAAGGTCTAGGTTACATGGAGCATTGCTTTGTGAGATGGGAAGTATAGTTGTAAACAAACACAAATAGAAGATTTATTCAGCTTGCATACATTTACAAGACTGGACCATACCTGGTATGTGTGACAAAAAAGTTCAGTTATAGGCTTCATTAAATTATGGGTTAAATTTGGACTATAGTATTAACATTTGACATCCTCATTCAGCAAGACTATTTTATTATCTTACCTTTATTACTCTGACTGGTTTATTTGTTTGTATAATGAAAATGAAAATTAGATTATTATGACATATAAACTAAGAAGTTATTTAAATGTGTTAAGTTAGTTACATTTTTTGTGGACCACCACCGGTATCTATAGTTCTTTAAGAATAACACTGCACTGCTGCGTTGTATATGAGATAAGACTTCAAATGTGTATTAAGATTGTGTCAGAAGTGATAACAGCAGGGCTTCCATTCCCTCAAAGTCAATAACTGCATCAGGTATGTTTTTAGTCAGATCTTTGGCTGTATCTTTATCAATCACTTCACACTACAGTTCTGGTGGTTATTATTAGCACAGATCTACGCACTATACAATGAGCAACACACTTATTAAAGCAGGTGGATTATCTTGAAAGTACAATTTTGGAGCAGCAGCAGCACACTCCTGCTAAATAACAAATGGTGCCATCACTCGCAGTTGGAGTGTTTGAGTTCTATGGCCACCCGCACAGTCGGCGCTGTCACACATACTTATTGCTTACATTAATTACAGCAGACACATTGCCTACTGACAAATGAATCACACAGAACACAATTATGGAAAGTCTATAAAACCTGTAAAACCTGATGTTTTATCTGTCTCAGATTTAAACGAGCAATGTTGTTATGTCCAGACTAATTACTTAGAGGAGCACCCCTGGTTTGACCTCTACCTACTGACCCAAGACAGGAACCTTAGTACATGGACAAGTTAAAGTTGTATGGAGGAGGCAATCACTTGTGACAGCAGTGTTGGCTGAGCTAGAGAAAAAAAGATGTGAATAGGAGGGTTTCACTTATTAATTCAACTACTGTTACGGTACTGTTTAAGTTACAGTCATATAATAATATGTAAATAAGTCAAATGCGTCAATAATTCTGGCAACATCATGCTGTAACATCTTCAAAAAATGTGTCCTAGTAGTTGCTTTGATTTACTCACTCTGTTTCTCCCTGTTCTTGGGCTGATGAGTGGTTTTAGGGATCTCGTGGGAAAAGGTAACAGTGTGGCCCATAAAAGAGAGTTATGGGGAGACATTGGATGCACCAGAGTTTAGTGTCAGTGTTGCTTCTCATTCACTTACTTTGACATCTTCATAGACTCTCTGCTACAGCGGCAGTAAATAATGGAAATGCTAGTGTGCAACATGTTGTAGCCTTAAGTGAATCCTCACTCAAAACTGCTAGAGGGAACAGAGCTGATGGTCCTCAGCTGTAGTGTGAAAACAGCTGACCTCTGAACTGACTCCAGTATTTAAATGTGCTTGATTAAATGGTGTCAATTATTCAAGAACTGCTGCGTAAAAGTATTACATTCTAAAGTAGATTTGCCAAATACCGTTTTTTTTTTTTTTTTTTTTTCATTACATTAGATTTACTATAAGCACTTTTATGCTAAATATAATATATTAACCTAGTCTGCACCACTGGTATACTGACTGAAAACTGAAAAAAGTTTATTGAGTCCAATAATATAAATTCTTGTTTTGATTATCGTCTCAGTTTTCTTTATCGTATGAATCGAATAGATTGATATCCCTCTGACGGCGGATTGTTGATGTCAGGCCTTCAGATGAATGAATTCCCTTTGACCCCATTACACAGTGTACAGGGTCATTCACCAGGCACCTCAGTGCACATGCTGAGAATGTGCTCACACTTACTTACTTAGGTCTCGTCACACCAGCAAGGAGCATGATCAATGATGGACATCTTTTTAGTTGTGTTATTAGCTGTGTGAAGTGTTCATGTCAGTGCCATCTGCCTGGCTGTTACTGTATGTAGTTTGGCTCATCCAAGTGTCCATGCCATAGTTTATTTATATTATATTATATTATATCCAGATGAAGAGTCAAGTGTTTCAGCTGAATACTTTAATTTGTACTTTCGAGTGTTTGTTACACAGTAGACTGTGTGTTAAAGAGACAGTGTTTTTAGAAAACAGATACATCCCTCCAAAATGTTTTCAAAACTTTACAAAATGTGCTTTTATAATTATCAGTCAATTGGAATTACTCCCAAGCCACACACAAGGCACAAACTATAGGCATAATTTTGGATCACAGATTCTTATGTCTTACAGAGATGGTTAAACTAATTTACTTTTTTTATATCATATAAAAATAAGAAAAAAAAGTAAATAAATAAATGAACTCATTTGTTCCTTTATGAGGCCTTGTGGCTAGGAAAGAACCATGTATTATTCTAGATGATTAGAATTAGAAACCCCCATGTAACCAGAATTGACTCTTACCAACAGACTACAAAATAAACAGTCAATCTTTGAGCTATGCAGTCAGAGCAAAGCCATGTGCACTACCTGTCTCTGTAATAAAAACATATTAAAGGCCCACAACTGAAAGTGTCACTCCAGTCTGCTTGTGAGCCGGCAGGATTCATGGCCAGTAAAGCAGCATGAGGTGAAAAAAAGCATCTGTGGCAGATAACATCCAGGTCTGCTGCCTGATAGACATCAGTGCTGTTGAAAAAACCTCAACCACACACAAGCAGACCTCATGTTCTGCCCTCTGACACACTTTCTCATTCACCCCTAACCCTGCTGCACACACCCTCAGAGCCGACCAGCATGAAAGTGAGCCTCTTAATGGAGCCATCAAAGGTAGGCCTCGGAGCTCCGAGTCCATTTCAGAGAGGCATCTGGACAGGCTGCTGCTGCAACAGAACTGCCACGAATGCCAGATTATTACAATTATATGAGTCTGCATGTGTGTACTGTATTAGTACAGAGCTAAGGTGAAAGGAAAGGGAGGCTCGTAACAAACTGAACAAAATTGAATTATGAATACGCATACCATGTGCAATATTCATGTGTGACTTCTGTCTGTGTGTGACTTCTGTCTGTGAAAGGTGCTATACAAATAAAATGTACTCACTTACTTACTATTAAGTGATATAGACAACGCTGGCAGATAAATGTGTATTAAAAATGTGCATCAACAATCAGCCCTGAGACAATGAGGTGTCTCGTCAATATGCAATACAATGCACAATATACTTCATTGCGCTATAGTGCAACAGTGCATGCTTTATATGCATCTGGGCTTTGAGAAATTAAGAAAGGTCAGTTTTAACAACCCTATTATCCAGTAGGCATATTCAAAACAATAATGTGTTGCTGTTCTAGATTTTTTTTTAAAACACTACTACTAATACATGTACATATTTTTTTTCTTGTCTGAAAGCTTTATTAGTAGTGTGGCATGGGGAGAGCGGGGGTAGACATTCAATAAAATGATCAGGAATAAAACCCACAATGCTATGGTGGTAGCAATCACACTTATGCAATGTCTTAAATCACTGCCCCGACAAAGCACCCTTTCAGTGCTGTCCAGAACGATTGAAATAGTTCCACCAATATTTTGGAATCAGCATTAGGAAACCAAAACAAATTCAACGTTTCACTGTAACTTGCACTGCAATAGACAAGGCTATAAGCAAATCAACACATGGGACACAAACAATACCAAATACTCAGGACTCAATAGCTGCATGTCAAACTTCTAACTTGATATTGTAACTTAAAATTTATATAATAAGACTCACCGCTGACCTATATAGAGCGTTAGAAAAGAAGTCCAAAGCCATGATTAATTCATTTAATGGAAGCCAGGGCCGACACCCACATCCGAAACAAAGCAACAATAGAAGTGAATAAAAGGAGGTGAGGTTCCACAAATCTGGTCACGCCCACTGAAGTGTTAAACTGAACTGGTGCTGCAACTGTGACTGATGACAGTCTGCTTAAGACATTTAAATAGCTCTCATTGGCATTATCTAAGCAGCGGTGTGTGCCGTGATTAATACACATCGAAATCTACATTATATGTTGATTCTGCAGGGGTCCATTTAACGTGGGGGGCCCCAAGCAATAACCTGCCTTGCCTGTCCTCTAGCCGTGCCTCTGGCTCCTTGTGCTGCTGATGCAACTTCTGAGAGATCGAGATTTGGAAGACTGAAATAATGATAATAAAAATCAGCGAGTAGAGGAGGAGGATACATTTTACTAAACAGTACTTCTTTCCAACGCTGGTTAGGAGAATTTGGATCCACCAAAAGCAGTGAATCCCACTTCATTGTTGAGCAGTCAGATCCACTGGCCTAGGTTGGTGGCGCAATTCTAGCTCCCACAGATGAATACTGTTGTTGTGTCCTTGGGCAAGACACTTAACACGCCTCACTCCTCTTTTGGTTGCACTAAAGTGACCGTTTATTATTTTACCATGTGTTAACCTAATGGCATACCTCTCAGATTAAATATTAAAGTGGGACTAAACACCTAAACTCCACCCACAGTCACATTTCAATTAGAGCTGCAGCTGCTTAACTGGGCCGTGCCTGGAGGACTAAAGGCTGATTTATAGTCCCCCGCCAAACATAAGCGGAAGTGCTGCACAGCTACTCGACACACCTGGCAGCCAACATGCGCCGTGCATGTGGTGCACCTGCAAGGGCGATGAATAGTTGAGCCACAAACACTATATGGACAACTGTTTCAAAACAGCTTGGAACTGCTAAAGTTTCGCACAGAAATGTCTGCACACAAGCCTAATTTGGGTTAATAGTCCAAAAATTTAAATAAAGGCAGATTGATTAATTTAGTGTTAAATCTCACTGGAAGGAAAAGGAAGAGGAAGGACAATTTTTGCCAGTTTTCGTATGGATCCAGGGACTGCAGATGGTCGCTGGTACAAATCCTATTTTCACCTTTGATCGAATTATGAATTTACAAAGCTGTCACCACCTCAACTGACTCTGTAGCAAATGCATTGTTTCCACACCCCAAAAGGTTCAGCTAACCGCAAGTAAAAGCTGAAGGAGTGGGAAGAATAAATCCCTCAATGTTGAGTCTCATCATGCATTTGTAGCACTGCCTTTCTCACAAGCGGTACACAAAAGTGCATATACTTGATGCCATACCAGGGCCCACAGCTGGTTGACATGTCGAGGCTGCAAGTGAACAACCCCTGTGTAAACAGAGGAACAGGGTCTTTTGTCAATACTGTTGCAGCTAAAACAATTAACCGTTTATTATATATCTAAAACGAAATGCATAGAATGATCCACTATGTTGAAGAAGAACCTTGTACAGAATAGCTTTTGCAACTACAAGCCATGATCTATTCTCTTTTCCTTTAAAACTTTAGTAGTGGCCTGTCCTTACAAGCAGCGCACCACTTCTGGTAACTGGTAACAAGGCCATAAAAGGGCCCTGTGCTTCGGTTTTCCACAAACCACATCACACACGTACAGAGAAACAGTTCAAACAGGTGGCTAACACTAATACTCTGCCATCAGATTCAATGACGGATCACTGGTCAAAACATTTCAATGGAAAAAATACATTACAGTGAATATGATACATTGGAAATTGGTGACGGCTTAGTCACACTGGTAAAAACAAACAAACAAACATACTCCCATGTTTTTCTCTTTTACATGACTTGCACCTAACCCAGACGTGTACAAACGATGGCATTTTTACAACAAATGTCTAAATTGCCATACCCTCATAACAAACATACGACTGTAATAAAGTCTGAATATAAAGATTCCAAGCTGAATAAACATGTGGTGGCACAGTCAAACCTAAATGTACCTTTTTTGAATGATATACTGTAATGAACCCTGGTCTGTTGCCCTCCATCTTGAATATGTTTAAATATGCAGCCCTCGATCAAAAAAGGCCATACATGAACAAGCAAGCAACAGCAGCAGCTCACAGTTCACTACTTTATGCTGCTACATTTCTCCTTATCAACAGATTTTATATGAAGATATTCTTTTAAACCAAGCATGAAGCATTTAGGCCAACCGGCACTTATATTTACAGCCAAACAGATGATGGTTATTTATTATTATACTTAGAGTATGAATTTTAGAGCGTTTCTTCTAATAAGACAAATACTGCAAATATGATATATTATTGATGTCTTGTTTTTTTTTTTTTAAATCTCAATGACATATTCAATAAAACAAAACAATGCACACCACTAATATTGACATTTTTTTTATCAGGTATTCTGGAGATCAAGTCTGTGGACGTTGGAGTGGTGGCCATCAGAGGCCTCAGCAGTAACTACTATCTGGCAATCAGCAAGAAGGGGGAGCTATACGGAGCGGTAAGCATCCTCGTTTGGCCTGAATAGTTCTTTGCATGACATCTTATTTAAATATTTGTTTTGGTAAATAATGGAAGTATTAGTTGAATAAAACATTTTCTTTGCCAAAATGGTCCAACACCTGCTTTTCTAACAGTCTGTTATCTGTTGACAATAGTACATTTCAGAAACAGACACCACTTGTAGTCGAGGTGAGACTAGTCTCCACTAGCTCTCAGGTCCATTCAGAAACAGGAAATACAATCCTTGAGTTGCCTATTCTGCCTCTGTCCCTCTGGGCTGAGCAGCCCTTGTTTCATCTATTTTCTCTCTCTTCTTTTCTTCATCTCATCCTTTACTGCCTTTTTTCTCTTTTGCAACTTTGAAAAGCAAACTTTCAGCAAGTCTCTCTAGAGTCACACCACAGATGAAATGACACACGGTAGAAAAGAAAGAGGCATTCTGTTGCATGGCCTGAAACTGAATTCCCATTACGTCGTCCTGATGCTGCAACTCAAGCTTCAGCGGCGTGATGGTGGAGCTTACATTACAATTGATGGCTGTTCACAGTGACTTCTTTATTCTCTTCTAATCAAGTGGAAGCATTGTTGATGTGCATTTTTAGAGTAATGGGATTATTTTCTCTACATTTTTTTCAATCTTAAACAAATGTGTCTGTTCATTTTTAAAAGTAATTGACATTGCATATGTGGTGGATTTAGATGTTCTATGTGAATCCTGCACATTTGTTTGAACTAAGCAGCAGCCTTTCTTCAAGATGTGAGTCAAAGATCTTAGTTTTTCTTGGGGAACATGAAGTTTTAGATCTGGAACCAATCTGAACAGCTGTGGCCAGATAAAGAATTAGTTATATTGTGGATTTGTGCGTGTGTGTGTGTGTGTATGTATGTGTGCGTGTGTGCATGTGTGCGTGTGTGTGTGTGCGTGTGTGTGTGTGTGTGTGCGTGCGTGCGCGTGTGTGCGTGTGTGTGTGCGCACGTGCATGTATGTTTTTGCTTGCTCACATGCTTTTGAAAAAAAAAACTTTCTGGACTTTCTTGCCTTATAAATATCAAATGTATCCATGTAGTTGTGTGTAAGAAGCATTACACTAGAGGCCTAAAGCAAGGAATATCTGACAAATGTTCCTTTTCTAATAATAACAACGCATTCAATTAATATACCGCTGAGAACAAATTTATACAGTCACTGCAGAAAGCCAGTTCACGTTGACCAAAATGAAAAATTAGGGGTGGCATATTGGTTATGGGATATCTGTAATATTGGAGGGTTTCTGCTTCGTCCTTGGTGCATCAGATTTGACTTTTTGAACAGACTCATGAGTAAAACTATAAATAGGATGCCAATTTGGTTAAAAATTATGGCTGTATGTTCACACAATCATGCCAGAATTGTTTCGTATTTCAAATTAATACATTTTATATTTAAGTGAAAAGGTAATTTGTGAACTTCACTATAACTATAACTAAAAGAAAGAAAAATCCAGTTAAGATAAGTTTTACTGACATCTTTCTCTGTGTTTGTTGTGTGCAGAGTGAGTTTGGTCCAGACTGTCGTCTGATCGAACGCATTGAAGAAAACAAATACAACACCTACGCTTCAGCTGAGTGGCGGAACAAAAGAAAGCACATGTTTGTTGGACTTAACCCCAATGGCAAGCCAATGAGGGGCAAGAAGACTCGAAGGAAAAATACAGCAACGCACTTCCTGCCTATTATGGTACAACCACGGTGATGTGACGCCCGGGAGAGTGGTGGACACTTTGAAGCTCCTCTGAAAACTATGCTGATGAGTCTATGTGATGCACTGAGATGGAAAAGATGCAAAATGATAAATATTTCTGTGTTGAAAAAGACGTTTATTTTAAGATGAGATGTATTGGTATACAATGTATATTTTATTTTGCTTTAAGTTATAAATGTGGGCACAGCAGAAACACGAAAAGAAATTGACTTTTGTGCCAAAAAAGATGTGTGTACAGGTGAGCTAAAGGAATGCAGAGTGACCAAAGGCTGGAGAGTTTGGGGAAAGTGGAAAAAGGGACTTTAAAGTTGTGAGTAGAAGAAGCCGTGATTCAATAGCGAGTCTAATACATGATATTTTCTTTAAATTTATTTATTTTGTGTAATATTTAACAAAAGGAAAACCCTAAAAGGACAAGATTTGCCTTTTTTACCATTTATGCTTCTCTTTTTAAATACTTATCATGTAAACCTCAAATAAATATATTTGTCTTTTATTTGTTTGCATGTGTTTGTTAAGTCTTCAAAAACACAATAGTGACTCAAAGACACATTTCTATAAGCACGTTTCAACTGGCTTCACTTTGGCACGGGTATTTTTAATGGCTGAGTTTTCTCAATGAATACAATGTAAATCATAATTGAATTATACTTTTTAATCATAAGGCCAGTCTTGTAATTTACAAAATGACATTTTGTAATTTCAAGTTTGTGGACCTGTGAGACTTGCCTAGGATCCAGAACACACATGTCTTCAATTCTTTGTGACGAGTAAGTCTGGTCACTCCACCTGGAGTCAAACTCAAACGTCCCGTGCAATCAGATTTGTTCATTTTTTTGACACATGTGAAACAGAGGAGCTCATTGGTCAGTATTTAGAAGAAGATAAAACCTCTCTAATCTCAGGTTAACATAATATGTGCTTCACTAATTGATTCCGCAGAAATACACAATGTTTTTCAATCCCAGTTCCTCGTGTGCAGCCATGCTGGATTTGATAATGCATGTCAAACCATGCACCTGTCAAACTCATGGAGATGAAAACAGTGACTAGCCTAATATCCATCTGTATATAAATACTGAGAGATATCGTTCCGGACTTCCCAGGCAACTGTGAGACGTGGCTAAATGTTGAGTAAACAAAGACACTACTTCCAGTTTCTCGTCAGCTTTTTCTGCAATTATTTCACTTTACTGCGCCTCTATGCCGCGTCCAGTTTATCATAAAATCAAGTCTGCCTTTGGTCAGAAATGATTATTTTCTGATCTTGAAGATATTCTCCAATGGAGAGGTCCTGACTTTTTTGTCCAGGCAGTGTACATTTAAAAGTGTATTACAGTCATTTTCAAATCCCGTTCTGTAATAAACATATAGGTGTGTGTCATAACAGGGAAGTTATTGCTGCTGATTTCACCCATGTAGGTCTTCATTTGAGATGATTTACTCATGCTACTATTTCAAAGGTTGTGTCACTGACTTCTTTAAAGTATCTTAGACATCTTCATCCAGCTAATCAGGCTCTAACAAACTACAAATAAGTAAACTGAGTACTTCTCAGGCAGGCATTTTGAAGTCTGTAAGTAATTACGCTCCTCAACCTGGCTGATGAGTTCAGGGGTTTTCAGTTCTCAGTGCAAAAACTTCCCTCTCACAAATACGACATGGCAAACATGGCTTTGTGGAGGATAAACACAGTGTTTTATGTGATAATGACAAAGCGGCACCAGGCTTTAGACAGAGCCGGAACGCACTGACATGTGGTGGGCTGGCTGCAGAGGTGTAGGCCTCAGTGTGGTCGAGAGCAGCTGGGAAAGGCCTCCTCCTTGACCTTACTTGTCTGAAATCTGTAGCTGTGCCCGCGAGAAAGAGAGACACATGGAGCAGGGCATATGGTGTAACGTAAATATCACTCTGTGTTTATCACCTGACTCTAATTAACTATGATGTCATGTTTTCTTTATTCCTCTGGCTTCATCTCTTGATTTTACTTGTACTTGGCTTGTGTTTAAGGGGTCTGTCTTCTATGATATCTTTACACAGTAAAGTAGGGTTGGCATTGTTTAAAAGAATTAAAACTAACTAATTAACTAAGACATAACTTGGAAGGTTATTAACAAAATTAGCTCAGCGTTCAATTTGCACTCTGAGAAAAGAAACGATTATTTACAAATATTGACCAATACAATGCCGTTCCTCTAGTATATGAGCAGCTTTATGAAATCAAACTTTCTTAATGATAATGATAGATAGAAGTCAATATGACATAAACAGCTGGATGAAAAAGCATTTCATATATTTTGCTGTTGTATTGTGACTTGTATAATCACGACTTTTGATACAATGAGTAATCTTGTCATCCCGTTGTATTTTTAGGGCTGCATTTCAAGTTGAAGGGAATTAAGAACTCTTCTGCCCTGCTGTGTTTATTACAAAAACGTCCTGGATCTTCTTTTAATGCACTAGAGTACTCAGCGTAGCCCTCATGTCAAAACGTGAGTAAGTATGATGCATCAGAGGGCGATTCAGATTACCTTTCATCTTCCCAGGGCATCTAGCCTTTGTTTATACGATTACTTGGGTGTTCTGTAAACGACATATCAAGTACAATTACACTGAAATGTGTTCAAGACACTGATCCCCCCTCCTTTACCCTTTTTCCCTCCCTCATAAAGTTCAAGGGCTGGCATTCCAAAGCAAACATATCTTTATATTTTGGTGGCAAAAAAAGGCTACATATGTTAACATGTTGGTCTTGAGGCCTTAGTCAGAAATACATTGATGCATGGTTTAAATGATAGCAGTTGTGATCAAAACATATTGTGAGCTCTTGAAATAGTTTATGTATTTTTATTGCAACTCAAACATAACTTAATGCAGCCTTGCTTTAAGATAAAATGCATAACAAGGCCACTCTTACAAAGTCAGGCATTTATGTGAGACAGATGTTACCTGCTCATTATCAGCGCGGGGGACATTAGCATCTGTCAGTTCAGCGGCTTCAAGCCACGCATCATTTCTCCTATTTCTCTGTCCACCAAACATGTTTCTAAAACTGTTTGCCAATATCATTTTTACTGTTGTGCTTGGATTTGCTTGGTTAGTGTTTGGTTTGTTGAGGCATGTGGTGAAGCCCAGTATGTGGTTTCTGTTTTGACTACATCAGGCTCTATCGGACCTGTGTCGGACCTCAAATGAAACATACACCATTGGCTTCACACGTTCACAGCTTCTCTGTTTGCGCAGAAAGTCTTGTGGCCGCACGACCCGACCGCAGCAGCAGCTGTGAATATTTTACATCCCGGGGAGAGGGGGGTGTGAGGTAAAGACGGTGAAGGGGAACGAGAGTGTAACTTGGAGCGTTTAAACAGAGTGGATTTTGTAAAAGTGAAAAACTGAAAGACCCACAGTCCTGGGGGCTTTCACAGCAGCTGAGGGGGTCGGAAGCAGGCCATGAGAGAGAACGGCGGAGGAGGGGTATTTGCAAAGAGCAACAGTTCAGATGCAGCGCCAAGGTCTAAGAAGAGGTGACCAGCACATAGTTGCCATAAACTTTGGGTTTGGGTGAAGTGATGTGTAAAAAAGAATATTTGCAAGACTAAAATAATTAATCATAATTGTAATAAATTGTGTGAAACCTAATACAAATACAGCGCAGCAGCAAAAGTGCTGGATGACCTAGTATAATTAGAACTGTTCTGTGAAATATTCAGAATTCAGGAGGTGAACATGCTGCTATAGGATTATAAAGATGTGGCAATTGTTTAAAATTTAACATTGTTATCAGAACAACACAAATGTTCTTCTAAAATAGTTCAAAACCTCACATGTCTCTGCGCGACTTTCCCCTTTCTCACATTATATTGTGCTTAAATGTTCAGGTACAAGCCACAGCACCAGTTACAAAGACTGACATCAGTCTATTCACTCAGCAGTGCAAACAAACGTAGACTAGTGTTTAGTCAGAAGTAGTAACAGTATGCTTCCAGTTCATTTTCATAAATAATCCTCTTGATATAGCAATATTTATTTGCAAGCCATGGATATAATATATAATATATATATATATATATATATATATATATATATATATATATATTTGTTTTAAATTACACATTTATTACAACCCAATTTCATAACAAAGCATCATTTGGGTGAAAGCAGAACTTTTCACCCCCAAAACTCCTTACATGAAACAACTTTAATCTATAATCTCCAAAGAGTGTTTTAAGACAGACACAAAAATGTGGACAGCCAAAAGTTGGACCTAATCAGGTTTGATGGTTTTAATGTTGTGCACGTAGTCAGTAGCGTTCACTTTGTGCATACTGTGTTCCTCAACTTCTGTTCTGTTCTCCTCCACAGCAACTTGAATCTGGAGCAGAGCCTGAGCTCCATCTTCACATCTCTTGAGAGCTTCAGGTTTCCTGCAACAGGTGGCTCAAACATTTGTCTTGGCCTGTGCTGAGCTAAGGCCTGTGTTTATCAATTCAGAAGTGAGAAGACCAACAAGCACATGGCAGACAAATTTAAATATCCAGCATATCTGAAGTATCTCTGCACAAATGCAATTTGTATTGTGGTGGCTTTTTATTAACTCATTGAATTTTCATAGCAGTGTTAAGCATATTCAAACGGTTAACATGCAAACATTTTACTTCTACTTGGTTTCTTTCACCCACATATACATACACATTTTTTCCACTCTCTCTCTCTCCAGAGGGATAAAACTGTAGTCTAAATGAAAATAAATTTGTTGCTTACATTGGCTCTGCCCTGTGTAACTCCTCTAGTGCGAGTTAGCCTTAGACCCAGGGTCGCTGGAAGCAGATCTGGCAGACGAAAGCCTCTATTAGTCCTTGATCACTGGCTGCCTGACAGCAGAGTCAACATGCCAGGCATTAGGACCTGACATAGGGTCAAATGTATATACTAATTTATTGGCTACTTTCCTTGTACTGTAAGACTAACATTATTTTTGATCAAAATCCTCCTTAAAAAGGATATACATATTCAATAATTGAAAAACAACGAGACAATCAAATTGGCCTGCATGCTTGGAATGAAACAGAATTTTGCTTTAACTACATTTTGAACACATCACTTCAAAGCTGATCCTAGTATAAAATGTAAAAAGTGTCTGGCCCAAGGACACAACAACTGTATGCTCTACTGCCCCTCTGTGGCACTTGGCACTTAGCACTTGGCAGTCTCCCATCCAAATACCGATACTAACCAGGCACATCCCTGCTTCGCTTCAGAGATCTGATGAGGTTGGGCATTGACTAATTGGTATGGTCAATAATAAGGCTGGCCCATGCTCTGCAGAGACGTTGGTTTCTTGACTAACAGTGGATATAGTCCTGAGAGGAACAATGTCCATCATGAGCTAAACTTAGAAAAACAAAACCCATAGGCTTTATTGGACTGGACGGTTTAGATGTTAAATGTGGATGGGAGAGGGAACGACTTGAAGCAAATTGTCAGAGTCTGAATCAAACTCACGACACGGCTTTGCATGGAGCCTGGCTATATATCCACTTAGCCACCAAGGGCGTACGCTTTTTTGGATGTGTGACTTATACGTTTACTCAATAGTGTAGGTTTTTGGTCGCAAAGGTTATGTTATGGGTTTCTTTGTTCATAATCCATGACAAGATTAAAATTTTACCTTTTATTTTTATTATTTTCAATATTTATGTAAATCGATTTATAATAGAAACTGGTACATTGTCTAATCCTGTCTCAAACTGTGGAACTGATTACGTTAACGATTCAAATGTCATCACAATACCGGAGCAGCAGACTGTTGAAACATGAAACATGACATATTAAATGTTGAATATATTGATTGATTGATTGATTGATTGAATGATTGATTGATTGAATTGATAATCCCTTGTGATTTGTGCTGGGTCATGGTCATCTCTGACATGTGAGTATAGCAACAATTGTGTTATGAATACAACACTGGCCATGAAGCTGTATAGGCTGTGAATGAAGCTGTACAATAAGGGGAAATCAAATGAGTATTTGTTTTTAGTTTTTTCCATTTCAAAAGAGGCAGCTTTATATTTCAATAGTAAAAAGCAAACTAACGGAACTAGATTTAAAAGGACATTGTGGCTATTCATATTACTGTAAAAAATTCCCTTGTCAAATGTAAAACACATGCTGGCTCCATGTGAAAGTAATGTACCACTTCTGGCCCAATGTCCCCAACTCCAGCCAACATAGAGGGCGACTGCATGATCATGGTAACGCAAAATACCATTATTGCATTTAGTAATGTTGCGGGGGATTTTTGAGCTCTCTGGGCTGAACAAGAAATGGTAATTTGCCATTTATTGAACCGTTTAAAGCCTTAACTCAAGGTATGGACAAAGCTTATGTCTTAAGGAACTGTTGCACTGAAAACATTACTTCATATAATAATTTGACCAATTTAAAATATATTGCAAAATGGTTTGCAATATATTTAACCCTGGATGTACTAAAAACTATAATAAATAAAAAAATCAAGTTTTTCACTTTGTTTTTCAAACAAAGTGAAAAACTCAACATTTGCAAACTAATTGGTTTCTACTGTAGCACGATACCATTACCCTTTCAAATACACAAAATGCACATAAAACGTTTAACTAACCCCAGCTGTGAATAGTTGTGTTACAACAAGACAGCGTCTCATGTGGAGAAGAGGTAGGACAAGTTGACCTACTAAACAATTTAAAATGGGATGAGAAGAACAAGAAACTGGTAAAGAATATATAATGAAATAAATTAGTATAGGTCAGTGGTAGGCAACATGACAAAATACTGAAAAGGCAATATTCACATAATAATATAGCATCAAAAATGCAATGTGACTGTAAAAATAAGTCAAATTAGCCACCGAAGGGCAGAGATATCATCTCATTCCGTAGTTTTGACAACATATAAACAAACACACGCAAAAAAAAAAACAAGACTAGAGAGAAAACAGACATAAAATCAAAACCAATACACATCCAAAAAATAATAAAACAAAAGAAGAAAAAATCATGGCACACAAAACCCAAAGAAATCGTCCCATTTAGTCCAAAGTCTGTCAAATTTGTCCATCTTCAAATTAAGTCCTAATAAAAATGTTTCCATACAATGAATGTCCATTATAATGTTAGTCCAGTCCTTGATCATCAGTGCATTTTGTGTCATCTAATTTTTTGTGAGGGCCTTTTTTGCTGCTGCCAGGAGGATTCGTCAGAGATAGTCGCTAGCCGTTTCCATGGTAGGAGTTTTGAGGCCCAAAATTAGAGTTTTGAAATCCGTTGAGATGGTGGTGTCATAAATTGTCTGTAAGCCATTGTTAATCTCAGTCCAATACTATGAACAACAGGACAATCCCAAAACACATGATAGTGATTTGCCTGCTGGCTGCCACAGCCTCTCCAACAGTCTGCATTTCCCCGTGAGTAATGGGCACTTTGACATGGGGTTATAAAGAAGCGAGACACATTTTTTCAACAGAATTCCCTCCAAACATGTTAGCCCATGATTCTCCAAAGGGATGTACAAATACTTTCCTACTCTTCATCAGCCAGGACAGAGTGACCCTCTCTTTCCCATTTACCCTTAATGTAATCTGTAGAGTGAGTCCTTAATTGTTAATACATTTGTACAATTTAGATATTAATCCCCTTGAGAGTTCAGATTTATAAGATTTAATGAATGTTTCAATCAAAAGGCTATGAAGGTCATCATAATAATAATATATTATAATAACTCCTTATTTGTAAATACCTATAAAAGTCCTGTTTCTCTAAGACAAACATTAATCTCAATATTTTTCCATTGAGCTTCATATTCTGGGTCACACCAGTAAACAAGGTAAACCCCAGCCTCCTTTTTCTTTTGTTAATTGTAAAGTTTTAAATCAGATACGGGTTTTTTTCCCTTGCCATATAAATCTTGAGATTGCTTTATTCCACTCATCAAACAGCCGGTTGGGGATGGAAAATGGAAGAGTCTGGAACAGATAGAGAAACCTGGGGAAAAACATACATTTTTATAGTTTCAATCCTTTGACTTAGACTTAAGTATGGGATAAGGTTCCATTTTTCAAGATCTTTTTTTATATAAATAAAAAGAGGGTTATCCTCTTTCTCCAGAATAGTCGATAGGTCTCTATGGAGTACAACACCTCAATATTTAAGATTCCATTTGCCATTTAAATGGGAAGGTCTTTCTAAAGGTTAGCGCTGGTTGCCAGTAAGAGAGAAGTTTTTTGTAAATGAATTTTGTATCCAGACATTGGACCAATCTTTTGGAGAAAATGCATCACATTAAGTATGGACATTTCTGGTTTGGTCAAATATAATAGAACATCATCTGCATAGCAATTCGGTCCCATCAATAGTAACACCATGAATTGTTTTTGATTGAAGAGCCCCAGTATTTTTTATAATTAGATCATCAGTTTGAAATTTGTTTAGCACTTTAAATAAATATGGCCAGCTAACAGAATCAAAAGCCTTCTCAGCATCCAAACTAATTATTACGGCTTTGTTTTGTTGTTTTTGTATATGATTCATTATGTGTAAGATCATCTTATGTTGTCTTGCGTTTGTTGTTTGTTAATGAATCCTGTTTGATCATTGTAGATTAAGTTTGGGAGCATTTGATCCATTCTTTTGGACATAATGGAGGTGTATATACGATAGTCTACATTCAGAATAGAATGGGTCTAAATGAGGCACAATCCAATCGGTCCTTCCCTTCTTTAAGTATCAGGGATATAATAGCTTCTTTCCAACTAGGAGGGGTCTGAGTTTTCCCAAGTGCCAAATTAAAAGTTTCCTAAGGAAAGGAGTAAGTGTGTCTTTTAGGGCTTTATACCACTCTTGAGGTGAACCCATCCTCCAACAATATTTTTTTTCTTGGAGATCATTTAGTTTTTCTCCCTTTGTTTCTTTATTTCAGAGCTATAGTCATAATTTGTCCTCTCAAGACGGCTTTAAAAGCATACCAAAGGATGGGCAGGGAGGTTTTCCCAGTATTATTTTCCTCCAGATAAGTCTTAATGTTGTGGGGCAATTTTTCTTCAAACAAAGGGTCATTAAGCAGGCTGGCATTGAACCGCCGTAATGTGTTTTTTCGTCTTTCCTCAAAATCTACAGAAATGTAGATAGGAGCATGATCACTTAGGTCTATTGTGCCTATATCTGCCTCAGTGATTTTATATCTGTCTTTATTGAGCACAATAGAGTCTATTCTGGAATAGATTGTATGCGAATTAGGAAATTGGCTATACTGGCGTGCCCTAGGGTTTATTTCCCTCCATATGTCAATCAATAAGGTACAGAACTTCTTATTTATTGTTCCTCTTGTGCCTCTTGAGGTTGACACGTATCATCAGAATCAGAAATCAGAAGAATCAGAAAAGGGTTTATTGCCATTGTCAATGAACAAACTTCAGCAGTGCAGAAAGTGACAGTGCAGTGAGTGATGTATAGTGTAGTTAAAGTGGCAGGTGTTTAGAAGTGTTCACGAGTCTAACGGCATCATGAATGCCTAAGATTCCAATTGCCACCACAAAGCAGGGTTCCCTCAGAGTGGTTCACAATCAGGTCCATGACATCAGCATAGAAAATGATATCACTCCCTGGTGGAGCATACACATTTAAAAGGGTGAAAACCTTTCCATTAATGTTCCCTTTAGTACATATCTGCCTTCTTTATTTACAAAAGTCTGTTCAAAAACTATTCCGTTTGAAATCAAAATTACAACTCCCCTTCTATGTTTGCCTCTGTATGATGAATAATAGGATTTTTTATAACAGAATTTCGTTAGTTTTTGATGTTCAGTGTCAAATGTGTCTCTTGTAAATATACTATGTCTATTCTTTCTTTTTTCATTTTTGTTAAATTTTTGGGTTCAGGATGTCATTCACATTGAAGGATGCGACTTGTAACACTTCTGAAACCATTGGGTTGGTTGTATTGATCATACCGTTGATAAGTCTTGAATGTTTTTAATTTCTCTGGTCGAAAACAACAAACATACACAAGAACTATAGGAACACAGAACAGCTGAAACGGTAAAAGAGTTCATGCTGGAAACAGGTATCGAACCCAAAATTTGATTTAAAAAAAGGGGAGGGATATCCAATCCTAATGAAGGCGCCCCCCCCTAAAAAACTCCCCAGTCACTCCTGATACCAAGCCTCAAGAGGAACTGGGTATATAACCTCCTTAGCTCACCACACCCACTGCTGTATTTGTATTTTCCAATTTCCCATTAATCTAATCTTCCACATTTGGCACATCGATGAGTGGATGTTCTTAAACACAAAGATGATGAACTAAAGCAGACAACCAACATGGGGCATAAAGTCTGATGTTAAAAACAAATAAATCATGTCACAATCATCAGTCTCTACATATCAACAGAAATGTAGCACCATGTGACCACAACCCGAACTCACATACCCCACGTTGGTGGCTCCATTTCTCATGTTGTTTAGTTCTCTGTACTTTGCAGAGGTGTGAGGTGCGTCCATGACCGGAAGTCTTTTGTAGCTATTTCTAATTGATTTGGATTTATATTAATATATTTTCTTATCTATCAAACATTTTTGTTTGATAGATGTTTGTTTTGTTTGTACATAACTTCCAAATACATCCACACAATTAGAGTTGATCATATGAAACTGGCGCTTTAAAGATCTTGTTTTTCTATAGTATTGTGTTCAAATACAACAAAGGGTAAAAACAGCTGCAAGGCATAAACATGTGCCTATTAGCGATGCACACTGTAAAGCAAACAAATAATGCAATAATCACCTCCCAACAAACATTTAAGAGGTGAAGTCAACCACATCGCAGCAGCTGGTCAAATGTGGTCTTGCATGAATATAAATACTGGCAAGCACATTAAAACCTGCCTTTATAGACTCACATGGTACACACAGGCAGCGGCTCCGAGGCCACCCAGGGATCCGCTTTGCCCCATAATAAAGCTTTAGGGATTGGCTGAGTTTGAGAGACTACACCTTTAAAAATATGTAAATTCAGCTCTAGAGCAATGGCTGTGACCCCCATAATAACACTGTCGGCATTTGTGACCCCCAACACATTGGCTTGAATAGATTCAAATTTATAAACAGTATAGGATTTTACATTGGCTGTGACCCCCATAATAACACTGTCGGCATTTGTGACCCCCAACACATTGGCTTGAATAGATTCAAATTTATAAACAGTATAGGATTTTACATTGCCATCTTCATTTGAAGGGTGTCAAGGTTATGGTCAGGGTGCACATTATTGTCCCTGTAGAGAAATGTGTCCGGTACATTTGACCCATGCGCTGGGGCACTCTGTCAGGAGCAGTGGTCCCTACAATGCCCAGGGACCACCTCCAGAGCTTGAGCTTGGTCAGGACGATTGTAGCTGGAGGATTTTACATGCGGTGCATGTTTTTTTTCCCTGGGGTCGGTGGGGGAAACTGGAGTACTCACTCAGACATGGGGAGAAAAAACTCGGTACAGAATGGCCCTAGAGTGGCAAATGAGTCAAACCTTCTTGATGTAAGATGAGAGTGCTAGTCACCATTTTAAGAGTATTCCATACATTGTCCACCCCCCCAGGTTGAGACTCTACTTATCTAGAGCCTTTACGTGGTTTTATTTGATATATTTAAAGAAACAGGAACTATTTATGTAATTTTGCAATCATAACAACAAGACACTTTCATGTCATGTTTCACCCGTATTGGGCTTTCAATTATATAGCCATGTTCCCCGCAGCTTGTATGCTGCAGGTGTTTTTGTCATCATCATTTCATCTAATATATATAAAATGATATAATGTAGCTTCACAATATTTCATAGCATTTACATTAGAAAAACAATTTTTGCTTAGTTTATTAAAATTAGACTTTAATCCAAAGATATTAACACTTGATGTGCAGAAAGACCAAAAAGGTGCAGGCTGAAGCTTGTGCTTATTTGGCCTACCCTTTTTACTTCAAAAGTTACACATTAAGATTTATTTTTAAAGTGGAAGAGAGTAGTACAAGATTTAACTTAATTTGTGCAACTGTTCCAGAGATCTACCCCTTTAATAGATATACAAAATGTTCCAGTATTTTATAAACATCACTGTTCCTCCTCTTGGCCTCCTCTGAGCCTCCTTTGAACATGTTCTGTAAGGATTTTGACAGAACATTGTTTTTTGATCTTAAGCATGATTTTCTGTGTGTAGAGCTTGACTACATCTTAGAATTTCAATGTTTGAAGGTTTATAAACAGTGCATTGGTTGGTTGATTATAACTGGAAAATGTGATTGCTGTTTTTGCTTTTTTTTTGCAAAGTGAAGATTGGTTTTGTGTTAGTCAAACCTCAATACAGTGGGCTATGGAGGGAATTATTAAGAGTTATATTCAATAAATAGACTATTTTTATTCAATATAAAGCTACATTTATATATTAAGGCTACTACTTTGGATAATTTGTTCTTGTGTTATTGATGTGTGATTTCCAATTCAATTCATGGTCTATATTTAGTCCTAAGAACTTAATTTCAAATAGTCTTTCTAGTGGTGTATTGTTAAGCATAATTTATACTTACAGTATGTTCTGTATTTTTGTTTACTCCTGATGGCACATTGATGGTAAATAATAATAAACATATATTTTTGCTTTGCTGTTAGCAGATAGTTCAGGAACAAGATCAAATCCCTGCACAGTGACATGGTACATTTTTTAGATACCTCACTTTATAGTTTGAATAAGAAAAAAATACTGTTAATTTGGAAAACCTGAAACAAGAACAAGTTGTGATTTGGCCCATTGGTGGTCCATTTCCCCATAATCCCCAATGTTGATTCAAAGTTTTAGGTAGGAGTGAGATCAGAGCAACATGTACTTGGCTTTTGTGAGACATTAACGTGGAAATTACAGACAATCAGAGAACAGTAACAGTCAGGAAAAGTACAAAAGGAATAGAAGATAAATTTATAGAAAAAGAGAAAAAGTGTAACAGAATTTGGAGACAGAAGCATATCGGGGGACAGCTGGTGGTCCAGTGGCCTGTTTAAAGCCATATTTAATTACCAAGTAGGAGTAAGTTCAGCACTCCAGAGGATCAGCAGTAGGAGTAGCAAGCTTTCATCAAAGCAAAAGTCAGTGCTTATTAGAATATTATTACAGAACAGGCACAGTCGTCCAGTGGGCTGATTACTGACTGGGTCCAATGGGAGGCCTCATTTGACTGGAATGCATGGAGGTTGAAAAGGAGACGAGGGAAGCACAGAAATAGAGATTGGAATTAGAATCACAAATCTTTATTTTGTAGAATCTGATGCCGTTTTAAAAAAATAAAATAAAAGAAAGGAAGCATTATATTATATTTTATGTTATAGGTGTGATATTTTAAAGTAAAGCTCAGGTCACCTATTTTTGAACCATGAAAGGAGGTAATGTAGTATTTACATGCAAGAATGTTCCCACTCAAATAAGCCATAGATCAATTGCTTTCTTCTGAGTTTCGCACTCAATAAATTGATTTACAAATAGTTGCAGACGGCACTCTGTGGTCTGATTATGTCCGAAATCATCATCATCATTATCAAACTTTTATTATGGACTCCAGAGCTTAAAAAAAACATACAACGCTAAGACAACCCACCCCTTCGACACCTTGCACCACAATTTACAACAGACAGCTGTACCAGTGTCTCCACAGTTCAGACTGATACCGTCTGGCACTGAGTTTGACATTTGCCAGGCTCATGATAATAATGTTCTCACAGTCGTTGAGTCGAGAGATGAATCTGTGCATCAAACAGCACAAGGCAACATGAAAAGTCTTGATCCTTGCTGACACAAACAGGTGATTTGCACTTTCACATCTTTTCAATAAACTCCTTAAGCAGTCATTACATGCCACATTGAGTTTCCATATGCTCGCTCTTCCGTAGTTTGACCACAGGTGTGCTGTATATAACGCAGTACAGTATACTTTAAAAATTGTACAGGCACCAAACCTGCGCATGAGCATGTTCGCCTGTGCATACATCATGTAACATTGTCTGTAGATGTCTTCATCATCTGACAGATCGTCGATAAATAAAATGTCCCAAATACAGTCAGATCATTCCCGCATAATACAAATTGAGGACATTTTATACATTTATCATCTTTCAAAATTCAATCCAATATCACATGTTATATCTCATTTGTAAGCACAGATTTTCCACAATAAACTTCAGAACATTTTCACATTAACACGATAACTAAAAAGAGATATACTATGCAGTCTAGACGGGTCTCGTGAGTTTGTGAATCCACAAATATCACAAGAATCCATCTTGGATGTCAGATTATAACTACTACTTTTTAAGATTGCCCTGCAGAAAACAACAGGCATAATATTGTAAATAATAACTTGTTTGATTTTCTGCTTTCCTGATTGCACATTTGTAATATGAGTAATGAAAGCCTGGCCAGTACATGCTATTCATAAGACGTAAAGTCTGGGAGAGGGTCTTCTTTCACTGAGTTCCAGGTGGATTTATCAATCAGAGACAGGTCCCAGATCCTCCTGCATGCAAAGAGAAAGAAGGGCTGGCTCGACAGGTTGTTCTAATGATATAGTCTAATAAGATGGTCCCAGGCAAAGAATCCATCATACATTACATACAGTGTCAAAGTGATTTCCCCTGTGGATCCATAAGGTTTGTCCCAGTCTAAGGTTGGAGACACACTAGAGGATTAAAAACTATTATTTAGACCACAGATTCAATATTTCACAACTATTAGTTGTCACAGAGAGCAAGGAAGACAGCATGACCTTGCTGTTTTTGAGTTAAGTAATGCAGCACACAGAAGACAAGTAAAAGCATCACTTGAAATGTGGTTTCAGAATCAAAACAAACATGGGGCTATGAAATGGAGTCAGCGCGACCTGAGCTCTCACCGTGAAAAGAGGGGGGGACCTGTAAATGTGGTTGATATTTGTGTGGTGATAGTTTCTGTGTTAGAGTCTGTCTATTCGCCAAGCATACAAATCACATTTGAGATTTGAAGTTCTGACAAATAGTGACAAGGAGTGCCACGACGAATTATTACTTGTGAGAAGTGCTACATGCGCCACACCAGCTTAATGATGCAATCCCTTCATCAAGGAGAGGTCCATGGTAAAAAAATATTTTTGAAAAAGAAAAATGCCTTGAAATATCAGGATTTATAAGCCAATAAGTCCAAATTCCAAAATAGTTATAGACAGTTTTGTCAATATTATTTTAAGCTTAAAAGTAACAGCAGTGCTCCAGTGGAAGTCATCTTTGCGGTCACTCCTACAGAACCATCAGTGCTTTTTTAAGTTCAGGTTTGTATATCCATTAGCCTGTGTAATCATCATGTCAACAGTTCTGTTTCAAATATTTACAATAGACCCTGGTGGGGAGACATCCAGCCAATAGGGTGATTCACCCTTTTGTTAACACAAGCATCCTAAAGCTTCTCAGTAATGCAGAAATATTGCCAATAAAGTTCTTAATTTTTCAGTTTTCATATCTTATTGAGCCAGGACTTTTTGTAAACATGAATTAGTGTCATCATACCCATGGTAGGTTTAAAAGTTTCACTCAGGCCTCACTCAAACTAAATTAGTCTCTATCTTTTTAAGAATGGTTCTTGGCATTATCTAGGAATCTAATTTGTTGACATTGAGCCTACTGAAACAACAAATGGAGCAGTCACACCCATATGACTTTAGTGTTAATGTTTAGTAGTCTTGCTTAGACCTTGTTTTGATTTTTGTTTTAGTGTCAGGCTCAAAAGGTTATAGCAGACTGCCCATTGTCACTTTATCACCAAACATGGTGAATTTATTATGACCTGGAAATTGTGTTGGAAAACACTTAATTATAACTGTACGTGTCAAATACAATGAAGACATCGACACTGTACATTAAAAACTGGGCAGGGATATAAAACAGTATATTGTGATAAAGTTGTTAAACTGAAAAAGAATGATAAAAATGTTGGCCCTGAACCTGCTGATACCTTGTAGAGCTCCTGCACCCACATGACTACATTTGTAGAAGACGCAATTACGGTAGGGAAGAAACTGGTGATGAATGTCAACGAGCCTGAAATGTAGCTTTTGGAGTTTCTTTTCATTAAATGAAGCCATAAATAACAATACATCTAACAAACTAGTCAGATAAAACATTGCGACCCACACGAGTGTGCTTTTAAGGAGTTTAGATTGCGTAGATTGTGCCCCAACTCTGCTAAATCTGTACATCTGATTCACCTTCCACCTTCTAATATCATCAGAAAGTGTCTCTGGGGATGTTTGCGAGAAATACACTTCATTATAAAACCTTGTACATATAATGTTAACTGATATTGATTATTTAAATGTGATCTTTAGAAAATTGTGAAAAATGGTTGTACTCTGACTAATACAACTGTTGTAATGACTCATAAAATCATTAGTTTAACTTTAGTTTCTGATTGAACAGTTAATTATGTAAACTGCATTTTTGTAAAGCATTTCTGATCATTTCTCTTGAAACTACTTTCTCTCATGTAATTAATAGATCATAATTAGAATTGCCAATTTCACAATCTTAAACATTTTGAATCATTATGAGTTGACAGTTAACTCATTCCCCACATGAAAACCCAAATTAATGCAGAAGGCATTGACTCACTATAGTCTGTTTAGTTGCAAAAATCCTTTTCTCTCGACGATCTGGTCTTTCTTCTGCATTTGATCATTTGTAAATCCCAGTGCAAAAATAACACAATCTCTGAAACTGAACTTAGTTTCAATCACCGCCACCATCCCTGCCAATGTGGGGTTTGGTGGTGCATGCTGGGAGGCATGGGAGCTCTATAGGACCAGTGACTGAAGACAACAAAAAAAACAAAATGTACTTGAATGGCAGAGAGGTCAACCCCTGAACATGAATACACTATAACAACCACAGAAAATGTATACAATAGGCAAGTGCATACAAGAGTACAAATGTCACTAGTAAACGTGAGCAGAAGTCTACACAAACATACCGGTATACAAACTGACAACATCCAGTTGTGCACACATTTAGCACCTAAATGTTTATTTCACTGCCTCATCGCTCTGCTTTGTACTGTCTATTTTAAAGAAATCAACAAACCAAAAGAGTCTGATTGACATGATGGACAACAGGACACAGGACATACAGGCCAAGGTCATGCAATGCAATGGGTAACTGAGCACACAGTTTATTGTATGCAATGTTGTCAATAAATAGAGATGACAGTGCCAATGTCGGTAAGAGTTCAGTTGGTTGTTCAATGGTTAGGTACCTAAGTAAGACACAAACTAGGCAGATAAATTAAACTTGAATGTTTAACTGCAGCTGTGGCATTAAGGAAATCTTACATAAAAACAAACCACAAAACTATCATGTCCTGTCAGAAACTAGATTACAATAATAAGTGTAGCACATTTATATATTCAATGTTTAATCTGATTGACTGAAGCATCACAACTAGAGAAAAGTACAAACATCCATTGCGACAGTAGAACTGGCCAAGCTCAAGATCTGGTGACGGGTCCTGAGCGTTGCACTGCAGCTGCTGTCTGCTCTGGACAGGTATTTCCTGGCCGATGTTGGCACAGAAAAGCTTTATTTGAAAAAGTGTAATTAGTTGAATAACCAAGTAACAGTATAAACACTCTGCTAAAAGCACTTTACATTTAGGATGACCTTTTTGGAGTGCAAATTGGTGTAATCCCTCATTTGTCCAAGAGTGTTATCAGGAGGCTCTGCCCGGTGGGCAGGACTTACTCACAGTAGCATAAATATCCGAGTTCTCAGACTAAATCCGCAGATTGAGAATCACTTTTGTATGAAAGTCGAAACATCTTCCGATGACTATACCTGAATCTTTTTCTACGATTATATACTGGACTTTATTGACTTTCGATTACTTTTGAGGTCTTTCACAAAATTATCTTATTTTGTCTGTTTCAATGAGAAAGAAGAAAGAAACAAGAAATAAGACACATAAGCAACTACATAATTAAGCAACTACTTTCGGCAGAACACTTTCATTTATTATTATAGACAATGACTCACATTGAAAGTATTAATGCTTTGGTAACACTGTTTTTAAAAAGAATAATCACCAGTCACATGAACACACGCATTTAAAGTAATTTGTGGGACAGGGTTTGGGTGCTTAGACTATGGACAATGGAATCAATTGAAAGCCAATCATGCTGCCTCATTATTGTGTGTGACATCCTCAAAATACCGTGATACTAGTAGTATAACTAATATGTTGCAATATCAGTTTTTGTTTTTTTAAATAAAACTATTAAAAGCCAAAAAAAACAAAGTGGGTTCAACTGAAATGTGCCAAGAGCGATCTTGGCGGTCAAGTCTCAAGTAGACATTTAAAATGTGTAAAATGTGTCAATCTAACCCTCATTAAACACAAGATTGCAATAGATAACTATGTATGGTTATAACACAATTAGATAACAAAACATAAGCATGCACCTGTGCATGTGACCACACGTAATCAAATGGTGGATTTCTTTACTGACCATCTCATTCTCGAGCCACTACACCTCTTCAGCCCTGCTCCATTTCCTTTCTTTTTATCCTTTCATTGCCTTTAGCAATGTATATTTAGAGTTTGAGAAGCCGATGGACAATAAAAGCATCTTAAAAAGGATCTACTCCTACAGTGTTTATATTTCCCAGCTGTAGGTACATTTATCTCTCCTTGTGACATTTTAGTGCTTTAATGTGTGAATCTTTTTAAGTTGTGGACACCAATTACATTTAGAAAGCTTTGAGCAGCTGCTCGGGATTAATGCTAACTGAGCACAGATATTAAATATTTTAGCACTCAATCACGGTGAACTATGTAACTTTTCTGGTGGAGGGACCACTTGTCTCCATGGAGATGTTACTGCTGTAACTTATCAACCTTGCATTTATTCAATTCAATTTGCAATTTAAAAAAATATACATATACATACATACATACATACATACATACATATACACACCCACACCCACACACACAATATATATGCTATACTGTGGAACATTTCTAAACTTGCTGGTGTTTTCATTGTTTCATTTGTGGTCATTTGTGTCAATAGTCTTGGACAGTTTGATGACTGAAGTTGCCAATTACTTTAGATTGAAGTTTGTCACGTCATAAAAATGGCGCCTGGCGTTGCTAAGCAAAACGTCACTTGACTCTAAATGCAATTCCAACTGTGAGAATAGGTCTTTCAGAAAAATACTAAATAAAATATAATAAAATATAAAATTTACTTCACATGAGAGAAATGCAATGAAAGAAATGAATAGATGCATTTGACTTTAATATATAAATCACTTCACTTGAACACTACTACATTTATGCTGAAATGTTTTCCAACTCTAGTAGACAACTAGGAAAAATTAGCTGCTCAGGCTTATGGTGAATAAAATCAATGTTCTTTTTTTAATCAATCAGTTATTAAAATTATATATATCAGGTTACACTGGAAAATGGCGCCTAACCTCACAAGTGTCAATGTGTTATTAGGTAATCAGGTTAGAAGAAAAACCACAAAGTTAACACTATTCAGGCTATGAAGGGAGCTATTTACTGTACATGTTTTTGCTATATAAAATATCACATGGGTGGTTGAAAATCGTATCAGTGGAGAACAGTCCAAGCGCTGGTACAGGGACAAGTCATGACTGACGGAGCACATGCACATACACTGCCTGACAAAAGTGCCACACGCTCTAACGTATGGCATTGTTTCAATACGCTTCTGCAATGTCAAAAGATTAATTTAATTCCAGTGTCGTATTCTTTTTTTAAATCAAGGAGAGCATGACCACCGCACAAAGCCTTCTCCAGCTCATCCCAAAGATCCTCAATGTGGTTCAGATCTGCAGTCAATTAGTTTCTGCTTCTCCTTAGATGTTTTCTGATTGATGCCAATAATATGACCCTTCTCAAACATACTGACATCTTTTCCATGACCACAGGATTTGTCTCGTCTTGTAGCCACTCACTGCATCAGCTGGGTTTAAATACTGTGTTGCAGCTGAAAGATCATCACCCACGCAGCAGTTCTCCAGTAGGAGGCTCGTACCTACTGTATTTGCTTAGTTGAATCCATAGCGACCTTTTTTAGTGACAGGCAGGGTCTATCCTCAACTGTGTTTTATATGAGAAGTCTTCATTCACCCACCTGATTCTCTGAAGATTAGTAGCACTTAAGTGACGCTTGTGAGTAAATGACGCACAAGAGACTATTTACCTTTGAGTTCATTCATTATAACCTGAATCGTGTGCTCCCATTCCCTGTGGACTGTGCAGTATCGACCCATGTTTGCTATGGCTGTGCAGTGATGGTAAACGTTTGGTCCTGTCCTGTTTGCATGACACAGTTGTCTGTTCCATTTTCTAGTTTATTTTGTTAAACCAATCCAATCATACTTGCACACCTGTTCTGAACTTTTGAGTTCACTATCTTCATCACACAGACAGTCTTACTGCTCCACAGATCTTTTTGATTATACAGCGTGAGCCTACCCAGTCCCAGAAGAACTCAAATGATCAACTCATAATCAATATTATATCAGCATGTAAATTGTAGTCTAGCCAAGTAAGAGTGCCCCTACTTACTAAAATAAAATGTTACTCAAGAAGTCCAAAGTCTAGTGAAATGTAGCATGTGAGAGTTTAATCAAATACTAAAACTAAGTAAAGTATATTTGATTAAAGTATGGATGATTTACTATGAATGCTTTTTCCTGTGACAAAAGGAAAAAGCATTCGCAGTAAATCTTTCAAGTAAGTAACATAAGAGCTATGCTGTAAATAAATATAAATTCCCCAAATTTAAAAAACTGATCTCAAAATTGACAAAAAATGACATTGGCCATTAGTCACATTTGGTTACACCAAAACTACAAGTCCATATTGAAACTCACAACAGCACCAAAAGTTCTGCGGCTTGATTGTTACATGCACACAGATTAAGTTGAATGTAATTCGGCCTGGAAAATCAGATCCATCTTGTGGTAGAACACGAGTTGGAAAAAGAAGGCCCTATCAATATAGGCAGAGGTAGTGCAGTTGCCAAGGTCATTTTCATCAGGTCCCAGTATGTTTAACACACAACACAGTACATTATTTGCTTCCCAGCGTGTTTTTAGTACAGACAATATTGTTCCCTAAACCAACCCCTGTAAAAAACTTTTAAAACGTGCCAAATAAAAGTATTAACAGAAGAATATATAGATGTGTATTGGAATGTGGCATTTTTTCTTTTTTATATCAATGTCAATTCTATCCAAATAGAAAATCATTACAACATTATTTTAAGGATGATATAAAAGTACAGTTAAAATGTAGACTTTTACAAATTACATTCCCAAATCTCTCTAATGAGCTGTAATGAGGATAAACACCGAAGTTACATAGAGCAATGTTCATAAATCATTTTTCTTTAGATCAAAGACTGGCATAATAATAAATTTACTTAAGGGTCACACAATGGGCACAAGTTGTAGTAATATACCATAAGTGATGCCCAAAGGTAAGTGCTTAATCCTCATTTATAAATTTTAATTTAATTAACATTTTTATTAGTAAATTAATGACGTGAAATTCTACACCTAGATAATATACTTAAGTTATTAAGCAAGACTATAAGCAGTACATAGACCCCCGGCAAACAGAGGCATTGCTGTCCAAACAAAACTAACATCTCTAAAGAGATTAAGCCATCCCTATATTAATTTAAAAACTTTTTTTTTTCCATGAACAGAAAAATTCTTACTATCACACTTCAGTGAAGAATTTGGAAAAAATGTGTGTACCTACCATGTTCCTAAATACATTTACAGCTAAAAGAGGTGAACTGAACACTTGCTCAGGTGTCACACATGCTCATGGTCATGGAATCCATCTGTCTGAACACACGTTATTGAGGTTCCTGTCATTTCATTTTACATTTACAGAAGGATTCAAGTCAAAACCATGTATTCTAATTACTCAAAAATATCCATCTGCCTGCAAAGTATTTATTCAAGTTAATCAAAATGTCGACATACATTTGAGGGAAAGGACAGAAAATGTCTCGCTACTTTCCCCACTCTCCTTGTGCTTTGAGTGGATTTTTAAAGCACAACTGCACTAAAGGCTCATGTTTTCACGAATCTTGGCTTGCAGAACATCACAAGTCTACTTGGCGTCTCTGAGCAACATTGCAGTGTTGGGCTTGTAGAAGATGGGGTTGCCAACAGCTGCGTAGCCCACACCATGGGAACGTTTCATCACAATCACCTGAATCAAGACAAGATTTGGTTACATACAACCCAAGTATAAAGGGTCCACATATCACTTCATTTAAAACATACATAAATAAATAAAGTATGAAGTTGTGATGCTCAGGTCAGCTTTTTTTCCTGCTGTGGTTTTGAGCAGAGTTCAGGCCTTGGACAAATAAATCAAGTCATTTTTTTGTTATATTCCACTGACTGAAAGTGATATTTGACTTTAATAAAATAAATTAAAATAGAGTTGAAAAATCAGGATTGATTCAATATGAGAAAAAAACAAAACATTGTTCATTTTCAAGATTGGTACGATGCTTAATATCACCAACACCAAATGGTGCCGTAATTTCAAATTAATCCATGTAGACAAGTAGATCTGGTGTACAAAAACAGAATGACACAAACTTGATAACATCAGCCCACATGATTAATTATGTTTTTGAGCATCTTAACAGAATGTACAAGATTTGAATATATAAAGCTGGTGAGCATGTGCCCAGCAGGGCCCCTGTATTAATGATTCCAACATGCAACTGTGATAAAGAGCAGCGTCGACATTGTAAAACACTTTGATCTGAGCATGTGTGATGACGCCTTACCTGCTTCGACATCCAGACCTCCAGCACAGGCATACCAGCAATGATGGAGTTGGGGTCTTCCTGAGCAGCCGAGTCACCGTGTTGTTGGCCCCGATCACCAAAACCAAATCAGTGTCTGAGGTACAAAGACAAGTAATCAATTTAAATGCACTGCGACTCATAAAACCCCCGTCTCTAAAAAGCAAACAGCTCATGACACTAGCAGAAAAGCTGATTGTCATTATCCAGTTATGCTATGGCTCATTTAGCAAGAGATGATGCATGACAAACTTTGAGATGGTAAACTCGACTTTGTAATGCAAGTTTACAAAACATCCCGCGACGGTGACTGTTAGGGAAATTAGTAAGACCAGATGCAACAGATATGCAGCAAGGGGGAAAACATCCATAGTTTCCACAACAACTTTCACAAAAATGCCTCCAGGATTGTCCACGTAGACATTTCAGCTGTTAAGGAGACAATAACAACCCATTTGAAGTAATACAACTGTAAATGGGAATATCCAACCTGGGAAGTCCTCATTGATCTCCTCCATCTCCAGCACAATAGCATATGGGACACCAGCTTCAGCCAGAAGTACATTGAGCTGCCCAGGCATACAACCAGCCACAGGGTCAATACCAAACCTGAGAAAGAATGACAAGCGTTCTGCAGGAGGTGATAGAAACTACTCATCCAATACATTCACACAACCACTGACAAATGATGCGTTTTATTTATGAAGATTGAAAATAACTCCAGCAAATAATTAAATTGTACAGGAAAGGAAAATAGTTAATTATTAGTATGTTTATAAATATATTTACTCTTACCCCTTGTCTAGAATATTATTTCATTACTCTTAATTGATCAAAATATAGAAATGGTAATGACTTAGAGGAGCAACCTTGCAAATTGCGCTTTAATAGTAGTACAATGCAAAAACACACAGTCCTTACTGTAAACATAAATAAAGAAAACACAATACAGAAGAAATCAGGATGTGGATATGTAGTCTCTCTTCATTCTCTGCCCACCCACTTCCTCCTCTAATCAAGTGCAAATGCTCTAAGTAGCAGCAGCTGCATGGCCGGATCAAACGACTGAGGAAGGACATTTCCACACACTTCCGGTCCACGTAGGCCTCTGTTCTATTTACTTTTTTAAAAAAATCATATTTTACAAATAACACCTTTGTAATTGATAACTACCCTTTCTTGATATCAAGTCATACAAGCATGTTAGAAAATAATACAAACATCAGAATTCAGTACATACTAAAAAAAATAATGAAATTGGTTATTTTATAACCAGACTTTTTTTCCAGCTTCTTAACCAGTTCTGCAATAGGATATTGAGCCTTAGCAGCACAGAGTCCATAACCTTAAAAGGGCAAAAGAGTAAACTTCTTTTTAATTTGTATTCATTTTTTCATTAAAATAAAAACATAAAAATATGTAATATTTATATTTTACAAACAGATGTGATGTTTTATTTCTTGGTTTGTGTTCCTACTAAATAACAAGTAAAAGGGTATTGAAATGTCTTACTTCAAACTCTAAATAGGCAAATATTGCTCTTGAATCATATCAAAACATATGTATTGTTACTAAATCTTTACAACCCCATTTCTTTAAGATAACTCAGAAAACACGGCTTCTGACTCAACAAAAAAACCCAGAAGCATAGCTTGTTCTATAAGAAAAACCTATTGGCTGAGACCAGGCCAAGAAAGTAGTAGGGCTTATCGGGCCACAACTAAACATTTCCACAAATGTCAATAAGACGAAGAGACGCTCACTAAAGGTCATTACGGGAAGGGGATTTAAAGCAGGCAGAATGTATTTTTTGTATATCTTGTTTGAAATGTCCCAATTTTGTCAGTTGACACAATTTAGGGGTGAGCGGTATGACAAATAATCATATCATGATTTTCTTGGAGCCAGATGACTATTTCCATTTTAAAACAATTCATTTATATGTATCTTTATATTGCCTTGGAAGAAGTAACTAAAGTCATCTGCTTCTTCAGAAAGTTCACACGTCCTTACAGTTGGTTAAATCTATCTGTTTTGCACACAGAAGTGCAGAACAGTCTCGTACCAAAGGAGAAGTAAGTGGGAAAATGGGTCATTATTTGAGCATAAAGCTGCATTCAAGAGAAAATGTGTGAATTACGATATGTCGATTTGACCAAAATAGCTTAATTTCATCACCATATTGCCCAACCCTAGTACAATGTACCAACATGTAAGAACAAACTGTAACCCTCATTTCATATTAACAATACAAAATATATCCTGCACCACCTTTAAGAAAAGGACTTTTTTTTTTTTTAGACGCACTCGAATATTTTAGTTTTTCCATGGTTGTTTCCTCTAAAGTCAGCATTTGTATATACCAAACTCTTCAACAATTTAGCTAGAAGCACTAATTTACAGGCTGTATGCTTCTAGTCTGTGTTTACATGTACCCACGTGAGTAAAACAAACCTTTTGATGTTAACAACAGTCTGGGAGCGCAATGAAATGTCACTAGGCCACACAATGATGAGGTCAGAGCAGCTTCAAGGACTTGTTTCGTAGTTGAAGCTGCCAGAAGGAGATTAATATACTTCTCATGGATATTCTAATTTAAATATGTGAGAAGAACAAATGTGTGTCTGGAACAAAGGCTGGACCCCACACTTAAACCCTTCAAATGGATCAACCAGCCAATTTTAAGTGCTGCTTTTGAATTGTCAACAAAAACCTACCATACCCTGGTTCCATCTAATTTTCCCTTGACCTAGCCTATATATGCTGGACTGTAGAATGTCTATTTACTAAGGACTGCCGACCACACAGAACTCCTGTGCGTGTGTGGCTGCTCTACCATGACTTGTCAATTAGCCGAATGGTGATGTAACATGGGTCAAGCAAAGGTTAAATAAACAGAACCTACACTTTGCGAACACAGAGGAGGTAAAAAAAAGGATGGCAAAGTCAAAGTATCATGTTTTTCCACTCACTGTCATGAGTCTTGATCCATGTGCTTGTGTGTGCGGTTGTGTGCTTGTGTGCGCTTGTGTGTGCATGCGTGTGTGGTGTCTTACCTGGAGTGATGATTTTGTTATGCGTTCCTGTGATCTCCATAGGCTTTGCTGTACCAGTGGGAGACGTGCCATAACCTCCCAAGATTACGTTAGCCAAGGACCAATTCATAGCCTGGGGAGCAAAAGGGACATTAGCCTTTGTTGTAATAAATATGCACATAAATAACAATACACATAATTGCATGTGTAAAGATAAATAATAAAAACACATAATGTATGACAGAATCGCACCAGACGATCCAATAAGTGCTCCCACAATAGTCAGCAGGTTGTTGTTCAGCAGAAAACCCTCAGCACACAAGGCCCTGAGCAACTGTTGAGAACTGTTATCACTACAGGCATGTCAGCGCCTCCTATGGCCACTGTCAGTGTTACACCCTTTGGACAAAAGGGGAAAATAAAAAGAAAAAGTTTACCATACATTTACTGTCCACATTTTTGTACCTATCAAATCTCTAATGAAATCCGATTTGGTAATCAAGAAATGCACAATTGTGACATCCAATCTGAGACTGACTTTTGCTTTGATTGGGAGAAGTGGTATGTGCATCAGACGTCAGTAAATCAGGATTTTAGTGACCGGCCACTTTGGAGTTTCAGAAGTACATTTCCCATCCCATTTTCCTCATATATTTAATTAGAAACATTTTTGAAAGCTTGCTGAACGTTATTAAAACATTTGCAGAGATTTAAGTTTTGAATGCGTTTTTGGGTCTGAAAACAACAATTGTCCATAAAGCTGTTAACTGTTACATATGATGATGGTTAGCCTCTGTTGTTCCTTCAAACTTACTGTTACCATTTGTATTTTTGAAAAGTGGGCGGATCTGTTGAGCTCCATACACATCTTGTTATTCAAGGAATACAGTACACAAAGTAATCTGCGTCAAAACATCTGCACATAAAAATGAGCACATACTGCATGTGTATAGTAGTAACTTTGTATACCTTGCAGTTTGCCATACGTGACCAAAAAGCCACTGAACATGATGTATGTCCCAATGTAGGCAACAATCTTTGTGAGATTGGCAACTGGATCCGTGAAAAAAAAGTTGGGGTATTCGATCATATACTCAGCCACACAGGTGAGCACTGCAGCCAGGCCAACCAAGCTGTGGAAAGCAGCCACCAGCTGCGGCAAGTCAGTGATCTGGATCTTCTTAGCAACGGCCAGGCCTAAAATAAATCACATAAATATGTTTGCAATTAAATATATAACCATTTATAGTGTTGTCACAAGTTGTTTTAAAGTCATGACAGATGCATATATGAATATAAAATGTAAATGCAAATTCAAAGCAGATAACATAAAAGTACTGCAGGGTAAAAGGTCATATACTGTAGGAGCCAGGTGCAGTTGATGGAGAACATTTGGGAACGTTTCGTGTTAGTGAGTAGGTATGCACTGTGTAGTCCGCCTTTGAACATTTTTAAAAGAAGTAAACAGCACTGTTGTCTGTGTAGATGCTTTAGTCTGGGTTTCAGTTAGTTACTGGAACAATTAGCATTTGAAGCATTGAACTGTCAAGAGAAACTCTTTGAAAGTGTGTAACGTATAATGCCAACCATTACAGGTCTTCCTCAGTGTGGTTGAAATGACTTATGTTGTGTTTGATGTAAACAGCACAAAGAGGCCACCACCTGTTGCTCTCAGATACACACACATGTGCAGACTAATTAGTCCGATTGAATGGCTTCTTATCACTTCAGTCTGGCTCACTCCATTGATGTGAACACACTTACCGGCAGTTCCTCCTACAGCCATGGCAGCCCTCATCTGACTCAGAAGTTCAGGGCTTGGCTTCAGGGCACCTAACGTGGCTGCAATCCCCCCTGCAACTCCCATCATTCCCAATGCATTTCCAAGACGTGCTGTGGATTGGTTGGAAAGCCCGGCCAAGGCTCCAACACAGCATAAACCAGAGCCTAAATACATCATCTGAAGAGAGAGAGAGAGAGCATAAAAGTCATTGTACAAAAAGAAATAAGAGGAATCAAGTGAGGAATGCCTATCCAACATCTGTACAAATAGGATACATATTTGACTGACACAAAGCTAATAAGATGAAGGATTTATTTAAGAAAGTTACATTGACAAGAATATTAGCTAGAATGCTTAGATGGGGCTGGACAAACTCTCCCACCTGCTCAATTTTATAACCAGACTGCAGAGCAGCAGCTTAGCCTCCAACAAACACACCACTAGGAAGCAAATAGAGGTAGTTATGCTCAGAGGGGATCAGTGGGACGCTTAAACATGTCCAACATCTTTTGAGTCACAAGGAACCCACCTGTTCAAGAGACACAGAAAAGTGGAAACACAGTTGAAGAAATAAGCCCATTTTGACAACATTCTGAAATGCAAACATTTCATATCTCAATTTGTCGCAACATGCCCTTATTATATTGCCTATTATATTGCCAGACGTCTTGCACTAATCTCAAAGGGACTTTCCTGGTTTAATAACGGTTAAATAAAAAGACACAACCTGTGTTACACGCATAATTTCAACCAATCCAGCCATTTTGGGATCACAGATGTTTAAAAGCTAAACGCTGGTGCCAATGCCAATAAACAATGTCAGGAATTTAATGGATCTACTTTGTGTCAGTATAAATATTTTAAGAAGAAAACATTAAATGTGTTAGACTAGGACCAGGCTCCAACTCAGTGCTTTTGGAAGCGATCACATTACTGTTGGCACGTCTGCCCTTTTCCTATGGCACACGCACACGTACATACATTAAAAAGGTAAAAGAGAGGGCATTAGCAGTATTTTGCAGTCCATGTTATTTTACTCTAAAACATATCAGAGCAATTTACTTTGTGTTGTCATTATTATATTCATATGGAAGAATGTTAAGGTAAGTTTAAAAACGAATAAGTGTATATGTTAACTGATTGAATACATGTATACTTATAAGAGGATGTATTTGGGACTGTGTTAAGTGGTTTATACAAAATAACAAGACAATATCTTGGTAAGGAGTATAATGTATAGAGTAAAAAGTTCTATGTGTAACAAAGCAAGGAGGGAGGTTTCACAATCTACGCTGAAAGAATTGTGTTCATGGGGACAAAATTTCACCCGTGTTTGCTCAATTCTATGGAATATTTTTTTTACTCTGAAGGGATTGTGGGTAATGTGGTAAAGCACACAGAAATGCTACTGTGTAATGTACTATACGACCGGATGACCAGATGAAATGTATTTATAAAAAGCTGGCACCGTTTTTACTCGACATATTAGCTGAGACAACAATAACTTTATGAACAGTCAACAGACAGTGTTAAGTAGATATCCCTGATATTTATTGTATAAAGCGAGCTGATGAGAATTATTACTAGTTTATGCATCTGACACTGAGGAGAGAACACTTAAGAAAGGCTTAGCTGGTGGTTGAAAGGCAGCATTTATTGTTTTTATCAAATCAAATCTTGACAGTGAATTGTACATGTGTTTGTCATGTCTGGCTCACCAGCGATGTTGACTGAGGAGATGAAAGCAGCGAGTACAGCCAGTGTCTGAGCAGTAGGTTCTGGGCTGTAAGCGCCTCCCATCAGGGATAGACCACCCACTGCCGTTAGACCTACACAACACACATTCGTTTTAATAATCATTCAGATTGTTTACACAATATGCAATGCATTTGTGCCAGTAAGAGGTTTATCAAATTCTAAAATCCCCTCAGGACCTCGAATCAGTGTCAAAGCTCCACCTGAAAATGTAAAGAGCATCCAAGCTCGTCAACTTATTTACTGTTGTCTTCTTTACTTAACATGTTGTTTTCAGACTGGAAAGGTTCAGAAACACTAAAAGACTGTTTACCAAAACAGACCCAGGAAACCTTGATAACATCAGGCCTGTAATGACTTACAGCCACTAAGATACAACTCAAAACATTCACACAGACATGTGTGTGTCCAATTCAACTGTAACTTAGGTACAACTCTGAATGTTAGACCTAAACGAACATCAGGATAATATTAATTGAGTTATTTTCACTTTGTGTGTGTGTGTGTGTGTGTACACACAGTACCAAAGAAGTCTCTTAAAAAAAGTTATAAAGTTAGACTGTATGTTATTTTTGAACAATTACATAATCTCTATACAGTATACAACAAATCATAATTTTTTAGTAGAATTGAATTATAAAAATGGACAACATTACAGCTTTTAAAAAGTCAGATCAATGAAATATTTGGCCACTGCAAGCAACAAGTTGGCCAGAAAGAAAGTTAATAGGCATCCTCACATGTCTTCATCAAAAACCCGCTCTAATCACTGAGCCGGCTAGAGACAGTACGACAGTAATACAGTCCTCTCAGGTGGATAAAAGTATTTCAGACATCACATATTTAGCTATGCCAAAGTGAGCCATTGATATGAAGCCAACATCTTCATTTACCACGACCCACCAGTCAGACTCTCTCCTGGCTGTAATTCTATAATGTCTCCATGAAGAATGTAACTGTCCCTCTACACAAAACTAAATTCCAATATCATTATCTAATGTCTGTAAATGATTGTATGCCTGTATAATGCCAGGCAAAAGCACCACTGAAATTCTGCAGGATGTTTCCATAATCCCCATCCAGTAAGTAATTTAGCATGAAAAGTAACGGCCAATTTATACTTCATAGGCAAGAGGTTTGCTCAAGAACAAACTTGGGCTTGGACATTTCTTAGTTCTGCTGCCTACGCCCCGCCCCCTGTGAACCCAAACAGTTCTTGCTAAGGTGTTCCTATGGAGATTGCAAACACAGTTTTGATAACCGTTTTATGTTAATCAAAATTGCTGAAATTGCTGTCCGACATCAAGAACAAAGTTCCGCTCGGCCGATGTGACAAGAACAAGCCGCAAGAACTGCAACTTTGAGGTGTAAGGACAAGTGTAAAGAGTCCAAAACTATACTAACTACTAACTAAATTAAAAGGAACCAGAACGGTTAAATATAGTGTGAAGAAGTATAAAGAGGTAGCCAATAAACTTTTAAAAAGGTGTTGAAAACGGTCCAGTCTAGCTGTTACACAGCTCAGGTCTAGCTGTGCGAACAAGCAACCAACACCAGGACTTGTGTAACTTGTAAGATCACCAGTGTGTTACTTCCTACCACTGTGGCTCTGAGCATTGATCAAAGGCATGAGAACACACACACACGTACCTTCTTTGCTAAACCTCTAACCTCTTTGTGTCAAGACAATCAGGACGCATTCTTTCATGTTTTATTTGGAGTGTGGAGTGGTTGGATTTTAAAGAACAGCACAGTGGAGACAAATCAGCATTTTAGTGGGCAGTTTTTATGTGGTGGAGGTGGCAAATTAAACAAACCTGAGATGGCGTTGGTGACAGACATGAGTGGGGAGTGCAGAGCAGGAGTGACTCCCCACTCTGTGTGGTATCCAGCTATACCAGTAAGGCCAAACATAGCGACCATATGAGTGAAGGCAGCGTTAGGGGCAGAAATGACCAGCCCCAGCATGGTGGCACAACCTGACACAGAGAGAGAGAACATTAGCAGTGTGTAGAGCTTTTACTAATATTTTTGTTACATTTGAGCTACATCTTCACATTAGTTGAGCTGCTTGATGCAATTAGTCTGCGCTTATCATATCCCAAATGTAAGCTTCTTTACTGCATAAACGAGTGTTTCTGTGTCTATAGAGCTGTTTGGCCAGATTTACAAGTTGGAAACACTTATACACTGTTGACCGGTGCAGAGATAGTAAGTTGATGCTCGCGTTTGTCCGCATGACATTAGTGCAGAGATGCAGCGTGGACACAAGGTGCGGTCAGCGGGCTCCTGTGTCATTTTAATTTTGTTTTTCAGCACATATCTGTCAATTTTGCATCGAGACGTATAGAGACATTAAAGAATCGTAATGCAACGTGGCATAGTTACATCCCTATTTATACATTTGCGAGTAAAAAATTAACAGACTTAAAAGAATATTACCACAATCACAATGAAGTGCCACTCTAATAAGCCTGTAACCAGCACTAAAGGTTTTCACTTCAATAAAGTGTGAGCTCAAAACGGTGGCTGTGTGGTAATGTTCAGGGGGAAACTACAGAGTACCTCAACAATGTGTGAACCACATTAACTGTGTGTGGTGCACTCACACAGAGAGTGGTGTGGCACCATGGGAACCCACACCTCAGCTCCACTTCAAACAAACACACGGCTGGACACTATTTTTACAATGCACACTTCCTGACACTAACAGGGTGCCTGAGTGTGCGCTCATGTCACTCCTCACCTCTGTGCACATTCCTGCACTGACCTAAAAGCTGATAATTGACCTATTCTTGACCTTGGAGCTGACCCTTATGGCAAATTAGAATTTTTAAAGACAAATTAGATATGAAAGAGAACGCTTCTTAATGGAAAGGTTATCAGTCAATTAAGCAGAAAATGTAGCCTTAAATAACAAGTCTGAGTGCTTACCACCAGCATACAGGGCAGCAGTGGTGAGCGTGGCCCTAAAGGGAGAGATCTGTGAAGTTTTCTCGGCCGCTAGTCCTTGGACTGTCTTTGGTTTTGGTGGTGCTGCAACAGGCACGTTGTTGGGCTGAGGAGCTGGGAATAGATTTTTTTCCATTCTACGAATTAAAAAGTGCACACTTTATTAAAGTACAGCGTTTGTAACATATATTCAGAGAAGGCGGATGATTAAAAATACTTAGAAAGATGGATTGAATGATTCTCCAGAGGGAGTTTTGCATGCATTTTATAGCTGTCGTTACAGTGACATCTAGTGATTACAAAATGCAATCGCTTTGGTGAACTCGTCAACTTTTAGTTCAAAACAAGGACCATAAGTCAACATTAATGTGCATTAAACACTACCTGCATAACAATAGATCCTCTGACAACATGTTCCATTTTGCCATAGTCAAACTCATCCTTGACATCGACGAAGATGTTGTCTTTGTTTGGGCTGATGGCTCTAACAAGCTTAGTGATGTTGTTGGAGTATAAAGCACTGGATTGTGTGGGCAACCGGCTTGACAGGTCTGTGTAACCAACATGTGTCACCCCCTGTAAAAAGATGAAGTTACTTTACGTCTGTGGAAAACAATTCATTTAACAACATGTTCTCCAAACCTTGTATACCGTCATCTCAATATTGCCTCTTGTCTCAGCAGCCAAGTCCACCACTACAGAGCCATCTTTCATGCCTTCAACCATTGGTTTAGTAATTAGTATGGGTGCCCGTCTACCTAGAATATACAATAAACTAAAAACGTACAGATTGCCAATTGTATGCCGTAATGATAATGTTAAATATCACATGGTAAAAAGATGACGTATATTTTGAGCTGCCACAGCTCGCCATGCACCGCATCTATTGGTTTCAACCTCCTCCGCTACTACAAGCTGCACGTTTTAATATAACGTGAGTAAATAGACGACTGTACTAATTCAATCGTTAACAATTCCTGAAAGCACATGCTAAAACATGATCTGCCCTTAAAAGAGGCCGCAATTTAGAGTTGTTAAAAATGTTTAAAAACTTGTTTGAGCCCTTCACTTTGCCTCTGATGATCAAGGCACAAACCCCTGCCTCACCAATCTGCAGTGCATACCAGGAATTAGAGCGGTGCTGATAACAATATCCACGTCCTGGCACTGTTTGGCAAACAGCTTCAGCTCTGCTCCTTTATGTCCACCTCCAGAGGCTCTGCACCCAGAGACTTAAACTGCTCCAAAGTGGGAGCTCTAGAAGTACATAGATATGGCCATTTGTAAATTTCCATTTGGCATTCTGACATTTATACCATGGTCAGTGGGGAATTTAATGCTAACTGCAGTTATTTTTTGTTCGGCAGCACCACGAAACGTTTTAAGGGGCGCCAACTTCACATTGTGCATTAAAACAGCACAACAAAAAGACATCTCATTGTTTAATCCATTCTCTTACAACAAATGTACAAATCGCGAGAAAAAACCTGGTATCAAATCCACGAACTATAGCTCCCATAGTTTGGGCAGTACCAGCTGCTGCTAATCCAGCCACACCACTTCCAATAATAAGTACCTGAAAAAGCACAAACACGCACAACATTTGTAAATAGACAATGCCAATATCCTAAAACCCCCACATACAATGTTTGAACAATTCTACAAACCGTTACAGGGGGCACTATACCAGCTGCAGTGATTTGTCCAGTGAAGAAGCGTCCAGAGCTGTTAGCTGCCAACACCACGGCCTTATAACTGAAAAATAAAAAATAATAAGTTGCTTATACAAATAACAAACATATGCACACCTTTCCTAACCCATGGCATCGAGTCCTTACCCAGCAATATTTGCCATAGAGCTGAGTGCATCAAAACCCTGGGAAACAGTGATTATGGGCACTTGCTCCATAGCCAGGACTGTGCCCTTCTTTTTGTACAAGCAAGTCCATCAGTTCTGGGTTTTAAGCAGAGTAGATGAAACTAATTAAACGAGCAGCATCTTTCAACATGTCCACCTCATGCACACCCAGGGAAGAGTTGAAGACAGGGGCACAGACCTGAAGCATAAAGGAAAAGAGCATGTAAAAATAACCATATGGCCATTAAAAAGTTTATAAACATTATATTTGCAGTACAATCATACCTTGACCACAATATCTGATGGAAACACATCTTTCAGGTCTTTAATTGAAGCTCCAGCCTGAGTGTATTGTTCATCTGGGAACTTTGATGATTCACCGGCACCGAACTCCACAACAACACCGGCAGGAGACAGCGCCACACGCTGCTCATTCTGGAATATCTCTTTAGGTACGCCAACTATGAGTTGTTTGAATGGAATTCCTAGGAAGCCAAAAGACAAGGACTAAATACAAATTGATGTTGAACTTTATAGTGCACTAGGCCAAGGTATACAAAAGGCCAAGGTCATTGTCCATGACACTTCAAATTTAATTAAACCCTTTTAAATTGTTTTAGTACAAAATGAAAGAAAAAGGACTCCATGACTAATGAAGTTAATCTTGAGTAATTTGTGAGTAAGGCCCAAACTTTCTGTCTCAGAAGTTGTTCGACGAGGATAGAGTGCCTTGAACAAACTCACCAGCAGCCTTTTCACACAAAGCCAACACTGAGAACAATCACATTAGAGCATATCCAATACAGTGTTACATTTATGTAGCAGTTGAAAGCAAATGCAAATCATTTATCAGACAAACATTGAGCAGTTTACACAAATACCCACTTTCAATCAGTTGCACCGCAAAACCAAAGCATTCTATTTTGTAATAAGACACAGCAGTGAAGTAAATCATGTCATCAGACAGTAACACACTGCTGCAAAAGAAAACATATCACATCAGTCAAATATATATCTAAAGTATGTGTTCATGTAAAAACACGTGTAGAAACGCTTCATTGAGGCAGAGAGACAGAGTATGTCATCAAAACAACCAGTATACTAGTGTGTGTCCTGTCCATACAAACCTGCATTGTAACAAAATAACCAGACATGCGAAATCCCCTCCCTTGTTGTTTAAATCCCTCTGACTCAACATATCTGAAATTAACTTTTGTGCAATTCTAGGTCACTGTATCAAATGCTCCCTGCATATCAAAATTGTTGGTGAAAATCTCACCAAAAATATTATTTTAACTGTTCTGTCTTTTTCTGCTTTGTTTTTTGATAAATATATGTTACACAGTTAGTGTACACTGTTATGTTGCTGGTTTGTGGTGGTATACCTGGACTGGCACATCTTGCCAAAGCTGGGTGGGTTCTAAAAAAGCGTAAACTGGCTTTGATTTAAAGAGCTTTCTGCAGTTTCAGACAGGAGACCAATGAACACAGGAGCTGAGCAGCTGGTCACTACAATGCGCAGTAGTCTTGCCATGGTGCAAACATCCAACGCTTGGCCCTGACAATAGGCTCTGCTCCTGGGGGACTCAAGCACTTGACTATTTCAGTGACACTTATGTGTGTTTTCTTTGTGCAAAAAAAAAAGCTGCCAGCTTCCACCTGAAGCAGGCAGTAAATGGAGTCTTTATTTAAAGTGGCGATAAAAGGAACAAGTATAGACTGACAGAGCCTTCCTGTTGAAGAGGGGTTTAAGCTGGAGTGAACGTGTCAAAAATATTGCCGTCATCACCAGGCTGCCTCCACAGGCTTTACACAGACTATTTTGGACAGTCTTTTCATTTATATTTTTGCACATCACTGTTTTTGCTTTAGACCAGGTTACTAAGCATACATTGGCTTTTTCATGTAATGCAATCATGCAGGAGACCTACCGTCTTTCATTGTTGATGTCATAATACGTCCATAAAATCTTCACTCTCAAGTGCACTGTACCTAGCAGTTCAATAAGTTATTTGTAAGCATTGCTTATCGTTTACTGTAGGTATTGTATCGATCTGTATTCATTGTACTTTTATTCCAGACACATTGCTCATTTTATTTGTGTATCAACAATTTGTATTGAATCTACAGTTATAATAATAATAATAATAATAATAATAATAATAATAATAATAATAATAATAATAATAATAATAATAAACAGTTCAATAAATGTAAATGAGAAATGTAACGTAATTAACTGTTTTTGAATTAAACACGATGCATATGGCCAGGGTTTATATTTAATTTATACTTGAATAAGATTAAGTTTAATTTATTATCATTGAATGAAAAAAAACAATGAAAATACATTTAGCAACTCCCTCCCGCACACAGACAAAACAACATTGTGAAGCCAAGACTCACTACATGTAAACACAACACTCGTGGTATCTCAGTTGCATTTGCATTATGATTATCCGGTTGTAACTGTAGCTGTACTTTTTGTCTGCCTTCAAAACAACATTAAATCAAGCGAGCAAAAGCTAGCGCGGCTAACGAGCTAGCTGCCATTGCTTGACTTTCAACCAATGAAAGTTGGCCGACATGAAAGCGCTCAACACTTGCGATCAAGCCGCATCGATCAAGCCAAAGTAGTTCATACGGCAAAGAGTCAGCAGCAATAACAAAGCAGGATCATTTGACTGACCTTAGAAAAGGCTTCTGTGCAGAACAACCACGCATCGAGCCGGGAAAAGGCTGCGATGGGAATAATTTGGACCTTATGATGTGCATCCGATGCCAGGGATATGCACTGAAAAAAAAAAATATATATATATATTATATTATATATATATATATATATATATATATATATAGTATATATATAGGTATATATATAGGTATATATATATAAGGTATATATATAGGTATATATATAGTAATATTATATATATATATATATATATATATATATATATATATATATAGGTATATATATACATTCATATATATATACATATATATATATATATGAACAGAATTCCCAAACATAGGAATTTGTTTTGACATTAAGGTGCAACATAAAACACTGATCAATAATAAAAACAACATATATGAAATCAAAAGGCCATGCATTAAGAAACAATTTAAGATTACTATAGTATAAAATAAAAAATAGGCTTACTATTGTACACAGGATTTACAATTAAATTTACAGTTGTGAGTGCAGAAAGTGACAGTGTATTTTGAAGAAAAAAAAAATATATATATATATATATATATGTATATATGTGTGTGTGTATGTATATATATATATATATATATATATATTTATTTATTTGTTTGTTTGTTTGTTTGTTTATATATAGCATGTAAATATAATTTGTCTAAAGATGTCTGATTTAGAATTGTCTGACAGAAATAGCAGACACATAAAAAGGATAGTTGACGTCAGAGCATTTCTTCCCAATAAAATAAGAGCTGTAACTCTGTAAGTATCCACAGAGAGGCACTCTTGCACTTTGCACAAGGACAATAATATGAAGTACGGGGTAAATATTACTGTGTAACCATTCAAGGCAATGTAATAATGAGAAATCACATGGTTATATTTTGCATGCATAGAATCTAAAAAAAATCATACAATTGATCTATAGTGCAATAGGCTATAGGTAAGTAATGTTTTTATGATTGTGTGCTGCAATTTCCACTTTGGCCTAGGCTACCTTCGCAGAGTTTTTTGATGGGTCCCCGGACGGCAACCACTGCTCCTGAGGAGATGCCCCAGTGGCATTGAAGGATGGATGAAATGCAGAGGACAAATTTCCTTACGGGGGCAATAAAATACCTTAACCTTAACCTTAAGTATGTAACCACTTTAAAAACACTTTGCTCTCTGAGTATCACCAGATCTATAACAGGACTATTCAATGGCTAAACTAGTTTTAAGATTTCACCACTAGCAATTATACACAAGGACAAACACAAAGGAGGACAAGACATAGAGTTGACCCTAACTCAGACACACACTTGAACAGCAGAGGAGCCTGCATACCACAGTTTGAGAACCACTATGTCCAACTTTGTCCTCTTTCTAAAGACTTTAAATCCACAATGATCATATGTTTCTCCTTATCAAGGCCAGTGTTAGGAATGCATACATCTGTTTCTCATTTAAATAGAGATGTTTTAATTTTAAAGTTTTCTTTTACATATTTGGTGTTTCTTTGTCTAATGTTGAATTACTGTCTACGTCTCAGTACATGCCTTTACAATAAATGTACTCAGGAGTCACACAGAGTAATTATAATGTCAGACCTGCATGCGTCATCAGTGTCTATCACGGTTAGACTTTTCTCGTGACAAAATTAACCATTACTATTGTAACACATTGATTGGCAGATTGAATACAGACAAGCACACTGAGTACTTTCCGGATATCAATGTTACAAAGGGTTCAGAAGGTTATTGTTGACCAGGTGTGAATGGAAGTGTTATTTATAACAACTGTCTTAAAAACATGGACAATTGGACTAAGCAACAGTTATATATACACACACACACACTACAGCATATAGTCTATATATGTATGTATGCATTTTTGAAGGTGAAAGATCAGATAAAAAATGTTCATGTTGCATTCACTCAAACATTAATTTGCATGTTTCTATGTGTACAGTGCTAAATGGGTTCCAGTGCCCTCAATGCCCTTACCGCTCTGCAGTACCTGCTGCATATGAGTCTCCTATTGAGTATGCATCAAAACACCTGATGAACAAAGCTGTGTCACCTACAGAAACAAAGAGTATGCATTTTATCTGTGTGAGTGAGAGTGTGGGAGTTGCTGGAGTGAAATTTGTTGAAAGAAAATGCTTTGAAGTCGGAAAATTCCAGAAGTTTCCTGTTAACGACAAGGCTGGGGTATAATGTGAACCAGGAGTGTGTGTCGGGGAGGGAGTATAGTCTCAGTCAGCCTTTCCCAGCATTTGAGGAGCTGCACAGCATTGCACAGCTCTTCATGTAGACAGTATGCAGTTAATGGATTATATAATGCACCAATCCTCTGTGCAATTTTGACCCAACAATGTGGAGATTTTAACCAAACAACATCTAAGTGAAATAGCTCATGGATATGGAAGCTTGAACCAACATTTGAAACAACAACTTTTACAATAAGGATGCTTCTACTTTACAAACTTGTTTTAATATTATCCATTTGGAGTTGTGTGCATGCTTGGCCAGGGGTTGGTCAAAGCAAGTCAAAGTATTCAGATCCAAATGTCCGGGACTGGGGAGACTATTCAGATCTACCCACTGGACTTGAACTGGGGCTCGGGCTGGAAGAAGATAAACAACATGAAAAAACAAAAGCAGAGCCAATTACAACTCTCGCACCAGAACTGGATTTTCTATGGAATTTTGCAGGTAAGACAAATATTTAACAAGTTTAAGTCTCAGTTTGTTTGTGAGTTTTATAAGTTTAATTTTTTAAGGCAAAAATAGGCTATGGATTATAACAGCCTCCTCCCATAACGACAACTATCTCCGCATGATGGAAAAACAACTGGAAGACATGGAACAGGTGAGGTTGATAAAGGACTTAAAAATAAGACAAAATGCACAAAACTGAGAGCACACTACCGACAGAGCAACACTAGTGTGATCTTTGGCCATTTGAAACGGCATTTAAAATAATTTCAAGAATGTATCTTCTCAGGCAGGATTGAACTGCCGTCTTGCAGAGAGAGACACCTACATTATAACAATAATCCAAAATGCCATGATGGAGGGAAGGATAGTGAAGACGACCTTGGAGGGTCAAGCGTCAGTGGAAACCCTGGACCCAGACACTGTGAGCAAATTGCTGCATTACCTGGAGCTCACCGGCCATGTAAGAAAGACAAATAGATCAAATATAAAATGTAAAATACTCACATTTATAAATTATTTTAGGATGAGTTCATTATGCTGGTGATTAAAAAGAACCTAAGAACCAGTGAGCGCTTCCCTTATCCAGTCCGCGTCGAAGCCATTTTTGAAATAATAGACCAATTTCCAAAGAGAAAGCTGGAGAAAATGACAAGGAAAGGACCCAACATGAGGTACACTTTATATTTATCTTGTATAGATAAACAATTGATAAACAATCAAATGTTTTAGCGTTCCTATCTTTGGCCATAGGTGTAAAATTACAAAGAAAAAAGTTGTGATGAAAAGGAAAAAGATGAAGACAAAAATGGTGTTGAGCTCACAGAGACGTGGTAATGTAACTTCTGTGATTGCACCACAGAGAAAAGCAGCTCTAGACAAAAAAGAAGCCCTCAAGAGCAAGATCCAGGATATCTTAAATGGGCGCTCCAGATTTGTAATCCGTAAAGGGTCTTCTAGAGGATCCACACAAGGACAGGACAGAGAGGAAAAGGGGAGTGAAACTCAAAAACAGACGGACAGCCTTCCTCCAGTAACATCAAGCAACCATGAACAAAGGTGAGAACAGTTTATATTCTGTAAGTCACAGTTTAGTACTTTTGGGTTGAACTGTGACCTATGTTAACAAAAAGTGTAGAGTTTGTGTGGCCATGTCACTGGGAGAAATCATCACAATTTAGGTTAAATGGTTCTCTGCTAATCTGTTCCTAAGAGCCATTCCTATTTTACTTATTTTACAGTTTTTAAAAGCTTGTGTTGTAAATGTTATTTAAAGTCTCATCATCAAGCAAATATGTGAATATTCAATGTGTGACCTACCTTGGAAAATGTACCCACTATTTTGGTACAAGCTAAATAATAAACAACAGTGTGTCCTCTGTGTACCACGGCAGGACTTATGAAGCAGTCACAAAAGCACAAAAAGAAGACAAGAACGTTATGCTTGAACCAAATGCAAATGGTGACAGTAATGAAAAACCTAGTCCAAAGAAAAAGGGTAAAGGGAAGAAAGGAAAGAAGAAAGGAAGAGGGAGAAAGTCGAGTAGAGAAGTGAGTGACAAAGACAGAGCAGCGCTGAGAGACTTTGTGGACTCTTTGAAGGGGACAAGACGGCTTATGGTGAGTTTTTATCATTTCCATTTTCAGTTTCCTCTTATTACAAATGTTGTTTGTTTCACAGCTGATTTCTACACCAAGCCAAGATGCCAAACTGTACATGCAACTGAAAGAGGAGAATGAGAAGCAACACTGTGGCCTCGCTGTCCGGAAGATCACCATAGCAGCAATAGAGGGACAAGGAAGTGATGCAACACTTACACTTGAGCATTACCACCCAGGTAAGATGTGCTTGATCAACATAAACATTACATTTACATGTGGTGCGGAACACTTCATAAAGTACCTGTTTCAGAGTCCAATGCTCCAGCAAGTGGTCCCTCAAAGCAGATCTCAGACGCAGGTCTCATCTCTCTTCTTCGCTCTGAACTTGGCCTCTCATCTTCTGACCTCTTCTCAATGACCATCACAGACTATGACATAAAACCCACTGTAAGAACACAGTTTATTTTAAACATATAACGTACTCATAACAAAGTGAACAAAAAGTAGTTTCTCCCATTTACTTATTAGAGAGTATTTGAGGCACCCCCATCAACTCCTGCTTTGTTTGAGTTCATTGATAACTTCTCATCAAGACTTCCAGAAAAAGAAATTGAAAGGAAAATTGTGCCAGCTTGTTTAAGAAACCATCAACCAGGAGCAGAGAATTCACTTCTAAGGTATGTATATGTATGCAGTATTATTTATCACTAAAGTCAACTCAACTAAAATGTGACCAACAGGTTCATGTCAAAGAGGAGGCTGCTACTCATTTCAGCTCCCTCTGAAGAGGACTACTCTTTCCGGCAGCAGCTCTCAGCTCTCAGCAGACAACACTGTGCACTAGGTGTGAAAAGTAGCTCACAGTTTTGACAAACCACTACTGTTCTGGCAACACACAACTGCATCTGTTACTAGTCCCATATTATGCAAACTCTTGTGTTACATAGTAGTATTTAGAACCCTCTGGATCAAGTGTACCCTATTTCTTCACAGGCATCAGACACTTTGCAATGTTAAAGCTGACAGGCGCAAGGGACAAAGCCACAGGGACTGTAGAGCTCTTTCCATTAAATGGTATAAAATTGGGGTTTCTTGCCGTTTTAAACATACTAATATATTAATAAGTTAAACTTACTGATTTGGTTTTCACTTTGAACACATATTTTAGGTCGCAGCCAGAGTGAAGTGGAGCCTTTGTCCAAAGACACAGTGAACAACCTGAGGGAGCAGCTGAAGATCAGTAAGGATTACTTCAGCATGCTTGTGGTAGGGAAGGATGGGGACGTGAAGGCCTGGTTCACCTCCCCCTTGTGGTCCCTGGACAGTGTATATGACCTGGTGGACTCCATGGAGCAGCGTGCACAGGAAGAAAGACTGCAGAGAAGACTTGGAATCCAATGTGGTGATGACAAAGACCAACGAGGTAGTGAGGAAGGGCACTATGGGTATGATGTGGAGGGGGAAGACGAGAGGTACTTGTATCAGGGACCAGAGGAATGAGTGACTGAGATATTTCAGGAAAAGGACAGATGGAAATCAAATACAGCCCCACCAATAATAACTTGCAATGATAACGTTTGGTCAGTGCAATCAAATGTACTTCTGATTTTGCCATAAATTGTATATTGAAGAAAAAAAAAAAACCTTGTTATTTATGTCATAAATGTGCACACCAAAAAGTGTAAAATTATCCCTTGTCACAATCTGTTATAGGTTATGCAGTCATATCCTGATTAACTGCTTCTCTGGTAAATGCAACACAGACAAGCAACGCTGACCAATCACAGTGAAGGATGAATCACAGTGAAAGAGGATTTATTTACCCCTTCAAAGCAATATAAAGTATCTCAGCATGTATGGATTGTAATAAAGTCAAAATTGTGATCTAGTTCCAAGAAGATCATGATATCATTTTTTTTTGACATATTGCCCACCACTCATCAGGGAGGTATTGTTACGATGCCTTGATTGCTGGTGACAAAGATGAGTTAACGGGTTGGTTGAGTTTTTGTGTTATAAGCAACGGGGTAAAAGATCATCCTGAACATCAAATAGAACAGAATGTAGTTAAAACTTACAAAGCAAAAACATAATAAAATGTATGTGTCTAATCTCCAATGATCTTGATATAACAAAAACTATTTTTTTACATGTACGCCCACAATAGTAGATGTGATTTTGACTACCTAATATGTGAGTTTAGTACTTATAAAAAAGCAATTGCTACAGCAGATGTACTGTGTAACAATTGGTCAAAATATGAACAATTCCACTTTTGAACACCAGAGGGCATTTTTGTGCACTTTTCTACATCAACTGTTCTATTTTCTTTGAAGGGTGTGTCCAGGCCCCCCTGATAATGACCACCCATACCATGTGTTGGCAGAGAAGCTTCCCCTGGATGAGTATGCATGTTCAAACTTCAAAGGAGACAGTTAATACTAGTGTCTTGAAGAAATACTTTAATTATTGTTGCACTATTCAGTCTCTGTTCATATTGATGACTAGATGCGGATCAGTCATGTGCAGCAGGTGAGGGAGGGGCAGGTATATGAGAGCAGGCACAGGTGGTGGAGGGGCTGCATACCTGACTTTGATCTGGGCTGATTGTGGTCATGAGCTCTCATTTGAGCTCATGACCACAATCTGAGGCACAGATTATTATGCCACCTGCTGTATAACATTCTGTTACTCTCAGTGAATTGGTAAGAGTAAATCATTTAATAAAAAGCTAACAAGCGTATCACTTGAGTAAAAAATGAGTGACCGCACATAAAATACTATATATATACTTTTTTGGACTGAGATGTCTAATGTTTCCCAGGGATCTGCTGTAGCCACTCCTCCAGTTTGGGGGTCACTGCCCCGAGTGCTCCGATGACCACGGGCACCACTTTTGCCTTCACCTTCCACGCCATCTCCAGCTCCTCTGAGCTTGATATTTCTGCAGTTTCTCATGTTCCTTTTTCCTTATGTTGCCATCACGTGGTGTTTCCCACTTTGACCTTGGGGTGTCCAGTACATACTCCGCAAAGATGTTCCTGTACACTATGCCAGCCACTTGGTTATGGTGCTCATGTATGCTTTCCCTGCCAGCATCTTGCATCCTGCAGTTATGTGCTGGATTGTCTCGGGGACCTCTTAGCACAACCTACACCTTGGGTCTTGTCTGGTGTGGTAGATCTGGGCCTCTATTGCCATGATGAGTGCCTCTGTGCTGTCCTTCAGACCGGCCCGCTCTAGCCATTGGTTTGGTAGGATTTCTTGATATCAGCCACTTCGGTTATGTTCCGGTGGTACATCCCATGTAGGGGCTTGTCCTCCCATGATGGTCCCTCCTCCAGCACCTCATCCTCTGTTTCCCATCGCCTGAGACATTCACTGAGCACGTCATCTGTTGGGGCCTTGTCCTTGATGTACTTGTCCTTGATGTTTCATCCTTTATCACACTCACTAGTCCACGGCCTCCTTCCTTACGGCCAGTGTAGTCTCAGGGTGCTGGATTTTGGGTAGAACCCTCCATGCATGGTGAGGAGCTTTCGTGTATTAACATCTGTAATCTGTATCTCTTCCTTTGGCCACCTTATTATTCCTGCAGGGCATCTGATCACTGGCAGGGCTCAGCTGTTTATTGCCCAGGACTTGTTCTTGCCATTGAGCTGGCTTCTTAGGACTTGCCTAAGGTAATTGGCTTTCCTTGTTACCTCTTTGAGGTTGCCATTGTTCCTTCTGGGAGTGAGACCCCTTCTGTGTGTACCACCTTCCATCTCTTTGTCACCATCTGACTACACTTCTCAAGCCTAAATGTGCCAATGTCAGCGCTGTAGATCCTGATCATGTGGATCAGCGAGTCTCGCTCGGTCTTAGCATACAACATATAACATACTTACATATAATATTGCACAGTGCCACTTTAAAAATGCTGTGGGTCTGTGGGTTTAAAGAAGGATAGGCAAATATATGTGATCAAACACCACTGATAGCCACACGCACACAAACACACATTTCCGCACACATGCTCAGGCACACGTAATGAGAGCAGAGGAAGTAGTCAGTGGTGGCGATTACTTAAACTTTGGACAGAGCGCTCATGTGCATTTGCTCACAGTAAACGAAGAGGCAGGCACTCAAAGCTGTGTGTTTTCTATTGCCGTCCCACCTGGACACCAAGCACAAATAAATAATTAAGTTCAAAACTGGTTTGGGCTGTAGCTCGTTGGACAGAGAAGCGGCACTGGCTCCTGCATTATGGTGAGTAAAAAATAAATGAAATAAAAAAGAAAGATAAAAGCTAACTGTGGCATATTCAAATGTATAATGTATTGGATAGCACTGTATAATAACTACACCTTAATTCACCGTAATGAAGTATGAACAAAGACTTAGTTCATAATGAACAAATGGTTTATTAAGAAAGATTCAGGCTTAGTAATGACTTATTTACTATTATAAACTATTTATGAATTATGTCTTTGTTCATGCTTTAATAATTATCAATTAAGAAAACTGATGTTATTGTAAACCATATATTGTATTATAAACATATACAAGTATTGCAATAAACATGAGACAGACTATGATTGATATAAGGACTGAATGTATGGTTTTATTTTGATATAAATAGTTTTAGTACTTTCTGTTCTTTTAAAAAACAAAGTAACATTTCAAACTAATTTAACAGTTTTGTTTTGTGGAAACTGAATATTTAAATGGCATTTGTTCTTCATCACTTGGGAGAGAAAATGTTTGTTCCTCATTGCTTTGACCACAAAGTTACATTCCTGTCATTTACGGGCAGGCCAGTTGACTAAAATTAACCTCCAATGTTGCTGAACTTTTTCCAGAAAGGGATCAAATACATCCAATGCAAATTGCATTTCATTTCCATGTTTCCCTTTACAAATCACACTGCAGATCTGTCAATACATACAATAGATATTTAAGTATATAATTGAAGTCAAAGTTGCACAAACCAGCACTTTGGAGAACTGCTTCATGTTTTTACATATAAAATGTACAGGTTTTTACAAAATTGCAGCAACACCAATATTTTGACAAGCACTTGTTGCAACTCATTTGACAAGGGACATATTGAGTCATTTTAAGTTTAATGACGTTAAAGAAACAGAAGCATTATGAGAGAACTCTGGATTATTTCTTTTCCCCTAATTTCACAGACAGCAACATCTCAAAATTTTTCTGTTGAAATATAAGATGAGAATGTAGTCACAGCTTTTTTGTACTGATAATGTTGAAAGTAATGTCAGACACAGTCACTTTCACACGTTTAGAAAAGCAGCAGTATAGCCTGCTCTTATCTGCACTTCCTGATGTAGATGAATGAGCTATTGTTATAGGTGTGGCAATTTACTAACCAGCACACTAATCCCATTGCTTGCCATTTATTTCAGGAAAACAAGTCTGATGTGAGGTCGATGATGGCTCGCTTTCAGCCAAGCAGCGAAGACACTCCCTCCATTGCTCCAGGACGTCTCAAACAACAACTCCATCCCACGCTGTCAGGGCAGGCGCCACATATGAAAAAGCCTGCGTCAGAGAGTGGTGCAACTATTCCTCCTAAACCCTCTTTTCCTAAAAACACTCCATCTTTTAGTAGTGACACAGAAGCCCCAGAACCAAACAAAACCAAAGCCCTGGCTAGTATGTTTACCAACTCCCAGGAGGACACAACTCCACCTTTCATCATCAAACATAAGTTTGAAAAAAAACCATCTTTTACACAGATGTCTGAGCCTAAAACTCCTCTGAACAAGCCTGGTGTGAAAACTGCAGGGACAGATGCCAAAGCAATCTTTCCTAAACCTCCTGTCATCAGCACAAAACCTTGGGTCAAAGAGGACTTGGCATCTTCTCCACCACCTCCCGCGCCCAAAATATCCCTGGCACAGCTCAAACCTACCAACAACTTTTTCAAATTACAACAGCAAATCGAGTCAAATATTCAGAACATAAAGGCAGAAGTGATCCCAGACTCTGTAAACAAACCCACACTTCCTATCCCTGCTGTCAAACCAACTTTGAACATAAAGACTGCACAGACCCTCAACAAAGAACCAGCAGATCAAGACACGGTTGTGAGGCCAAGTGCAATAAACAAACCTCTAAATGTCTCTAACAATATTCCCCCTCCCAAACCTCCTCCCAGTAAGAAGCCTAGTCTGAAGAAGGTGTCCCCTCACATCACAGATGGTGGCCCCTCCGTGCCAAAGAAAAACCCACTCACCAACAGCTTAGCCCTGGGTCCAGCTCCAGCTAAACCAAACCGACCTCCAAATGTCAACTTGGAAGTTTATAAGAGAGGGTCTGAAACATCTCCTGATGGTAAGGTACACAAAGAGGATGTGAAAAAATCCTGTTCAATTTTGTACATAGTGATTGAACAGAGCAGTGAGTGGCCTATGTTTGGCTTGACCTGCAACCTTGATTTAGACTTTACACAAATATATCAGAACATATTACTGGACCAAACACGTTACTCAATGCTGATGAAAAGTATGAAAGTACTACAATTTACTAAGGATAATTATATTAAATTGTTTTATATGATAAGCACAGTTTACGAGAGTACCTTTGCTCTTGTGTGCACAACTATTGCACAAAGTTGTGGTGTAAACCTTTTCCACTTAAATCAAGCCAATTTACATCTTAAAATGTAGGAACAATTACACTTATTTATTATTACTTTATTCAGTAAATTAAACTAGATAGAGCAATTATTCCTTTAACCCTAGAGCAGTTACCAACTTTTTAAAGTGTGAGAGCTGCATGGCTCCACTTTTGCGCAAACATTTCTATGTTTATTTAGAGGAACTTAAGAAGTTTCACCTCAGCTGGCTCCTTCCTTTTATCAGGTCTGGTCAAGAGATTTCTGCAAGTTGGTAGCTATAGTGGGTCTATTTTTATACGTAAATATTTGCGTAAATAAAATGTCAAAGTTAATTATTTAGATAATGCGTTATGATTATTTGGTTGAAATTTAAATGGTCATAGTTAGCAAATTGCGAGGGGTTAACATTTTCTAGGTAATAAACTGTTGGACATAGAGTCATATTTCTGCAACCACGGTGATTAGACTTCTAAAGGTTTTGGAATGCATATCAGTTGCATAATGGTTAAACAATTAACTCACTTTTATTGAATCTTGAGTCCAATTCTAAGACTTTCCACAAAGAGCAGAACCTTTATTAATATATGTCTCCAGGTACATTTTAAAACAATAAGGTCCGATTGGAAGATCTAAAGCAAAAAAAAAATCTGCTCTCATTAAAATATAAAACAGACTACTGCAAAACAACCAAAGACTTAATGACTTAAAATATAACAGACTCCTGTGGTGCAACACCATTTGAGAAACTGGTCTAGAAGGAGAGAATCGAGAGCAACATTTGGAACACATCTGTGAGCATAAAGGCTTCAGAACGTCTGTCTTCAAACACTTTCATTTTATGAGTATTTTCCATCAACTGCTTTATAAGTTGACATTGTTTTGCTGATGGGAGATCTTGTGACAGCTCGGGGTTCCTCTTATTTGGTGGTATTGAGAGCATTTCCTTTTCACAGCATTTCACGCTCAGACTTGTGTGATACAAAACACGCAGACACAACTTTAATCCTATAGTTGGTTAAGTATAATGTTCAAAGACACTATTATAAGTCTTGAGACCACAAAATATATATTATGCCACAGGCTGTTGCAATAAATCCAGTCTTTATTGTCTCCAGTCTCTGACAGTGGACTTTGTTTCATGAGGAAGTAAGAATGAGGCTGTTTTTAAGATGAATATTCATTAAAACTAGCTTTACTTTCCACTGATTGCTAACTTTAGGGCAATTGTCACATTTTTCTTTCATTTATGGGAGATAACAACATTGAATTAAATGTTAAAGCCGTTACACCAATTTGTCTTCATATGTTTGTTGTTAAAGGTAAAAAGGAGACTATTGCCCCACCTCCACCATCTCACCCCAGTAACCATAGCAACAATGTGACCCCGGTGCCACCCCCTGTTCCAAGTTTGCCCCCAAGACATCCAGGAGCCATGTAAGTTACAATTGCCACAACTACCAAAAAGGTTACATTTAATATACAACAGTTTTGTCTTGTGATCCAGAAATCAAACAGAAGAGTTTTATGACGATGTTGATGGACTGACCAGTGCGCCTCCACCTCTGCCGCCAGGTTTGTTACATCTTTCTTGAATTCATATTTCAAAGGGCACAGCTGTATTCTTTTCATGTTGCGTATTGGTGCACCGTGTACAGATTGAACAAAGTAAAAGCAAAAGTCAACTCAATACAAAGCATAATCCACAGTGCAGTGTTTACCAGTAACCTGTAAGACATTTAACCGTTTTGATAATACATTTTCTATTTTGTTTGCAGTTCATCCAAGCCAGATGTCAAAGGTGAGATGAGGCCATTTCTGTTGTATTACATTTGGCCTAGAAAAAGACTGGCATATGATTCAGATACTAAAGTGTTATAGTGTATTTTAATGCTTCTTATGGCACAGGAAAAAGATGAAGATGATGACGAAGATGGTGAAATGTATGAGGATCTTGACGAGAGATGGTAAGGAACAATTATATAGTTTTACAATTTGAACCTGTCATTTTATTTAAAAAATGAAAATAAAACATAAGAAATGAAAAATAAAATTTCAATATTTAGCCCTAAGGCCATTTAGGGGATTAATTTAAAAAATATACAGTGCAGCAATCTGCACACATTCTCGGGAAAACCCATTGATAAAACCTTGTCTCTTACTCTGTCCATTGAGTGATACTTCCCTCTAGTGGCTGGTTGACAACACAACGATATTTATGTCAAATGTTTTATAGATAGCACATTGGATATGTTTATAATGGTAATAACCTGAGCTTTGTAATACTTTCTGACTTTTTTTAATGAAGGGAAGCAGCTGAACAAAAACAAGAAAGGAAAGTAAAAGATGACAAGGAAGAAAGAAAACGGGTAGAAGCCGAGAAAAAGGAACAGAAGGAACGAGAGAAGAAAGAACAAGAGGCCAGGAAGAAGTTTAAAGTTAGTGAGAAAATATATCTTTTTAACACCCACTTTTTTCATTTAACTTTGAATGCATTAGTTTTGTGGGGTCTAAAATGTGAAATGTTCCTAGTTGGTGGGTCCATTGGAGGTTCTTCAGAAAGGCAAGGCTCATGTGGACTTTAAAGGCAATAAGACTGACCTTAGCCTGAAGCAGGGAGACTCACTGGACATCATCCGTATCCAGGGCAACCCCGAGGGCAAGTGGTTGGGCCGCTCACAAGATGGAACAAGTGTGTTACCTGGAAGTTTAAAAAGTGAAAGTGTAGTTTGGACCTTTCAAAAAATGAAGCTGTTTTTCTCATTTTAGTTGGCTATGTAAAGATAACATCAGTGGAAATTGACTACAACTCTCTAAAACAACTTACGACTGAGAAGGCCTATGAACCTGAAATCTATGATGACGTTGATATGTCAACTCCTGATAAGAGGTAATCACATTTACAGAATATTTGATGGATAAAAAACAGTGTCAATTCATAAAATACAATGTACCATCACCAAATGTATGTATGTGTTTTGCAGTAAAAACAAAGGCCCTGGTGGTAAGATTGGTTTTCCATCTCATATTTTTTTGTATAATACTCATAAGTCTTCACACATGCACTTCTGTCTGCAGTGGTCCTCCCGCCTCTTCCAGTGGGTGGAGAAGAGATATATGATGACGTAGATTCATCTGTAGATGTTAGGTAAGAACATGCACAAGATCAGAAATACATTAACAATAGAACTTAGCCCACCTTTTTAACTTGGTACAGTTTACTCTGGAGAGGTGGTATATGCAGAAATAGAAACCTTTTTGATGTTTGGTTGGATGTTCAGTCCCTCAGAACCATGGCAATCTCCCATGAAGCCACGAGTCTTCCAGTGGATGCTTGAACGGAGCAGACGAGCTCCCAGCACCAAAGTGTAAAATGCATGTCGTAGTAAGATTCCTCAAAATCTGTTAAATCTTCCCCCTCTAAATCTGCCAATCAAAATCAAACTAATACTGGTGAAATTTCCATATAATTTTACATCCTGATAAACATCATGCAACTAATGGTGATCATGAAATGTATCTACTTGGTTGATTAAGAGACTAATTAATATGGTAAAATAGTAATGTGTTTTTATTCTTGTAGATTGCCCCCACTAAGTTCGTTTTCAGGACACACAGGTAAGAAATGCAGCAGAAATGCAACAGTTTTAAAATGCAGTAAAGAAGATGACCTTTTGTATGTTTTCATAGATCATAAGGGGGGTGCCATTGATGAAGAGATTTATGATGATGTGGACTCCCAAAATATGCCTCCCCCTCCTCCATCCCTGATTGGGTAGATGCGGCTCTAAAAAGGATTTCTGAAATGTGTGGAAGAAAAAAATAATAAAACATTTCTGTTGTCTTTGAAGCATATCCAAGGTAGATCCAAAGAAGCAGAAGAAGTTAGAGAAAGAAGAGAAGGATTTCAGAAAGAAGTTTAAGGTTGGTCCTTACAGTAAAGTTTTGTTTACTGTACATGATTTTGAAAAGGTGAATTACATGTTTACATGATTACATGTTTTTCTAGTATGATGGAGAGATTATAGTGCTGCACCAGGTGAAAATTATACCAAATCTTACCAACAAGAAGTGGAGTAACAAAGAGCTGCCACTCAAAGCAGGGGAGAAACTTGACGTCATTGTGAAAGCAATCGATAACAAATTTATCTGTAGAAATGAAGATGGAAAATGTGAGTCTTGTGCTAGAAACTAAATCAAACATAGAAATTTTGATTCAAAATTAATGTTAATATCTGTTTATTGATCACAGTTGGTTATGTGTCAACCAGCTACGTTGTTACAGAGTAAGTATATACACCAAGATAAAAGTACCGGTACAAGAAACTACAAATGAGTCCATTTTGATATGACGTTTGTTTGTTTTTTCTTGCAGCGATGGAGATATATACGATGATATTGGAGATGGTATGTCAGTAAATTATTTGAAGTGCATCAGATATATGTGCTGTACAGCACAAACATTACTTTATGTAAATATTTCAGATTATGGTTACAGCAATGATTTATTTGCTTTACAGACTGCATCTATGATAACGACTGAGGACGTTTAAAAGGGCCATTGGATCGGATATTTTATTTATTTATTTTGTCTGCAACATTATACCTGTTACAGCATTATCTAACATTTGCCAATAGTTTGCATGCTCATATAGGCCGTATAAAAATGAAAAACAAATATTTGTATTGTTGTATTATAACGCAAATACAGTTTAATTTACGAGCTTGTAATTATTATGAATGGGTTTTTAATAAGCCCACCATGTGTTAAATTCTTTTCAAGTATGCTGTGTGTCTTGTTACTATGCTATTCATTTAGCATTTAGATTATGTACCTTTTAATAATACTTTTTTTATCAGTTTAAATCATACTATTGAGGGTTAGGGCGAAATATTGTAACGTCTCTCTTTTAAGTAATGAATGCAAGTTTAGTGCTCATACTCGCTTTCATTCCAGGGCAGAATAGGAGAATGTCAAGACCTCGTCTCCACAGCCCGCTCTTAGCCTCGCACCAGTGACCACAACAATAAAACAAAACAAGTCCCTCCCCCGCCTCCCACCCCCATAACGATGTTTTAGAGGATGTTTTAACATTAGTTCATGTTTTAACATATTTCATGACGAAGTTTTACGATTAACTTGTCTTTTTATGGTAAAATTATTTAAAACTAGTTAAATACATTTTTACATATACATTTACCGACATTTATGTATGGGTCTTGTATTTATCCATGGACCTAATTACCATGGTAACTTATTGTCCACTTCCGTACCACCTCCGGTCCACTCTGACATCACTTCCGCTCTTGCCATGGTTCCTCCAGTTGCTGTTTCGCCGCTTATAAAGGTAAAAGTTGCCTGAAATTGACTTTTCAATGTAAGCTAAACATATAAATTAAAATACAGTTTGCACATGTCAGTTGCTTGATTTTTAACGTTCCCAAATTTTCATTAATTCATTGTAGATTAGTCATTAGTTAGCATTGCAGCTCTTGTCAGCTAGCAGTGACATTGATGACGTTAAATGTTAAATGGTAACGTAAACCGTTAGATTGATGAAAGTGTATGTTTTTCAAGCCTGTGAACAATCATCAAAAACATGCAAGGAGGTGTTGTGTTGTTCTTCACTTTAATATACATTTTTGCTTAGCTTTGCATAATTTAGTAGGCTGCGTCCTTCTTGAGAGCACCAAAACTTGTGTCATTTTTAGATGTTTCTCCTTCACCAGACTCTGTCTTTACACTAGAGGCTACCAATTAAACACTGAAAATGGATAGCAATTAGAGAACCACAAGTTTGATTGTACTGTGAAGCAGGGTTCACCATTATTTATTCTTTCATTGCTGATCTCTGCAAAGCAATAAATGGACTGCTCAAAAACCATATCAGTCTTTGATCTGAACTATCTGTTTCAGACGGCCAGATGGTCCGCACTTCTGCTTGGAGTCTACCATGGCAAACAGAGGTTTGGTAGGTGCAGTTATATTTAGAAAACGGTAAACATTTTAGGCAACTAGGTGTTCAAGTATATTTACGGACATTGACCATATGTTTTTTTAGATTATCTCAAGCCAATTGCTGAGGAGGAGAGGAAGATTGAAGAGGATGAGAAAAACTTGCGAGAGGAGCAAGAGCGCATATACAAACAGCTGTCTGAAGGTGAATTACTGTAGTTTTTACTGTAGTTTTATTTTATACAAAGAAATGAGGCATATCAAATCATAAGTTTGTTTCTGTTCCACAGCAAACTCGGACACCATCCTTAAATAATTTGTCTTCATGTGACCTATCTTCTGTATGCACTCTACTGTCCTTCAATAGAAGATGAGCTACCAGGAGGAACGATGTTGTAATCCTGGCCTAGTTTAGCAGCAATCCCAGGATTGAGGTCACAGACCAGTAGTATAAAATGCTGTGTTGACAGAAGCATTACTTGAAGGCACTTTGTTGTGTAATGTTCTTACTTACACTATGATCTGGATATAGAGCTTTGTCGAGTTTCCAATGTAAAATGTTGTTCGTTATCATTGTTTTGTATTATATGTGTTATGTGTTTGAATTGAGTGAAAAATGATTCCAGACACTATATATATACATATATATATATATATATTAAAAAAAACTATAAAAAATACATTTGCTTTATTATGGCTGACACTTTACAGTTAGTGGTCCATAATACTGTAATTACATTATTAATACAGGATTTCGCACAATCTCCAGTGATTGTTTAGTAGAACGCAATCTTCTACTGTACACAATAATTTGCATATTTTAGAAAAGCCGCTAAAATAAACCTTGTATAAGTAGGTAATTATTAATTGAAACATGAATATCCATATTAACACTGGAAAGCAATATACAACTTAAGTTACAACTCCCTGAAATGTCTGTAGTACTGGTACTGGTAGTAACTGGTTCAAAGCTTTGCTGATAAAAAGAAATTAGTACTTTTTTTTTGTTTTACATTACTTCTACTCATTACTTCCCCCAACATATCATAAGATCATTAAAACATATGGATCATTTTAGCTTCTTTACATACAGGATGATTACATTTAATGCATAGTAAACATTTGTTTTTGTTTGTATTGTCAGTTTTTAGAGCTAGAGGTGGGAGATATATTGAAAACATTTATAATATTGTAAGAGCTGTTTGGGAGATAAGCCAAAGTAGTACATAATAAAAACTACTGGAAAAGGCTGCAAATGTAGTTGGTAAAAATAAAACAGCCAGCTGTTTAATCTTCAGAATAAGGGTGTAAGGGGATATTTTTTCACATTTACAGTCCATTTTCAGGTATATCGTCATCAGCATAACAATAATGACAATAAATCTAAATATCGCCCACCCCTATGAGGAAACATTCATCACTGACATATGGTAAATTAAATAGTTGACATTTTTTTATACATGGTATATGCAACAATTTAGTTTACAATGAAAAAAATATGACAGTAAGTTTTCACATTAAATTAATACAGTTAATTTTAAATAAACATTTGCATTTACATCTGTTGTCTAGAACAGTTACAGTATTGTATTTACAATAAAGGCATCATTTTTAGCTACAGATCAATGTTGTTAAATTGCTAATTATCTCACCAATCAATCTCATCAATCTACTTTTTGCCTCTATGGTGTTAAAGCAATCCAATTTGCATGAAGTAAATTTTATTTGACTGGAAGACATTGTCCTTTTATTACAATACTGACATTGTTATCAGTTACTATTTTGCTATCACAAACTATCAACTTCAGCATGAGCACTGTGAGGCGACTGCCATTGAGATATTGAAAGTAGTACTTGCACTGGCTTGATTTTGTATTAATTATATGGTATAGTTTAAAATACTTCTTAATACAGTATATCATTGTATTTATTTATTTACAATACTGTATGATGCATATTTAGCTCTTTTTAGGACGTTTAAAGCTTTAAAAGCACCTTCTAGTAAGAGGCCTATTAATAGCTCATCATAATCAGATGCTGTGCATCAAAAATCATTTTAATTTACTACATCACATTAATGTAACTTCTGACTCTGGACAGTCAGTTCTCTTCCATGTTGGCAGTTCTGACATCCTTTAGCACACAGAGCAGGTTTTTGAGCCTCCTGGGTTGTCAGCTGACAAAGCAGACACAATTCTCATTAAGGTGCGTTCACTTGATCATAAAATCCAACCGATGTAAACTGAACTCTATATTATTGTGAATATGAATACCTTTACTGGCAGCAGCAGCCTGTTTAACAGCCTTTTCATCTTCAATGGCTTTTAGTTTAGCCTCATATTCCTCCTTTTTTGCGTTCCACTCTTTTCTGTTGTTCAGGAGACCATCCAACATTGGCTGGATTTGGGGATGGAACCGTGAAAATTCCTGAAGGAAAATAAAGATCGAATTACACAGGGCTTTTATATGTTGGGATATACATGCATTGTGCATGTGTGTATTTCACACTACCTTGTAGACAAATGTGCAGACAAAATCAATGAAACCACATTGAAGCTTAGGAAGATCAGCTGATTTATTTCTGTCCATCATTGGCTAAAGAATGAGATAAAATATTTTTATTTTAATACACGTTATTGTGGAAAATTGTGTTGGTGATTTGAAACCTTACAATAGGTTGCTGTTCAAGTACTGTTCTCTCCAAGTCACCCTGCTCCCAAAACTCTTCAGCAACACACAGAGCCACCTAGTGACAAGTCAACTTTAACATTAATAGCTTTAGTTGTGAACAACAATATAACATAAGGGTTTCTCACCTTACTCTGCACTTCCCATGGCTTGGTAATAGCTGATAGGTCACATGCAGTCATCATCATGGCCCTGAAATATTACTAACTGTAAGGTGTATCGAAATATCTCTAGATTTGTATTGCATTTCACATACATTACGATCTCTTTCCTTGTTGTCTCCAACGACATAAAGTCCACCCACTTCTTTTCATCCTCATAGGTTTTAGACAGGTCCACAATCTTCTGAAACATGGTTCGTTTCCTGAATAAGAATTACATTTTAAGTTTGTTAAAGCATAAACATAGTATGTTATCTTGTGTCAACTAACTTAAAGTACAGAGCCAGGTCAGTGGCAATAATTGCGATGTCCATGAGATGAATCACATGCTCCGACTGTCGCCTGTTGAGGTTCTGGTAGATATTCAGCGACTGCCAACAGTATACGTCAAACAATATCAACATATTTGAAGATGAGTCTCTTAAACGGATACAATATTTTTTGTCATAGTTCTTACCTCTTGAGACAAGAGAAATTTTCCAAACTCTAGATGGTGTCGCTCCAATATGGAGGAGCCATGTAGTTTTGCCAAAGGGTTGCCTGACCTGTCATAAAAAAAATACTGATTCAGGCAGGAGAAAGGTGACTTTGGTTCAAACTGTTTTAATGCTTTCATTCCTACAATCATGCGTTATACAACACAGCACTTACTTGACTTGGTACAAGTTGTTGGTCCCTCTGTGATCAATATCATGGAGGAATCCAGCTGTTATCATGGCCATTACTTCTAAGTCTGTGTAGTATCGCTTCAAATTCCCTGTCTGAAAAAACAGTTTGGTTATTGTACAAACATTTAAGAAAATAATTATACTCCTATTGATATTCTATTACCGTGAGAAGTGTGAACATGGTTTGTCCCACGTTGAAGCCGTGACGCCAGTTGTGGTAAGTGATTCTTCTGTAGCCTTTACAAACTGAGTACATGAAACGCACCAGCACCTAGAAAGATGCAATACATGGTATAGGTATTTTCAACTTCTTTTGTAACGAGCCTTCTGAACCTTTAAGCTTTGTGCTGCCTACCTCTTGTGGGACCTGAAACTTCTTGACCACACCAACCTCATAGTACATCTGGACTCCACACTTCACCAGCTCCAACTCAGAGCAGTTAAAATCGGAAAAGTGAAACGCATAGATCTCAAACTTTTTAATCAGTGGTGGCAGGTCTTTTTTCTAAAAATGAAACCGTAAATCCAATATTAATTTGTATTTTTATGGTTTCAACTATCAAGCTTCTATGTTTTTCGTTCTTACCAGGATTTGTAAAAGTTCTTCCTCCTCACACTCACTAGGCTCGCATCCAAAAACATCCCTGGTATTCTGTACAACATACGTTTAATCCATTATGATTGCCAAAATTGTCATACTTTGATAGCATTCAAAATAAAACCCATTCTAGTGCATACTTACAAGTACGTTCTGGATCTCATCATTACGGCATTTGACATGGTACAGCACCATGTCCTGAGCAATGTCCTTCCGGTTTTCTAGCTTGTTCATTTTGTCATAAGTGTCTGTGTTTAAGACAGACCAGCCCAAAAACTGTGTCAAAGCCTAAAGGTGCAAGCAGCAGCCCAACAGTTATACAGACAAGTTTAAACATAACAAATTGGTTTAGTGTATTTATTTTTACCTCCATGAGCTGTTCATCATGATCATCAAAAGGCTTCCCATCTTTCCTGTTGTAGAACGTGGCAACACCAACAATCTCTTCTTTTTTGTTGACAATTGGCAGTGACAGGACGTTCTTTATGGTCCAACCGCTGCCATCCAGCGCCTCAGCCTGAATGAATGAAGTGTAGTAAATCATGTTTCTGTCTGTCATTAAAGGGCACAGTATCGTACCTGAAACTTAAATGTCTCATCAGCTGCAGCATTCATGATGTTGCAAATCTAATGTCAAAATCAAGATGATAATCAGAAAAAAACTAATTGTAGAACATGAAATTGTTTTTTGCGGGATTGAATGGAGACTCACAAAACCACTCTCGGCAACATATGTGGGAAGACCACTGATCAGAGCCCAGTGGTCCGCGGGAGGGTTGCTGATTGAAAAAAGAGACAATACGTTGGTGCTTAGGGTTTAGTTTCATTAACATTTTATTTTAGCTTGTGACTTACGGTATGACTTTGATGTCCTCCTTTCCATGCAGAATGTAGTCAATTATTTTATAAAAAATAACTTCCTAAGAGCATAAGGGAGATCAAATTATTAACAGAATTTCCATTAAATGTATAAAATAACTGAGCGTGAATCGAGGGATACAAAAGATTTTAAACGAAATTTGATCCAGATGAAGCTGACACTTGGCTGCTTTACAATCTCTTGATAGCAGCACAATTATTTTTTTACTGTTTTGACTCAGTTATTTCTCTGTGTTGGAAAGCACAGGGCAGGTTTGAGAGCCTGTGTAGATGCAGCTGTCGATTAATCGATTGTAAATATATACCCGGCCATCAGGTGTGACAGGTCCAGAGTAGGGCGGCTGCTCTCCCATTAGTACAGGCCAAACATCAAAGAATTCCTATAATAAACACAAATATAGAGATTTGTACACTTTACAATAATTGCAAAAGTGTGTGGTTCTATGAGTTCTCTTTTCCATACACACTGTGCCTCATTTCATATTGGGAATACTGACTTTATCTGTTGTTTGTCAAGTTGCATGGATCGATTTACCTTCTCCTTGGTCATATCCAACAAACCCACTGAATAGCGGTCACAATTGAGGTAGGCTCGGACAGTGTACAAGGCTTTGTGAAACTGTCTCTCGATATCTGTCAGTTCTTCAAAAACCTTGTTGGCAGACCAGAGCAGCATCTGTGGAAACACAACCCATTTACTATCTGTTTGCCGGTTTTAGCCGTAATAACAATGTTGGTTCGTGGAAACAAATGTGCTTACCATGCCTTTTCGTGTCTCACAGTTGTGGAGGTAACTCAGATGGAAGATTTTCAAGTTCAAACTAGCGATCTTTAGATACTTAAGAAAAATCTGTAAATGAGAAAACAGTTTCAATTGTCTAGAAATGCAAATATAAAAGCTAGGAACAACATAGTCCGCCTAATGGGATTAATAAATTGACAAAATCTGGTACACAATTACATTATTTAGGCTTTATTGGATATGGTTTTACTGTATATAGTCACAATAGATAGAAAAACAATGTGAAAACTGTGTGCATTCAAATTGCAACATAACTTAAACCTAAAAGACCAGTGAGCGTATGAAGAGGAATAAACCAGCCCTTTGCTGAGTGTGCATGTTTTGTATCTCACATCTTCGTCCTGTTCAGTGAAATGAGGGCCTGTGGTCTTGTTCAGAGCCATGATCACTGCCACCATGTCTTTGCCGTTAAGGATGGGTGTTGCCAAAATGTTGTGAGTCTGATAGTCGGTGAGCTCATCCACAAATGAGCTGAAATACTCGTTCTAAAACAGCAAAAAAAAACACGTTATTGTTGAGTTGACATATTTGAAAAAGACAGATTTGTGGCATAAACCGTATTATTAATCTACTTTTATTCATTAGTCTGCAGGGTAGAATAAGGGCAGATGTCACAGTTTCATTTGGGGTCAAACACACAACAAAGAAGAAGACAAACCACACCAGAAAGTCTATCAAACTGTATTGAAAATCTATTATCTATCTAGTTGTTTGGCAACTGTTAAGTGAAAAAGAGAAGAAGTTCAACATCAGGGCATCTGTGAAGAGCCACTAGGCCTCCTCGAGTACACGTTGATCGGTTTTATATTCTACTCATAGCGGCGTAAATGCCAGGGGTGTCTAATCCAGAGCTGAAGCAAAGGCCCACGGGATACTGAAATAAATGGATTATGTCTGATATGGGATTTACACATCCACATATTCAGTGCTACACGTATTAACTGACTGTAGTTTGTTGCCGAATACATGTTTCTTGTGTGGTATACGTATTATTCATGTATTGTAACAGAAACTACAATCCATTGCAAGTCGGTTCACTCGGCATGTCAAAGTCTCTGTCTCTCTAAAGGTGAGGAAAAGGTTTGTGACTTACCTCCGCCACATTTTTGACATTAACTGTCTTCTTAGTCTGAGCCACGTGGCCCACAATGCCCATGTCCAAGGGATAGACAATCTCTGAGTCTGGAGGGACCACGCACTCATCCAGCTGAGCCTTGGCATTCACATTGAAGAGCCTGGTGGCCAGTTCTCCAATGCCGTTCCTCTGTCGGTACATGAACAGGCTGCAGCGGTCGGCGTGGATCAGGGCACTTATCCTCTTCAGCAGTTTGAAAATCACCTTTTCCATGTTAACATTTTCCTGCATTTCTGTGATGACGTCGTACATTATTTGGCTCTCTTCCATCTTAGAAAGTAAAGGCACAGAAGTGGGAAGATCAATCATCAATTCAGGTTGCAAATCTGTGTGTGAATTTGTGGATTTAAACTAAAGTAGTTAGTGTGTCCATTTGCTTCTTTATGTTTCTAAAGGGGAAACATGTTTAGACTTATTTCATTATAGTTACCTGGGAGAGTTGCTGAAAATTGCTGAAGTCCACCTGGTTTTCTGGAAGTCCTGAGGCCTTTGAGATGAAGCCTGGACTCATTGCCTTGCCAAAATACTCCTTGGCAAATGCAGGGTTTCCTTGGAGGAACTTTTCCACATCCTCTTTTTTCACACCCATACTGTCCTACCTTGAGCTGTTTGTCTTGTCCTGTCTTCTCAATAATAATCTTCCAGTTTATCCAACTTTGTTACCTCCAAACTTCTTCCCTAAATGTCCAAAAACTCATCCGCATATAGCGTCAAGTACTCCTGTGAATAAAGCAGATATTAGTCCATTTACTGGGGGCACGCACACATTGAATTGCCCCCCGTTGTGCTGAGTGGACTGAGTGAAAGAGAGCCCTAAGGAGCAGGCGGAGTCTGACAATCCCTTTGTCATCAGAAGATAGGTTAGCACTGATCTACCTAAACATGTCAGCTGATCATTTAGTAGGCTACAGGGCATTGTAACAATGCTCCAGCACTTAGAAGGCAGGTCTTATAAATGTGCCAAGTCAAAAATTATGTTTTATATTTTCAGCAAAAAAATATAAATGTGTTCAGTGGTTTCCGTTTTTTTTTTTGGTTTTTTTGTTTTTCTGCTTATTATTTATTTCCACCTAAACCTGTGATCAGTTAGTCTCCTTTTTTAACTCTATTTCTTATGCTGGTTGGCTGCATGTCTGTAAGAAAAAGAGTTTCCCTGGGGAATGAATAAAACACCTCTTCTGATTCTGAGCTTTAGGTCTAGTCTTTGTTCTGGCCTAAGAACACAGGAGCAGTCTAATTTAAGGCGACCAAAAGGTCGGATAGATAATCTGCTTCTACTATAATACATAAGACTGTGTGTGAGTGTGAGTGTGAGTGTGAGTGTTGTATCTGTGATCACAGTGAGAGCAGGGTCAACTCATTCATCACACACTGTAGTGACAAAGGCCTGTGCTTGAACAAATTCAGATTTTTTTCTAAAACGTATCAAATTCATCAACATGAGGAACTCGGTAAGTCCCACACAACACTAACAGTTTATTATAGGCTGCATTACTGCAATAACTTTCTAACCCGCTAGATGGTGGTATAACCACCAGAATAAAGTAACCAAATACAAGAAAACAACACGAGGGTTGATGTCCCCAAAACAAGTAAGAGATAAAATGTTATGGTTTTATACCTGTTTTGGATGGTCCAAGGGTCCTGACAAACACGTGATGATCACTCACGTCTGTCCACCCTGATGTAGCTGTAGATATTTAGTCTACTTGTTCACTGTAGGAAAACAGTGTTTATTGAAATGTGCTAAAACAAGTTTGTCGTTAAAATGTGACAGTGAAGAGGGATGACAGACTTTGTTTTTACATGATTAGATTATGTTCACAGTGTTCTTAGATTCATGTCCATCCGTCAGACATGTGCTAAAACGTGAGGTTTAAATACAGGAAACGTGTGGAAGGACTGGGATATTACACACAAATGTGTAGAAATATAACTTTGGAAAAGGTTATGAAAGAGTAATGCTGCCTTCATGTGCTATGAGAATTATGTGAAACATTATTGTGGGAAATTGCACTTGAACCCCCCTTCATCTAGTAATATCTACTGGGAAACTGCAAAACAGTTCTGATGCCAGATCATGTGCTCTCAGTATTGCGGACAGAAGCAAAAGAGTCATAATTTAAAAATATTAAATGTTTTTCCATCTGTTATTTTGACGCTACATAATTATATGTCTTACACCAGTCAAGCGGCATCTCTATTTTACACAGCGCATTAAAATAAAATGTTTGCTTTTTTCCTGTAGGTTATTCGTATACCCTCGTGAATTTCTCCAAATAAAGTGTGATTATAACATATTTCATTTGGCTAGGACCTGGAAAGCACTTGAACAGAAAGCGCTTCACAAGTGGAAAGTATCATCTTTTCCAGAGCACCTGAAGGCAGCATTAAACACAAGGTAAATTGAGTTGAGCCACTCTTTACATTGGACATATTTATTATTGTTTGCGGTAAAAACTATGTAAAATCGGAATTTAGAATTTAGAATTTTCTTCTCCAACAATCCCAGACTTTTTGTGCCTGATTTAAGGATGTAAGTGTCACATCACATGACATTTTGAGATTTAATGGGTGGCTCAATTTACACTGTCTCCCCTGCTCAAAGAACTCATTAAATTCATAGTATTATGGATGATAATGCTCACAATAGAGTGTTTAAACACTAGGCTACAGAAAAGTAGGGTACAGTACAGTAAGATGGCTAAAAATGTACAGGATTTACAATTTACAAAATTATAACTTGTATAAGTATGCCTGTATGTAAGTATTCATGAAATATACTAGTTACATTTTAATGCAATTTTTAAATTTTTGTCTAATTTTATAGAATTATTTTATTCAAAACGTAATTAATTAAGAAGTTCAAAATTTAATGAATTTGTTGTTTACCACAACTTGCGTATTCTCTGGCCAATCAGAGCAAGAAACTTAAAAAAAAACAAACTACAATGACCCTTAATCCTATCACAGGTTTGTCCAGACTAAAGCCCAGAGCACTTTGTGTTGTCCCTTGAAATTGCTAAATTGCTGTAATATATGAAGATAAGTCTGTTACCTTAAGTTCAGGAGCAGGACCACACCCCTTTCACGGCCCCTTCTAGCTGGTACACTATTTAAGCATCCAGTTAACGCACATCCGTGTTAAGGCTTCGCGCCCCTCCCTCCCACCCTCTTTTAATTATTCAAATTATTCTAATTGATCTCCTAGATGGGGGTTACCGAGGCCCGGGAGCCTTCAGCCCTCATCGCCAGAAGACCAAAAACAGCAATCATTTCAGTACACTCGTGTTGTTCATTTTTCTTGTATGTCAATAAACACTTTGCATCGTAGCTGGGGTTGTGGTCCTTGCTAGTGAATTTAGTCTATGACAGGACTGACTTACATTTATCCACCGTTACAGTAGCAATCAACACTAAATATTATATCTTTTGAATGGGAAAAAGTTCTTAAAATGCTGCATAAAACAGGAAGCTGAAACCCATGAACTGGCAAAAAAGAGTATATAGGCCATTGATTATAGGCATTTATAAAGCATTAATAAAATACATTTGGAGATGCAACTAATTTGAGAACTCAGGTCTTGAGGGTGATACTATTTATGTGTGGGATTAGAGAGCGTCCCAGCCAGTGGAAAAAATAGATCAGCTGTCTCTGTCTGGATCAGGCTCTATGTCTTGACTTTGAGATACTATTGTATGTTTACTACTGTATAACGGAAGAAATAAATGTGGCCACTCATTAACATTAGACATGCACATTGATAATTTACACTTGGAAAAATACTGTCACTACAGCCCATGGCAGCACACATAGAGAGACTGTGGTTTATTATTAGTGACATGGTGGAAGCTTGACTGATGGGGATTAATCCAGGATTTTACGGAGTTTGTAAACAACTATTACATCAATTACAGGTTGTAATTCACTGATAATACGATCAGCTCAGGTTGAATTACACTGTGTTTCTCACAGGTTTGTGTCGTGGCACATGTGATAAATATTTAGCCTTAATACAATTAAAGTGTTAATCCTGCGATAAATTGGCCACTGTCCAGTGTGTACCCCGCCTAAGGCCCAAAGGCACTGGGATAGGCTCCAGTCACCCATGACCCCTAACGGGAACAAGCTGTAGAAAATGAATGAATGAATGAATGAACAATTAAAATGACAGATTTGAGTAAACGTGTCACTTTATGCTGCTACTTATTTCTTATTCAGACCATTTATCAGTATAATGTTTGTTTATGATATTACAACATGCAAAAGTACCATTTTTTTTACAAAAAAACCTTCATTATTAGTTAATTATCAACATATCATTTTAAAATTGATTGTAAAGATTGCCCTGAGTGTTTAATCTTAAAATGTTGATGGAAGGATGGTGGGGAATGTGAACGTATTATGAAGTAATATCAAATAAAAAGATGAAGATATATTTATGATTTATTCATGCATTTGATGTGTTACAGCATGACATGATTTAAACTATACTTATGACTAGGCCTCCTTTCCTTGCACACAGTTAAATTATACACTACATATTTTTGTGCATATTAAAACAATTTAAAAGCTTTCTCTCCATGTTCATTCCAGGGATATTTCAAGTCACGTTGTGAACATGTAGCTTAAGTGTTTAATCTCTGAAGCTGCACTTAATCAGAATAAGGATTTAGTTGTTAGAGAAGTGAATAGATGGAACACAAACCACAGTTTCAATAGTTCTTTATTATTTCCTTCTGCACATGATTGAGGGATTATTGTGCTTTGGCGCCGGTTTTGCACGTGTTATCCTTAATATGATGATTTATCTAAACAAACACCTTTTTCTCTGCAAATGTTTTAAAAGCATTTTCTGAAAACCATTTATTACATTTATTGCATTTATCTGGCACACCGTAAGCACAACATATTTGCTTTTTGTAATTACATAAAGAACTAATTGTTTTTATTGTAAGTCTTGGGTAGGTTTGAAAGTAGAAGCCAGATTACAGTAAGGATTTCGACCCGACAGGATTACTTTTAGATTTAAGCACCTTATTTCGTCCCAAGCAATGAAAATCAGCCGTAAGCTAGTCTGTGCAGAGTGTATATAAAGACTCACACACAAGACGACCTGACAGTGTCTGAACCCTTCTTCTCTGAGCCAAACAAGGTAAGAAATAACATGTTTTTTCTTCATTATTAGTCTTTGTTTTGAAAGGGAACATGCATTTTCAACATGTTATTGTAAATACTGAATTTATTTGTCAAAGTTTAACACTATTTGTGCATCAAATATTTTGTTGTATAATGAGCTATGATCAGCTTTGATTGCCGTGCTCTGTTATATTTTCTACTTGCTGTGTGTTCTGTGAAGTAAAATGTTGTATTTCCGACAGAATGGCGTCCTCAAAACTGCCTCTGCTGCTGGTGCTGCTGGCCTGTGTGGAGCGCAGCCTGTCTGCTTCTTGTGTTGTTGACAGCTTCAACGTCAAAGAGGATTTCGACCCAAAGAGAGTGAGTTAATAAAACATTATTCAAATAAATTATTCTGCATTCTGACTTGTGTTTGGCCTGTAGTATGCAGGTAAATGGTACGCTCTGCAGAAGAAGGATCCTGAGGGTCTTTTCCTTCAGGACAACATCTCTGCTGAGTACACCATCGATGATGATGGAAGCATGACCGCCTCCTCCAAAGGACGAGTAACTCTCTTTGGGTGAGTTTCAAGTTAAATAATTTTTACACAGCAATCAGGATAATTTTTCACGCCTTATTGCCCACTCCTTTTTTTTTCAAAGTTTAAGGAATGCCCTTTGTGTTTCAGCTTCTGGGTTGTGTGTGCTGATATGGCTGCTCAGTACTCTGTCCCTGACCCTGCTACTCCAGGCAAAATGTTCATGAACTACCAGGGACTGGCCAGCTACTTGTCCAGCGGGGGTCAGTAATGCTCTTTGTTTTCCCTTAGAGACAATTTCTCTTTGAATGACTAACAAGTTGTTTATCTCACCTCAGGTGACAACTACTGGGTGATTGACACTGACTATGACAACTATGCTATCACCTACGCCTGCCGCACCGTGAAGGAGGACGGCTCCTGCGAGGATGGTTATGCCCTGATCTTCTCCAGGAACCCCCGTGGGCTGCCTCCAGCCATCCAGCGTGTCGTCCGACAGAAGCAGGAGGACATCTGCATGGCCGGACAGTTCCAGCCTGTGCTGCAGTCTGGAGCCTGCTAAACCAATCAAACACCAAGAGCTGCGGAGGTCTGTCAGCTACAGTGTGCAGGCTCAGCAGAGTGAGACTTATAGAGTGAGACATTTTGAATGTGAGAGTGAAAATTCAATTACCTGCTTCACAGTGGACAGCTGGGATTTCGTATGACTCACATTTTGCCATTTACTTACTGTACGGTCAAAATTGTCAAACATAGAAGTTGTCATTCCATTTCTGGTCAATACTTAAATAAAATATTTTTATAATCTAATGTGTGTTAAGTATAAATGTAAATACTTATTGGACTTTGATCATGTCTGGGATTGGTTTTGATCTGGAAACAAACAAACAACACACACAGTGTTTACAAGGGGCTAATGGGCTTACAGTGGTCTGATGTGTAAAGACTTTAGCCCTTTAACACCACCTTCTTGCACAAGTACAATGGCGCACAATAGATGTAACATACTACACAATGTTTACAGTACATGATGAGTAAATAATAGTTTATTGCTCTGAGTTTGAGGTGTGAGAGAGACTGACTTTGTGTGTCAGACTTAGACACATCTTTGGGGAACAAGGGCTCAGAGCTAAAGTAGTTAGTGTGTAAATATGCTTTGGTCCGATGGGATCAGCTCAGAGACTTCACCAAAGTGACCTAGTTAAATCTACTTCAAATTGACTTCTTTTTGTATTTTTTAGTAGTTAATATGATTGCTTTTATATATAAGAATTTATATGTTTGACGCAAACATATTACATAAAAGTGCAATAGTAGGCATGTGTAATAAAGTAAAATGAAATATTAATAATGAAATACAATTTTTAGTAAATATAAAAACAAAAATATACAATGGAAAGAATACCAAAACCAAGCAGTTCTGTGTATTGGGCATTTTAAATTGATTATGGTGTGTTAATGTGTCCAACATCTGAGGGGAAGAAACTGGGAGCGAGGTTCTGATCGAAATGGATTTTTAATTGATTTAGTCCTTAGATTACTACTAGAGTTATATTTAATTGTTGGATTAATGATAGTGACATATTTGTACTATTAAAAAAAAAACATGGGGGCCCAAGTATGGAAAGATGGAAAAATCTTTAGCTGGATCACATATGGTTTAGAGTCCTAGTGAATAAAATTGGCAAATATTGGAGAACATAAGTTTCGATACAGTACTGATGCCGAATCATGTTTGGTCTGAAGTGCTGAGATCTGGCAAGCTAAATCTGTGCGGTCCAGTTTGTGTCACATGATTTGTGGAGGGGGGACATATAATTGAAGTCATTGTTTTTGTGGTCTGGGGATATGAATTCCTTTAGAAAGGCAAAATGTCACATCCAACATACTAATTCCACACCTGTGTTTTCACTGTTGTAATTGCAGTTGTGATAAAATTATTATCTATCATATGCTTTTGAACTTTGACTGGAAAAGTGGTGTCTGATGGGTTTGTCTTTGAAACATAACCGGACTGCGTAATCCCATAATCTGTCTGTCTGTTATTCTTATTTTTACACAAACCACTGCCAGTTGAAACCAGACACACAGAAACATTGTGGTTATTCTGTATGAGCAACACTGATGATGGGCACGTAGCATGTCTTGTTTATTCTATTAGTCCTGGCCACAGAGGGGAGGAGCCTATTGTACATGTTTATAGTGGGGAAACCAGCGCAGACACGGGGAGAACATGCAAACTCTATACAGGAAGGTTGCCCGGGATTTGAACCAAGAACCATCTTTCTGTGAGGTATGCTAAAAAAGATCATAAAGGTATAACAGAACAGGCTCTGTCGTAGAACCTTTGCCTCCAGAACAAGTGAACACAGTCTGACGCCCAGGAGCCGCTCACTCATATATCAGACCCTCTCAAATGATATACTTTGAGTGAGGGCATTTGCTCCACAGTGAATCCAGCCCTAAAGATCATGACTGAGTTTCAGGGTTGACAAAGGTCAAATGGAGGGTAATCTGGTGTGATTGTGTGTTCAGGTACAGGTGTTCATTGTAGTACATAGTTAAACCCCTGTAAGAGGTTTCGACCGTGTCTAAAGACCTATTGTATTCACTCCCTAAGAGTATTGGTTTTGTCGCAGGACAATCAGATTAATTAATTATTGGACTAATTGATTACTATTTTAACAATCAATAATTGCATCTGCACTATTAAAGGCCTCTATTTGTAATAATAATTTACCATTGATATTAGTAGCTGTATCGACTAAAGACATTCTTGGTCGACTAAATACGTGCCCTGTCCATCGGGTAAACTAAAAAGAGGAGGGTGCAATGACTAAACAACTACAGGCTTACAGCCCTAGATATTAGTTCATTATTTCATTGAGATGTTTCAACAACTAAAGACAACATTTTTTTTTTGCCTTGGGTATTTTCTTCTTCTAGCCTCTTTAGAAGTGTGCTTAGTTTTTGGAGGTTAACGTTAACATTATTTCATCCTTAAGAACTACTTTCTTGGGCACTTGCTGATGTATAATGAAATAGTTTTTTATGTAGTAGTTATCTTCAACTTCAGTGATATATGAAAGATTATGAATGGTACTTATTATTCATTCCTATAAAACAGTCGTCAGACACGTTCCTATAATGTAAATAGGATTGAGATTGATTGACATTAACCCTTTTTTTGTTAATATACTAACAGTAATGTCTATTATGTTCATTATAGACGAACTAGGACTACTAGTAGTTATTTGCAAATATGAACTGTACAACTGAATTGAAGTTACGTTTATTCAAAGTACAAACACAAAACTATTAACGTTAGATTATCCATGTAAGCATATGGGTCATGACAAACTAAAGTAAGCTAACCACAGCATAACATGGTACAGTATTAAGCAGTTATTGTAAGTTGACTCTATATTATGTTTCTTCTGTACAGCACATTTATTTTAGTAATACAACTTTGAGGGAAAAACACAAAATGACAATTTTATTCAAAACAAGTAATGACTTTTTTCTCACGTGAATCACATACATACAAGAACAAGATCTATTTCAAAATTGTTTTGTATAAGACCACAGCTGATTAATCTAATTTAGCCTGTTATGGTTTTTCTATTTCTTAGTTTCCTCGATTTGTTCCACCTCACTGCATTCATCCACCACTTTTCCATTGACCATTGTTTGTGTCACCACCTTCACAATCTTCCTGGTGCGGACGTCAGGCTCTTCTGCAAAACAAGGAAGTACATTTTTGTTAAAAATTGATTCCACTAAAAATACTTCCTCTCCAAAACCCCATGGTAATTTTAGAATAAATAATTAACTAATTATGATCTCCATTCTTTGATGTACTTTAGTATTTAGACATTAAATGTAGTTACATAGTTTGTAGACTATTCAACCTGTATATTACACATTAATACATTATCTGAAATTTTATAATTTAAGCATTTTTAATAATTCATCCAATATGTAACACTATTTATAGGGAAGGTACTCACTTTTGGGAGGTAGAATTTCCTTAACCCTAGCAAGAATAACAAGAATAGTACAGTAAGAAATTAGAAGTAAGACATATTATATTAATAAATATGCATGATATATAAACATCAAAAGTTTTCATAAAATAATTGTGTCCAGTATGTACCAGTACTAATAATGCATATTTGAGTATTTTTTAAGATACAAAATTAAAACAAGATTGATATTTTTCTGTGTATTGAAGAGTCACTCACGTCTCCTCTCCTTCCAACAGGCGCCTGTAGGTGGCGATCTCCATTTCCAGGTTCTGCTTGATGCGCAGCAGCTGTTCGTAGTCGGTCTTGGTGCGCTGCATCTCCAGTCTGAGCTGAGACAGGTCATCCTCCAGCTGGGTCAGAGTGGACTGTAGACTCTCCATCTCAGAGGAATACTTCTGACCTGCCTCAGCAAGGTTCCCCTCAAGAGCCGCGATCTAAACGCACCAGATAAACCTTTTACCTCTGTCCTCGTTATACTGGCACATAAAACGTAACATAACCTGGTCTCACATGAACAACAAGCTGTTGTTATGAGGATTCTACTTTGTATTCTCATAGAAATCAAACCCTGAAAATGCATTTTGATGAAACGAAAATGACTTCCTCAAGTATTTTCATGTTATTAGTTGTGACATAACATCGTCTTGGCATCCAAAGCAAACCCTAGCAGTGTGTATCATCCCCACCAGCCCCAGTACAATTTAGCAACTCTATCCCGCCTGTGTTAGGATGAGTTATCAGCGTGGGAGAGACTGTTTACTGTCAACAAGGGATTACAAGATGGAAACAGATAGAGAGTTTTCTCCCATAAATGACAGTGACAGGGAAGAAATTTGAACTGCAGGTGGTTACAGTCTCTCATCAGGTGCGAATAACCAAGTCATTTTCTTTTCACTTTTCACACCAAGTACCACCTAAGAAAATATGTGGCCTTCCGAGTACCACTAGATCTAAACCAGGTCTCAGACAGGACTATTCTAGATCCAAACAAGGGTCAAACCAGGTCTAAAACAGGACTACACAATTGCTATTTTAGTTCTGAACAAGAAGTAACCCAAAAGAGGACAAAAAAGGCTTCAATTCAGCAAAGAGTTTACCTGCGGAGGAATCTGCATACCATCTGAAGGAACTTGTGTACCACCAGTGGTACATGCACTACAGTTTGAGAAACACTGTTCTATGCTACACTGAAAATTCATTGTAACTTTAGCAAGCATGCCTTAAGCAAGTAATTATCTTTAACCAAAGCTCTCTTCTTTCAAAGATCAACAGAAAAGCTTTAAATGTTGAACCTCTGGTAAAATACATGTGGAATGTGTGATAACTGTTGGCTTCATTTTAGTGTTACCTGTTTGTGCAGACTCTCCAGCTCAACCTCCAGCGTCTGCAGGAAGCGCTGCCTCTCAGTCAGCTCACTCTGGGCTCCTCTCAGAGCCTCGTTGTTCTGCTTCACCTCATTCTGCACCGTCTCCAGCTGATTCCAAGAAAACACAACAAAAGTATGAGTTTAATCTTATGCTTTCTACAGAAACATTATTGACACACTAAACACATGCGAGCTAAACTAATATAATGTTGTGTCTTTAAATAATGTATATCTGACCTTCTTGCGGTACCAATGTTCAGCCTGCTCCTTGTTCTTCTTGACGATGCCCTCGTACTGAGTGCGCAGGTCCGATAGGATGGTGCCAAGCTCTGGTCCTCGAGCTGTGTCCACCTCCACGTTCACCTCATCTCGGGCAATGCGAGACCTCATCTGCTCCATCTCCTACAAGACAAGCCAGGCATTTTAAGAAAGGTTACTTACATACAGCTCAATACTGTTTGTAGCATTGCATGTCCTTCCACTCTTCTAGTTAGTAAGTTTATACGAGCTTAGATACATTAGCTTTAGGCTTATTACATTACACAGTAATAAAAGTGTAAAAGCATTAGGCTAAAGAAAATGCTTTTTTATTTTTTTTATTTTTATTTAACCAGGTTAGAGCCCATTGAGATTTGGCTTATATGTCCCTCACACCAACATAATTCAAAATAAATTTTTTGTTACTTCTGGAAATGCAACTGTGGCCAGACAAATATCTAGACTAGAATGAACCATGTGGCTAATTAGACTGGCTTTTTGCTGAATGTGCTGAACACATGTCTTGATGAACATTTGTATAAACCCTACACCATGTGGTGGCTTGAAGGATGTGGTGATCGCTTCATTATTTAGACTGTTTCCATCAATAGTTAATAGTAGCGCGCTCAGTTTACCTCTGGCCTTTTGGCTCCCCCACATTGAGTCGGTCCATGGGTCGGGCACACTTTGTGCTTCTCTTTCACTCTCCCTTTGTGACAGATGTTATGTCATGTCACAGTGCTATGGGATCTGGTTTATAGGCTACGTATGGTTTTCCCTTTAGCTTATACTTAGGTTCTTAAACTACATTTATCCATATGGTGACGCACAGTGATGGAAACTTGTGCAGAAACTGTATACAAGGGAGGAAGATCCAGTTTCTCAACTAATCCCAAAGGTCCTGTTTTGTTTGAAAAGGAAGTCAAGCTATACATTTAGAAGCGCTGACATACATTTTATAGAGGGAATAGAAACTAAGTAGTGCATGAGGACTGTGTATCTACTAGCACCAACAGCATTGTGACATGTTTGGAAACAACAGAAGATGATGGATGTGATATGAGGTGTTGACCTTTATCAATGAAAACGACCGAAGAGTAGGCCTATAACACATTCTGCATATTGGAAGATTAATTACAATGTTAATTCAGTGTAGAACTACCATTAACCTACTGTCAGGTGTGGGAAACCATATCTCTTTTGTTTGTAACTAGAAGGCGACTCCCCCACTACCTCACCCCCCTTCACTTTGCCCAACTCTTTAAAAGGACCTCTTGAGTGCTTCGAAGTGGGTCAGGCAGATATCTGGTTCTGTGTGAAAGCCGGATAAATGTGAAAGAGGTGACTGATTGACTGACCTCCTCATGGTTTTTCTTGAGGAAGTAGAGCTCCTCCTTCAAGCTGTCCAGGTCTCCTCTGAGGCTAGCGATGATCTGCTCGTGGTCCGTTTTAGCCTTTTTCAGAGCCACACAGTCGCGCTCCACAGACTGACACATCACCAGCTCTGTCTCCCACCTCAAAAGTTAACAATATAATGAGTTTGTACTGTTATCAGCCTGTGATCAATACAGTCTATTCCCCTCGCAACAAAGATCTCATTATTCAAGAATCCACCCCAAATGTGTTACTTCTTGTCAGTGTAATAGTTGAACACTCACTTGATTCTAAAGTCATCAGCAGCCAGTTTGGCATTATCAATCTCTAACATGAGACGGGCATTTTCCAAGGTCTTCTTCCTCACCTGACAAATATTAACACAGAGTGAGAGGGTAAGAAGAAACATTATTTCAACAATACCTTCTTTGTCTTTGGTAGTGGTAATGGTATAGAAAATGTGCCAAATGCAGTTCAGCTTGAAAGACTGGTGAATTTGGTGAATATACAAATAAGATTGTATTTGTTGTGGTTATTGCAGCTAAATATTAAACATGGTTGGGAACTGATAAATACAAAGTATTATACTGAAAATGAATACATTTCACTCGATTTGACTGTGTTTCTGTCTCTTTAGATGTATACCTCCTGTTCAACAGCATGAGCTTGGGCCATCATGGAGTCGAGGTCGTGACCTTTGGGGATGCGATCGAGCATCACCTGTTTGATCCGACTCTCCAGGTCTGCGTTGGAGCGTTCCAGCGTACGCACCTGCACAGGACAGAGCAGAAAGAGGTAATTGATGCACAAATGTTTCTGTGAATGGTTCCTTGATGTAAAGCTAATGGAAGTGGATAAGTTGGACAGTGGTGGAAAGTAACATTTTTAGGTGTCTTTACTTAAGTAGTTTTTACATTGGATAAGTTTTACTTTTCCTTCACTACATTTGATAGTAGTATCTATACTTTATACTACCCTGCATTTTTTTTAACTGGACTGAAAAGTAGAACGTACTTTTAATTTGGTTTGAGGAGTTTTTCTTAGTACGTTCATGGTGACACCCTGACTAAAGGTTCTGAATTCAAACCTGAGCTTTGAGCAAACACAAATATACACATAAAATTCATTAGAAAAATGTATTCAAATTAACCTACACCACATTGAACACTTTAATTTATCTCAAAATCTCAAAATCAAACTCAAGAAATACTTTTACTTGTTACTCTTGAAGTACATTTTTAAACCGGTGCTTCAAAACATTTACTTAAGTAGATATTTGAATACTTGTACCAAAGTATTTTTTTGCCCATGTAACTGTACTTATACTTAAGTAACAAAATTGAGTACTTCTTCCATCACTGCCATTGAAGGGCACACGGCATTTAAAAGCTGTTTTTGTCCAGCGTTAAGAAAGCCCAGTCTGATTCTACGCCTGATACGCCTGTGGTCTCTTTGGCTATGTTAAAATAGTTTCAACAGTGTGAGAGACCTTGTCCAGGTAGCTGGCCAGTCGGCTGTTCAGACTCTGCATGGCCTCCTTCTCGTTGGCGCTGTTACCATGGAGTCCATTCAGCTGGAGGCTGATTGGGCCATTTAAATCTTGGCCGATGGAGGCTGAACGGGTCAGCGGGCTGGCAGTGAAAGAGACGGAGGCTCGGGAGCGGGCGCGCCCGGTGTCCATCAGAGAGCGGCAGGAAAAAGAGGGCTGGCGTGTCACAGAGAAGTTCCTCATTGACATGCTGGAGGCCATGATGGAGCTGCAAACAGCAGATAAGATGGTTAGTGCTGCTTGACCAGAGAGTAGCTAAATTGTATTTCATTGTGTTTTACCTAACAATGACAAATACATTTTATTCTATTAGTATTACTTGCAGTGTGCAATGAACAACACAACAAGTCACCTTGTATCATTTGAAAGCCATATGACATGACACAGAGCTCATAACGGCACTTAGCTGTGTAAAAATTGGCATCAGGAGCTTTAAAAGTTAGATATTAAACCTGCAGATACATTTGACATAAGACTAACCATAGCTCTCCTTAAATGCAATTGGTAACTTTCTAAACCACTTTGTCTGAACCATCATACTTGTAATTTAGACTAAGATGTTTCAATATTCATTCAGGTTTCAGGTATTAAACAGGCCAAAAATAACCGTCGTGGATTTTCTGTAAAAATCTGCAACTGAATCAGACAAAGCTCTTTTAAAGCATCTATCTATTTCTTGATGTTTTTTTAATAGAAAATCTACAACATAACAATGACAAAAAAAACAGGTTCAACATCAAAAATATAATCAACACAATACATAATCAAAACACCAAAATAGCTGTAGATGCGTAATAACAAAACTCATTCCACTTCTCTGTCATCCCTCATATTCACTTTTCAACTTGTGTTTTTCCTCTTATAAATCAGATGTTGCAAGAAACCAATAAACCCATTAATACATCTGTCTAATTAGCAGAAAAACCCAAGCTGAAATGAAAAAGAGGACTTAAGGAATTTTCCAAATATACCTCATATTCGTACTTTTGAAGATGATTCATTCACTACTTCCACAGAGCTAAAGCCTACTATAAGGAGAAGCATATAAGGCAGCATAACAGCTGTTAAACGTGTTTGACCAATTCTGAAACATGAGGGGATTATTGTTGAAACAGCAAATGTCATGACCAGAATATATAACTTCAAAAGCCAGACAGTTTGACCCCTGTGGTAATTTAAAGCTAGTGTTACGTGGCTGAGTAAAGAGCTCTTTTGCAGCTCTTAAATAAATGTATTTCATAGTATCAAAAGTACAAGCTGTTCTTCATAAAGTGGACCCGTGAAATCTCGCTGAAATGACATAAGTGGTCTTCAAATGAGTGTATAGCTGGCTACTGCCTATAGAAGACAACCAATATGGCGATAGAATCTCGTTAAATATCTGCATGCAAACCTCGGCTTGGTCTGTGTTGTCAAAGATGCATTTTGCAATCAGGTAAACCGTTTGAGCAGAGCCTTACAACCAGTCATTTTGTGTTTATCAGTGAACCATGTCCGTCCCTTGGTGCGTGTCGCTGTGTGTCCCATTGGCAGATTAGCGGTCAAGGGAACCTCTCTGTCTGGGTGTCACCTGATCCTCACAGCAACGTTCCCACAACACTACAAAGGACCCTGCACTAGACAGGCGCTCGTTGTTCACATGAAAGATAAGACTTGGGAGAAATGACAGGGAAAAAATGTTTCAAAGTGGATTCCGGGGAGTGAAAGAGCTCGATATTTCAATCCGCAATGCGTTATCTGGCCATCGCCAGAAAAAAAAACACTCTTCAATTTTCCTTTATGCTTTTGATCTAACTCTGAACTTTCAATTATTCATGGGCGAAAATTGTGTAGAAGGTTCATATTGATATAAAGAGTCGAAAGGTGTTGGTCGATGAACAAAACAAAAGAATCTGACTCACGGTTTGTGTCTGTAGTTGCAGGTGATGTGGGATCCAGAGGAATGCAGCAGGCTCTGTGCTGCTGATGCTACAGGTGAGACTTTATGCAGGTGTGCAGGAGGTGGGAGGAGCCGCAAAGAAGGACGGTCAGTCTCTAGAGCATTCAGTTGTTTAACACATTGTCACTTCAAAGTAAACACATTTACATAACGAAACGCCAAAAGCAACATGTTTTATTCATCTAATTTTTCTTTATTTGTAACACTAAGACGTTTATTTAAAATGCCATGTCCTGAAACAGTTTGTCTTAAATTTAGTTTATTAAATTTTAACAATGGCATTTTTTCCTGACAATTAAGATTGCGACCTGTAATACTACCATGTATTACAATCAAGCATTCCGGCTCATATATCATTTACTATAAATATCTTATCATCAGCAGCAGTGGCCCATTGAGGCGCTCTCTGCATGCCTCCTGTCCGCTTGTCTCTCACCCCCCTGCAACCGGATCCCCCTTCTACCTGTTAGAGATGAAATATTCAACAGAGGAAGAAAAAACGCTGCAAAAAGAGCTTTAAAAACCCAGTGATGTGTGTTTAGTATGAAGAGAATGCGGTGCTTGGGGTTGAAATGTATAATACTTTTAGCTGTTGAAAATGTTGCAAGCAGAAGTCCTTAAAAATACTTAGTTTGCATTTGTTTTTTGTTTTTGTGCATTATACATGAAGGTGGCAATGAAGAAGCTAAAATAAAAATAGGTAGAAAACAATAACAACTGTAAGAGAGTTGAGGTCAAGATAAACAGAAGAGATAATTCATGGCTTTTTTCTTTATTCTGAGAGATAAAAGGTTTCCTGTGTGTTTTGTTTAACCATCATATTCAAATAAGTTGAGAATGTCTGTGGCTGTTGCAAATGAGTGTTTTGCATTGTACACGCAACAACTCATAGATTGTGCATCGTTTCTCCAATTTTACCCCTATTTATTTTTTGAAAGACTAAAATGAAACCAAATTAAAGCAAGTGGTGAAAAACAAACCTGTTTCCTTCTTTCCGAGTAAAAAAGTCGCTTTTTCTGCACAATTTGAGTCAACGCCGGTTTGAGTGAGCTGCTTTAGCTGTAATCTAGCTCCACTTAGTGGCGCTCATCTGTAAATACAACGTAGAAGACGTTTTGATTTAAGCAATGTTTCCAAAAGAGGGCAGCAACAGCTTTTGTGACAGTCTTTTTTGTAAGGTATAAAGATGTACATAAAAAGAATATTCTGTGATGTTTAATAATAAAAAAAATATAGCTATTTTAAATAAATGTTGATGAGTCAGTATGACGCTCAAATTTCTAATATTTAAATTAGATTCAAATTTAATTAACAAAACCTTTATAACATCGCGGATTTTTACTGGATGCTGGGGCCAATGAGGGGCCAATGAGGGGCTCATACTAACAAATAGGACTGGGCAATATTGACAAAAATGAATATTATCATGAGTATACGTTATTTGAAAGTTTACAACATCACTTTTATCAGCTCTTTTTGTAGTTGTTTTTTTTTTACTACAAAGGATGTGAGATTAAAATGTTGCATATCTTGAAAACAACATCACGATATTATCATGTCCAAATTTTTGTTCATGAGGTAATGATGGTATGCATTTTTATTGACAGAAAAAGTACCCTTGGCTACTAATAAAGTGTGACTAGACGCAGCCTCCACAAAACTAAAACAACACATTTGCAACACATTTATAAGTGAATATATATGTACTGTAATATTTTTGTACAACTACAAAATAGTACCAATAAAAACTCACCTTAAATGTAGTATATAAAACAACAGCAACTACTACTGTAAACTCATCTTAAGTCACAGAGGCTAAATCAACAAAGATTCTGAGTGCATAAAAACATAAAAACCTACTCATTTGAAAGTCTGTGTTTTTGTTACATTAACCAATGTGCATTGACCATTCTGAACCTCATGTCAGTAATTTCAATAAAATGTGCCAAATGTATATTGAGCCCAACAGATCTCCCAAAATGCAAAATAAACAGAAGAATTAAGTGAGAGACTTGAGACAGCCTCAGCATCACATGAGATTGAATCAAAGAAAACTTCATTAGCCTTCTGCTTTACTTTCACTTTCACTCAGGTTCAGTGCAGGTTTGGCCCTTACATAAATAAACAGGTGATTAGACGGGCAGGACGTCAGGATACTGCTCGTGACCCCACTTGACCTTTCACGACCCCTGTCACAAGTGATCATGTGACCAGGGCAGGCAGCAGCCACATTAGACAAATAAGAAACAAATCCCTTGTAAATAACAATAACATGTAAATGTAAAAGTACCATAATAAGGTCAGGGCCAAAATCAAACTCTTGCATGATTTTTTGGGTTTTTTTTTTACGCCTAAATACAAATAATTTTTCTTACAATAATTTGTCTGAAATAAGTTTAGTCTATGTCTTTTTAAAAGACACTGGATATATTTTGTTTAAGCAGCCAAACAGTGAAACATAATTTGTGTTTCTCAGTAAAAAAGACATATTTTAGTAATAGTACACTTTTTAGGCTTATTTTATGGCTCCTTAGAAGTATTATTTAGCCCTGAACTGAAGAGGCCTTTCTCTTTTTAGTTTAGTTTAGGTATCTTTTTTTCTCTGTATTTTACACATTTATTCCTTTCTTTGTTGATAAACTGTTTTTCCACTGTCAAACTCACGACATAGCATTACATTCCCATCACATTTGCTCAAAATAAATTGCCTGAATTTTGATATCATTGATCTGTTTCATAATTTGGGGACATTTTTGGAAAAATTGTGAGTTCAAAGGCCTCACACTGTGCGACATCCTCGGAGCTGTGAACATGACTGACGCCTCTCAATAGTCTTTGGTGCAGAAGTGATTGCTTCCTGCTTCAGTGGAGCGGCTGCTGTTATAGTTGGCTGGAGACGGCCCCAGACACATCTGACCACAGACACATGAGCAGAGCAGCTCGGCCTTGCACTGTCTGTGTGTGTGACATTCCCTACCCTCAGTTTGCTTTGGAAATGAAGTGGTCAGAAATATTATTATAAGAAGCAGGAATGTTTTTACCTGTTATAGCCAATTCATTTTTCATGTTTTACATTGGAAAAAGCAACAGTGTTTCTGTTGAACTTTCTGCGTAGTTTTGCAGTACATTTGTTGATAAGTAGTGGCTTAAATATGTGGTTAGTTTGACGTGGGATTACATTTGGTTCATCATTAATGTTGTAGCTCAACAAGTGAAAAAAATGATCTCCTACTCTGCTGCTACTTAAATGTGTAGTTTTGTTAAGCAAAATAATGCACCTGAAATAAAGAACATGTTTTAAATGAAGTTACTTTTTAATTCTTGAAATAATTATATAGAACTATCTAACCTATAACAATTAATCAAATCAACCAACATACATTGACACTGTAGAAAAAGTTCTCTACAATCACCAGCCTATTTCTCAGTTTTTTTAAAATAATTTATTTCCGTCTATGAAATCAAACCCGTCTTTCTGAAACAGGTCAGCCCTTAAACACACATTGTACAGTAAATGTCAGGGCCCGAAAAGCAGGAATGTTACTTACTCTATGATTAATGCCCAAACTCTTTAAAACTCTTCTCACGCTGCCAACATCAAAAGTTTACATCGGAGGTGAAATCGTACACATAAATGCAGCCTCGGGTCTGATTGATGTCATTTGGCTCAGTCTGTTGTTAGAGAGGCTGAATACAGAACCAGTGCTTTCAGATAAGACGATAGTGATCAGCAGTGGAGAAATTACACACATCTATATGAACATATGTGAACGACTGTGGAGGTCAGCACCTGCACCGCTCTGCTTCTTAAGCCTGTTCCCGCCGTTGTTCCAGGCGCTGGTGCAGTCAGTGTCTGTTGTCATTGTACGAGGGGAAACACGTCAGGCCACTTGGCATGTGCAGTGCGATCGCTATCACCAGGCTTGGTAATATTTAAGATACAGATCTATAAGCATGGTGAGTGGATGAAAAGTTGAAAGGAAAACAATTGTGAGTGTATGGTTAGCTCTGTTTAAAAAAATAAAATCAGTCCCAGGACACAATTTATTTTAATCCTCCTCTGTAGCGTGAAAATGATCCAATGGAAGATCTGAAAATGAACTTTCAAATACTGTAATTGCTCGCAGGGAAAGTTGGCAAACGTCTCTGTTTGTAAAAAATATCTTCATTTTCATGGGTTTCAGCTTTCTGCTTACAGTCGCCATTTTGAGTTCTTATTATTGTTATTTTTGCAATTATAATGGTGCACATTTTTTCTCACTCTAAAACACAGACATAGTAAAACAGTGATACATTAGAAAAGGTAAACCAAATGTGTAAAATTAAAGCAAAAAAACATTTTTTAAATACAGTACAAAAGAAAGAATTTATGATTATTGCTGTGCCATCTATATCGTGTAACTCAGGCCTGACCCAGAGTCAAATGCCCTCAATACTTTTGTGTTTGCACAAGCATTAGTGAGTTACAAACTCCCCCAGGCCCAATTAGATTTTTAAATAGGTTTTGTCAAAATCTTTTACAATCAAAATACAGTTTTAGTTGTTGCCATACATCAAGACAAAGGTACGACTCTTTCACTCCTTTTAACATAATAGTATAGCATTAGTTTGGAATGTGGATTTTTGCTGCGATAAATCTAAATCTGTGATCATTTTAGAGCATGTTTTTTCACAGTTAATAAATTGTTGTAATAGTTGCATGTTTTCCCCCCGATATTTGTATGAAATTCCAAACGTAATTTGAAAAGACAAGGATATTGGGGAAACTCTGCTTTGAGTGTCTGCCAGGTTCTTAATACCTGGTATGTTAAATATCAAATCCACTGGGCATTACCGGCTGGATCAGTTCTGGCAGATTACTTGGAGCCAAAATCAAAGCTGGACAAATAGTGATGAAAAAGTCCACCCTCTGGAAAGGAAGTATTTATTGTTTCCAAACTTAGTCCAGAAGTGCAAACTCTGCTTCTCCTTAAGCAGACACAGTAGACAATAATGATAGATCTGTGTTATCCACTAATGTGATCATTGTATGTTTGTTTTGGGGGAAGTGATCTCAAAATCTGATGTTGCTCAGCTTTTCTTCATTTGGTCCCATCAGCAGCTGGCAGCACTCTTGTTTTTCCGTTGTTGCTGAAAGCAGCTCTTCCATATTCATATGCCATGGACTGAAGTCGGTGCTGCAGTGTGTTTGAGTGAGGTCCCGGGATGGCCCCCATAATCAGGCTAATCCTCACAATATGACACAAGTCGTATATGCCAGGTTAGAGAAATGGTCCAAATGGCAGTTCAAATCACTGCATTTTCAGATTTAGAGTCATCTTTATTGTTACTATTACCCAACAGCAAGCACTATCAATACTTAAGACTTTAGTATGAATAATCCGTGAATGTTCCCCTTGGCTGTAGAATTAATTGCGGAGAAAAAGAAATGTATATAAACTGGGGAGCCTAGAATTATTTCAGAGATGACACAAGACTAAGAGAGTTGGAACAAATAATAATCCCTTGTTGCTAATTCAAAGGCATTTTTTTTCTGCCATTCCTAAAATTGTGAACTTATGTAAATATGGTTGTGCTTTGGGTTATAACTTGTAAAAAATGTGTATTTGTAAAGTAATTTGTCACCCCGAAATAACACATTCGCCTAATGACCTAAAAATAGTCCTGACAATTATGCGTTTAAGGTGGCAATTCATTATCTGACATCAACCAGTATTTGTGCCAATTAATACACAATAGTAAAATGAAGGCCACTATTAAAACCACTGAATTTAATGAACATGGAAATTACAACTCCACGCTGAATGACCCATTTTGTCACTTCCCCTTTAATATGACACATTAATAACTAGGCATGTTCCCCGCTGCTGATTGAGTCGTAAAAAAAGGACCAGAGCTGATATGGCTGTACTGTCACCACGTTCTCAGAGCTTAGATATACATGACACATTTGAGCGCTTCTCGCCTCAAGCAAGTTGTTGATCAATATGCCCAGCGGGAGTGATGAATATGCACGAGGCGTCCGCCGCACAGGCCCGGTAATTGCCGGTCGTCAGGGGTGGCGGGCGCGTAATTTGCATCTCGGGGATCCTGCAATCAGCCGTCTATTCATTAGTGCGCCAGCCGCTTCATCTGCTGGCCACTCAGAGCTGCCAATCTCCCCTCGGCAGCCAAAGCATTCGACGAAAAAGCAGAATGGAAAAGTTTCAATTACAAGCCATGCCTGCGGGTAGTGGTGTAACAAGTCTTCAACCCTATATTTAGGTGGCTTTATGCAGGTGATTGACTGTTAGCTCTTTGTGAAAGGGGTGAGAAAAAAGCTCAATGAAACATCCATAATCTCATGTATTTTCAATCACCTTTATCCCGAGGGGCCACTGTGGTGATCGCAGCGGGGACGAGGACCGACTGCTGCATCTTTGGTCGTCTCAAGTGGGACTTAAACACTTGCGTTGATAGCCGAGGGAAGATAAAAGAAAGTGCATTATGGCTTTATAAGTGAGCACATCTTCTACTCAAGGCTATTGTCTCATGGCAATTACGCACACTGTGTTTAAGGGCAGAATTTAGGGTAACGCAAGACCAGGACAATCACTGGGCAACAATGACGTGCTGATTTAGGCATTTGCACAATTAAATACCATCTATAAAATACCCTGGCTGCGATGTAGGGCATTTTACACATTTATTGTCACGTCTCACGGGTTAATTTTGAATCCTGCATCCTGTCTCCACTGTCATCTCTGCTTTTGTCATGGACACATATGCAGTCCACTTCACAGGCACTTAAGAGTGTTAGGTTGCGTTTTTTTTATCACATTGTGGAGACTAAAATCAATTCGTAGGGACCTGCCTCACTTATGGGGTCCGAATGACTTAAATCCATTATTGAACAACATGATTTAGAGTTAAAATATGGGTAAAAATAGGTTAAGATTAGGATTTAGGTTAAGGTTAGGTAAGTAACTAGGGTTAGGGTTAGGATCAGCCTCCACGAAAAGAAACTAAGTCAATATGTGTGTCTGTGTGTGTCTGTGCGTGTGTGTGTGTGTGTGTGTGTGTGTGTGTGTGTGTGTGTGTGCGTGCGTGTGTGTGGTTGTTGAATCTGCGTGTGTGTAAGTGAGCACAGGAAGGGAGTTCCAGCAGCAGTAGAAGTGGAGAAGAAACACACGTGCGTTGGCCTCAGAGCTGTGAATCTTCTATTGTTCTACAGTGACACAGTTGCTATTTCCTTCAGCATAAATCCACAGCTCACTCTTGCGCGCACACCTAAATGAAGAGGAAAAGAGATCAAATGTAGCCAAAATATCATTCCATGTTAATGTATTATCAATTAACAACTCAATGTTAACAGCACTTAATTTGCACTGGTGGTTTGCAGTGTTGTTCTGTTCTTGCTGTAAATATATTTGTATTTAAGCCTATTTTCTTCTTACACATTGTTATGCATTGTTTTATGTTGCACCTTACGACTGAAGCAAGTTCCTAGTTTGAGAATTTAGTTCACTGGAAAAAGGCAATAAAACTTTTTTCTGAATTACCCATAAGTTTTCATGAATTTCAAACTGCATTAACAAAATAAGATGATATTAAATGATACTACCTTTGTTTACACCTAAATGCATTCAAATGCCTGTACTGTAGAGTATTAGTAATGTGCTAACTTCATTTACAAATAAACTAGTTACACGCAAATGCATGATATAATGCTGGTATTATGTGTCTCTAGACAGGTAGTAATTGGCCTCTTGTGTGAGGAAACACATTCCACTTTCTGTTTTTATCCTTCACATAAAATATTTTGTGCACAAATTATAGTTTCACTGCACTGTTTGTATTATAAAGGAATTAATCATCAAATCAAAAAATGATTATATCTCTTTCCACTGGCACTTAGAAGGAACCAAAGAACACAGGGAAGTATAAAGAAAATGAAAAGTTATGTAAATGCCACTTCAAATAAATGCCTCTACTGGAGCTCTAGGTCAGATTTGTATGCACAGTGGACAAATGGTATCTAAACTGTCTTTCTTACCAACTTGAAATGTTAGTTTAAATTAATTGATCCAAAAGTGAAAACGAAGCAAAGGGAGGAAAAGTGTGTTTGATGGCTTTATAATGTCAGCTGCTCTGGTACAGTGCTGAGAGCTGATTAAAGCCACCACATCACATGGCTGAGTACATGAGGGGAAGCGTGTGAGTGATTGATACATTACTTGTCAGTTCAATGAGAGCTGATGGCTTCCATATTGGTGCAAAGTGAAGATCTGAACACCAAGTACAGTACTGTTACACACAAAACACATACAACACCACCACAGACACGTTATTAGTTGTGTGTGTGTGTGTGTGTGTGTGTATGTGTGTTTTCTTAAATGTTTCTGAATTTGTATCTTGTACTTTGATTACTTTGGATAGTAACAGATTATCCACATTTTTATTGTTGGTCTTGGTAGTTGTACTTGCTTTGTGGCTTAAAGTAGCCTTAATCAAGCAGCAAATCGTTGTAAAATAACATTTTCAGGCTAAAACCCAAATATATATATATTTCTAAGACATGACTTATATTTGTCTTGTAAAGCATATTGTTACCATTTTCTGCATATCACCTTTGCATCCCTCCATAAGATAAATAAATAGAGATTGATAGCATAACGCACAGAGTACTCAAATATTACTTGTACTCATGTCTCTATCTACAATTCAAACTTTCATTACGTATTTTCAAGTTCTTATGATTATATTGTGACCTGAATAATCTCCATTATTGATTAACCAAATAATCTTGACATCCCTACTGCAGCTGTCAACAGTCACCACAGGCCCACCTTGAACATTACTCCCTGGTGGGCTCTGAAATTTCTATTTTTATTGCATTGCTGTAATAGCTTCATTCATAATATAAAATTTCACATTCTTTAGACAACTGAAACAACACTATTGATTTGACATATCTATCATAGTCCCTTAATGTATTCCTCCGATTCACTGTGAATGAATCCCCCCCGGTGAATGAATCCCCCCCCGTTTTCCAAATGACTAGAATAACACTATTACCCTCGCCATCATCGTGTCAAAACCTTTTTCAGTGTCAGTCCGTCTCACCAGCGTAGACGACCTGACCTGCAGCTGTCAAAATCTTTCAAAAAACGGCAAAGAAACACGAGGCAGTTATGAAAAGATTGAAGGGTAAGGCGAATTCCATGGACGTTGAGAATTCACGAATCTCCCTTGTCCCGCTGCAGAACAACAAAGTACTTTTCTTTATCTCGTTTCGGAGGTGTGAGCGCTACACCAGCACCGTCACGGCTCTGTAGAAGTGAAAAGACTGAGCAAACCTTGGTCAGTCTGGTGGGTGGGGAGGGAGGGGGATGTTTGGTAGTGACTCACAGCCCGACCAGACACGCACCTGTCAGGGAGGCTCGTGCGCCAAGTGTGCATGTGAGCGCGGAGGCAGCAGAAAGGCAGTCAGTGAAGTGTGCGGTATGCGTAGTGCGGCTCAGTGGGTGGCTCTGAGCAGGGATCACTGGGGGTGACAGCACCTATTTGACTAATCCAAAACAGCAGCTGGGAAAGGTAAAGGTGAGGAGGCGAAGGCGAGGTGCATGAGGTGGGAGGTAGGGAAGAAAAAGATGCACTATATGGAGAGACTTTTTGTTTTGTTTTTGTTCATTATAAACCATACTATTGATCTGAAAGGGATTGCAATTAGAAAGGGGCTCATACATTTTTCACCGTAACAAGCAGTGTCTTTTTGAAAAGTGATTATGAGACATTTTAGAACCCTACATATATCAATCAAGAGTCTTAATTTTTAAACTAAACGTAGGGTGTAGGTGAAAAGGGGAATTTTCGGAGCACTCGAGCCTCCGTTGCAGGACAATACAGGATTAACTCAAACATGCATGAATCAATCATACAACTTTGAGCAAACTACTGATGAGTAAACACCGTCATAGCAAGATTAAAAGTGTATTGAAGTTGATATAATATGTCCTCTATAAGAATCTATATAATGGCCAAGCAAAAGTTGTGACCATATTTGGTGTTTCTACAGAAAATCCAACTTCCCACCGCTCTCCTAGACGCATGTGGTCAGATATACATTGCTTTGAGTAAAATTATGTTTATTTCTTGTCATTCAGTCCATCCTTCAGGGTCACTTGGGTAATTGGTTGTGCACTCTGCAGATCTTGAGCCAGGATGTTGGTCTGTGCCATCAAGCCTGCACGTTTTAGGCTTAGGAGTCAGACACAGGGAGAAGAACATGTGCAGCATTGTGACAGACAGATGAGAAGAGGTTTGTTGGGTTGTATGTTATTAGGCTCTATTCAAGGAGTTGTTTCAGCACCCACTGTGCGGCAGGTGAGAATGATTATGCACAAGTTCACTGTCCCGCGCACACTAACCTTCAGTTCACATCTGGTTGAGTTTTGCAGAGGGAAGCTGCGTTGGGGTGGTCCATGCTCCTCTAACACGTCTGTCCTGTTAACACAGCGGGCTACAGCGAGGCCAGTACCCTGCAGGCTGTACATTATTAACATGTTAACTTGGCCCTCACCCTGCTCTGCCCTGAGCCAGACAACCCAGAAATCAACAACATACAATCTGCTGCTATTGCAAGCTTTTTGAAAAGTTACTATACAAAACATTAATAGTTCCATCAAAAGATCATCAAATAGAAAACATTTTCAATGTGACAGCACAATTTATAGATTGTCTACTTATATATTTCTATATATATATTTTATATATATATATTTGAAGCTGACCTTACATTATATGACTTAATATAGTTTAGTGCTTGAACTTACCTTGGTACACAGAGTCACCTGCTCCTGCTGGTATGGTCTACTTCAGCTCCTGTTGCACATGCTAATAATAATGTGTAGTGACTGTTTGTCCCTGTAGTGCTCTCATATCCACTCCCACCATAGATGGTGCATTTGTGTGTGTAAAAGTATACAGACGACTCTCCAGCAGTAGCTCTTGTTGAGTTTGTGTGTTTCTGGGTAACCCTCTGTGCTTGGGCTTGGACGTAAAATCCAGATTTTGTGGTTCAGGTGGTCCATCCACAGACATCTGGTTTGTCTAATCTCAGTACATCAGCCTGGTCCAAACCCACAGTCCAGGACAGGCCTCTGCTGCAGCTTCACTGGCTGATCTTAGCCATGTTTGGTCATAAATGTGGTTTGGAGTTAAGACATGATGGAAAGGCAATAAGAACTGACATAAGATGGACTGATGAAGCAGACAACTCAAGCCAATTCACCCTGACCAATGCTGGAGTGTTTGTTTTTGTATTCAAGATTTTCTTATTACGAAGCATGCCAGTCAAGGCAAGGCAAGTTTATTTGTACACAAAGTAATTCCAAGTGTAATGCACTTGCTCCATTGCTTTGCTTCATTCAGTAAATCTTCACTGCATTTCTAATTGTGACTTAATTAATTTTATTTATTTTTAAGAAAAGATATACTGCGCCATTTAGGGTCAGCATGTCAACATCCTATTACAGCTCAACACTAGTCTTTCAAAATAAAAGCAGGTTCTTCTGACAAATTCAGTTCAAACTTTCAATAGCTCAGTCTATATATGTATATATATACACACACACACATATATATATATACATATATATATATATATATATACATATATATATTATATATATATAAAATTCCCTTCTCACCCTCCGCGGGTGGTCCCATCCCTTTTTTCTAAGCTCGGGTCCTCTACCAAAAGCCTGGGAGTTTGAGGGTTCTGCGCAGTATCTTTGCTGTTCCTAGCACTGCACTTTTCTGGAGTGAGATGTCTGATGTTTTTCCAGAGATCTCCTGTAGCCACTCCTGTAGGTCACAGGAGATCCCTGAGAGAGAAGAGGAGATGTCCGAGGGCTGGATGATAGGACCAAATTTATCAATAAATGTTTTGGTACAACTATACATACATACATACATATATATATATATATATATATATATATATATATATATATATATATATATATATATATATATATATATATATATATATATATATATAGTTGTACCAAAGTAGTTGTACCATTTTTTGGTCATATCATCCAGCCCTCAGACATCTCCTCTCTAGCCAGATAGAGCTCCATTGCAGTCCGTTGCAAGGGTCTATCCCCACTCAGGTCTTTAAAGTTACAGGAAACACAGAGTGCTGTCTGATTGGCTGATTGTTCCACAGTAACCTATACTAAGTGCTCCTGCAGTGTTTGGAGCTGCAGTGCATCTCTGCTATAAACAGCAACAGATGCTCCACTGACCTCATAGGCTTCCTGGAAACACTAATTTGTCAAAAGGTAAATGTAACATATCAGTGACACAGATGGCACAAATGCATGTATTAATTTGGGTTATTCAGTCTTGATCCATGAGCACACTGTATGAGTATTATACAGGATTTATTTATTGACATATGCTTTATTCAGCAATTCCTTTTTAATGTTTTGATATCCCCAGCAACAAAACCAAAGTTTCCATCAGGAATTACCTCAGATAAATCAAATATAAAATATTTTTTGTGTATTTTGCATTGTATTAGTGTAACTTTGTATATTTCAAATTATTCTTGTTGGAAATTGTCATATCCGTTTTTACAGTCTTTGATATTTTATTATTTTATTATCTGATAAAAGGCTTGAAAAAACAGTGCTGTGACTTACTGAGTTGGTTTGAGGCTCAATGGTTGTTCTACGATAAGTGCAGCTGATTTGAAGTGATTGAAAGCCACAGAACCACCTATTTGTCTTATCCGTCTCCTTCTCTTTCTTTTCTTTCTTCCGGCACAGGAAACAATCACACTATCATAGTGACGGCCAAACAGCCTGAGCACATGATATCACCTCTTTAGGAAAACAAGAGGAAACGCGTGCCAGTTGTTCTCACATGTGATCAATTATTTCACTGAGAAGTCGTGTCGGGGCGAAGTTTCAGCCATTAGTCCTTTAGAGCAGGGATCATACTGGGGCTAATAGTGACTAAACACTGAATAAACACATTTGGCTAATAGGTCGTTCGTGCATGGAGTAGCCCACTGGCTATGCGCTTGTTACACTGGAAGAAAATACATATTTGCTCACAGCAGTTCACACATGCACTTCATAATGCAAAATAAATTGTCATGTCAGCAATGTCAGATAATTATAATGTCTAATGCTTAACAATTTGAGACAATATAAATGCTGCAATTAGAGGCTGTAGTTATAGTAATAGTTATGCAAGTCTTTAAGACCTGTTTGAGGAGGCATCAGTCTAAGCAGATATGTACATTCTGCAGCTCTGTATGAAATATTCAGAACCTGAAACACCTGCCCAGGGAAGCTCCTCTGGATGTGGAGCAGCAGCTCCACTCTGAGCTCCGGATGTGGAGCAGCAGCTCCACTCTGGGCTTGTCACTCTGGAGTGCTGAACCATTAGCCATCAACATATTTTCAGTTCAACCACAGATTGATTTGTCTTTAGTATCTACATCAGACTTCTTCCTCCAAAGTGCTCTGAGTGTGTTACACATTGAATTAAATTTAAAAACGCTTCCCTTGTTGTTGCTCCTTCTCAGTGTTTACTCTTCATCAGTGCAGCAGGCCCCATGAGCACAGAGGCTCGACTTGTTCTCAGTCCCCACAGAGCTAATATCAGAACAGTTTAAAACACGGATAGTCTGATAGTTCCCAGTGAGTGGAGAGTAGAGCCAAACACTTCCAGATCGCTGTGGCAGTGCAGTGTAAACAAGGAGCAGACAGGGCCTCTGCCACACAGTCGTCTCCTTGGACTGCTGACTCAGTTCACTGCAGTAGAGCGTCATCAAACATAGTGAAACATAGTGAAACATAGTGAAACATAGTGTGTAGTGAGTGCATTAACTCAACTCCCCAGTGTACAGGTGGAAACGGCCAGTGGTGTTTTATTGATCAGTTATTTGTTACAATTGACAGAAAGTTTTACATGGTCCTCAATGAAAAGGTGAAGAAATCTCAAGCTATGTCATTACTTGGTTACTTGGTCATTTCTTTTCGCTTATGCAATTTTATTATTATTATTATTATTATAAGGACACCTTATTGGAGTGCACTGTGTATAATAATATATAAATAGTTGTAGTTTCTGTCAAGGTCACAATTGACCTTAAACACAGGCAAAACATGTACGGTATATTTATTCTAATACATAATGAGGAAAATATCCTACTGTGTTGTGACACCAGAATGTGACTAAAACAGATTGTTCATTACAGTCTCACAATATGATCTGTTCAAAACCCTGTTTGCTTTGAGCTGGCTTTACATTTGTGTTTGGCACATGTAGTTAATTAAAGTCATGTCTATGTTCAAATATGAGTCAGAGGTATGACCTCTATGTACACGTTGTTTTTTATTCATTCATACACTTGCTCCTGAACCACATCCAAATGTCCCAGTGATTGTGTACTGTGTCTCAGCTGGACCACTTGTTCAAATTGACATAAAAAGACACAAGTTCCAGTCCGCATGTCTCCTCTTTGGGGGCTGCGCCTGAAAAAGCACTGGAACTTTCCAGCATTTCGTTTTGGTCCTATTTATTTTTTGTCTGTGTTGTTTTCTCAGTATTGCAATGCATCACTTGACATTACCCAAGCAAGTTTGAGCTGCAGCGCATCAGCTGAAAGCAATTTGGTCCGGAGCGCAGCTGCCAGGCGGATAAGACTTTCCTTCTTTCGTTTACTTTGAAATGTTCCTTTTTTTTCAACGTCCAAAATACACAAGGCAGCCAAATTGCTGACATGTGTGAGAGGGGCAGCAGGACTCCTGCATTCTTTCATGCCCCACTATGCAAAACTCCACATTGTTTATTTAAAGAACACTGAACACTTTAGCACTATTAAGAAACATGTCATATAGTAAACTAAAGGTTTCCTCTCAGGAAAAATCCCTGTCAGTTTATTTTTCTTCTACAAAAAGTTGTTTTAGTTTTGACTCACAAACTTGCTGCATGCACGACTAAACAACTGTGTTCAGGCACTAACAGGCAAACCAAACCTGGAAGTGCTGAGATTATTTATGTTGAGAGGTGTGAATGGACACAAAGGCGAGCTGGTCTGTCTCTGTCTTACTTTGACTAAACTAAATCGTTGAATTTCAGAAAAATGTGGCTTGTTAATTATTGTTTGACCATGAATGTACTTGCCCTATATTTTCTGGTGAAAACCACAATAGTCTCAAGTGACATGAGTTACTAATGGTGTCGAATGAGACATTACATTGGCTTCATGAACCTGCTCATTCTGATCTTGGCAAAAGGACAATAATTGAATTGCAACAGCGAATCCAACCTGCTCAGTCAACAATGGGACGTAGAGAAAGTGCTGGCTTTGTGTTGGAAGTATCTACAGATCTCTCTTTGTGCCTCCGTAAGCTCCAAACTCTTACTCTGTGGCCAGGGAAACTGGAGGTGACATGAGAGCAGCGCAGTCTGATGACCCGAGTGGAAAAAGCACATCACAGCTCAGTGGGATCTGTTCTCAGAGACAGACCGAGGGACATCCAGCCAGGGCTCGTCTTGGTCATCAGATGAGGCAGCGGCTGATGGAGGTGGGAGGAACAGATTGAGACTCAAGGGCCCACAGTGAGTGATAGCCCACCAGGACTTCAGAGCAACCCGGCACACAGAGGACTAACCCACCTTGACATGCGTAGGAAATTCGAAACTCTGCTAGCCCGCTGTGAGATAGAAGCCACCCAGAGCAGCCCCGCCGCAATGCGTAGCCCATAGCCCCGCGTCCTTTTTAACTAGCTCTGTTTAGATGAACGCACAACCGAGGAATGCTGTAGTATACCTATGGAAACCACAAACACAACAGCCTTAAGGCCATATCAGACTACCATTCGCACTCACACTGCTGGCTGGAGTTCTGTGTGTCTGTGGGAACACGCTCATTGCTCTGAGGACACTGATGTTGCAAAATGTCAGAAAAGTTCATTAAAATCTGATGAAAACAAAGTGACGCTGACGCAGATAGATTTGGGTCACTTTGAGAAGTACATTTTTAATAAGTAATTGCTACTGTTGTTTTTTTGTCATAAAATCAGTAGACGCTATTTCATCATAATAAAAGTAGTAGACTCCAATAAACTGACATCAGATCTAAATACTTACAAGTATACAAGTATAAACGTCAGTGAGATTGATTTTCAGCAAAAGTATAATAGGTGGTAAACTATGTAATATAGCTGTAGATCATATCTGTCTAAAGTATTTTTCCCAGTTGAACGTAAAAATCAGAATGTTGTCTTGTATTTAAGTATCCATCATCTCATTTTAAACAATGTCAAATAAATAAAATTGTAAATGTCTTTGACATCTCTCACAGGTATCCGATTGGTTTTCTTGTAGAATTCTGAGGTTAATCTCAATTTCTTCATATATAGTCTGCAGTATGAAAGAATTGCAATATGGTAATGTGACCACTGGTCAAGTTCATAATCTTAAAACAGTAAAAATATATTTGCTATATATATATTTGTCTGAGGTTTTAGGACTTATTTTCTGTCTTTGTTACATCTTGAAGTGCTAATCGGACCAATCAGAAAATAAGATGCCCAGTGCTACTCTGTAAAGATGGTGCTGTTGTTGGCACCCAGAGGAAGTGGTCTGTGGTGGACTTGTAAATAGCCGTGGGACGGAGAGTTGCAAGAGTCGAGCCATCAACGAGAAGTGATGACGTTTTGGGACCAAGCCAAAACAAACCAGCTAGTCACAAGGAACTGAACAACACACACACACAAATACACACAGAGCTCTAAAACAACAGCTTGTGTAGCACTAAGCTGTGTGACAAGCGTGAAATTGAGAAGACTCAAATTATTTACGTTGCGTGACTGTTGGCAGTTGTGTGTTTTTACATGTTTTTGGTGTGCATGTTTATATCACAGTAGGTTTACCTGTCGTGCTCAGTCATGTCCCTCACCTTTAGTCAGACCTAATGTTCACTTTGTGTTGTCTTAAGATCAGCATTCAGAGGCATTTGGCAAAGCATTGCAGTAAAAGGAAGTCTCTGAAGCGTGTCCTGAAAGAATGTACAACACAGGCCTTGGTCATCCCTCTGTCACCAAACAGATTTAGGCTTGGTGTCTTTCACTGTATGATACGTGTGCCATGTTTGTTTTTATTGTATGAATTGATTAATGATGTAAATTAACAATACTAAATTTACATGTAAAACCTTTCTTGCAAATAAAGGCTTTTTCTGATTTACAGTTTATTACCTTAAGAGAACAAATGTTTTGATGTTTTTTGTTGTGTTTAATGTAGAAGGATTATAGTTTGTGGCCACATCCTTAAACTTGAAATGGGCACAAAAACGAAGGATTAAAATTACATAAACTTACAAATCATTGTATTGTAGCATGACAATATTCTAACTTGTGTCTTTTAAGTCCTGAAGTATGTGAGTGGTGGGTGGAGATTAATAGTGGTACTTTTTGCTGAAGTCTTTTTCTGCGTAACATAACCTGCATGGCAGTTCAAAGTCCTAAGACAACAGCAGTGATGAGACATGAAAGCTCCACTCGATGTGTTCAGTCTAAAGATCAGAGACAAATGGCAAAGGAGAGGAGTACCAACATAAACAAATCAGACACAACTCTGTGTTAATGTTTGTCATATCAAGTGCGCCCTCATGTTCAGGGCTCTTAGCAGCACAAATACAGCTGATGTCCAGTGAAAGCAAAGCAATACATGTGTAGTTCCCTGATCTATCACCTCAGATAAGGATAATTTTTTTCTGCAAACCTCATACAAACTGGAACATTTATTCATTATTCCCATGAATTAAATACATTTTTGGTTGATCAGAAATAGAGGCTTGGACATACTTATTTTTAGGTTTTTAGTGCTCATCATCACTACTTCTTACATGATGTTGCACCTGACCTGAACAATGGGATTATTGATAATGGTGCTTTATGAACAAGTGCAGTTGTTTAATTATTTTAGTGCATCAGGCTCCTGGGCAGCCTGTCGCTTTGTGAAAGCCCTGTATTGTATTTCTTTCCTGTGCCAAAGCACGTTTCCTGCAGTGCAGCCGAGTCAAACAGCAATGACCCTCAGCTTCCTGCAAGTCGCATGGAGACAGGTCTGCCACGAGCCAGAGGCCTCTGAATCTCTATCCGCTCACTCTCACCACTTTCAAAGGTAATACAAGAGAATCATTTGTAAGGATTCAGCTTTTCTTCTTCCTGTATTCCTGGACTTGCCTCTTGTCCCAGGTTCCTCCCGTCTCAGTGTGCAGGTCACACAGGCTTTTCCTGTGCAGGCTACAGGTCTAGGCCACACCTTGAGGACGTACAGGGGATTTCTGCCTCATTTGGCAGTGACACCCAACAGAAACACTAAGATGTGCACACTAATGTTCACGAGCTTCTGCACATGCATGGCTGCGTATGCAAACTATTTGTGACTGCACAATGTTTAATGGGCTACCAGAGAAATGAGGAGCGACATGGGAATGATGTTGTTTGGACATACAAGGCATTTGATCAAAGTTCAAACAAGGAAAAGCTTTTTTTTTATATATAAGAAAAAAAAAGGGTATTTTTATTTTGTAGCCAATGATATTTTAGGCAGTTTGTCAAAGCCAGTGTTGACATGATAAAAACTGCCAGGAGCTGCAATCAAGATTTCAGTATGGAAAAACTGTCAGATAAATGAATTTTTTTGTGTCCCCAAAGAATCCAAACAGATGACAGTTTAAAGCTTTAAGCCATCTGACATGTGTAAAAGAGCCTAGTTTTTAAACTTGAGAACAAGCTTTAATAGTATTTTGTGTCGCCAGTCTGGTTTGAGCTACTCCCACTGCTGTGTGAATGTCTGTATGCATTGGCTCCAAGAGTAATGTCCCACCTCCCAGTGTACTTTAGTTCAGACCTCTTCCATTCAAGGTCAAAAGTGCTTATGTGGAGCTGCATGTCGTCTACTAGTGGCTATAGTCTTTAGTGCATATCGGCAAAATGAATCCCATAGTCTTGGTCCAGACTAGGTCAAAGGCAGGATGTTGGCTGGAGAACCGAAGGAAGCAGAAGGAACGCTTTCTAATGACCCTGAACTTTGCGCTCTGACCTCAGCCTTCGCAGCTCCAGCAATACACACACTGACAACACACAGATGTAAGGAGTGTGCCTTCAATTTGTCAGCATTTATGGGCACATTTAGCAAAAAATACACCTATACTATGACAAAGTTTCAAACAACTCAAGACTGGAGCTTTATTTTATTGTACATTAAGAATAAGCTATTGGATTTGATCATTTAATACATTTACACTGAGGAAGGTAAGTGTAACTTTAAATGGAAATTGTTGCCAGCATTTTTACATAGACTTAAAGATCCATCCAAAGACACAGCAATGTGTTTTACAAATAATTACAAATATCTGGACAGAGCCCATAGTGCTGTATTCTCTAAGGCGACTTCACCAGCTCCAGAAGAATAATCTGCTGCCATATTTGGAAGGCTCCAGTTTACCTTCGATGACAGGGTTGGGCTCAGGACGTGGCCTTGAATAGTAGGGATTCTCAGGGATGGGTCGGGCAGTTGCTACTTTGGTTACCTACAAAGACACAAAAATTTAATTACATTAAATGCTAATCTGTATTTTCTGCTATCCAACACCATAATTCTACCATGGAAAAAGTACATGATTAATTTAACAACTAAATATATGAAATGGATAAAACATGCAAATACAATGAAAGACTCACCTTGGACAGGTCTCCAAGTTCAGGCCTCTTCCACCCCAATTTGTCTAGGACGCAGTTGTCAAACGCGTCCTGTTGTTGACGACAGTAACGCAGCTCAGCCAAGTTGCTGTAGTCCAGACAAGTCCAGTACTCAGTAAAGGACTCGGCACAGTTCCCCTTAATTTGCCTGCGAGTCAAAATAATAAATACGAGGATTAAATCACATTGAGTGTAATAAGTGCTCATAAATCTAAGGCTCTCTGAATAGTTTAAGGGGATCTGCCTTGAACATTCGCATGGGGCCGTATTAGTCACAATAGGATCAAGGTTCAATTGTGTGCACTTCAAAAAAGTCCCTGTTCAAAACACAAACAGCCAGCAATCGGGTTGACATACTACTGTGATTGGTTAAATTTGTCTGTCACTCAGTGGATAATAGAAGCTGACAAATAACAGGAGGGAAAGGGGAAAAGCAGTTGCAGTTTCTTTCAATATTTGAGGGTAGAGCTGCATTAATCAGAGAAGCACTAAATCACAATATAACCATCTTTCCAAATGTCACACGGCCACACCAAGGGTCACCTGACATAGTGCCACCCTGATCGGATCCCATCAAAACCCAAATATCTACATACAATTACCTGAAGAAGTTTAGAGCACACTCGTTGACTTTCCTCCCTTCTTCCAGACACTTTCTGGGGTCCTTCTCTTCCCAGCGGCAGAGCATAAATTCCTTGTTGGGTTTGTCACACTGAGAGCCATAATGGTGAGCAGCAGCTTTCAGTACTGCAGATGAAACATTGATCTGGACAAACAAAGTTCAATTGTTTTGAATTAACCATAGAGCTAAAGACAATAGTGGGTCAGGGTGACAAGTGATTCACTCCGTGTCAGCTGGTTGTATTGTACAATTATTTTCTCAAAGCAGTTACATTTGAAAGCAGGGGCTCTTACTCCTCTACATGGGTAAGGTTTGTGTCAGAATTCTTTAATTGGCAGTAAATACACAGTGTAACACTTGATTAAAGCTGGCGCTCTCATATTGGCTAAACTTGGGTGGTCCACCCCAGTTTCACTTCACAGTCTGAAAAGAGCCTGAAAATGAACGCTTGTGAATATTAACAATGTGCCAAATATATTTGCGATCACTAGGGATGAGTTAGACAGACTTAAAAACTACTTCCATCACAGTGTGAATATCAGGTACCCCAGCTTTAAGTGATGGTATAACAGAAGTGAGACCAAATCTTTGTCTTGCAAGTACAAGTCCAAGTCCCATGTACTTTGCTTTGAGTTTCAAGTTCTTGCAAGTCATTTTATAGTTGCCCAATATTGCCATTTATTTTTTGGAACTGGGAAATCATTTTGTTGCCCGTGTTGCTGAGATTAAATAACATTTGACCTCTTACTATGGTGGACAGAAGCAAAACAATTACAACTGAAAATTACTAACTGTTTTTACATCTGTAAGGAAGTTATGTTGATGCTGTATAATTATATGGCATATAAAAGTTGAGTTGCCGACTATTAGTTCAAGCATGATTAAATACAATGTAAAATGTTTTGCTTTTTTCCCCTGAGCAATCTGTAGGCTATGGTCTTGAATTTACTTGTTTACACAGTATGCATGTTTATCTGTCCAAAAATAGTGTTTTGAACAAAAGCACTAGTAATTACCACTTCACAAGTGGAAAGTATCATCTTCACCATAGCACATGAAACAGCAATACATCCCTTTAAGGACAGTTAATTTTAATCAAGTGTCACGCCATTTAAAATGGTGACTGAAGTTTGACTTATACAACACCTTTGTTGTACAATAAATCAATTCAAAATGTTTTTTTCCCTTCTTTTTTTCTTCAAGTTATACGTGAATAAGGGAATCTAACCGTGATCTGTAATAGTATAATAAAAATATATGTATATATACATTTCCTTAATAAAGTTAGCAAAATATACAGCCAGTGGAAAAGGGCCAAAAACAAACCAATGTTACAACACAATTTAAAAAATACATGACTCAAGTCCTGATGCAGCAGTAGCACGAAAGACATAGCTACACATGCAGGACATGTTTCCACGGGTATGTTGTGAGACAGTCCAATATTTACAATAAAACGTTTCTGGCACTACTATCTAGGCTAAATCGGTTGGACAGGAAAACATAGTTGTGTCAAACAATATAACTTAGCTTGACCATTAAAACTATTTCTGCGCAGAGGTTTCAACTACAAGTTTCAAAATGTAAGACATAACATGTAAGCATTAGCATGCTAGTTGGCTAACGCTTCCCAGAAGGACTGATTTTTAACTCACTTCATCCACTTTTAGCTCCTGTAAAGTCGGGACATCTAGCGTTGGCATGGTTGTCCCCTGCTGCAGTAAAACGACCCAGAAACTCAAATTCTATGTGTAAATATCATTCAGTGTCCTCGCCTGACTGCAGGACAAGAGACGAAACCATGGAAGGTCAGTTTACTGCGCCTGTCCGTCAGCTTCGAGTCGCGTTCTGATGACGTAATAAATGGCGACATGAGCGGAAAAATTAAACAAATGTCTTAAAAATTAGGATTGCTTTGATACAGCTGCAGATCTTCCTTGACGATCTACATTACGATCCCGTCATCTTTGTATTTCCAAAGTATTATGTAGTCCACATTCCATGTACATTTTTCCGGATATCTGTGACATTTTCCCTACCGTCTTCTGCTCCAGGTTTCCCCGTTGTCATGGAGACACCACTAACAGCTCGACACAGCAACAAGAGGTGTTGGAGCTCTTTAAATTCATTTTGTGTGTGTGTGTGTGTGTGTGTGTGTGTGTGTGTGTGTGTGTGGAAGACGTGGACATTTTGTGAGAAAGTGGTGGATCAGAGGGTTATATGGTTTTCTGTGAATGTTGTGTAGACGAACGATTGTCGTGGTGTAAGAATAATATATTATGTATTATTATATATAATTTCCTCTTTCTGACAAGTTTTTCAATATAGTTTATTGTATTCTAATTATGGTGTTCGCAATTGTCAATTATTTGTGGAGTCAAAACCAAACAATTAAAGACAACATTTGTGGATCAGATTTTTGTGGATCAGAAGTTTGGGAAATATGCAGTTAATGAAGAAATATCTGCTGTTACAAAGGCCCAGCCTCGTTCTGACACCATGACATCAACGCAACCTGTATTTTAACCCAGCATTTCTTAAATAATCAATATTTATATAAACTGCTTGTCTTTCATTCAGTTTGAATGTTTTCTGATTGCGTAACCTCTTACGCAAATGATTCTCACAACTAAAACACAATTTTTTAAAAATAGTTTTAAGAAATAAATAATTGCGTAATGTTTTAATTGAATTTATTTATTTTTATTTTACTTTGAAGTTGTTGTTGTTGTTGTTGCGTTGCTTTTAATGGCAGTTGGTAGCTAACTGAAAAGGTGTATTTACCGCCACCTACTGTAGTTGTACGTCTTCTGTAGTTTGTACATCTTCAAAGTATGTGTTTTTACGCTATACCGTAAAAGGAGAAAGAGAGAGAAGAGAAGAGCGAGAGAAAAGCCTTACTTTGAAGTTGTTGTTGTTGTTGTTGTTGTTGTTGTTGTGTTACTTTTAATGGCGGTTGGCAGCCGAAAGGTTGTATTTACCGCCACCTTCTGTAGTTGCACGTCTTCAAAGTATGTGTTTTACGCTATATCCGTAAAAGGAGAAAGAGAGAGAAAGATAGAGAAAAAAGAGAGAGAGAAAAGCCTTACTTTGAAGTTTGTTGTTGTTGTTGTTTGTTGTTTTGTTGTTTGTTACTTTTAATGGCGTTGGCAACTGAAAGGTGCATTTACTGCCACCTACTGTAGTTGTACGTCTTTAAATTTTCAAATTATATGTTTTACGCTATACAATGATTATTTTTTAAAGGAGAGAGCGAGAGAGAAAAAGAGCGAGAAAGAGAGCCTTATTTTGAAGTTGTTGTTGTTGTTGTTTTGTGTTTACTTTTAATGGCGGTTGGCAGTCAACTGAAAAGGTGTATTTACAGCCACCTACTGTAGTTGTACATCTTCAAACTATGTGTTTTACGCTATACCGTAAAAGGAGAAAGAGAGCGAAAGAGAGAGCGAGAGAAAAAGCCTTACTTTGAGTTGTTGTTGTTGTTGTTATTGTTGTTGTTGTTGTTGTTGTGTTACTTTTAATGGCGGTTGGCAGCCGAAAGGTGTATTTACGCACCTTCTGTAGTTGCACGTCTTCAAAGTATGTGTTTTACGCTATACCGTAAAAGGAGAAAGAGAGAAAGATAGAGAAAAAGAGAGAGAGAAAAAGCCTCACTTTGAAGTTGTTGTTGTTGTTTACTTTTAATGGCGGTTGGCAACTGAAAAGGTGGCATTTACTGCCACTACTGTAGTTGTACGTCTTTAAATTTTCAAATTATGTGTTTTACGCTATACAATGATTATTTTTTAAAGGGAGAGAGCGGAAGAGAGAGAAAGAGCGAGAAAGAGAGCCTTATTTTGAAGTTGTTGTTGTGTTGTTGTTGTTGTTGTTGTTGTTGTTGTTGTGTTACTTTTAATGGCAGGTGGCAGTCAACTGAAAAGGTGTATTTACAGCCGCTACTGTAGTTGTACATCTTCAAAGTATATGTATGTTGTCTATACTGTTAGAAAAAAGGAGAAAGACATAGAAAGAGAGCGAGAAGAGAGAGAGGCGCCTTACTTTGAAGTACTTCCGTGTGAGCAATGTGTTATTATGTTTACGTATATTTGCTTTGAAGTGTGTTTACTTTGAAGTGCTTCAGCGTGAGCAATGTGTTCTTCCTGTCACCTGTCGGTGAAGATTCCTCGATCCTGGCTAAGGGTCTGAGGGAGAGGGGACTCTGGATTAAGGTCTACATCCAGACACTGTTGCACAGTTCTACCAGCACCAGCACTGTGCTCTAACAGCGACAAAGAAGACAATTTATGGAGTTTGTTGGGAGCAGCTATGAAGCGGAGGAGAAATATGGCAGGTAAAACATGCTTTTATCCTTTGAAACGTATGTTTTACTCAAACATTTCCAAACAAACTAAATTGGCTGATGTGTTATTGTACGTCAATCAAACTAGTAACTGAGTGACTGTAATGCATCACACGGCCACGATTAGTTCATGTAGTTCTTTTTAATTATAGCAACCCCATTTCCCGTCACGTATCACAGGTCGCATTTCTTGTCTTATTTTCGTCAGTCAAAGTTCGTTTTGATGATAATCTTAGTCTGATTCTTGCTATTGCTTTGGTATTCCTCGGTTTTGTTGTTTTTTCGGGATTCCTCGTCAAATTTGCAATTTTTCCCTATCTCTTGGTGTGGCGGAATGTTGTTTGACATAATCGTCATGGCAACTGTACAGAAGTCTCCGGTCATATGTCACGTCCCGCCCTCTTTTGGGTGAAAACAAACAGCGTTAAGAGATAGGCGGGAGATACAAATTGTTAAAATGTTATTGTTTTGCAACAAAATGATCACAACTGTGGTTACAAATAAAATAGAATAACAAATAAAGGAAACAATACATTGAAATTGTAATTTAAAATAACAAGATACAAAATGACGTCTGCAGAAACTGAAAAGTTACAGCCATACAGCGAAGTAAGAATAACACACGTGAACACACTCTCTCACAGACTGTTTGAAGATATTTATGGGTTTTATAGCTTTCAGGCACTGTGGGGTCATTTTGCCAAAAGGATTCTGGTAAGTTAAACGGACATTCCTCGACCCCTATTTCTCGCAGGTTTTTCTTATAACAATCCCGATTAGATCTGTATTGAATTAAGATATTCACCAACTTCTCCGTCCATGGCTGGCTGTGTGGCCAGTATTAATATTTAGTTGTATTTTTGAGCAAAACGATAACATTTTAACAATTTGTATCTCTCGCCTATCTGTTAACAATTGTTTTTTTCACCCAAAAGGGGGCGTGGCCGTAGCGCTAGCTCAAAAGTCCCGCATGACCGGAGACATCTTGGCCATGCATCCCTCACAATGGTGTCTTGCCATTGCATAACACATCATTATAATAACTAAATGTGTGTGTGTGTGTGTGTGTGTGTGTGTTGTGTGTGTGTGTGTGTGTGCGTGTGGTGTGCGTGTGTGTGCGTGTGTGTGTGTTGTGTGCGTGTGCGTGTGCTGTGTGTGTGTGTGTGTGTGTGTGTGTGTGTGTGTGTGTGTGTGTGTGTGTGTGTGTTTGTTTTAACCTTTATTTAACCAGAATAAAAAACTCTTTTGCAAGAGTGCCCTGTTTTTCTTGGTTATTTTCCATAACTTTTGTCTCAAGTGGCATAATGGTACCCCCTGTCATAATATTAACCATATTTTGGTGGGGCTTTGTTCTATGTCTACGCTTTTTTCAAGATAACGCCTGGCTAATTTCGGTTGCAGATCTTCACTTCTCGTTTCATTCATTCTCTGTGGGAATTAGCCGAGTCTTGCTCGATTAAAACAAAATAAAAAAGATGTCACAGCAGAGAGCAAGTTACAGATGGATAATCACTGGCAGCATGTTAAAACTTTCACGTACGAGAAGGGCCTATTGTGTGTGCCTTTCCTTTGCACTAGTGAAGATGCAGATAAGGTCAAATAAGTACTGTAACTTCAAGGAGTCATTATATTAACACATTTTTCTATTTATTTACAGTATCAGAAAAAAACCAAAATGACCACCAAATGGCATCCGGCTGTGGCGCCATCTTTTATTTATTATTATTCATTATGGCAGTGTTACTGTGTCAATGGTCTAAAGCAGTTTCAGTATAATAGGTTATATTTACTGTAGCAATATATTACACTTCAAAATGTGTCATCGTCAATCGTGACCTGAACAGAGGTTTGATATATGCTTTCTTCCAGGATGCATGGAAAAGGAAAGTATACTTTTCCAACTGAGACCCAGTATGTGGGCGAGACGAAAGATGGGGTGTTTCATGGTAAGGGAGTTCTGTACTTTCCAAATGGAAGTAAATATGAAGCCACTTGGGAAAACGGCATAACTAAACAGGTGAGTGATCCAGCATGTGGTATCCCCTGCAAAGATGTCACAATATGTCTCCACGTGTGCAACTGTTTCACATCTGTTCCCTTTTACCAATTATCCACCAATATTGTAGTCATTAGGTATCGCTCCTATGTGTGCATGAAGATATTGTTCTCGCATGTGTACTTGTGTGTTGTTGTTTTTTTGCAATTCAATTACTATCTTTCAGAGGTTATTCATGCAAGTTGATGGCAGATCTGAACCGTGACAAACCTTGGCTCAAACTTCCCTGCACCTGCATCAGTGCCCTCGCAAAGCCCGCCTGATTACAAAGAGAATCTAGCTCCTGCTTTAACTTAACTTCTAGTTTCACAATAATTATGTCACTTAAACTTATGTTGTGCTCGCTTCTTGTTTTGTGTTTTATAAAATTGTACAGTCAACAAATGGAAAACTAAAATTAATTTGAGTGCCTTTAGCAGTTGAGAGTTGTAGTGATTGAGATTTGTTGTGGCTTTGAATGTATACTGTAATGTTTGTTTATAACCAGGAACCTTTATTGCTGTTTGAATGACAGAATCAAATGTTTTTCTGTCTTCTACAAGGGCGTTTTAACGTTCGCAGATGGGCTACAGTATCAGGACAAGGAGTGGGATTATTGTGATGGTTATGACCGGCGCTTTTACAGTGAAAGATGTAATGGGCTCAGACCAGCAGGTTGGCTGTCATTTAATCATTTCATGCTTAGCGGCTAAATATTTATGTGTTTGTTCCCATAAAGTTTCAAAAGTATATGTTTGTCTTTGCGTGTAGGAGAATCCCAGCTGACTGGTCATCATCCTCTGCGTGTCATCCCTGAAGGCTGTTACGATTGTGGCGATGGCTTCTACAATCCTAACACCAGGGCGGTGACCTCGTACACAGGCAGATTCCTCAGAAATGCAGGTCAGAACATAATAAACATAAATAAATACATACATACATAAATGTATGTATGCATGTATGTATTTATTTATTTATTTACTATTTAGTATTAAACTACAGCACATGATCCTTATTGTATATATGTTGTTCATTGTAAACTGCAATATTGATCTAACACTGCATAATAAGCTCCATTGACTTCCTGTTCAGAACTGCAGATCTGAGAAACCCCGCCTCTTCATAGTGGCATTTCACTGTAACAAGCAGTAAATTTATATTATTCTCATTTTTAATTACGAATAACATTACTGATGACATTTTTAACCCTAAGTGTATCTGAATTATTTTCATAATCACAAGTAAGTACAGGGATTTAGGTAGGTGAATACTTTCTTTCAAGCCTCAAATACAGGATTACTCAAACATGAATCAATTGAAATACAATTTTGAGTAAAGTAATGATGCCGGAACATCCTTATAACATGATTTTACATCATTTGTCCCCTTTAACCCCTCGTTTGATACCATCAGCAGTATTCCACACACCTTAGTAACAGTAACAGTTGCTAACATGAGCAAACATCTTCTCCTGGCCCAGTGCCAATTTCCAAAACAATTGGATCTGTCGTTACTATTTCCCAAGAGGCCCTGTATTATTTTTGGTACTGAAGCAATAGTTGTCTTTGGGAAATTACTTATGCATGCTTTCAGTATTTTACTGTGTGGTGAGATATGGATTATTTAAGACCAAACATATTTACAAAACAGTGACAGCCTCACTACCCTAAAAATATTTTAAATGTTACATTTTTAGTTAAATTACTTTTGGTCTTGCAGAAGTAGATTTTCCATTGCCTTATAGTATTAAATATGCATAATTAAAATGAACAAATGGACTACTTCTGCTCTACATGTGAGTTTGTGTGATTTAGCATATGGCTACAAAGTGTATGTTCGGTCCTGATGCAGCAGGCAGCGGCGGCAGCTCCAAAAGAGGCCATGTGTTGTCGTGCAGTTTGCAGCGCTTTCCTGTTTCTGGAATAACTGCTTCTCTTTGAGAGTCTGCAAATTGAGGCCCTGGCACTGGACACTTTCCAGTGCCAGGGAAAATACCCCTGGTGACTGGGCCATGTGCTGTCCCGTCCCACTTACCATACTCACAGTTACTCAAAATCTTGCCACTCGTTTATCCTATGATTGAAGCTGTTTGCCGGGAAAATCTAGAATTATATATCTCTGTATTTGTGTTTATTCTGGATCCCATGCAATGAAACTGTTAGGACATAAAACAATCTCAGACACACTTCTGATGACAACAAATCCAAACGTCACAGAGGTTTTTGTGAGTTGGATAGCGCTTTTGCGTTGAGATTTAAGAGGCATTATTTCCAAAAGTGCGGTAAACTTACATTTGGGCTCATATAAATGTGGTAACATATTCTGCCATAATGTGTGTGAGACTGCGCATGTGTGTGTAAATCACTGCTATTAAGCTGGAAGGAAACACTTTTCCCTCTGAGTGTATTTTAAGGATTAAGATAAACAGACTTAAACAAGATGCCATTATCGCTTCCACACGCTCTCAGTACTGTGTTCACTGCACAAAGGTCGTCCACACAGGCTGTTATTCTCCAGACGGATATCAAGCAGAAAGTTTACTAAACAACAGAAAAACTTCATGAAAGACACAGATGGCTTTATTGTGGAAATCATATCAAATGTGTCCAGATCTAGTGACAAAACAATTCAACAGGACAATACAAATGTTGCATTGAAATTGATCTGGAAGTGAATAGATATTTTTTTCTCAAAAGGCAAAGATGGCTTTTGTAGCAACTTATTTTAGCTGTCGTAACAAGCAAAATTAGATCTCAGTCAAATGTAATAAATTTGTGTCTATCCCTTTGGAACCACCAACAGTTATGAATAAATAATACACTAATAAATACATTTGGTCTTGCTTATTATATCTATGTAATGACATTAGTTGGGTCATGTGCAGTTCTGTTCTCTAGTGACCCGACCAGGCATCTGCTGCAAGTGAGCACGTACTTTATCACGGAATATATGCAATATTTGTTGCCTTCAAAAACAATCCAAAAAAGTCAATCTCACTGTAAGAAAATGTGTGGTCTTCATCTGGACCTCTGTACGGTCTGAGTTATTGAATTACTGGCAGTGTTGAAAATGTATTTAGTTACAGAATATTGAATACTTGAATTGAAATTGATTTCATAATGTATAATGTTACATGGTCCAATCAGAGTACAGTATTCCGAATACCTAGTTGTGTAGCATTATCTTATAGTGTAAAAATGCGGATACCACTTTATAATAACCACACTTTTAAAAGCCTCACTAAAGGATGAACAAATACTTGCCGTAATTCATAAGGAACATTGTGAATTAAGAAGAATTCAGGATTAGTAACTACTTAATAAGTAGTTACTAATCCTGAATCATACTTGATAAACTGTTTGTTCATTATGAATTAGGTTTTTGTTTATGCTTTATCAAGCCTAATGAAGGTGTAGTTATTTTTTTGCTATTAGTTTGAAGCCTTAATAAAAATAAAAAAATACTGCAATGTATCTCTTTGATGTATTCTAAATACCTCCAAATGTAAGCAATCATTCAAAAAGCAAAAGCAGGCAAAAATCACTGCTGTTGTGATTTTGGGCGTTACAAAAATAAATTGAATTGAATTGAAAGAGTAACCAGGATTTAGTTACTCAAAATTAGTTTTCTTTCTGAATATGTATTTTCAGTACATTTAGTTACTCCCCAACACTGATTACTGGAGCTAAAATAGTTGAATCTATAATTCAAGATGCAGTAGACTTACAGAAGTTTATAGTGTACTGAGAACAAGTCAGAATGTATTTGCAAAATAATTATTTGCTGTTATTATTTTGTAGCTCTGAGGATACATTCCCTCAACACAGCAGCCACCTGTACCATAAAGTGACTCAATTAAACATGACATTAATCCTGACATAAACGCTGCTTTACAAAGTGAAGAGGCTCAAATTACTGCAAATATCAAAATGCCTCAATGTAATTATCATTAAGACTGAGCCGTGCTGATTGAGGTCAGTGAACGTTGAGTTTATGCACCACTGAGGCCAGAATAATTACTGTATGTTTAATGTCACAAAGACGCGTCCGGGCCTTGCGTGGCAGCTGTCCTTGGTCCGACACGTTCAATGACCTCCGATCAGGTGGGAGTTAAAGTTGAAGAGGCTGTTAGTGCTACAGGCCAATTACACACAATCACAGAGGGCTGCAGACCTGCTCGTGTGCACAAAGGGAGCCCACGCGCATGCAACCTGGGGGAGAGACCCGCGCGTTACTCAAGTGTGTGCAGCTGCATGTGCGTGCATCCAGCGAACGCTCACTTCCCCTGCAATTAGCTACTCGTTTCTGCTCAACAATGAAAAACTGGTTTGTTATCAGCTCTTTTAGCAGTCACTTGGTTTTTAGGACCATGTCGTTATTGTTTGTAGGTGTCTGAAGTGGCTTCGAGTTATTTTCTCCAAATTGTCAGGCTTATCTTGATTTGAGAAATTTACCCATGACTTGAATGCCACTTGAGCGTGTGGCAGCCTGTGACATGCAGAGTGACCTGTGGTTTCATTGTGCAGCCAGCAACGATTAGGCATGCTAATAACAACGCTTTTAAAAAAGGCATTGATGTTTGGATGCCTTTTATAGACTAGTCCAAGTGTCAAAGCAGTTGGCTACATTCATGCACAAAGTCAAGGTTTATGTAGAATGATCACTATAACATGTCTTTTTCTGTTAACAGATGACCACGAGCATGCATGGATTGTTCGGACATGTAGGAAAGCCTGGGAGGAAGAATCCATTGGAACCAATAGTGAAAAGGTCAACAGCCTCATGAAATAAAGGACTCGGTTAGGAATAGGCTTTTGGGGTATTGCTTTTTAAAGCAATACCCCAAAAACCTGCATTTTAACCATTGCTTTTTAAAGCAATACCCCAAAGAACATTCTTGTACTGTATAATAAAAATGTGCCACAAAAATCATAAATATTATCGAAGTAGTAGTAGTTCTTTATAAATAATATCTGGAATTTACTAAAATGTTGAAAATGTACTAGTTTACACTGCATTGCACTTCAGCATGTGCTCCTGATCTGACACTGTTTTTTATCATGTCTCTGATTCCTTTAAAACTGTTTATCCAACAGGTAATGAGAGATCTACACAAGAATCAACAAGAACATGCATTCAACCCCAGATTGTGTATATTCACAAATGTCCACTGAAAAATCACATTTTAATTTATTGCATTTCATTACACAAAACATTTATGATGCATGGTCTATCAAATAGGTTTTTTGTTTTGTTTTTTTTTGTTTTTCTTTACAAAACCAAACATTTACACGGGGGAAAGTGCTTTACAAGAATTTACAGTCTCAATAAATACAATAGAACATTGAGGTTTGCTGGATCTTGTCAGACTGCCACTACATAAAGACACATCTTTTACCTTTGCCAACACAACTCTCTCACACACACATACACACCTAACTATGTACAAGCCTCGTTTGATGTACCAATATCAATGCCTAACTGTAAATTAATCAAAGTAATACTTTCCAAAATAGCATTCTAAGAGTTTTAGGCTTTTGGACAACAAAACAAAAACAAACTTACATAACTGTAAAAGGCCAACTGGAACATTGGTATATTGTATTATTTCCAACATATTAAAAGCTGACTGCGAAACATTAAAGACCCATAAATGTAAGGCACAGATTGTTTTCACAATTTTTGAAAATCTGAATTCTTGTTCTGGGAATAAATTCATTTGAGGCAAAAACTAGAGAAGTGGCTACGGTTAACATTAAATATCCTTCATGTTCACCAAAAAAAACAAAAAAAAACGGAGGGCCCTTACCTCATCTTTCTGTCTTTTTAAGTCCACCTCTTTGTTTATCTTCACAATTCAAACAACATAACGTGTCAATCCTGCTTCTTTTGTCATTCCTTCAGACTCCGACCGTCACAGGCAGACACTACATTTGAAGCAGTCTTTTACAAGGCAGTCAGTCACTTGCCATTTGAAGAGCGGCTGCAGATGGGAGATTCCGGCCCTCAGTCCTCAGGAATACAAAATAAGGGATTCCTTTTTTTTTTTCAGTATTTCCTTCTCATGACTGAGTTCAGTGAGACTTTGTCCGTGCTGACTCCTCTCTAACCCCTCGTTTACCAATAGCAGGTCAGAGTTAGGTTTGGGAGGTCAGGGGTCATTGCTTTCATGGTGGAGTGCTAGCGGCTGAGAGGAAGCTGTGGCAGTGACATGGCCTGGTGGGATAGACTCTGAGAGGTCAACACTGAAAAAGGATGACCTACAAATGACAGACATTTGTTACCTAATGCATTGATTATACTTTGTTTTATAAAGATTTTTTATGGAAGAAAAACTCACTGTCAATGTACCCGTGAAGAGCTACCATGCGTGCCCGCTCCGAACCCCCAAAGGGCGAGTAGTGCAGTTCATCTGGCAGAGAGGACGGGATCCTTGACTGGGGATGACCTTGGGGTGCTCCACTGTGCTGGGGTGTATGCTTTTTATGCCTTGCTCTGCAGTTTTGAAACCACACCTATGAAGATGCATCACAACCAGAATTCAGAGAGCTTTTAGAAGAGAGTTGACACAAGCTCAAGTATGCCTAATGCAAAAATAAATAGTAAAAATTACAAAAAAATCCAGAACAAAATATAAGACTGAACCAAGTTAGAGTACAATGTGTGCATTAGTAACTGATTCATACAAACCTGTATGACTCTTCTGCTTAGGCCGGTCATGTCAGCCAGCTTCTGTAGCGTTTGGGCGTCTGGATTGTTGTCTTGGGCAAACTGTGCCTGCATAATCTGCATAAAGACAACCCATCAGAGTCACATACAGTAGTGGTAGGCGGATCGATACCAAATATTGACATAGCGATACTTTCTGAGGTATTGAAGACTTTAAAAAATATTTTTTAATGTGTTTTTAATCCAATTTTAATACATTTCTGAAATATATATTGTTCATTGTTTCATCTCTGCACATATGTTTTATTATTAATTTAGTTGAAGCTTGGGTGGAGCAAAAACAATGTTAGCCTCTTTACGCCGAAGTGAAATTCTTCATTTCAGGAGTTTCAATGCATTTTAATACAAAACTTAGGTGTATCGGATTGGTATTTGCGGTATTGGATTAAAACAGAAATGACTGGTATCCCATCACAAGCATACGGTCTATGTAAAATGCATTTGTTGGTAGTTTATTGTATGAGAAACGAATCAGACCTGTAGTTGTTCTGCCGTAAAGGATGTCCGTGCCCTTTTGGCTGGTTTGGGCTGACTGTCTTGTTCTGTTGGAACTGCTCCTTCTAACGTTATGCCGTTGCCTGAAAATAAGCAGAAATGTTGAACAAAAAGCAGAGTAGCTGTTGAGTAATTAAAAACAAATTTAAATGTTCTCTGGGGACATATATGAACCTGGGTTGACAATAAATTATTTCATTTAAGACATACTTGAAAACTTTTTGAAACACTGTCCAGGCCTTTACAGCCTCTAATCAAAACCACAAAAACAATGTATGTGTAGACTATGTAATATCTGGTCTTGCTCTGTGATATGAAGCATATGCTCTAGGCAGTGTGGGAGGTTAACGTCTGGCCTACTACTAGTTTTATACTCACCACTCTCTGCTGCTCTTTTGAGGTTCTCCACCATTGTGTCATAATGGATCCTGCACAGCACCTTCTCCTCTACCAGACCAAACTCCTCTCCTGTGGACAGCTGCCTCTTACACGAGAAACAGGCGAAACAGGCCAAGTGGTAGGCATTACCCCGTGCACGGCGCACCCAGTCACTGGCATAAATCTGACGACCACAGCGGGCACATTTAGTACCAAACCTACTGCAGAAGAGGGAGAAACAAAGACAGAAGAACACAAGGATCAGAGGATGGAAGGCACACAGTTACGAAGCAGCCAATTACATCCCTGATCTTTGGTGATACACAAAAGCAAATAGGCAAAGCCACAGTTAAATCTAGAACGTGGATTTTATTTTTTTTAAATGAAGCACTTGGCAGAATGTAAATGTCTTAAGGAAGAACCCCTGGAGGAGGACGTGGCCTTCAGAAAGCGCCCTGACTGCGGCTGCAAGCTGAGCCTTGAATGCAAACAAACCAACACCTGCAATTTCCTGCTTGATGCCTGAAGGCCCTGACATGTACACACACACACACACACACACACAGAAAACCCAAGAAAGACGTGTATGACATCACTTTAACTCGTCCTGCTGTAACCGATAGCAACAGTGAGGTCAGGCAGCATCTAAACTGAAACCACCTGACGCACCTTAGGACGAGTGAATGGTCTTGGTGGTGCACTCTGACATCAGCCGACATTTCTGTGAGTACTTGTCCAGTAAAACCTAAAAATCTGAATTTTTGATGAAGGAAAGATACAAAGTGTCTACCATAATCATTCTAAATAAACAAATAATGTAAATAGTAATGGTAAATCTTCTAAGCTGAGCTCTGATATTACTCAGATGTAGATGTGGTTATCCTCTGCCAAAACCCCCTTTACGGTTCATATTTTATGATATTCTATTGTATGTAATCCTCCATTGTTTTTCCATTGAAATCACATTATTTTCCACGTGACTTTTACCTCCATTTTGGAATTTTGAACACATTTTTCTAACAAGCTTTTAGGGTCGATGGGATTGTTGAGTGTGACATTGTAGGTCTGAGACTCTTTATTAATTAAAGACATATTAGGGAACATTAACAGTTTCAAGACAGTTTTTAGCTCGGTTTTTTTTTTTTTTTTTTTTTTTTTTTAGAGCCAGATTTTAATGAAAAATATTAATTGATCATTTCTGTGATAAAATATCTCTAGAGGTAATCACTGATTATTTGTGCAGTTTAAATTTTAAATACCTTTGTTCAAAACCTGGAGTGGGTTAAAATCTCCAAACTACCATTATATCTAGGTTGGCCCGAAAGTAAGAGTGATGGCATCACCCCTATAGGGCTGAAGTTTAATCGCAAACTAATTGAAATAACAATTTGAATGGACACAATTAGCAAATCCCAAAGGCTGCCATTTTGAATACCATAATTTCTTCCACAAATACAAAATATTATTTTGTCTTATTCTGCCATAAAAACTGCTAACCCTGTAATTTAAATCTGTACAAGCATGTTCTAAAATATTCAATTTGTCATTTCATATTTCTGTCTTTTTTGTTTTAAAATGTAAATTTGAACAGAATTGAATTAATTTTCATGTATTGATGTGTTTATTTGAAATGGAACAATGTATATTAATTAACATGATGCAGATTTAGCCATAAAGGTGCATTTTCATCAATATGGAACATAGAATACTGCTGCAGGGACAACGGCTCAATGAAAATAAGAGTGCAACGACATGAGCAGCAGAGATTGAGGGAAGTGGATGAGTGTGTGTGAGAGTGGTGGAGCTTGTAGTGGCCGGAAATAGCATAGTAACAGAGAACATCAATGGCAACACGAGAGCGGAGGAGAGCGGGGAGGCGGGGAGTATGAGGGCTGCCAAGAGACAGGGTTTGGCACAGTCTCCCTGCACTCTATTCCACTCTGTCTGCGATGAAAGCATACTATAGTCCGGACAGCTCCAAAGCTTCTACATGCTTGTTTTTTCAGTATGATAATGCTATGCACATTGGACATTCATGTCACAATAGTAACATTTCAAACTACATTTTTTTCACAAAGGAATAGGCTCGAGACCGATTTCAAGACCAAAACATAAAATAATGATATTTTTTTAGATAATATTGCACACAAAATATTAGTACAATTGTACAATATTAGTAGTAAAAAAATATATAAATATTTTTGTATCTAGTTACTAGCTACTCGTTTTAGTATGGATTAGTGTATGATTTTTAATACTTTTGAAAAAATATTCTGTAAACATGAACTTTACTTAATTGTTACTTAATTAAAATCGAATTGTCTTGTATAGCACTTACAGGACATTTATTTATATAAATGCAAGCTAACCAGCAAGTTTCCTATAGCTTCAGTAAAGCCATTGCAGAGACAAATGGACTCTGTGGCTTATACTTCATGTAAGTATCATTTAGATGTTTTGGAGATTCCTGTCTGGTCCTACAGTAGAGAGGAAAACATTGTGGAACATTGTGGCTAATCTAGCATGACAGCTTGTCAGTTCCATGTTGTGAGACAGAACACAGAAAAGCAGCGATTCATCCCTTTTTGTAGCTCCGTGACCCCCTCCCTTGCTCTACCTTTTTTCATATCTCGATTTGGATTTGTCCCAAGAACCCTGTGTTTACTTTGGAATAATGTCAATCTTCACAGCCCCTCTATCGCCCCCGGGACTCAAACCCACACCACAGAAAGTTCCTATTGGCTCTTTTATCCAATCTGTTTTAACAGCAGTTCACCTGCCGCTTTAAGAGGGACCGGAGGAGCAGCAAGTCTTGTGACTTATTTGATCTTTTTATCTTTATTAGATTTGTCTTGATGATTTTGTGTAGGTCTAACTTTGTGGTCCGTAGACACATGTTGACCATTGAGCTACTGCAAAAGTCACTGTTACTTTGAACAATTCACTGTTACTTTGAAACAATATGATCAAATGTGAAACCAAAAAAGAAAATAAAGAACCAATTAAAAGTAAATAATAATAATATTATCTAATGTGTCATTGTTGTTGTTGTTGTTGTTGTTGTTGTTGTTACCTACTGCCACCGCCACCTACTGCCACCTCCTGTAGTTGTACGTCTTCAAAGTATGTGTTTTACGCTATACCGTAAAAGGAAAAATAAAGGAGAGAGAAAGAGAGAATTTAGGTGATTCCTGATGGTGGACACACCAACTGCATATCTCCATGGAGCTAGACCAGTTTTATGAAATTCAGTGGAATGTTCTGGGCAAAGTTAGAACATCACCTGGGAAACAAGCAGGTGGCAGACACAGATAAGTTACAAGTCAGGTCTGTGGAAAGACAAGCCCCCTCACAGCAAAGGTGCATATAATAAAACACCCATAAGGTAAATACTTAGTGTGGAGCTCGGGGCGCAGAGAGCACAGCTCTCTGGCACAGTCGAAAAGAATAAAGTCTAAAGAATAAAGTCTAAAGAATATGGATACTAACCGCCATAAAACACCACCAAAGAAAGAAGAAGTTCTTGTCAGTCTATTTAAGATGAAAACTGTAGAGCTTCCATGTCATTTGCCATAAAAACACCTGATATTTCTAAACAAAGGACAATACAAAAGTCCTGTCACTTCAAATGTAGAAGTAAAAAGTATGGCATGATGAATCTTCTTTCTGAAGTAAAGTCACTTTGCACCGCTGATAAGAGCCACACCACAATAACCTGCTCTTACCAAACCCCCTGTCAAACATTTTCCCTTTAACATCTGCTATAGGGTAAGACAGAAAGATGGCATTTAACCCTGCTTTTGTATTCAGTATTCAGTCCAATGTACATTGTAGGGAAAAAAACAATGCATCTACCATATTTGATATGAAACCCAGTAAGTAAGTTGACTGGGAAATATCCAACTTAATATTTAAAGACACTGGCAGTTAGTTCTGCTGTTGTTTATATAATAGTTTACTTCTGTCACCTTAAAGTCTATATGTCAGATTCTCCTGTTTTTCTAATTATGACTTCGTTTGGTGGTATAGAACATGTGGTGAAGATTTCTCATATGTTTACATCTGTGAAATTGCAGTTTGTGTTTACAAGAAATTTTGAAAATTAAAAGTTTAAAATTAAAGGAAGTAGTGCTAGGTTCTAAAACTGAACTGTAATGTTATCAAAAGGCGACGTGCAATTGAAAACACAGAGACAAGTTACACGCAACTGAGACGATTTTCTGAACGTTCAAACAATCATTCAACAAAATGAAGGTGTTATCAGGTCATATTTACTGTCAGATCAGAACTATTGTGTAATTTATTTTGATTTTGGCTCTTGTTTATGATATACAGTTGTGGAATTACCTCTACCTGTGTCATACTTGCTGCTCATGTCCAACCAGGAAGTAACATTATTAACTTCACCAAAATTGTCAAACTGAGGACATCTATGCAAAATATTAAGTAAAATCTAAAATATAATCATGTGCACTACATTTTAGTGAAACGTGTAATTTAACCTTTCATATGCACTTTACATTACTATGGCGACTGGAGCAGCCTGTGGTGAGTTGATTCTAATTACAGTAACACAAACGCACTGGGATTGTGGAAGCGCCACATGGACTCAACAGTGGCACTACCTCAGCGTGCCCCTGATTAATGCAGCCCTGCACTTCCTGTGTGGGCCGCGCTATGAAGGAGGGGTTGTTTTAGGCCCTACAGAAATGGTTCATGTGTGTGAGCGTGTACAGCGCACCCCCAAGGCTTGACAGAGGTTCAACTTCCTCCATCCACCTTACCCATCCCCCACAGATACAGGCATATTCTGAGGGAAACCCGCTCTGATTTCCTGCTATTACACCCCATTAAAGCAGCTGTCAGTCCAGCTCCAGATGAGAGGCTGACACAAAGAAAACATCTCCAGAGGTTTAATGCAGCCAGATGAACTAAAGTCCCAGAGCTGGTCCAGTCAGCACAGTCTTGTTCTAATGTTAGAGAGTTAACAACGAGAAAATCAATGCACATGATCATAGTACTACAGTGCTATAAAATTTAATTTAGAAGTAGCAGCTCAAAACCCCAAATCCTTTTTTAATAAGATATAAGGTGAATCGCTGTAGTTTCCTTTACATTTTGATATTATCATAGTTGTGTATAGGAGGATGTAAAAGGTATGATAACTGTCACTAAAAAATACCACGGCACAGGATTTATAACGTGGAGTTACTAATTTATAACGATAACGCAGAATGTTACATGGACTGAAATAGACTTTCAGCCTATTCCTTCTTGACATTATTTGTGGTGTGATGTTAGGGCTGGGCAATTCATTTAGAGATCTAGATTCAGTGATGTCTAATCATCAATGATATGGTTGGGTTTTATTATTCAATTGGTCCACAGCCTCTACTTAGAATAGAGGTTGTATTTTTCGAATAATAGCAGAGATTAAAAGTTTGAATAGTTAATTATAGTTCATGAATATTTTGTCCTAAGTGATGTATATGATGACCAATGATTATATATATATTTATATATAGTTATATATATAGTTATATATAATATAGTTATATATAGTTATATATATATATAAGCCTTAAATTCTTATATATATATATAACTATATATATTTATATATATATGTGTGTGTGTGTGTGTGTGTGTGTGTGTAGTTATACATAGTTATATATAGTTATAGATAGTTATAGATAGATAGATGGATGGATAGATAGATATGAGAATGTAAGGCTTAAGAACTTAAGGCTTCCTGATTTTTCCACCAACACAGTGCAACAAATAAGCTTTGTCAATACACCAGGAAGCCCATCCTCACGCAGTTGATACTGTGGAATTTCAATGCAGCGTAATACCAGTTATCGCCCATCCAAAATTATACACCTATAATGCAGTTTTCATAATTATATTTTATTGTAATTATGAAAACCATAATTACCCTATCGTATACTCCTGTCATTACAGGAAAGGTCCAGATTTTATTTTAATTTTTGTATTTCTTTTTTCACTGGATACCTAGGTATCAACACAAGATATTGTTTGACGGTGTTTGTGGATTTACACACACCACATTCAATAATAGGCCTTCAATTCAATACTATAAATGTACAACTTTGGAGAACTTTGTAAATTAATGCTTTATTTTAATAACCATATACAGTTATTACTTATTATATTTAGTATGTGGGTTGATATGCTTCTGGGGCTTTTCTGAACCCCCTTTTTTTTTTTAGGAGTGTATTTTTAAAGTCATCAAGTAAGTGTTGCGTGTGCGCAGATAAGGCCCACATGAAGGCGGAATATCACTTAAGGAAGAAATCGAGCGAAATGACTGGCAGCTGTTGGGCATGCAAAAACAAACACAAATACCAATGTGTTTGTTTGTCACTGCAGAAGGAGCCAGTCAAAAGAGGCTGTACAGTATTCTGCTTATGTGGCACTCGTACCGTCTCATTTCTGGAGTAGTGCTTTGGTCCTGTGGAAATGACTAATTGCTGGTCATTACGTTTCAGAGAGTTGGCTAAGAATTCTAATGCATCGGGGTCACCTATGTGTTTCTGAAATATTCTGTGGCTCCAAATTTCATTACACGGTTTTTGAGTGAACCCAGTTTAACCTCAAGCACCACAGCTGCCACACAAGCCATTTGCAATAACCCAGGACTTGGTCTCCACAATCCTCATTCACTGTTCGCCCTTTTTCCCCCCTCCAAACGGTTTTAATGCTACTTTTACTTATTGTAACATGTTTTCAATTGTGGTAAAACTTACAGTGTATAGTAAATTATTGTTGTTTAAACATAAATCCAACGTGTTGCACTCGCACTGCATCTTCAGTGCCACAGTGCGGGAGACACACACTGTGCACACAAATTAAATTTACGTGTGGTTATCCCAAGCTAAACATTGAAGTGTTTGAGTAAATTTTGCCCTGCATTAGCCTATACTGCTTAATTCCTCACGTTATTTCTCTGTCTGTTTTTTTTAAGTAAACCGTGAGCATACCATCTTTAACACGGCCTAAAGTGCGCCACTAAACACTTCCTAAGCCTAACGAAAATACGAAATCCTGATTAATGTGAGGGAGTCATGCATTCGGTTTGTTTCGTTTTACTATTGGCTATTTACTATCGTTGATAACTAAAAGCAAATTAATAAGAATTGTTTTCAAAATGTGCCTGCTCAAACAAAACCCCCAAAAACGACGTACACACAATTGGCGTTTCTGGTTTTGTTTCCAAGTAATCAGTAAAATATAAATAGGCACAATAGGCTACATTCATTTATACAGTTATCTTTGCTTCTCTTTCAAAAAAGAATCCAGAATAGATAAATGAAACAGGCCTAATGATTATCTCAGTGCGGCCGTGCGCTTTGCTCTGTCGCGCACTTACGGTTTTAGCCTGAGCGCGTGTATTTCCGGTGATTTTCACTCGTCCCTCTGTCCAGTCCTGAGCTGAGAAAACAACCCCGTGGCACGTGGTACATAGACGGAGTGACAAGTGAAATTCCTTGCAAAACAAATGTGAAGTTTGCCCAAACTCAGCTTGTAACTTGTGTTACGTTTAAGAAGCTTCACAAAGAGACGGTTTCATGTTTACAGTAAAGGTCTAACGAGCTCTCATAATGCACCGAACTGTTCGTGCAGTTAGAGACAAAACAATGGTGGATCTTTCAGCATGTTACAGGACGTTGGGCTCAATGGAAGATCTAAAAGGGGCGTGAGGCCGCCCGCATCCATTTAGAAAAGCGTGCAACTGTGCATGAGTGTGAGGACGTTTGTTGTGGAAACATGCGTCAGAGACTTACCCTACCTGAAATAATCCATTTTACAGAAGATCTCCTTGTTCTTGATGTAGCAGCTGCTGTGCTGACGTAGCGACGTCCTGCACACTGAGCACTCAAGGCAGCGCACGTGCCATATGAGGTTGTTCACCTGCACGCACGAGCAGAGACCATCAGACATCAGCGTCTTTATCTTTAGCACAGACATCAATTGCAAATATATAATATAACTTCTGACTGTGTTTGGCATAACCGATTATTACAGGTTTTTAAGATTTTCGAATAGGCCTAAATTAATTTGTGCCCCAAATTATTAACAGTTCAATGACAATATTGACAACCACAATATTAAGCAATAATGATAATAATAATAATAATAATAATAATAATAATAATAATCATAATCATAATAATCATAATAATAATAATAATAATCATAATAATAATAATAATAATAAAGGAAATGTTGTTTAAATAGTAATAACACAAATATGAAATATTGTAAAGCAAGGAAACAATGTGGCAGATTTTCTTTAATCAATCCCAGTCAAATTACAATATTATTAAAGACAACAATGTAACTGTAGACACGTTCAAATACTAACATTTAAGAGTTGTTTTCTTTAGGGAAAACTGCACTATGTAGCGGGTTGCACGCGAGACACGCGACACCTCCGGTGTGTGAGGTACTGAAACCCAAACATATTTGCCTGTTGGTCTCAAACTGTGATCTGTCTATTGTATTATAGGGCTCTGCTTATTATTCTTATTATTCTTGTTGTTATTATTATTATTATTATTATTGTTGTCATTGTCATTGTTATTATCATTGTTATTGTTATTGTTATTATTCTTCATGATGTATGCAAGTTTAGGCCTACCAATATTCCTGTAGTCTAAAAGTGAGTCAAGCCAAATTAAATGAGCGTTGAATATTGAATAATAACGTTGTCGGTTTAGGCCACCAGCCGGGTAATAATGAGTTATCACTTATTTAATTTGTTCGCACTGACCTTGAGTAGATATCTGTCGAGGATCTCGAGGCCGCAGCTGGCGCACACATTCTTCCCCGTGGACGGCACGGAGCTGACCGTGGATGTGGGCGAGCACACAGACGGCGTGGACGGTGTGCTTGGGGACGAGCGCGTGTCCTCCCGCTCCATGTTGGACTGCTGTGACTCTGCGTCCGAGTGAGACTGAACAGGGCGAATCCATGAACACAACAGAACAAGATCGGCGCCAAGTTACTTTTTGAAGGCAAATTGCCTTCATATAAAGTGAGTGAGAAGAGATTAAAACAATGGGCTCATTTGTCAAGCGTAAAATAGTGTAGGATTCTTAAAAAAGGTAAACTCAATGAGGTGGGTGACTTTTCAAATCACAATAAAAAAGGTAATGTAAGAGGATTTTGGTCCGCCTATTTTGTTGAAACATGCAACACAGAAGTGTTGGATTCGGATTTATTGCTTACCAAAAAAATATCCCCTGCCTCGTCATAAACCACAGGCCGCGCAGTCTGAGCCCTGCAGTGACAATGTATGCTACAACATAGCTATTTACACATAAGCACAATACAACCAAAATATATATAAACCCGTGCAAAATAACAGAGCTAGATTCGTGGTGTTAATCGCTCCAAGACGCACAGCATCCTCACATCTTGGGATTCTGTATAAAGGAAAGTACTGAGCTATTGTTGTATATAAGTTCCACCAGTGAAGCTAAATTGATTATTTGATACTGATGGATGACCATTGTTGCTTATTTTCCAAAATTGCCCTTAATGGGCACGGACTGTCGATCTCATAAGCGTTTAGTTTTTAGCAAACTGCAAAGAGGGCTCACCATCGGCGCGTGCTGCGGGTCCGTGAAGCGGCGCGTGACTCCCTGTGTGCCCTCGTTCTCGGTGCAGATCACCTAGACGACAGCCCGCGGCGAACATTAGAGACAGTGCTGCATCTGCGTAAACGGCTATGTCCTGGTGCCCACAAAAGACACGTTTTAATCAATCCACTACAATGAACTGATTTTCTTTACAGCCACAAGCGTGTCACAACTGCTCCCGCAGACGAGTGGTGGGGGCTGGGGTTACCTGTAATTACAAATAGCTCCAAACGCGGAGTGGGCCTATAAGAGGGACTCAGAGTGTCAATTTCAGCTGCCAATCATTGGAAGCCAACGGGTCACTAAAGAATTGTAAATTTGATTTTTAATGTCTATAATTATAATGTCATTCTTCCCGGGAGAAATGGCAGCACTAAACGTAAAAATCTGCAATTCAGAAGTGTGCACCAGCAGAAAAAACATGCAGTTACATCTCGAAGACAAGGATCAATTTTACTTGACACGAGCTGCTGTTCAATACAGGCATTGGCTAAAGGCGCACCGTGCAGCACATAAACATGCTGTTTAACGCAGACATCACAGGGCCACACGTACTGCGTAAAGCTTTAAACAGACCTGTGAGCACGCTTTTTTGGCTTTATTATGTGTCCATGAAAATACGTAGAAAACATCATAGGAAAATTAATCCATTCTTTTGGCCAAATATTGAAGGCGTTGGATTAAAAGTTAAAAAACAACGTTAGTCTATTAACCCCTCAAATAAATCGCAAAACGAGGCCTAGGCTGATTTACAACTGCATTAAATGTTCTCTTAACAATTATAAAATCAACTCAAAAGTAATACCTTCTTTGTGGGAATCCCCTCGGACAAAATCTTATTTCCCTCTGAGAGAGGGGATAACGCTTCATTTTTCCAGTACATGTGCCCTCGGAGCCTCGCACTTCGTCCAAAATCGAGAGTGCGACGACGAGTCGACGAACCGCGTCAAAACTTGTACATCCAAATCTCGCATGGACCCAGGACGCACGGGCTCTGCAGCTCTGACTTCTGCTGACCGCTGCTGATAATGTGTGAAGTGTGCAGAGCCGAGGCGTATGTTCTCCGCTCTCTGTTCCTCCTCCACTTTGGAGCAAAGGAAGTGAATCACATTGAGAGTGGCAGCTTGTGTGTTATTGAGGCTGAAGACGCACTCAGGACACCGCCGCGGACACTTTCCGCGCTCAAGTCAGGGAGTGCCTCAGTGCGGGGCTGCGCAGTGAAAGTTTTAGGGAGAAGGGGAGGGTGAAGCCAACACACGCAGATGATGATGTGCGTGAGAAGGGCGGACACGCTCTGGGACAGTAATGTCATAAAACCCCTCTGTGCAGGGGTGGTATGATATCTTATTTATCTACTGACAGACTGAAGTAACCAATAGAACCTTTAGGATCATTTGTGTCAAAGAATGTTTTCAGAATGTTGTGTTCGTAAGTGAACTAATGGTCGCATAACAACGATTGCAATTATGGAGACCTTTCAGTTAACCTGCATGCCAAATAAAGAACATATGTGATGATAGAATATTTTTAATTTTGAATCAATTAAAAGTCGCAGATTTCTACCATATAAAAACAAATTAAACTGCACATAGGAGGCCGTGCAGCGAAAACAGTCTGTTAATTACAGGATCCGTTCGAGGCCACACACCACTTTCAGATCAATCATTAATTTGTCCGTGACGAACCCGTAATTATCAGTCAATGTGTGGCGCACAGATCCCGTCTAAATAAACCACCAACACGTTCAATCAACTATTTGTTAAGACAGGACAGAAATGTGAAAAATAACAGAAGCCAGAAAATATTAACGATTGGGTTTTTATGTACACAATTCAGATCATTTTTTTCTCTCAAATTCAGGGTTTTATTTTCCAGACATTTAAATTATTCAGAGGTAGGGTTTTATGCACAAGCCTGTTGTCAATAATGTTGTGACACATTTTTTAAAATCCAAACAGCACCTAAAACAATTTAAATTATGCTTGAGTATTCACTTTTTTGTTTTTTTAGTTAACACATTTCAGACAATGCTTTCAAATGATCTAGTTAGACAATCTTCACTACAGGTTTATATAAACCCTTTAAACACACTCAAGACAGTGTGTAGGTACACTGTTTAATTAAGTGTAACGGTTAAAAAAAACACAAAAAAAACAACACACACACAAATACTTTAAATATCAAATCACAAATTAACATTTTATTTAACACAATTTTTGCATCTATCCACTGAGGTCTGAAGTGAACACTGTTTGGGGAAGCCCTATAGGGTCAAAAACATTTCAATTATCTTTAGACAAAAACATATTAAATGTCCCCCCCAAATTAAAAGCTCTACATCACAACATAAACATAATATACCTGCATCACATGGTTTTATTATTCCAGGAGTAGAGCGATAGTAGATTTCCAGAACGTGAAAGGGCAGAAACCAACTGATCAAAGGTATATTCACGAGGCTTAGGCCGAGCTCTCTTACAATCATCTGCGTAGAGTCTGTAAAGCAGTCCACTTATGTTTATTGTTTGGTGGGAGGAGGTATCATATTATAGGAGCCGGAGGAAGGGTCATCTCCTAAACCGCCGGAAGGGCCTGCTCTGCGATTTACCGTAGGGCTCCCAGCGTTTCCTCTCGGGAGGCTTGTTGTAAATGTAGGGAGACGGGCCCCCGCAGTCACTATCTGGGTTCTCCTCCATCATCTGCAGTTTGGCCTCAATGGCTCGTATCTTAGCGCTTGTGCTACGAGAGCAAAATGAGAAAAAATGGTATGTTAAAAGGAGAGCAAAGGCTAACACACGGGGGCGAGGAAGATGGCTGTACTTGTCTTAGCCCTCTTATCCAACAACAACAAAATGATCACACAGGAGAAAATAGGGAAATGTAAATGGAGGTAAATTACAGTGAATCTAAGAGTAAAATGGGTTGCGGATGAACAGTCTGTTGTATCTGAGGGTTACAATATATACTTGTCATTCACGCCCTTTTCTGTAAAGATGTCCATGATTGATTTATGCACAAGTGTTTATTTGAGAGAAAAATACGTGATTACAACTTTCTGTGACAAATTAAAATCTTACAGCAATACATCGTTTTCAGGGGTTTAGCATCCCAAGTCTTTAAATTGTCAACAACGATTTACGTTGACAGATAGCAAAAGCAAAGAATTGCCACGGACCTGAGGTGATTTGCTGTTAAAGACTCTGCTCCACCGCTGGACGATGGCTCCAGACTGGAAGGCATTGACTTCTCGTTTCGGAAAGTTTCAAACCTCTGCAGAAGAGAAGCACAGATCCACCCAAACAGACAAAGTGGTAGATTTCACAAGACAAGTGTGATGGAAACAGAAATAGAGAGATGAGGGACAAAGACAGGCAAGGAGTGAGGAAACAAAGAAGAATAGAAAAACATCAATATGTTTGTTTGATAAGGGAATCCTAAAAAGTCTAGTCAACTAAAAGGTTTTTTTCATTTTCGAAATTCAAATTGATATTGATCATATAATATGATCATGGTTTATTGCGTTATTTTTGAGAATTGAGTAACATTTTCCTATTTAATAACATGGTAGTAACAGGGTGCCTTGGAGGCGTTGAATGTTATTACATGTCGTTATTGTGTCCTTTTTGAGGTAGGTATCTTGTATTAGGGGTAGTGTTTTATTTATTCTGGATCACAATTAGTTATTACCACAGCAAGAACCATTAGTTATTAGTTAGTGGCACCAAACAATCAATTATATATTTTTATAAGTAGTTTATCTATTTGCTTAAACATCAGATTATATATTAATTAATGACAATGTTTGAATCAAATCAAAGTAGAAACACCACTAACAAATCATATGCAAACCACGCCCAAAGCCCATAATAACTATTAACAGCATCTCTCATTACACAACCATCAGCATTATTGAATCAAATTAGTGATTTTGTTTGTGTCTGCCTCAAAACAGCAAAGTAACCAAGCAAAACTGCACTTCCACCTCACAATCACGCCCTAAAAGGATGAGGGAAGCTCAAGTGGGAGAAGATGAGGAGCAAAAACAAATGTCCGCACTCATTCCTTTCAAAACCACCTTCCAAACATCTCCACCCGCCAACACATTCTTCAAACCTGTGGAGAAAAACAGAGACAGAACAGCAGTCATACACCAGCCTCTGTGTAAGTGCGCTACCAGATATGTACAGATGTATGAGGCTGTCAAATGTCTTGGAGGAGAACAGGTCACAAGAAGGAACACAAAGCATCTCGCATGTCAATAACATGTATGGCCAAGAATAGGTTCAAAACAATAACCGTAACGACAGCCTTCCAGCTATTCCAAGAGCATAGGGCAGGAACGTGTTCAACGCTTAAAAAATAGGAAATTCATCTTAAAGAGCTCAAAAACTGGACAAATATTTGTAACCATTATTGTAGGAATGGAGTCAATTATTAATTTTAATTAAGACTCGCCATTCAAAACCAAAGCTGTTTATGACTCACTTCTTCCTACAGGTCTGTAAATTAAACAACCAGCAGTTAAAACCATTCTTTGAATTCAAGAAATTTATATTTTTAACTGCAAAAATCCTGGTTCAACAATTTGTCCAGAAAATGGATTTTGAAAATGGTAAAAAAAAAAAAGAAAAAAAGAATGACTTGTTACCACTAGATGGTGTATTGAGATACTGTCATGACATACTACCTTCAATGATTCAATTTAATTTGTGTTCAAAAGAAAAGTGAGAAAAAGGCCAACACCATTCATATATGAAAAGTAATACATAAAATTAATCGAGAAACACTTTTAAACTGGAGATTTTTTAACGCTAAACAAACTTAAAACCATCCTCAAAACTGCACATTTTATATGTTCCATTAAAAAATAAAATCGTACTTAATATTTTGACTTTTGTAAAGGCTGTTTGAATAAAGAATCAGTGCAGTGGTTTTCTCAGTAGCAGTTGCAACAGCAGCATAAACCCTGACCTTCTGTGTGTGTGTGTGTGTGTGTGTGTGTGTGTGCGCGCGTATGCATGTGTGTGTGGAGGGTGTGATTGGTCTCTATACAGGATTTCCCTTCACCCATGGCCAGGAGGATGACTATTGTTAAAACATAGGCAGAAGTTGTGCTGGGACCACAGGGCTCCCTAAGCATGGACAACGGCAGAAATCCCAAAATAAGTTGGTGTTCATGAGCTTCCAATTGCCCAAACATTTTTAATATATATCTTTTTTTTTTTAAAAGGTTGAAAACTCTCCATGTCTCATTTCTTTAAAAATCTCCTTCTGAATATGGAACATGGAGATAATTAATACCCAGAGTAACTTCTTTCCTTTTATGGGATGATGATTTTCCTATACAATTGGCATTATTGAACAGACTTATTTGGGACCCGTTTAATTTAATTGGTGGTGACTTAATGCCATAAGAATATTGATGTATTACACGTGTATTACATATATCCTGTGTGTACTGACACTTACCCTCACCTGTGCGTGTGCCCATCGCACAACTAGCTTCTTGGATAATGCCAGTTTCCCATTTAAACGCTGAATTGCTCTCTCGGCCTCCTACAAACAATGACACACAGAAAGAGAGTGAAAAGAGGAATAAATCGGAAGAGCTTTGTTCACCAATGATTGAGAATCAGCCTTGATTACTGCAAGTGAGTCATTAAATCATTACCATTTATGTAGAGATGGGGGAAACAATAATAGGTGATGATATGCTCTGATGTGGCCACCACTGAGTGTGTCTTTGTATTTAAGAAGCAGCATGAAAAAATGTGGTCTGTCTCATCAAACATGCAAGTGTCTTTGATGCTAAATGTTTCTAATGAAGTGCTGTATCGGCACGTGTGAGAATGAAAGATAAACAGCTACTTCCTCCGTTTAATCCTTTTGGGAGGGATTCATATCCCACTGATGCTCGCTCGCTGTGAAACAAGATGCTTATCACAGTCCCCAGGCTCACTCCAAAAACACATAACTGCCCGCGGCGCAGAGCTCGTCTCAAGTGTTTGTACAAAATATGATGCACTCATATGGATGTAAACATTTAAAAAGTTTGAAGAAAAGGTTCTTCAATGTGTCTGTGTGCAACTATAGAACATGTTTCTGTAAATAATGCCAACCTCTCTGGTGTTGAAGTTGACAAAGCAGTATCCTCGTGGCTGCCCCTCCATAGGCCCAGACTTGTGAAAAAGGAAGTCAAACTGTTTGACCTGACCAAACTTCTCCAACAACTTCACAAGGTGATACCTGAACAGAGTGACAAGAGGAAACAATAGAAAACATGAATAGAGCATTAAAACATGCATGAAAATAATTAACAGCAAAACTTAAGTTTATATTTAAGAAGAGTCACCAAAAGCAGCATACTTGAAAAGTAAAATAACTACTGTATCATGAATGAAACTTGTTTATTACAGTATTTGGTCATAACCGGCTGATGAGAATGACAGCTTAGTTTCCACAACACCTCATTAGCATGAGACCAGTTGTAAATCTTTTATTGAGACAATACGGAGGATACGGTAGCAGGACAATGAGGGAATAAAACAGAGGAAACCTCAAAGCCCCCCCTGAGCACGAGGCCCAGCACAAACACTGTTCACAGCAGACAGCGGGACAGTGTTCAAGCGAGCAGTGAGAAAAGGTGTGGACGTGTGCGTGTCACTGACCACCTGAGGCTATGGGAAAACGTCTTGTGTGACAATAATGTGGAAATGCAGTAGGCAGGCACAAAGTTCAGGGCCGGGCTTCTCTTTTGTCAGTGCTCCGTGAGTGCAGCTTTAATGGCAGGATGACTGTATCCAAATGTTGTTGTTAGGGTTTCTTCATTAAGCAAAGGAGAGTCTGTGATGTTGACTGCAAGAACATTCAAGGTTTGATCTGAGGGCCAATTTCAAATACACATGGTATCTGCCAGCGTTACACCGGATTCCTCCCACTTTCCAAAGTCTGAATACATGTTACTGACTGTGACCCTGACGTATGTCTCAGTGTAGCTCTGCAAGTCATTTGGCAGTGAACCTTTCTATGTCCTTGTCCTGGCCGAACATGTTCAGTAACCATGAGCCAGTGAATGTAAGAATAATTCAAAGCCACTGTGATGATTAAACTTGGAACGCGAGACCTCTTGGGCTGTTGCTCTTTAGTTATTTAGTAGACAGGTCAGTTGATGGAGTCGTGTCTTCACAATTGTCCTGGTTTGTGCCCGGTTTGAGTGTAGTGTAATGTAGATTTGATGTGATCCTGTTCAGAAAGGACAAGGCATGAAATGAGTTGGCTGAGTTTAGTTAGTTAATTTTTTTTAAAGGGACAGTGCGCATATTAGTAAACATTCTGTAAATATGCCAAAATTAGCCAAAAGGCTATTTTTCATCTGTAGTCCCAAGACAGCTGTTGCAGTCGTTTACATGAGGTTACTCTGAGGTTTTACATACAAATATAGTTTTGTAGCACTTTTATGCATGAATAATTATTGCGATAAATCCGTGAGCTAGTGGTCTTATGAATGCACGGTCAGATTATAGATATACTTTAGAGTTTTAAGAGATTTTGTCACCCCCATAACAAGCCCCATTTTAGTTTATTAATAGATACAAAGGGCATGCCATGAAATAAATCAACAAATGTCTTCCCATCGTTCTTAAGTGTATTTGAAGGGACTGCACTTTTTGACCTGTGCTTAGCAACAATCGACCAGGGAAACAATGCATTTATGTGTCATAACAAAGATGACTGATAGATGTTCATTTTTTTGTGTTTACAATTGTGACGGATTTGGATTTTAGGTACAGGGTGTTGTAATGTCTCCCTGGAGCCTTCAGGCAGAGAGGACTTCTGCTTTTTCCCAGACAACACCCTGGAATGTTATAACAACAATTGAATTAATAATTTTTTATAAATCGCACGAAAGAAGTCCTTGCCTTGCCAAAAATCTTGTCATCTGTGAATTGTACTAATGTTCTGTATGTCAATTTGTGCAGAGCCAGATTTACATAAATATAAATGGCTTCCACGTCCCAGAACATGTTTGGATCCATGAGCCAAGCCACAATGGAACATTCCTCCTGAGGGCTGTTAAATCCTCCGGAGGAAGAGGAGGAGAGCGCTGGGGAAAAGGAGACTAGGGTTCATTGCAGCGATGTTGGTCGGTGCTCAGGTCAAAGGTGGAGGAAGACGGGGATCAGCCAAGAGAAGCGTGGAGGTGAGAAGTCAAAGGACAGTAGGGACCAGGTAGAACTTATAAAAGCACATAGGATGCACAGAAGAGGAAGGAAGGAAAGGGAGATGCAAGCACAAGACAGGCAGATACTAAAGACAAATAGTTAATCGCACAAAAGTGCCAGGAGTCAGGATGGGAAGAGGAGTGTTTAAACTTGGAAGCCACCTGTGGCTGCGGAACAAGACTGTGTGTAATGAGATAAGTCACTTGTTTTAACTGGTATTACTTCAAGTAGAGTTTATAGAAATGTAAAAGGACGTCCCTAGAGTGGACCAAACAGAAAGGGTGATGGATTACCACTAATGGGAAGGTGACATATGAACTGAATCGAGAGGGGCAAAAAGCGATTAGAAGAGCAGGAAATTCTAAAGGTTTTAGCTGGCTCCTTTTATTATTATACTGTATAATCGAAATTATATTTAATTAGGAACAAGTGCTGGTAAAACGTAACGTTGTACGTTAAAACAGTCAGATGTATTCCTTGGATTACTAATATTTACAATAAAGTACAAATTGTAATTAACAGATTGTGTATGCATTTATTATATCTTTCAGAGCTCGTGGGTGAATGGAACATACAAAGGTTGTAAAAAGTGCTTTACAGGAGCCAATTAATCTTCCCAATCAAGAACAGAGGCCATGGGCATTTCTCTTGTTTTTTCTCTTTACGGTGAGGTATTGGCCTATTTAGGCAGAAGTAGAGCAGAGCAGCAGAAGGGGAAGGAAACGGCTGTCTAGACGCCCACCAGAGCTGCACCCCGAACATTCTCAAACAGCCCCCCACAGGCGCAAAAACATGCCCATTACTCTTAACAGAACGACTCCTCTCCATCACATAGTGACACGATTACACACAACACACAGAGGTTAGAGGAGCTACAATGTTTTAAGAGGGAAAGATGATGCATAAAAGACATGTTTAAAGTACGGTAACACATCAACACCTCTGTTCGCCACACAAACACACAGTAACACATTCAGACACGCTCAGGTCGAGGCTGACGTGGGGACAGTAAACAGTGCAGGTGAGTGAGGAATGATGGCTGGTCCTTAGCTGAGCAGGTCTCCACGCCTCGCTGCCTGTCTTTCACACGCCTAGTGCCGCCTGCTCAGTGTCAGCCTGTGACACACACACACAGCCTATACACACAGTTCATCAATCATAGATGTGCACACAATGCCTCACCTCACCTCTGCATAAGGCAGAGCCAGGCCAGTCATAGAGCACGACCATTGATTTATACCATACTACAGGAACCTTAACCTTAACATTAACATCTAAATAAATCTGCTGCATTGATTATTGACTTTAATTGTCTGCATTAAACTTATTCAGCAAAGTTTCCCCCTCACAGTCATAGGTCCTAAAATAAATATTAATCTTTGTACGCTGCTGTTGACAGTCAACATTTCTGAGCTTTTGGTGATCAAAACTATAATTTTATTCTCATTTGGTTCTATAGATTCACTAGAAAGATGCACACGAGAAAAAACCCACTCCTGCATATTTGTAATAACAATTTGGTTGTTATAACTTTATTCCTGAGAAATCCAAGAAAATTATCTAATGGGGGCATAAAGGCCAAAACTTTGTCTATTATTTAAAATCAGCAACGTGAGAATGATGCATAATGAAGTGTTCTGCCTCTGTAGCTGCATCTCAAGAAAGCGTTTTCCTCTACTTTATAACTTAATTCCAATTCAATATGAGACACTTAACCCACCTTGGCTATGTGTGAATGTAGGTGGTTAAATTTATTATGGTGAAATTATATATGCATTCAGCAGCAACAGTCTTAAAATCTCTGAACTCAGTTCATCATTCAGCATTAAAGTTGATTACAGGAGAAGGATACAGAACCCACAACTGCGAATTATACTCTAAAGTCATTGGTATGTTGCCTGATTATTTATTAAGTTTGCTGAACATCACATCAAGTATTCACCGCTCAAGATCTTAGGGCGTTAGGAAAGTGCGTTAGGAAAAAAGGCCTTCAGCAAATTTGCTCCCAGTCTGTGGAACAAAACACTATTCAAATGAGATAACCTCATGCCTTTTAATGAATTCAAAGCACTGGTTAAAATCTACCCATAATGCCAGCGCTCTTACAATATAGGATCAAATGATACAACGTATGTGCAAGTGTTTAATGTGATTGTTTTTTCTTGTGATTGTTTTATTGAATTTTTTATTGGCATTTTATCTGGATATCCTGTGGCTTTATTTGTATTTTGTATTTGACAGGGTTTCTCTCATTGGAATCCCCCTGTATAAAAAAATATGAATAAAAAAGACAAAATCAAATCTGGATCTCGGTCAGAATTTGATGAAAGGCACAGCCCTAAATTAATGCCAGGGCTGTTTGGTATCCCAGGTTCTGGACGGACTTATCCACTGCTCCAGGGATATAGAAACACTTTACCAGCGCCACAGTCTTGTCAAGCGTGTAAAGTGCAACACAATTGTAAGGTGGGACATGTCTAGAAGCATGGGTGGACTTTAAAAAGGTTAGAAGCCATTAGAGATCTGTTAAAGAATTTGTATCTACTTTTGTGAATCAGATTTTTATTAATCAAATATAATCATCCATTATTGTTTATGTTTGGATCTCACACATCTTTGTACTCACTCTGTAATTTTGGGATCAATGTTGCCAATCCATAAGCGGTTTCCATCATGGGCACCACTTTCTGAAAGGATGGAGGCGTTTTCGACTGTCTCTGAGGCAGACGACATGTGTCCCCTGAGGACAGAAGAGAGAAGAAACAGAAGGCATTAAGGTAAACGCATTTAATCTGAACCAAATCATTACAATTATAACTTTACGCTATCCACACCAATTACACTTGTCATGGTTTACACAATTATTAAGAGTCAAAGTAAAAGTGTTTCCAATTAGTAACTCTACCCATCGTCAGAAATCAACCTGGACTATCCACTCACTGGCGTAACAAAATCAAAATGTTTTGGTCTGTGTTATCATAAACATAAAAGAGTGACTACTGTTACTGCTGCTTGACTGTGAAAGCAATGGGTGACACTCCACAAATAGTTATAGAGAAAATTATTACAGCAAACAATATTTGTGCCACCATGGTATGAACAAAATATATGGGAAACACTAGGAGGAAAATGTAATCTGAACCAAATCTGAATTTACCAGCCCTGAACCCGATCTGTCGTAGCGGGCTAAATGCTAAAGCTTTGAACCTGTGTTTACCTTGGATCAGTTTCTGCTTCTTGCTATAGCTAGTCTTTGTTAGTGCGATGAAAAACTGAAATGCAATCCCTGTTCAGGACATATAGCGTGTCCAAATCATGGCGTGACTGTTAATTAATCTGTCAAAAAACGTGACCGATATTGGTTAGCTCCAAGATACTACATCCGTTTGTGTCACAACAAAGGCGCAGGATGATGTTGTAGTGTGTTTTCGGAGCTGGCTTCAGTGTGTATTTGATTTGAGTGAATGGATCTACCGTTTGAGATCAGAGCTGCTCAAGGAGTGTCGACACCGCCCCGTTGGTGTGTCGCGTTATAATATAATCGCACACGCTGGGTTTCGTCTCAAATCGACGCAGAGTTATGACGTAAAAAACTGGTCCATCGTGTCTTTTTCGAGGTTTTGTCAGCTTCAGTCAAAGGTTTAATGTTCATCCATAGACTTTAAAACTCAGGGTACGTATACGCGTTTAAAGATATGAAGAAATTTGCGATGTTTTGGAAGCGTATGAGTTGTTAACGTTCCCTAAATGCCCACTACAGTGTGTGGTCGACCTTCAACCTAATTTAATTTGTCTTAAAACATTCTTAAAACCCATTCAATACGTTTAACTATTTGTATAACACTGACTCACGTGGTATTTTTTTCATTACTTCTAATAATAATTGTATATTACACGTACTATGGGCTACTTCAATATGTAATTATATAATATTCATTATTTACAATGCTACATATGCTACAAACATATTACATTATGATTGATTTATTATTCTTTTATCTGACTCTTTAAAAAACAGTCTGTTACAAAATGGGGGTTATGTGACTCTTGCACTATGTAACATTACTTATGTCACAAAATGTTATGGCTTTGCCTGAAATTTTCACTAAAATATAAACGTATCTGTCTTTCATTTATTCAATTACTTGTCTAAAAGTACTTGGTCTAGTTGTGTCAACTGCTCGTCTCCATTGAGATTGCTTAGTTTTATGCCATTCTGTGGATTGTTTCAGACAAAACAACATCTCCATGTAGAAAAGAAGGTTTTGGCCCCCCGGAAAACCTACATAGTTCCCTTTTAAGTGTAATGTCACGTTTGGCATACATGTTTAGACCCCTATTATGTGGTAGTGGTACTATAGATGGAGCAGATGTAAACTCTTGTTGTAAATGGGCGCAGCTCCAGAACAAAGGAGGGTTCGAGTGGGGTATTTTCAGCTGAACATCTGCACCTTTTTCTGCTTGACTCTACCTCCTAAAAAGATCCGTCACCGTCACATATTCTGAAGCCGTCTGCTCCACCTGGCCACCTGATTGTCCAAGCTTTATCTCCTAGATGCTAATCTTATGTTTAGCCTAAATATTTACTTGTAATTGTTTGGTTGTAAGAGGTATAATTCTATAAACAACTAAACATGTTTGGAGGCAAGTCAAGTTTATTTTTAGAGCACAATTTGTACACAAAGTAGTTCAAAGTGCTTAACATAACAGGAGAAGATGCTTAAAAAGAACAACACAAATAATCATATTCACTTAAAAAGAGAGCAGATACAATCCTTCCATATACAACAGAACTGTTTTGAGTCCAGATTTGAACATTGTCAAAGTAGAGGCTTGACTCACATCTTCAGGAAGACTGTTCCAGATTTAGCTGCATAAAACTGAAACGCTGATTTCCCATATTTTGTCCCGACTCTGGCACCAGCAGGAGGCCGGTCCCTGTTTAGTCCAGACCCTGGGCACCAGCAGGAGTCAGGTCCCTGAGGTCGTCAGAGTCCGAGATGGTTCATATGGCACTAACATGTCTGAGATGTACTTTTGTGCTAGGCCATGGAGAGTCTATTCTCTGAGCCACAGGACTAATCAAATGTAACTTTCTATTGGCGCTAGACATATTTTTATTCGTCCTTATTAATTTTTTCATGAAAATGTATGTGCCACAGATGTGAGCAGGAGACATCATAGACATAGACACATACAATATGGGATAAAGAATCATGCAAGCAAAAGCACCAGTACTGAGGGTAGTCCTTAACCAGTGCTTTAAAATCATTAAAAGGCATACATATTTTTTTTATTTAGAATCAGAATCAGAAAGGGTTTATTGCCATTGTTGATGAACAAAATTCACAATTAAATAGTCTCTGTGTTTTGTTCCTCTGACGGGAGCAAAGTTACTGAAGGCTTTTAATCCTGACACAGTATTGACTTGGTGCGATTGTAAAATAAGAATGTCCGGAGATCTCAAGCTGTGAATACTTAATCTGAAGTTCAGCAAACATGTTAAATAATACGGGCAAAATGCCAATGAGAGACAAAAGGCAGAGCTGTAAAGAAAATCGAAAAGGAGTGCTGATTAATTGCCATATTGTTTAAATAATCTACAAGAGATTTATTTCTAATTGCAATATTGTAGGCTGTCATTTCAAAACGGCTCTGTAGAAGAAGTAGGTCTACCTCCTGCTGGCTGAGATTTGTCATTACTTCTTCCAGCAGACAAAAATCGTGTTATATTTCTGCATCTCATTATTGTATAGGTTAAAGTCTTGTTTCTTTGTCTTTTCAGTCATGGCGATGAGCATGGGCCTGCTGCGTTCTTTGCTCTGCCGGCCTTTGCTGCGCCGGCCTTTGCTGCAGCAGCTCCGGTCTCCTGCTGTAACTGTCGGCATCGTCAGCGTCCCAACACTTTGTCCACAGACAACCTGTTTCCCCACTGCATGTAGTCGTTATTATGCTACGAAAAAGGCAAAAGGTTTGTGTGGTAATGATATAATAATTGACATACATCCTCTTGAGCTCTTTTGGCAGGATCTTAGAAGTACATGAGCTGAATTGATTATTATAGTTCATATTGGTGTCTTTTCATCTCTAGCCAAGGCAAAGGGTCAGTCGGTTAAGGTGAATATAAATTCAGCCCTGGTGGAGGACATCATCAATCTGGATGAAGTGAAGATGGACATGAATGCAGTGCTTGATGCTCTCAAAAATGACTTCACACGCAACCTCAGCATCAGGACCTCCCCAGGTATTCAAACCATCACACTTCTTCAGAGAATTTTGTTTCTCTCAATATGTTTCTTATGTTTAACATTGACTTGATTGCTTAAGCAAATTCTCCACTTTTTATGGACGAATGCAATTGCTGTCAATATGAATCAATAGAAAGAGTCAAAACAACAGCAAATCATTTTTTTTGCAATTTGTGGTTGGTTATTGGCTGGTATTCAAGAGAACTAACAATAGATCAAACAGAATGTCACATTTACTCTGCTGCACCCCTTATTTTGGAATATATTTACAATTTACGTTACAATTTCAGTCTATAATAGATATTGAATTTGTAAATATTTCTAGGAGTAAGCAGTAGCCTTTTGTTTACTTTGACCGCAGGTTGACCTCTGTTTCCTCTTCTTCATCAAGGTTGTCTCTGTGTCACACAAAAAAAAACCTTAAAAGTTGAATTTGAGTAATTGAACAATGAATAAGTGTATGCAAATAGATAAAACAAAGCTCTGGTCAGAGTGCTTATTCTCTGGTCCTAACCAGCTGTAGCTGAGACGAGAGAAAGTTAGGGAGATACATTTATCCTTATATTTATCCATTATATTTACATGATTTTTGTTTACTATAAATTTTCCTTAACAAAGACATGAATCATTGTTCATGTCATCCATCTCTACTGAGCACAACATATCATTTTACACTGTTCTCTATAGATCTCGCTACATTTCATCTTTTCCGTTCATCAAACTTCTGTTCTCCTGCCCACTGACCTCAGCTGCTCCTGATTCTGTTTCAGTCCCTCCCTTTAACCCTTCATTGCACACGTTAAGTTTAGGTAAGACATAATCTTTTATATTTGGGCTGTGCAATTTATCACCTTTTAATTGAGATGGAGATCCAGTCGTTTTTAATTGTCAGTGATCAACTTGGGTCATTTTAATCAAGAGGGCCACAGCTTTAATAAAAGCACATGGTTTGGAGCAAAGTTCAGTTTTTGGAGGAAGACATTTGATAACTTTTTGTGTTAAATGACAATGGAAAGCCATTTTCTATTGTTTTTAATTGGATAAAAAAATCTTGATTTGTTTTTCTGTCATATCGGGAAAGATATGAACATGTTTTGAAATGGAAAAATGCTTTATTTTTAAGAACTTTGTAATGCATGAGTAGTTGCCCTTGTTTAAACGCTAAATATATTTAATTAGATACAGACTATAAAGTCTATGGTGTAAAAGACTTATCTATTCTCATAGATTTGCAATACTGCAATTCTTCATTGGATAACGCCCTCTGTTGGTGGATGGAACATTTGCGGTTGTCTTATCCATACTTTTTTTTTTTTTTAAAGCATCTAAGACGCCATTGTGTATATGCTTACTACCATCATCTTTCTGTCCAGTTGCATTTAGAAACATTCACAGGTAAAACAATACATGAAAGCATTTGTGTCTTTATTGTTCTGGACGCTGAAAATTGAACTCAAACTTCAAAACGATGAATCAATGAGAAACATTTATAGAATTTGGACGGACAACCAGGTCAGTTTGTGGAAGAATTTGTATGTCTTGCCTTTCCTGTTTTGTTCCTTAATCCCAAACCACTGTCCCTCTTTTTTGAGCAGCTGTGCCGTAATCCGCGGAGCAGCTGGATTTAGAGTTGACGGCAGAGATGAGTCGGTGGAATGAAATGACGTCTGTTTTTAGTCTCGTATGAACAAAGTGTGTGTTTGTTCCGCGAGCTCCTCATCTGGCTCTACTTAACATTTGCTGTACATTTGTGCGTGAACACTCTCTTGTGTGTCTTTGACGGACACGCTTCTATATACGTGTGCTTGTTGTGTGAGCTAAATGTGTGGCAGAAAGTTATACTCAGCCCCGCAGTGAAAAGATCAAGCTCCGAAGAGTAACTATGATGGACAGAACTTGTTTCTGTGGTAACGCGAAGTAGACTAAACAATTCCCAAACAAGTCATCATAGTCATTATGTTTAAAAAAAAAAAAAAAGAAGTTATCTAGCCTAAGAATGATGCTGTTCAGAACGTCATGATTGTCTGGGAATTTTTAGGTGTGGGCTTTGAAAGCACTGGGTTGTGGGAATGCCAGCTGATTGAACACGATATGGCTAATATACTGGCACAACAGAAAACACTGAAATATTATTTGCAGAAACGTACTTGGAATTACAGAGTAAATTAAATGTTTTTTAGGTTCAGGGCAAATAAATGAATCGAAATGTTTTCTTTGTTTTGATCCGTTGCAATTTAATTTTTTCCAATCAAAACACCCAATTTTTATATTATATATTATATATATATATATATATATTATATATATATATATATATATATATTATATATATATATATAATATATATATATATATATTATGACAGTAATATCAGTAACTAATTCCTCCAAAGTCTGAACTCAATTGAAAACACCAAATATATCATATCATATCATATGTGATGAGTTAAAATGATTGATCTCTACTATTTTATTAAAATGTTATAAATTGCACAGCCCTAGTCAATATATCAACATAATAACATATAAACAATGCATTTTATCATACCATTTTGCAGCCTTATTCTTTTGGCAGCAGTTGATTTAATAGTTAGGATTTCACTTATGTCTTACAAAGCTGCAGGTACTTGGTATTAGGGTTGTCAAACGTATAAAAAATCAGTTACCAATCGATACTAAAACTAGTATAGAAACTTGATATGTATTCTGAGCAGGTATCAAAAATAAAAGAAACACATAAACAGGACAAAATTGTGCCTTTTGTGAACAGTTTGAGACGTGTCTTGAGCGTTATCAGAACTAGTATAAGACTACAATATTTAATAAATCTCGAGAATCAAGTACATTCCTCAGTATCAAAGTTGAGTTGTTGTATGTTAGTATCGTGACAACACTACAAGGCATTTGTTTTTGTATTTCAAACTTTGATAAGTTTACTCTACATATCACCACACTTGCTCGTTGGTTAGGATCTACCGATTCACTGATTATTACTTGATATCAGCTAATATTGTCTTGGAGCAATCAACTGGGTCAATATAGGCATTTGTATAATGTCAATAATCTTCATATTTACTGTACGTTGTTTTTTTGTTTCAACCTCTGATCTCTTTTTTTAATTTTATTTTTTTTATAAAAAAATCTTCCACTTAATCTACAAATATGCAAACATTTTAATCACACTTATTCTCAAGTAACAAGCCGGGGTGGACGATATTGACAAATATTAATAGCTCAATATTTTTTGTGATATCCCGATAACAATGTTCAGACATGTTTTTAAACGTATTAGTTGAGGGTTAATTATCAGACAAGTGTGAAAGGTGGGGCTGCAACATTAGTTACCTTTTAGTTTGGTAATCGTTTAGTCCATCAATTATTCTTTAAATATATCGATTAGTTGTGTAGAATGTGAAAGGCCTGTGAACATTTTATTTTTACTCAATTTTAGAAAGATAAAGCTGTACTGAAGCCGTCTGGTTTGAGGACATCCTGGTGGAGAATATTTACTGTCAAAAGAGTGGTTTCACTAAAAGCACAACATTTAGTCTGTCATTTTTGCGTGATTCTTGTTATGTCTTAGAAATAAAACCTCTGGATGAAAACTTTGGAATCTGTGTATAGACGTTAACGATTTAGTTGATCAATATTTCTATAACAATCGATTAGTTGCAATTAATCGATAAACTTGTTGCAGCCCCAGTGAAATGCCTGTAAAAAGAAATAATAAAACTGCAGAAATATCCATTTAAACGCTTATTTTTGAAAGTTCACTTTTCTTAATTTTAATTTCTAATCAGCGCTTTTTTATTTTTTACTATAAACGATACACTCAAATTCAAAATGTTCAGGTTCAGGGTATTCATATTTCATGGAGTGTACTCTAACTACGAGCATGATGAATATGATTACTACAGCTTTTTCTTTGAAAGCTAATTATAGTCCGCTCATATCGTGCCATTACCTCTGGCTCACCTCGCCTTCCCCCTTCTCCAGCACAGAAACACTCCCCAGCAGCAGCGTCGCAGTCTGCACTGGGGCGCAGGGAGCAGTGATGTAAGGCAGAGGTGCAGAAGAAGGAAACAACAGCGTCTGAGGTTAGCCAGATGGACGAGCGGGACAGAGAGAGACTGAGCCGGGGAGGGACACACACAGGCCCACTGCACCTCGCACCGGGGCTCATGGAAACACTTGCACAACGCTACCATTTCAGCCACTGTGTTTTGCTGATGGCTGTTGAAACGTTTATTTGTTTGCAAGTTGGGATGTCAAGATTTATCCGGTTAATTAATTATTGTGATTATTCAGGTCACAATGTAAGAACGTAGGCTTACATTGTGACCTAAGAATGAAATAATCATGATTAACTTTATTATCCCACCAGGGGCCATTAGTTTGTGCATTAAGATGAAAAATTTGAAAATGCAAAAACGTATAACATTTCGTTGGCAGCAACAGTGAGTAATTTCAGTTTAATCTATTTAATCTTAAGGATTTCATTTTTGTATTTATTAATAGGGTTAATTACAGGTACAAATAAAGTCAACTGAACTAAACTGAACTCTCCAAATAAACTAAACTGTGTGTATTTTTTCTTACTGTTTATGTGCCAATATCATTACTTTTTCATTTAGAAAGTTTGATTTCGTAACGCGCGTGAGGAATGGAGATCCATTAAACATTGTGAAAGAAAGTTAATTAAAGATTTGTTGTTAGGTCATTGGCAATAATTGTGAATAGTCGTGAATTTGTGATGTTTCCACTCACAATAATCATAACATTCGAAGTTGATATCAGAACATCGCTATGTTACGCTTGTCAGTGCATCCTTTGGCGTAAACATTAGACATCTTTTGTCATTTGTTATTTTTTTGTCAAATGGATCTCAATTTTGTGAATGTCTTTCAAAAGGATTTATTATGCAAAGTCAAATTTTCCTGGATCGTTTGTCACATTGCATTCTAATTTACACACTGGATTGACGATAACATTTTAGTAATTACAATATTATTATTATTTTATTGTTTCTGTCTGTAATGATCTGAGCATAAAGGCGACTGACAAATACATTTCAAAAGCTATATAATTCTTGCATAATAAACATGTTTTAAAGTTGCTCCAAGCACAATACTGTTCAATCAGTGGTCATAATTATAGTTTCTATTATGACAGACACTGGTCTCATGCCATTCTGAAATTCCACAGGGAAGTCGTTGGATCAATAGTTCCAACTGTCCAAATGATGACTTCTAAACACTTGGGAGTTTTAAACCGGGTTTAATTGAAATGTAATTTTCTCCATTCCAGTGACTAAACGTGTGTGTCCTGTTAGGAGCGCTGGATCACATTGTGGTGACGACTCAAGACGGGAAGTTCCCTCTGAACCAGCTGGGCCAGATCTCCATGAAGTCCCCTCAGCTCATTGTGGTCAACATGAGCAGCTTCCCTGAGGTAAGAGGACCCTGTGCCCGCTCTGCGTTTGTCTCCCACCTATACACGAGCAGTAACCATAAGCTTTATCAAAATAATCCTCTGTGAAGGAAGAGTGAGCCAGCGCAGAACCTGAGTGAAACCTGATCTGCGTCTCCCTTGGACTTTGTCTCGTATGCTAATTGATTGATCTCTCACGCAGTCCTTTGTTCTGAGTGAAAGATAGCAGCATGTGTATGTATAACTGCTGAAATGTGGGCACTTGAGCTTGTGAGTTGTCACAGAAAGGGAAATGACCTCATTTTACCCTCAGGTTAGGAAGGAACAGATTATTTTTCTCTGTTTGACCCTCTTCACTCCCACTTTTCTCTTTTCTAGATGGCCCGTCTCTTAAGCAATCACAGTCAGGGCTGCAACGATGATTCTGAATAATTGTGCCCTATTGATTATTAAAATAATTAGTAATTGTTGATTGTTATCTGGACTATACAGATTGCAAAACACACGGCAGAAGACTTTTTATAACAAAAACAGCGGCATTCTTAAATCAAAACGGAGAAAAAAAGATGAAACCATTTGGGATTTTTATCAATAATAGACATTACTTCTCTATCCAGACGCTCTCAGATAGCATATTTTTTATCTCTGTCTTTATATAGTTGTTTAAGAATTATAATACACAATAGAAATACCCGCTGACTAGTCGAATGCTGAGATAATTGTCAGCGGTAGCCCTGATCACAACTCCATGCACTGACTGACGGTCTCGTGGATCAAAGCAAGACTTTACTTTCTTTTATGAAGAAAATAGAAACACATTTACTCTTTAATTATTTAATTGAAAGATTTTAATGTTGAGTGCTTTCCTAGCCACACACTAATTATATTCTGCTGTAGACTGTTTTTACTTTCACAAAGGGGAAACTTTTTAAAAGACACCTTTTTATTCAAAGGTGCACTATATCATTTTGGACATCTGCCGCCTGCTTGTTTCCATGGAGATGTTATAGCTTTCCCTGGAATTTTCCTCTGTTTAAACCTACGTGAATATAAGAAAGTGGCTCTAGGCCAACTTACAGCTCAGATCTGTGGAGAGGCGACACCGCTCACAGAAAGAGGGTATGTTTTAGAAATTAAAATACTATAGAATAAATGTAAGCTGGTTAAGTTTAATGCCTTACAGTGGGACTTTCCAGGCAAAGTAAAAACATTTGCATAGTGGACCCTCCGCCAGAAAAGTTACATTCTGCGCTTTTAAATATTGATTAACTTCCAAAATGAAAGTTAATATGACTTGTTTCTCATGTTTTTCTAATTATTACTTGAAAATCTGAAAAATAAAAGTTGAGAATTACAGGAAGTAGAATTGCTTTGTCTTTGTCCTCAACAAAATATTACAGATAAATAATATATAATGGGTCTATACTTTTTCTACAGATACATTTTGACAGTAGAGATGCAATAACTTGAATGAAATAATCGTGATACAATTATGAGCCAAATAATCATGATTATGATTTTTGCCATAATCGAGCAGCCCTGATAGTTAGAGTTTTGCCCAAATTCATTGAGCCATCACAACAACAAAAACACATGCAAATCTTAGCATCAGTCACAGCTTCAGTCTGAACTCTCCTTCCGTAAATTGGCCCTTGGACCACACACAGATTATGGCGATGTTCCCTACGTTACACTGAAGTCCTCTCCATGCAGGGGTAATCAGCTTTTAACGAGATGATCCATTACCAAGGGCAGCCGCAGTGTTGTTGCCATTGTTTTCCAGTCATTGATTTGTAGTCTTAACCACGGCAAAACTTTGGGAACGTAAAGATCTAGAGGCTGTCGTCATTTAGCATAAGAAAGAGTGTGTGTTTAAATTCGAGGCTTGTAATTGACTGAAGGAATTCTTGTTCGACTAAAGACTTGTCAAATGAATCGAGTGGACGACTAAAAGCGGCTAGGCGAATATCAAAGTCTCTGACCCAAAATGGACTGACAAGACCACAAGATTACACAAGATCATGGGAATGACAAATATTTATTAAGACAGCTACTTGTAAACAGTGTATCATCTGTAAAAATAAAAAAATTGTTTAAACCCACAAGTCACTCTAAAATCGCAAGGTATTAGTTCGTTAGTAACTTTATTTGTAAATTTGTCTTCACAGTTCAACATTAGAAAAGTAACGCCCTTTACCAGAAAATGCTTATCTCACAACATTCTCCTTTCTGCTGTTATTTATGAATACAACTCCTTCAGAATAGCTAATTGACAAATAAAAATGTTGGCAAAATCGACTGGACGATTAAAGGACTTTAGCCCTATTAAAGTCACTATAATCCATTTGTTAATGAAATATCTTTCTCTTACAACCCAGTCCTAGTCAGACTCTGCTTTGAACCAGGCCTTTTTGATGTTTGATGTTGCATTTCAATGTGATTCCTCTTCCTCTCCAACATATTAACCAGATCTTGCCTGGTTTGGCTTCCCAGAGAATTCCACTCCGCTTTCAGAAACCACCAGAGCGGTCTTTAGAGGCAGGAAACAGTGATGAATATGATGCTGAGAACAATCAAACATAGGTATGAACTGAATTTATCACCCCGCGCTCAAAGAGAACGTCTGGAGAGCACCGGATGAATTTAACAAAAGAAAAGAAATGAGATCTGCTGAATTAATCTAATGCATACAAATAAATTCCTTTAATCTCGCTGCCATCGCGTTTCCCCGGAGGAGGAGGCCAGGAGGAGCTGTCGAGAGAGTAAGGAGAAAGAGGAGACGGCACATCGGAAATGAAAGGCTGTGTTGCTCGTGTTGCACATTTGCACCCTTTGTAACGCTCAGCTCGGGGAGTTGTCATGTGGTTTGCCGACACAGTTTGAGCTGTGTGACTGTTAAGAATCTGGCCTCGTTCCCTTTTCTGCGTGGGTCTGTGTTTACTGGAGCTGTTAGTGATTTGGGGAGAAGGGGATTGTATTTTAGCATGAGAGAAGTTGTGGTGCATATGAAGCTGTGATTTGAATATATAAAGAGTGTCCATGTTTATGATTCAGAAATGTTGTGATTTCACTGAGCTTCTTCTAATCTAGAGCACAGTCAGAGGCAGAATGTGAACAATTGTTAACCAGTGACCACAAAATGGAAGTTATTTCAAATTTATAATTGGGGCTGAAACATGTTAATCCGATTAAGCGCAATTTATCCATTATTGAAATAATTGTCAACTAATTTACTATTTGAATAATTGTCATTAGGACTATAAACAGACTCCAAAACATGCCATGGCTAGCTGAAAGAAGCGGTTTTATGATTAAAAAAACATTTTAGCTGAAACTGAACCAAACAACTAATCGATTAATCGAAAGAATAAGCACTACTTTAATCGGTTAATAAAATAATCTTCAGTTTCATCCCTACTTGTGATCATAGATGAAGGACACATACATTTCAAAAGTAATTCCGTCTGTGCAAGACAGTATTTGGTTGGCGCAGTACAACTATAAGGATTTAAGATTGTAATGGAAGTAGTTTATGTGTAAATGATGCATGGCTGTAGAATTTGATTAATAAAATAAATACAAAATAAATTTACCACTTGGAATCATTTTAGGTGACAAAATTGGGGCATATAAGTTATTTGAAAAATATAAGATCTGTAAGACAACATTTTGCATATGCATTAAAGGGACATTAGTAATGGTCTCAAAGAGTTAACTGGACTTAATAGTTTGAATTAGCTTATTAGAACGAACAAACCCCTGCACACATCTGTGTTTGTGCTGGTAACCATGTATATACACGGCACTGCAGACTCTGGATCGGGGTCAGCAGGGGTCAGCGCTCTGCCCTGCAACCTCTCAGTGGTGTCCCAGTGGGCCCGGGCTGACAGTGGCCCGAGGCGTTTCCACACACTGCTGCTTGTGCTGCACACACACTGAGCGTGGAGCACCTTAATGACTGCCAGCTGGGATCAGACCACTACCTGCACCTCGCCGCGCGGCCCGTTGGTTAAAGCTAACAACACACTCATATATCTTTGGCCGTGTGTGTCTTGTGTGTCTTGTGTGCCTCCAGGCGACAGCGGCGGCCACTCGCGCCCTGAGAGAGAGCAGCATGAACCTGAACCCCGAGGCGGACGGGACTGTCATCAAAGTGCCCGTTCCCAAGTGAGTCGCTCCCAAACTTTCCCTGCACTTTTTCTCTGCCTGACTTTTCCACATTTCCCTGTTTTTTAGAAGCATTAGGACTTCAAATACTCCGGGAGGTTCATCAGGCCATTAGTGGCTGATGGATTGAAAGTGGAACTATAATGGCCTTGAAATTTTGCAGCGCCACACTGATCTGGTCCCAAATAAAACATTATATTTACCATACTGCAGTCAATCTTACTCAAAAGTTAATGAAAGCAAGGTTTGGTAATGTCATTTTTCAATTACTGTTATTGCCACAGAATATACAGTATTAACTTTTGGGGCTCAACTGACCTTGGGATTCAATAAAGTGCTAATAGTATTGCATTGAACGTTTTGTTTTTTTAATGTTTTGTGTAAATGATTGTCTTATATAAATGTCAGGCAACAGGTTATTTGGTGAAAATATACCTTTAAAAAAATAACACAAAATAACAACTGGAAAATACCAGAAGAAAATAGGGCAATGTACAATTTTTAAGAACAAGTATTCAATTAAACACGAACAACTGTGCCTGTTGCTTAATCATACAATTGGTCCAAAATATTAACATAAAAAAACATATTGTTTTCATCCACAACCGATCCATGAGAATAAATGGTAATTTAATCTTTTATTTAATTCTCCTTATTTTCTACCTTGTGCAATAAGTCATATTTCATTCAAAAACATCCTTTTTCTGACTCTGGTAATAATTTTAACATGACTCTTGGGGCCTTTTGTCCAGATAAATTTCCCATGTCTTTGTATCTGCAAATGCATAAATTCATCCATCACTTGGAGAGCTCTAGTGTAGCGTTTCAACTTTTCATAAATCCCAAAGTCTCCCTGCTCTAAACTGTGAGTGACAGAATTATTGGCTTGTGCTTTAGCCTTACAAAGCCCCCCGACGTGTTGATGTGTGCGCTGGGTCATTCTGCTGCCTCTTTTTGACCGCGCCAAATCAAACAAGCTGCCACAAAACTATCTGTCTCTCACTCACTACACCTCTGTGTGTGTGTGTGTGTGTGTGTGTGTGTGTGGGTGTGTGTTGTAAAGTAAGTAAAGGACATGTACTGCGTGTGTGTGTGTGTGTGTGTGTGTGTGTGAGTGTGTGTGAGAGTGTGTGTGAGAGTGTGTGTGAGTGTGTGTGTGTAGAAGCAGGTGTTTGTCTGACAGAGGAGGGACACAAGAGTCAGACCGCTCTCCCCCTGCAATCAGTCTCTGCACGCTCCGCTCCGATCCTACATTTGCATTTCCAAAGAGAAGGCGCTCCTTGATTGGCTCTGGAATCGGTAATTAGGCCGTATTGTTTGTGGTAAATACGCGCCACACTCGGATTGTTTGCAAATAATCCATGAGGCAAAAACAACGAAAAAATGCCAATTAAAGACAAAAGTGGGAGAGCGAAATGGGGCGAAATGGGATTTGTGGAGTGATTACAAAGTGCAAAAGCAAAAACTTGTTGGAATGACTGACGTTTGGGCGCCAACTTAAACCTGTAGCGAGTGGCTGATTAGTGGTTTGATACTAAGTTGTTTACAGTCATGGAGCTGCCTATGTAAAGCTTAGAAGTGTTATCTACAGTATATTTGCCCTTGTTTGTTAGTACATTTATGAAGTGCATTTAAAAGGTTGAAAATAAAAATAAACAAGTAATATTGTAAGTAGTACTTACAAATAGTACAAGATACATTATAGAATTATAGAGTTGTCAAAAAAGTACAACCACTACTTCATGATAATATTACTCAAGTAGAAGTGCAAAGTAGTGGTTTTAAGAAATTACTTGTGTAAAAGTAAAAAAAAAGTATTTGGGAAAGTACTACTCAAGTAAGAGTAATTGTATGAGTAACAGTCTGAATGTAAGCATGAATGAAGCATGAACAACACATGAAATAATGACCAAATCTGGTATTGTCAAAGTATAGACCACAAACATCAGAAACTAAAGCGTATCTGAAGAAGCGGTACAAGAAACGCATATTGATGAACTTTTAGCGCTGCACCGCTGAAGGTCTTTTTATTGGCTGTATTACTTTGAGTTTCGGTAACATTTTAGCCAAAGAGAGGAAAGCTTTAAACTATGTGGTTTGCGGAGATAAAACACTGAACTGTGACCTGCCTTTTCTTGTGCGCTTCACAAACTTTAAACCGAGTCCTTCGATTCACTCAAGCTCTCTGGCCACTGCAGAGTCTTCCTTCCATCTTGTCACGCTAAAAGCTTCTTCCCACAAACCTTAACAATGCACTTTGAGCTTTAATCTTGCACTTTAACCATATATTTTCTAGAGACCTAATCTTTTGAGCTTTTACTTTTAATGTTTTGTAACTTGTGTTTATTGTTTGTTTATGTGGTTGTTGTTTGCTGTGCACTCTGAGTTTTTTGCACGTGTTTTTCTAATGGGGTTTTAAACTCCAAATGGCAAATAAACTAAACTATATATTCACATCCTTTTATAGTGTCAACATACATCTCTTTTCACTTACTGACATAGTCACAATGTGAAGAGTAACTCTCTCAGCCTTACATTTAGTTACTGTTGCTTTGCAGAGTGACACGTGAACATAGAGAAAACCTGACCAAACTGGCCAAACAGTTCGGCAACAAGGCTAAAGACTCAGTGAGGAGAGTGCGCACTAACGCCGTCACACAGGTCAAGAGAGCCAAGGACGGACACTCTGAAGACACCATACGACTTGTGGAGAAACAGGTTTGTGACCAGAGCTACTTTACTTTCTTTTTTTTCTCATCTTTTATGAAATTACACACAAAGACCTGTGATGGAAGACCTACTCCATTGTTGTTACTTAAGTAAAAGTACAGCTCGAAGTAAACATTTAAAAATTTACTTTAGGAGTAAAAAATATTAGAGAACTGTTAAAGCGTTTTGATAAAAAATTGTGCTGATTTTGATATTAGCAGTTCCAATCAATTTCCAATTTTTTATTTTATATATACCTTTTTGTTTACCCTAAGCCTGGACTTGAATTCAAATATAGTGAGGTATAAAGTATCCGGTGTAAAACATTACATTAAGTGCACATGACAGGTTCTCATGATTTTCTAATTATGACTGTTTGGTGGGATATTTGTGGTAAAAAAAAAATATCATAGTTTTACATCAGTCAAGCTGCAGTTTGTAAAGAAAAATAGAAAGATTTAAGTGAGGAAAAAACATGGATTTATTATATTAACTGGATAAGGCAAACCCCCTCTGTCCGCCATCCAAATTGAGTATTGGCCACTCCGCGGGACTGCAGCCTCCCGGCCCGACCATTTCTAGAGCTCGGCCTCTAAAATTACCAAAAGTGTTAAATTATTTTTAGTCTAAAAATAAAATAGAAGGAATTTCACTCTTTTTACCGTTTCTAAAATCCTTAAAAGTCACATTTTTGACTTCACGGTGAACGGAGTACGCGGACTGGTCACAAAGGGGGGAGGCCCTAGCCCCCATTCAGGAAGTAATGCGGAAGTAGGAAACTTTTTTGGAGACATGCGCCAATGAGCACACGCCATTGGCTTGAATTGGGCACCATTTTGTTTTCCGGGGCCTTGGGAAAAAATTACATGAGCTGAATTCCTCTGTGATGTCATCAAAAAGCGACTTGCCTAGACAATTTACACACAACAGACACTTTTTCTGTACAGTTTGAACATTAATAAACATTAAAGTATTGTTGTTTGTCAAATCATAACTATTGTGTAATTGATATGGATTTTGGCCTGTTTACAGCATGGTTGCTAAGTAACAGTTGTGGAATTACCTCTACCTATGTCACAGCTGCAGTTCATGTCCAATCAGGAAGTAACATTAAAAACATCACCAAACTTATCAAACTGGGGGAAAATAGGCAAAATGTTCATTAAAATCTTAAATGTAATCATGTTCACTATGTTTTAGTGAAATATGTAGTCTAACCTGACAGATGCACTTTAAGTAAATGACAGATACTTAAGAATCTTACTTCAGTACAGTACTTTTATTTTTTGTATTACCTACCACCACTGAAGATGACCAGTTTGTCCTTTTCTTTCGCAGATTCAGCAGATTGCGGACAACATGACTGTGGACATTGATAAGCTCCTTGCAGTTAAAACCAAGGAGCTGCTGGGCTAACTGTGAAAGTAACTGAGGACACAATTGATTTTCACTTGGGACAGAAAGTGGCTGAAGCATCAGGTTGATTTTATTTTTGTCAAGGGGAAAACACATAAAAATTTGACATTTTCCGTTTGCACACCAATTTTTCATTCCTGCCCACACCCCTGGCATCTTTGCCCTCTTCCTTTGGGCTGGATCTATGTTTAACTGTTGAAGCATAAACAGACACTGGCACAGACTGGCAGCAGTGACACAGCAGCAGTCACCTCCCTCCTGCCTTGTTACACTTCTGCCTTCAAACAAACACCAAGGGAGGGATGAATGGACTTTTAATGGGATTTGTGGCCTCCTCCTAATCAATCCCTGTGCCACAAGGGCTGTCTGTTTATATAAAACCATTGCACTCGCCTGAATGTGGCGAGGGCGAGAGGCATACTGTAGAATTCTTATGAAGCGGCGTGATTAGCTTGTTGCCAAACATTTGTTTCACATTGATGCTAAGCCTGTTGAAAATGCACTTAGGAAAAATGGGCACCCTTTGTTCCTGTTCAGGATGGATAATATGGTAACTCCTTCAACAAAGTAACTCCAGAGAAAAACAATATTGATGAAATCCATTAAAGAAACACCACAAGCGCCCTCTGTCTGTTTTCTTTTGTTAGATCTAAAATTTCCTTCCAGCCTAAGTCTGAGTGATCATGGACTGTTCATTTGCACATAATGTCCAGTAGAAAATGTATTTAATGTTAGTTTATGCCCCTAAATAGATTATCTTTGAATGGCCTCCACAGTTGGTGCATGTTTATTGATGAACACACAATACATGTTCTTTCATCTGTTGCTGTTTACACCAATGAAAACCTCTCCATATGATTATGTGGTGAGTGTCTTCATCTCTATCATGGTTTGTTTTTCAGCACTTCCTGTGCTACTGCGTGCAAGCGGCCCACGTGGCGGTCGGCCTAAATCACACGTTTTGCCCACACACTTGCTGCACTCTCATTTACAGTTTACACTTTAACTTTGTAGAACTAATCATTAGGTTAAAAATTCAATTTGAAAAGGATGACTTTTCAGATAATCTGCTTTGCAACATTGCTACAGATTGCGGCTTTATTACATTTGCCTTGGCTCCTTCTCTTTCTAAATGGTTTGGCCTTAATGGCCTAAACAGACTGGAGTCATTGGATAAACAAGAGTTTAGCAGAGGAGTGGCTGGGTCTGGACAGAGGCGGGCCGTGGTGGAAATGGCAGGTTTTTGTGGTGATTCTTGGTCCATATGTCAGCAATTTGAGGGCATTGTGTACCTTGGCTTAAAACAGAGGCTTCATGATCGATGGAGGGGTGAAAATCTCCCAAGTCTCTGGCGCAGAACACAGGCAAGCAGAAGGAAATTGCTTTCAGCTGATAGCTTCATTTCAGTTGACATTTATCAAGTGAATTACCCCTGTTCCTTTCAGATGTTTACTACAAGCACCACTGGTTGACATATCCTATAGTGTGTACGTGTTGGCATTTGTGTGCCAGCTACAACTGCACTCGAGGCTTCTACTGTGTGAAAGTTCGGACGTGTCCCCTGGCCCTTCCTCACAAAAATATACAAGTTCAAATTAGTTCAGTAAAGTTTGGATTTGATAAGTGTATTGTACTGATCTATTTATAGCTGATGCACTGAAGTAGCAGTATTACCCCATTCCCTCCTGTAGACACTTTCTGGTTTCCAAAATCAACAGTAAACAAATCAAAAATAATATAATATATGCTCATTGGTTAGAGAAGCAGCTCGTATGCATGCTGGCCTTGTCCCAGCTCCATCAGCTTAGCATCTCTTTCCATTAGCTCCCCATTTCCTCTTGTGCGCTCTTATTTAATACGTTGACGGACCAAAAGGAAAAAGGTGAGACATTGCAATTGAATAGCAATAAAAAGTTTAGAGATATCAGTTTGAAACAACTTGCATCGATGTAAGTTTTTCATCATGTACTGTTTTCATATAAAAATGTCACGGGTGAAAATGGCCAAAGGTGCACATATTTGAACTGTAAATTTGGAAAATGGTTGGAGAGCCAGTTTTCATTTCTTGCTTTATTTTATTGACATAGTGGATATAAATTTATTCACAGAGGAGATTTTGATATTTAGCCTAGTAGTTGAGTAAACTGAAATTTGACGTAAACATTCAAATTTTGCCTCTGTTTTTAAAGTTAAAACTTTAATAAATCAGGCTTAGAATTAGATATAAACAAATATTTCAGTAAAATCCGTTAAAATCTTTTTAAGTACATAGATTGGAAAGTTTGGCATGTGTAGGTGCTAAGGGTGATCTTACATAAATCTATGGATGCAAGTTGATTTAAATTAAATAATAAAACATATTTAGGTGCAGATTGGGCAATGTTGTTTCCTGGTGAACAAGCTCACTTGCAAACCGAGCAAAAAAAAACTTATATTAATATACACACAATTTTTGAAGCAATATGTTCTAATGCTTATTATATATTAATTTTTATTATATGTGATTGTTTTTTCACCTTTTAATTTGTTTCATGAAGTAATTAGTTAACATGGTAGCCACCTTTTTAATGCAGTGACCAAAAAAACAAACAAAAAACGCACACACACACACACACACACACACACACACACACACAGAACATGACTAAGGATAGAGTAGTCGACACAACCTTTCCACTTTCTCCTCCGGAGAGAAGTCCAGCACCGTTTAAGTGCAAAGACCTTTCTATGCAACTATTTACCTCAAGCGAAAGTAGGCTATCGAAGTTAACAACTCTGTAAGAAAGATTGTTTTTCATTCTGTTACGGCTATGTACAAGCTCAGACACAGAACTGAGACGACAAATACAATGATGGAGGAACATGTTGCATCTGTATTGAGAGCGCGCGAGAGGAGCGCGTCTAAAGTGTCGCTCTCAGCTCACTTGCTCCGGCCTCTCGTCTTCTATTCTGGACAATTTGCCTCTTAGCATTTACTACTTCTCAATTTCTCTTTACTTTTGATGCAGATTTTTAAGCCTTGTATTATTCATGAGACTTTGGAGTAGTTTGAGAGCAGCAATGGTGCGAAAGTAGTTTGCCAAAAAGACCTGTATTACACTGTAAATCCATAGTGTGTGACGAAAGTGCCCGCATCTCTAACGCTGTATGTATATGTGTAGGAAATGGAGAAAACGCGACTGGCCCTCCTTCTCTCTCTGTCTGCCGTGATTACACCCTGAAGTCTCTCCGGATCCGCTCGCCGCTGCAAAACAACGGTGCAGCATGAAACTTGCAGACACACACATTTTGCACACATGCTTGCGCTCCTCATCGCCTCTAAAGTGTTCGGCGAGTGAGAAGCCCTGCTGAAGATCTCATCAAGCATCCAATCAGTGGGTGAATACCAAATGCACTCTCCTCTTGTGATGTGATGATGGCAGGGGGGAAGAAAAGATGTATCGAGGGGAGGAAAGTCTCTGCATATGCAAATTGGACTTAAAATTTAAATGGATTGGATGTTCATAAGAGCATCTTTGACCCTTCTGGGGTTAGTGGTAATAGTGACGGTAAAAAGAATATGTGCAGATTAGTCTATTAATATTTATGGGTGTAATTGGTGGCTGTGCATGTTGTGGTGATGTTAAATCCAGGTGGGTGCCTTTACCGGCTCTACCGGGGAAATGGGCTGCCGTTTTAGGAAGAGGCTGGACATCCAAAAAAAACCTTTGGGAAAATGGCATTTTAAGTGGCAATGTTCCATACAAATCTATGAATGTGAGTTGATTAAATTAAATGACAAAACATCTTTAGGTGCAGATTTTTACAATGTTGTTGTTCCCAGTGGTGGAATGTCACATAAACATTTTAAGTACTCCCTTAAAATGTTACTTTAAGAGTAATAAGTAAAAGTAATTCAGACAGATATCAGGAACTGTTAAAAAGTCAAATTATGATCTTGGTAAAGAATTTAGCTGATTATGATCATCAAAGGCAATTTTCCAAGGCACATTTCTCTCTTTATGGCCTATTTTTGTTTGCTCTAAGGGAATACGAAAACTGTAATGTGTCCATAAACGTGCTAAAATAATAATCGTATTTTAAAAAGATAAAATAAGTAAATAAATAAAAAATTGCCATTTCAGCAAAATCTTTGAAAATAAAATAAAAATTATTTTACTTTTCAGTCCAGTTGAAATTGTGGTGGAATACAGATACCTGTTCCCAAATGTTGTGAAACAAAAAGTATTCATTGTAAAATACCGATAGTACTTAGTTACTCTCCAGACAGACTTGCATTGTTTGAATAAGCGATATGTTCTAATGCTTAAGGATTATATGTGTTTATGTTTTGACCCTTAATTTGTTTCATGAGTTATTATTGAAAATGTCAAGGCAACTTTCATAAGCAGCAGTGACAATAAAAAGAACATACAGTAACGAAGGACAGCGTAGCCAACACAACCTTTCCATTTTCTCTTCCTGATTCGTTTTTGATTGAGCAAAGTCCAGCACCGTTAAGGCGCAAAAACCAAACTATTTACCTCAAGAGAAAGTGGGCTATCGCAAGAAAGATTGTTTTTCATTCTGTTATGGTTTAGCTTATTAATATTTATAGATGTAATTGTTGGCTGTGCGTGCTGTTTAGATGTGGTGGTGAGGCTTAATCCAGGTGGGTGCTCTTACCGGGCTCTAACGGGGGAAATGGGCTGCCGTTTTAGGAGGAAGCTGGATATCCTAATAATCATGTAAACGAATACGGTTTGCGAAGAGTATTTCCTTCCTGAGCTCTTGCCCTGTCAGTCATTCAGCAGAATTGCCCCTGTCTGGTCCAACTCAATGACACACAACCCTCTTCCTCCCCTCAATTTGTACAGAGGACCACACTGGGCCCCTCCGGATGGCCCCCTGCACCTACAAGGAGTCTCCACAAGCATCACACGCACCACCAGACGCTCCGGCACGTGTTCGAACGCAACCTCACCTCCCGCTACTCAAATGTGAACAAAGCGGCCCACCGTCTAAAGTGGTTAAACTGTCATTTCAAATTGTCTGGACATTGTGATTACCGGCATGGGAGGAATTATATATTTAGCTTTATGTCCGTGGCTATTTCCTCGCCCAAGCCCTGATCTGCGGCGACCAGTGCCCTCTGTGTGATCTGAAGTGACTGGTGCCCTGGATGCTACTATCTGTGGAGAGTTAACGAATCCCCTGGAGACGTGTGCAATCAAGAGCGGCCAGCTGGAGGAGGGACAGCTCTGCAGGCCGCCGCTGGACCACTGACAACGGAAGGTGTCTCTAAAGGCACAAACAAATGGGCCATCAGCAAACACTGCAGTGTTAGTAGCTCTAATGTTCCTGGGGCTGTAAATTTAATAATTGTACTGTTTTCCTTCGTCTCCGGTTTCATGGTCAATAATATTAAAAGAATGGAATGTCCAGCTAATACAGGGGTTTGAAGTAATCACATGTTTTTGGATATGAATGGGAGGTCTTTAAGGAGCTCAAAGGTCCCACCCACTTCCAAGGCTTACCATAGGGTAATAAAGTTGCTTTACAAAGGAACATAGTACTATACATAATCAGGTGTTGTATAATGCATGCTTTTTTGTGTGTGTCTAATAAAACATATAAATAAATTGTATTTTTTAGAATTTAAAAATTTAGAATTTAGAAAAAAAAAAAGGCACGATGCAGGCCAAGCAGTCGTTTTCAGTCCAAACAACACTTGTGAAATTTAAAACTCTGCTTAGATAGCTTCGCGGTTTATAACGTTTCCGAAACAGATTTTAGATATTTTTGGTACTCATTACTTATACCACAGAGCTCTGATTAGCCCGAGCAAGCTTTCAAACATTTTAATATTCATTTATTTTAGAATCCCCATGGGGTGAAAAAACATGTCTGTGTAAATAAGAATGAATGGGAAATGTACTTCCGTAACACAGTGGTGGACGGTCACTTTTGAGCTCCATGTTTGGATTCACCATTTGTCTCAATCAGTGGTCTCTAAAATGACAAAGGTTGTTCCAGTGTGTGCGTATCAGGGCTGCACGATTTTGGAATAGAATTTGAATTGCAATTTGTCAGTTTTGCAGTTGTGATTAGATCTGTAATATATATTTAAAAAGCAGGAGACTTTTTTTTTTCAGGTACTCCATGTAGAAGTATAAAATTAGTAGATCATCATTTTACATTTTTCTTCTCTTTAGACTGCAATAATGATCTAAAGGGGTTTGGAAATAAAAACAGGTTTCCTGACTTCCTGTTCAAAACAAAACTGCAGATCTGATAAGCTCCGCCTCTTCATAGTGACGTTTCACCATAACAAGCAGCAGATTGTCATTATATGTTTTCATTTTTGAAAAGTAGTTACGAGAAATTTTAGAACCCAATATCATCAGTCAGAGTGTTAATTTTTCAAATGATTGCAGCTAAATTTAGGGATCTGGGCGGGGATTGGGGGTCGGCGAAAACAGGAATTTTATGAACACTCAAACCTCAGTTGCAGGACAAAACAGGATTAACTCAAACATAGAGCAATCACTCAAAATCAACTAATGATGAGGAAACGCTGTTCTAAGATGGTTGAAAGCGTAAAGTTTATTTATAGTTTATTTATTAGATCCTTATTAGCTGTACCCGAGGGTTGACTAATCTTCCTAATATCCAAAAGTTGATCATGCATAATAGCACCAGCTGACGTGAGGCTGGGTGCACACAAAGTCACAATGCACTGTCAGTGTCCTCCAGCATAAAACCCTTGGTGAAGCAGATGAACACTGTCCCACAGTTTGATGGGAAGCCTGTTAATCTGCAACCCAATCTGATGCAGGTCCAGTGAAACGCAGCAGAGCTGGAGCTGCCGAGCCCGAGAGGAAGGAAGTGAAGGACTCAGGAAGCGGCGCTCAGAGCTTTCACCAATCATATCCATCACGGAGCGGGCTGGTGGAGGCCGTGTGTGTTTCAGCAGTCAGATCCATCACAGGGCGCTGTCTCCAGGCCCGGCCCGAGGAGCACAGTCATTAGAGGCTGCCGCTCTGCACTTTAACTAAACATCTTTTCCATAAAATAAATGCTTCCAGGTTACTGTGGCTCTTGGAGAACCAGGTCGCCCCACTGGTGCTGCCACTCATCTGATCCCAATTACCAGACTGAGGATGGAGGCTGTGTTTGAGCCCAATGGGTGGCATCATCCGGACTTGAACCTCATGGAGATAATTCGAGGTTTTTCTCTGAGTTTTTTTGAGATATCATCCTTAGGGGTATGATATCAGAGCTGGAGCTTGTGTCTGTAGAGGAATCACCACCAAACTGTCTTGCAATCAAAATCATATTGGTCTGTCATTACCCAATCCTGTGTTACAAGTCCTCTATTTAATTGGACTCAGGTGACATTCATACTTTAGACTAGGACCTAAATAACAGATACTCTTGACCACAATCAACTAGGGTGTGTTCGTTTCGGTGTCGATAACTCCTCCCTCTAGAGAGATAGACAAGCCAGCCCATTTCAACAGCTGTGTTAAAAGTGAAGAAGCTACTTGGATGAGTGGCGAAATGTTTTCGCTCACAAATTGTCGAGTAAACCTTCTTTTGCCTTAGCCTGTAATGTTTTGGGTGAACGATTACTCACTTATTTAACTGTTTCGTAGTTCTAATAACTTTTAACGAAATAATATGGAAAGTTGACTGAAATATGAAAGTTTGACTTTTCTATTATCACTCCCAATGTTTATCTTTTAGGGTTGTTTCACTGAGTACTGACATCACAATATGTTTAGTGGGAAAATAATATGGCTTCCCTTGACCATCAGTTAAATTCCCAAATGAGATCGTAGCTTGGTTTAATGTAGATCTTATTAAGCACATTACCATTTTATTTTAATACTATAAAAAATTACTTAAAAGATTTTAGAACATTACTTTTCCTTCATGCAGTTGTTCAAATTAATTGTCGTCTTTGGCGTAGGTTTATCAAGTTTATTCTTGTGACTGCTTCAGTGGTCATTAACTTAACTAATTGTAGTAGTTTGTGTGTGTGTGTGTGTGTGTGTGTGTGTGTATATGTGTGCATGCGTGCGTGTTGGGGGGGGTAACATGAGACCTAAAGAGGTAATGTGTGAGCCAGTGTGAGCTCTGTGTTAACCTCCAGATTTTATTGAATAATTGCTTCCTGATGTTGCACTCTTCCTTAGAATATTAATTACAAAAAGCCCAGACCACACTTTGGTCTCTTGTAAGTTGGGGCTCAATTGGAAAAGGGGGCCAGGTCTGTCAGAGGGGTTAACTCTTTACAAGGGGTACGGCGTTTAGTCACATGATGAAAGCTTTTATTGTTTCAGTGCCAATAATGTGACAGTGTTTCGGCCACAAACTTTGTATTAGACTCACCCTCAAATCCTAACCTTTTACTTCAACGCATTCATGCATTGTGACAACAGCACCATCCAGTGTACGTTTTGTGTTAGTACAACTGTGGCGCAAACTGTTACCGTACTTCACCATAAAGTTCAATACAAATAATAATTGTTGCCAAAAAATAATGCATATGGTTGTTTCATTGTCTTCCAACTAAAATCTTATTATTCATACAATAACAGGCAGAAGTATATGATGAGAGATTATTCAGGGTTATTTAAAGTTAATCAGTGATAACTTCAAAGTCAAACTAAGTATATTTTTCACCACACAAAAAAATACATACCAAAAGTGTGCACAGCAAAAGTGTGATCTTTATCAGATTATTGAAATGTCATGTAAACAGTTTCATCTGATGTGGTTAATCAGGCTTATTTCTGATCGTTCCCTATTGTACAGGTTTTGACAAGGAAAATTATGCAAAAAAGGTCAAATTATTGTGATAAAGACAAAAATCAAATGTTAAAAGATTGAAAGCGCAGATCTAATCATTATAGTCTAGATCTGATAGTTCTAGTTAATGTTTTTATACCGGCCATGCAAATGCACCCAGTGCATTTCCTTATGTGGCAACATCTGCATCGTGTCGTGTGCGCGGGTGAAGAGCCATAACTTCCCTGTTCCTCAATGAGTTACTTATAACTGCTGTATAACCCTTTTGTTATAGGCTTAGTAACAAAGCACCCGTAGAAATATTGCAGGGAAATCCATCAATTTAACTTGACTTGAAAGGAATCCTGTTCAAAACACAATGCAAGAGGTGTGTAGTTTACTGTCAGATGATATTGTTGTTCAGCCAGCTCTACATGTCAGTAAGAATAAAGACTACGCCTTGATTCATGAACTCCATTTTTATCAGGTCCAGTTATTAATCTTAATACTATTTTTTGTTGTAGTCATTGCAACTGTAATACAGATGTTGCATTAGAATAGTTACCCATAGTTATTAGTAAAAAGGAGGTTGGCAGAATGCAGTGCCTAACAAACTTAACCAGGCCTTTGATATGTCTCATATAATAATACAGCGCAATTATTAAAATTTTATGAATGACAATAACGATACATATTCAGATATTGCTACTTTATTAACAAATTCACCAAAAAGCTACTGGAATTTTTAGGTTTCTGACCTATTGAAAGTTGGTCATGTACCATTTGTACTCCTGATAGTTGACATAGGCCTAATGTTTTTAGATAAGTGACACTTGTTCCCAGAACACACACACCAAAAGTTGCACTCATGACTTGCCATTCTTGAAGTGAACTACCTCTTTCCTGTAACTGCTTCATACTTCTCAAATTTAGTGTGAAGTCATGCTGTTTCTTTAGTTTCTCATAATACGATTTGTCATAGAATAACATAATAATTTCCCAGATATAATGATATCTAATTACTAATATAATAGTAATTAAAAATCAAAATAACAATAATGATGACTAGAACTTTAAAAAAAAGTCTAGATATGTTCTACACCTATTAAAATCTCACTTGCTTACTTACACCGTACAAACTCAACATCAGGAAGAACATGTAAGGTTTTCTGTTACTGTGTGAGGAAAAACAAGAACATCACACAACAAACAAGACTTAAAATGGAGACTAAAACTACGTAAAAGTCAGAATTAACACTGGTATGAAGCCTTGCAGTCATTTTATCTGTACTTTTGCCTTTGCATTTGAAGTGTGACGGTTGCTCCTGTCCCAACCATTTCCTTGACTTTTGTGTGTTCTTGGCTGGTTGTGATGAGGACTCTGCACCCTTTTCGATCAAACAAAAACCTCTGCAGCGATGAATCAAAAAGCAAGTTTCCTTCTTTGTACCCATCCACAATCAGCAAAGTTCCGCTGGTCAACACATTTCTCAGATCATTCTCTGCTACGATGTCTTTCAGCGACAACTGTGTGGTTATTTCATCCAACAAATTGCTGTTTGTTTTGCTCCCGTCGATACAAACGACCAGCTGAAGACGGCTGAGGTCAGGGAGGTCAGAGACAGGCTCAATCCATAAAGAGACAAGCGTGTGAACCAGGGTTGTCTTGCCACTTCCTGTCGGCCCCTCAAGCAACAGAGCTTCTCCATTAGCTGGCACTAAATCATGAAGATTTAGCTGTTTTCCCTCACTGAAAAGGGATATTTATGAATTAGAACAACAAAAACACGGTCAGAAATTAAGCAAGACAATGGTGAAACAGAACACGTCCAAGTTCTACTTACATGTGATAAAGGGTAAAGTATGGCTCCTGTGTATCCCTGTGCGCCCTTGGCAGGTTTTGGATCCATTTCGAATAATGATCCTCAAGTAAACTCTTCAGACCATTGATGTTACCTGAAATTACAGAGCGTTTTTTTAAAATCAGGGGTGGAAAGTAACTAATTACAAACACACTGTAATTGAGTAAATGTTTTGAGTATTTTCGCTTTTTTGAGTAGCTTACTTGTACTGGTAATCAAGTAACATTTTGGTTCAAACTATTTCATTTTTCAAATTTTGTACAAAATATTGATCAAAAATGCTACTTAAATTGCATTAAACGGTTACGTGTAACTAGGGTCTGAGTTGAGTTTTGGCAAATGTACTTAATTGAGTACATTGAGGACAACTTTGCAGTACTCTTTCCACAACTGCTTAAAATAACTTACTTTGATTTATCTTTGTGCTTTCTTCATCGTTGATTGAATCTTTTTGGTTTGCTATAAAATAAAACAGAAAAGATATATTATACAGAAGTTGCAGAATAATGGGGAGGGCGGAAAACTGCCTGAATCCTTTTTAGACAATTGTTCATTTTCGGGACGCGTCTCATTGTGTTCAGATGACATAATTTCAGGACTGGACGTGTAATGTTTCACACGCTATTCTGTCGCGCACCTGTTGGCAATGCAAAAGCCCTCCTCAGAGCATCCGCGAGGTTTCTGGTGCTGGGACTTCTTAACCCTACAAGATAAAAGAATTAAGTCAAACAAGTTGAATCTAATACTGCTCTTCAGTGAGGTGTATGTTTCAAAATGAAACAACTGAAATGGGGGATGTGTTCATAGCCCCGCCTATATATTCACAGTCAAATTCCCCTACAACACAACTGCACAGGCTGGGTGTTTCCAAACTTTGTAGTCATTAGCAGCTATGTTCATAAACAAAACATCCCCCAAACGGCATTTAATGTGATTGATGGGAAAAGCACCAGAGGTTAGCTTGCCAAATGTAACGCAACAACCATTGACTAGACCTTAAGTAATCCAGGGCAGAGAAAAATGAATACTGAAACCCAACCAGTGATTACACAAACATCATTTGTTTTGATGGACTTTTTGAGGACTATTTCTATTCAAAAGACATAGTATTTTGATTGTGAGATGCTATGATTACGGTCCTCGCTTGAAACACATAAATAAGTTGGATAGTGTTCAGGTATATAACAGGTATGAAATATATTACCTTTTTGCTGAAGTTTATAGGCCACAAAAATCAAAACGATGCCAACTAGAGACAGAACTAAGCACAAAATCACAATGACGACAGTATTTTTTTTTGTGGGGACTGGAATATCATCTGCAAAAGTAAAAACAAAAGCAATGGTTAAAGTGCAACACATCCTTTTAACGCAAACACACACACAATACACACATATGACTTTAAACGACCACAGTGGAAAGAACCAAATATACCAACTCAAACCACAGACTAGAATATTCAACAATCATTTTGGTGTTACTCTACCTGGAATCTGAATAGTTGCTGAGTAATCCAAGAAATGACACGTGTAGTTGTTTTTTTCCAATGATGTCACGTTTATTTGAGAAGTGACTTTTAAAAGCTGGTCTCCTGTTGTTTGGATGGTTGTAATGGGTTTGACTTTAGCCTGTTGTCCGTTATACCACGTGACGGCGGGTTGTGGATATCCTTCTGACTGGCAGGTCAGTCTCACTTGCTCCTGTTCTGAAACCCTTTCAATGCTTTTAGCAATGCTTTTAAATGGAGCTGTGAAAAGAGCAGAGATTTAGGCCTTCGATTTTATTTCAGAAACAAGATGACTATCCAAACCAGTGTATTTTGGGCCCTACTTCATTTATCTAATTGATCCTGACACGATGAGGTTTAGGAAACGTTTCAAGGGTTTACCATTTTATGGCATTAAAAGTCTTAAATTTGTCTCTCCGATTGTCTCTACCTTCTCTCTCCCCATTTCCCGCTACAGCTGACCTGTCTGATATCGCCATCAGGCCAGAAAATATATATATTTTAAATTCATAAATAAATAAAACAAACAAAAAATGTGACGATAAACCTACTCAAATATTTAACTTTAGATTAAGACCTTTTATCTAAAACCTGAGCACTTTATGGAACATATTCCACACAAATCAGAGCTTTAACGTTCCCATAGGATTCCATGCCGATTCTACTGTTGTGATTGAAGGTTTGAACATTGTCCACAATAATTACGTAAGATCCAGAGATCATTTTGCACTTAATCTGAAGGTACATTTTTACCTTAAAAAGTTTTTAAAAACTCAAAACAAAAGAATGCTATATAATTATTACACCAATCATGTCAAGATTATCTGTACCAAACTTTCATAACAAAGCTTCTGTGTGCCTGGTTTATCATCTGAAGTAAAACTAAACAGAACTAATGAGAGCTTAATCAAGTAGCATTCACCTCAAATACTGTGTTCACTGTATCATATTTTAACATTGGAAACATGGACCGAGGCCAACATTCTGTCCCCTCCTTGTTTGCAAAATCTGAAATAATCACTAATATAGTCTTTGTTCATAAATATGCTCACTGTCTAAAGTGCACTCACCAAATACAGACAAAGTTAAAGTTCCATAATCTGCTCCAGCCCCAGTTTGCACATAACATTGATATTTTCCACTGTCACTTATTTTGAGATTGGACACCTGCAGTGAGACAAAATGAACAATTACACCCTGCAGTGAACTGAGATAAGACATTATCACTCAAGTTTATGACCACCGACACATGCAGTAAAACTGACACTCATTGGAAGAAGGAGTTTGACATTCAGATGTGGTCAAAAGAAGAAAAAGGGTGACATAAGTGTCTATCAAAGGGAATACGGGAAATAAAGTTTTGTTTGGCATGAGAACTTGTCAGTTGAATACTTAGAATCCCCAGTGTAATGTGTGTGCATGTTGTAACCTGTAGTTTGGCCCAGCCTCGCTGTAGCTCATCTGTCAGAAGTCGTGCTCTGCCTCGATAGTTTGGATGCTGGGAGGCCAGTCGCTCCACTGCGTTATCCATGCGGTACACTTCCCGAACCTCTCCACCAGGGGTGATCCAGTGCCAGATTACTTTGATGCCAGATAGAGAAGTGGGTGACGGAGTTTGAAAACTGCATCCCATCACAACATCGCCTCTGAATTCAGACTTGTACTCGCTTTTATCAACCTCAACAGTAAATAATCCTGTCAAGAAGAGTACATCTGTTAACTGGGAAATATCATCTACAAATACATTGTAATACATAATACACAAAGCCTGTATGACTGTGTATACTAATAAATAGTGGTGTCGGTGTAATCCCTCATTTGTCCAGGAGTGTTTCATCAGTTTGAAAATGACTCTTGGATGAGAGTCGAAACGTTTCGTTTTTTCTAAAACAGAGTCCAGATGACTACAACTGAATCTTTTTCTACAATATAAAAAGGGGTGTAATTTTAGTCAGCAGAAATATCTTTCTGTATTCTGATTCACATGTTCTCTTTGTGGTCACAAGAATTCACTATTACAATCTTGTAAAACTTCAACGAATCACTATATATCTGTCTCCAGATTGAAAATAAAAAAAATCATCCCAACAATAATGCTAATCAATCAAAACCATCACTCACCTGAAGCAAATGTCAAAAAGACGACAGGTAACATGAGCCATATGACCCAGTCCATGGACACCTGATGAAGAAATGTCAGACCCACATCAAAAACAGAAACATCTCAAGCTAAAACACTGTCACAAAGTGAAAATGTATGTGATGTGTGAATGAGAGCAATAGACTGCTCTATCGATACATGAATATTATACTGTAGCAGTGTCAGAATGAATCATGTAACGTTTCTGGTGGAGGAGACGCCACCTGCTGGTCTCCAGGGTTTGTCTGAAATGTTCTAAAGTATGGCATTAAACTTGTCTATCTCCATGCCATGTTACAGGTCAGATCTGTGGAGAGGCGATCCCGCTCACAGTAAGAATGTTGACAATAAAAACACTTGAATAAATGTCAGATAAATAGGCTATGGTAATGTCATAATGTGGAACATTTCAGACCCATAAATAACATCTAAATGGAGACAGAAAAGGGGTGATCCTCCCCATCAGCAGTGGTGGAAAGAGTACTGAATATTTGAACTCACGTAAAAGTACAATTACATGACTAAAATTACAAGTACAAGAACTAGGATCAAATATGTAATTAAGTCAAATTAAAAAGTACACAAGAAAAAAAATAGTAGAGTACTAATTACTAGTTACTCATTTTAGATCAGGCTTTTGTACAAAACTTGATTAAACAAACAGTTACATAGTGCACCTTTAATGCTTGGCCCTACTAATTGCACTGAAGAATATTGTAACATGTAAAACAACTGCAATTTTACAGTAATTGTGGACCAAATTATATGCTCTTATTACTTATAATATTCTCAAATTAATGTGGTTTAAGAACTACAAGTACACAATTTTAAAGACAATTCAAAAAATGTCTTTTATATAAATTAACATGCTAAATATCCACCAGATTACAATAATAATAAGCTCTTACCGTTAATGAGTGGGGTTGTTTTTCATCAATAGCTTCTTTAGTCCTTGCTCAGTTGCTCTGCTGTTTGACAAATGTTTTCGAGCTTTGCCTCATTTATGAAGAACGGCTTTAGGGAATTTCTTACGCATGTGCTGTCTCGTGTGCAACCACAAGGGGGCCAGTTTGGACGCGGAAGATCAACAACACATTTACAGTAAGGAAAGAAGGAACTCCCAGGTTGTGCTGAAACTCGCTGTGTTTCTTGCCCGTAATAACTGACGATGTCTTGTCTCCAGAGAAATCTGAGTAAAAGTGCGACAGCCATTAAAATATATGAAAAAATACATTTACCAGTTACAGTTACACGGTAACATTTACCCAGTTGCATTTACCCAGATACATTTACTTAAGGAAAGAAGGAACTCCCAGGTTGTGTTGAAACTCGCTGTGTTTCTTGCCCGTAATAACTGACGATGTGTTGACTCCAGAGAAATCTGAGTAAAGGGCGACGGCCATTAAAATATATGAAAAAATAAAAGAAGGTAAATGAAATGGACAGAAATGGGACCTTGAATCAGGGGAATAAATAAGATTTGTAGTGGGCAGAGGTGGGTCATTTACCCTGTTACATTTACACGGTTATATTTACCCAATTACATTTACCCAGTTACATTTACCCAGTTACATTTGCTCAGTTACATTTACCCTGTTACATTTACACGGTTGTATTTACCCAATTACATTTACCCAGTTACATTTACCACCCAGTTACATTTGCTCAGTTACATTTACCCTGTTACATTTACACGGTTAGTATTTACCCAATTACATTTACCCAGTTACATTACCCAGTTACATTTTGCTCAGTTACATTTTACCCTGTTACATTTACACGGTTGTATTTACCCAATTACATTACCCAGTTACATTTACCCTGTTACATTTGCTCATTACTTTACCTGTTACATTTGTCAGTTACATTTACCCTGTTACATTTGCCTCAGTTACATTTACCCTGTTACATTTCTCAGTTACATTTACCAGTTACATTCTCATTACATTTACCCTGTTACATTTACAGGTTATATTTACCCAGTTTACATTTACCCAGTTACATTTACCCAGTTACATTTGCTCAGTTACATTTGATCAGTTACATTTACCCTGTTACATTTACCCTGTTACATTTACACGGTTATATTTTACCCAGTTACATTTACCCTGTTACATTTGCTCAGTTACATTTACCCTGTTACATTTGCTCAGTTACATTTACCCTGTTACATTTACACGGTTATATTACCCAGTTACATTTACCCAGTTACATTTGCTCAGTTACATTTACCCTGTTACATTTACACGGTTATATTTACCCAGTTACATTTGCTCAGTTACATTTACCCAGTTACATTTGCCTCAGTTACATTTACCCTGTTACATTTACCACGGTTATATTTACCCAGTTACAATTTTACCCAGTTACATTTACCCAGTTACATTTGCTCAGTTACATTTGATCAGTTACATTTACCCTGTTACATTTACCCTGTTACATTTACACGGTTCTATTTACCCAGTTACATTTACCCAGTTACATTTGCTCAGTTACATTTACCCTGTTACATTTCAGATTACCCAGTTACATTTCCAGTTACATTTACCCTGTTACATTTACACGGTTATATTTACCCAGTTACATTTACCCAGTTACATTTGCTCAGTTACATTTACCCTGTTACATTTACACGGTTATATTTTACCCAGTTACATTTTACCAGTTTACATTTACCCAGTTACATTTGTCAGTTTACATTTGATCAGTTACACTTACCCAGTTACATTTACCTGTTACATTTGCTCAGTTACATTTACCCTGAATTACATTTGCTCAGTTACATTTACCCTGTTACATTTACACGGTTATATTTACCAGTACATTTACCCTGTTACATTTGCTCAGGTTACGATTTACCCTGTTACATTTACACGGTTATATTTACCCAGTTACATTTACCCTGTTACATTTGCTCAGTTACATTTACCCTGTTACATTTGCTCAGTTACATTTACCCTGTTACATTTACACGGTTACATTTACCCTGTTACATTTGCTCAGTTACATTTACTCAGTTACATTTACTTGAGTAACATTTTCTCAAGAAATTGTACTTCTTGGAGTAACGTTCTGTCACGCTACATTTACTCTGTGAATAAGTGCGTTTTATGTTGACAATATTGAATGATTTGCACATGTGTGGTTCTTGCTCTGCTGTGTGAGATATGATGTTGTTCTTCTCACTTATATGTCTACCCTTTGAAAAAAAACAGATTTGATGCTTTATTGATGTTTTGACCTTCACATTAACGTACGTTCAGACAGTCACTCTTAGTTAAGTCATTTCTTGGAGCACTACTTTGTACATTTTCTCAAGTAATATTCTATTTATAAGTAACTTTACTCTTACTATTTTTGGATACTCTACCCACCTCTGTAGTAAGTATGTTCAAACAAACTGTATTGTATCAGTTTATTTTTAACTCTAGAGCAAAGCCTATGGTATAATTGGATCATTTCAAAAGATCATTTCTGTTCTAGATAAAAACCAGTGTTGCTTGTTTTTGCAGGTTAAAGTTCATCCCACTGGATCCAAAAGTTGACAAAACAGTGCTATTGTTATGACATCATAATCCCATTACAGCCCCACAGTGCCAGTGCTGTCCTATTGGACCAACTTTCACTACAAAGTAAACTGGGCTCCAATCACAAATTCAATTCTGATTCAAAAGATATAAAATATATTTTTTATTTTAACCCCAATGGCAACAGTCGTAATTTCAAATCTTTCAGAAACCCAAAGCTAGTCTATTATGTTGTGCAACTGACGCATCAAACACAGGCTATGGTCTATTCAGCGGCTCATTTGGTTCGTCACCATCTCTTACAAACCCTTTCAAATCAAATTGGAATTAACATGCAAATGTGTCATCTTTCTTTTTCTTTCTGACATGTCTGTGGGGTTTTGTAGGAAATAAAAGACGATCGGAAAGTCCTTGGAAATGTGTTTTCTAACAACAAATTAACAGTTTGAGATAAGATTCCGGTTGGTCTGGAAGCTACGTTTAGCTTGGAAAACCCTTTAGCCTTTATACAGTGACATCAGGCATTTGTTGGGCAAGTAGAAAGACAATTTATTTTTGTTCACAATCTGTAGGTCCACAGCCTGTACGCCTACTTTTACTAACTCTACATTTTGTTACATGTGGTTTGAAATGTAGTTTAGTTTTTGTTTTATTTTATCGTATCTTTCATGTGTGATTTTTTTTCCCTTTATAGGGCAGGGCTGTCCTAATTTTTCTTACTGTGGGCCAGTGCAAAGTGGAAGGTTGTACTGTGTCTGGGCTCATCGTGACTGAAAGTAAAATCTGGAAGCCTCTGTTCAAGGTGCAAAAAAAACAACTAAATACTGCATTTTGGTCCTTTTCAGCAGAAGGGGCCATGCATTAGACCCCGGGCAATAGTTGGCCCTGTTTTATAGCCAAGAGCATGTGAAAATGTCCTTTCATTTGGAGCAGTGATACATAAACCTCAGATAGCCCGAGAGCAGAGGTGCCCAAGCTGTGGCTCGCAGCCCAGATCTGGTCCACCAGGGGTCTGATTTGATTATAGCATTTAAAAGGGAGACAAAACCAGTATCCCCATAAAATGCACAAGAATTGAAGGTAATTTAATGAAAAATCTGTTTGCACACATTTTTATAGCCTATAATGCCTAAAATTAGGTTCTAGTCCACCAAGGCAAAAAGTCTGGGCCCCCTTGCCTTTTGATTATGGAGATTTTCCCTCAACCCTTACCAGGAAAAACACAATGCAAAAGCAGACTGTGTGAGTTGTAAAACTAGTACAAACACTGTTCCATGTCATGTGACTTTGATTAATTTAATCTAATCTAATCTACTTTAAATTAAAAGTATTTACAAAACAGTTTTTCCTTTCCTCACTAGCAGTCTGTAATTTGAACATAATTACATTTGAACTGTGGGCCTGTCAACAACTGACACAAGTGACGTTTTTATTATTATGTTTTTATTATATTTCAGCCTATGGGTGCGTCGCGGTTCACACACACACAACAACAGGTAAAAAAATTAGAATATACTGGGGCTAAACACAGATCTAAAATAGACCATGACTAAATCGTGGGAACAGATCAAGACTAAACTGGGCCATAAACCTGGACAAGTATGAACAATGTACCTGAGTTTATTATTCGCTTTTTAGATTATCCAATAACAACCGAGAGCCAGCAGATGGAGCTACTAAGATTTGATTTGGATGCTTTTAGCTTAGAGCTGAATGTTAACTAAAATAAACACTACTGAAGTGCTAAACAAAGATATAAACCTAATTAGGCTATGTTTAATGAAATAATGTATTATCATTGTTCTTTTATTTTTTTTAAAGTGATGTTAAACAGTACGTAATGATGAAAAGTGATACAAAACACATACTAAAAGGACAAAATGTGATGATAAAAGGACATTCGTTCATTACTTTTCTACCGCTTGTTCCCGTTAGGGGTCGCGGGTGCCTTAGGTGGGGTACACAAAAGGACATAAGATAAAGTTACTAATTACTTTGATGATCAAGTAAGTGAAGATGCCATTTGTGCCATTTTAGTTTCTTGTGATATGCGAGCTGGGATTTGGGTGAGGTGGGGAAATGGATAATGAAGGTACACCTTTCAAATCCAATGGTTAATGTAGATTTCTATGTTTTAACCAACATAACTAATTTATCTAGGCCTTTATCCTGAAAATAAAATCAAACATTAAACCAGAATACAATATAATGTTGTGGTATAGCCTATTTTTTGTTTTAAGGGGTCGCAAATGCAGACAGTTGTTATTATGGGGGTCATGACTCACGACTGAAAAAGGTTGGGAGAATAAATTAGTGATTAGGACATTTAAACAAGAAAGAAATTATAGGCCACACACATGTGATACACATATGCATGATACGTCAGTACGTAAACACGTGCACACACACTTGTACATTCATACACACATTAGAAAAAGGAGAATAAATAAATAATTCATTATAAAATATGGAATATGGAACAGTGACTGAGGTGTACAGCAGGTGGCGGTAGAGACGTTTCACGCTGGTTTAACTTCGCTCGCCAACTCAGTGAAGAAAGAGGTGTGCGCGTGCCGCGTGGCGTGCCGTGTGCGTGCGCTGTGTGCGTGCGTCTGTGTGTGCGTGCGCTGTGTGCGTGCGCTGTGTGCGTGCCGCTGTGTGTGCGTGCGCTGTGTGCGTGCGCTGTGTGCGTGCGCTGTGTGCGTGCGCTGTGTGGTGCGCTGTGGTGCGTGCGCTGTGTGCGTGCGCTGTGAGTAGCGTGCGCTGTGTGCGTGCGCTGTGTGCGTGCGCTGTGTGTGCGGTGCGCTGTGTGCGTGCGCTGTGTGCGTGCGCTTGTGTGCGTGCGCGTGTTGCGGTGCGCTGTGGACCCTGGGTTCAAACAGTGTTTATTGATGGCCTTTTACTTCCAGTAGCTACACTTTTCTATTGGTATGTCGCGAATTACTTTCTATTAGCTTGCATTAAGCAGAAGACCGCTAATGTTAGCCTCAAGTCCTAAAGCTAAATGCTGATAGCTACACGCCAAAGAAGAGAAAAACACCTTGTGTTATATGAATTATGCATGATTATAGGCTTATGTCGTTCTGTATTTTCACCTTAAAGGACCTCTGTAGTTGATCAAGTAGGACAGGCTATTGTTTCTCAGATCCAAAAATTTAGTTGCTTAAGTAACTCGTACAAAAACCGTAAAACAACGTAACCCCGTCAAATAACCTGCTCAGAATGCTCCCTAATTCCTCCCAAGTTAATTCTGTTAGTGAACACTGGAGCCATCGGCATTGTTTATGAAGATGACCATCATGTCACCCCAAAACCATGCTCATCTGGCGTCTCGTAGCATTTTCCATTTTGATTAGATTCAAGTTTCTTGCCTGTGCAACATCATACATCAGCACTTTTATTTCTCTCTCACACTTATTTCTGCAAACCACAGTGTAAAAATCAGCTGACATTTGTACACAATGATTTGAATAAATGCACTAAATCTGGTCTCGGTATAACAGCAAGGGATCAACTTTCCTTTGGACTTTAGGTTTAGGAAATGCCGTTCTGCTCTGAAAAAAGTCACTGACTCTTGTATAATCACTGAAGCATGTGGGCTTAACTCCTTCTCCTCTTCAGGTCATCAACACTGAAACATCATGGGGTTCCTGCTCTCCAAGTCTATGGATGCAAACTTTCAAAAGCAGCAGGAGTTCATGCTCCACAATGCCAGGTTACAGGTCAGTGTTCATACATTTCCTTTTCTTGGTAGCCTTATTTATCATAAACTTTGTAGGTCCTTTAATGCACTCAGTCAGTCATTAGCAGAATCTGTATTTGTAACATCCACGCCACTATTAGGTCTTCAGAAAAACTAGACGTGCACCCACAATAGGCCCGTCACAATAACACATTTTGCAGTACGATACAGTATATTACAGAAAATATCACGACAACTACTTTATGCCACTGACAGAACAACTGAAAAGCAGGATAATGCCAATAAGGTCCTTTTTAATTGTACAATATTGTCAATATATTGGGGGGGGGGGGAGTTTTGGAACCCCTGTGTTAGACAGGGGGGGGGGGAGTTTTGGAACCCCTGTGTTAGACAAAGGGAATGAAAGAAATGTTAAGATTTCATGTTGTCAGTAATCATGAGTAATCGTTTAATGGCTGTTTTTCTCAACAATAATCGCAGCACTAACATTGGACACCGTGGCATCCCTTCCCGCAGCTTCACTCATTCATGTTTTATTGTCCTCATTATGTTTCTGCTCTCCCATTTTTTGGGGGCGACACTTAATTGTGATTTATCCGCGCCCTGAAGCTCCAGAGCAGCAGCTGCGACGTGTGACTGCCATAACACTATAATCACTTTACCTCCGACGTACAAAAAGACGTTTACATGTTGTCGTGCCTCAATTCGCTCTCTGCTGCCGGCTGCAAACGAAGCACGCACTGTGCCTGCATGAAAAACGTGGGTTATAAAAGTTAGGAATGAGGATGCGTAACCAATTGTAAAAGGATATCATGTGACAAACCAGTTCTGTCACAGTACAAAAGTATCATAATGGAACAAAAATGGGAATCTGCTGTTTTCTCTGTTAAATGTGATTGAGGTTATGCACCGACTTTCTTTTAATTCAAAAAAATCCTCCCCAACATTTCGATTGAGCGGCAGAATTTGAGGATTAGGCAACATTATAGTATATTCAAAGCAAAAGAATGGGGTTCTGGCCTAAGGAATGAGTTAAGTAATAGAAAATGAATGGTAAAAGTAGCAGTGTATGTGCCAATAATTTGAAATAAATGTACAAACCGCATTTTTTAGAAATATATCGTGATGAAAGCAGAAGTTAATGAATTGTGAATGAATACAAATGTAAGGACTATATATATATATTATAAACCATGTATTTTTTCCGAAATGTGTTTAAGTGTAGAAGTTTCAGATGTCTTTTTAATCATGGGAATTGTTTATTCTTTTGGGCAGATGTAGTTTTGGGATGACATTTATTTTCCTCAACAGACTCCGAAACGTCTTATTTAAGGACAGAAATGTCATCCGTTCAGCTCTGTGTGATCCCAAAGTCTGTATCAGTGATAAATGTGAGAGTAGCTGGTTTTCTACAACAATTTACTTGATTTTCTTCTTTTAAGTGTCATGTACAAACTGAATATTTAGCAGAATTGTAGACATTTCTATTTCTTATTATTAGGTTGTACCAGTCCTTCACATTCTGGTTGCGCTTTGAGCTTTTACAGGAGGAAATGTCATTACTCACCACTGACACTTTTTCATTTTTGTTACAAATGCTGTGACGTCACTTACATAAAACCCCTATTATCAAAACTGCATTAAGATGTCACAGATGATTACTTCTCGGTGTGAGTGACACCAGCCATTATAAACGACCATCTTTACCTTATTTTATTTTATTTAAATGATTGAACCTTCTTGTACCCATCTGAATTAAATGGCAATTAACATGTGAGCATTGACATTTTGACATCAGCGCTGAGCATAAAATGAAGATTCTATTAACGGCTGCATTTGTACACATTCCTTCCTTTTTCCTGCCCACTTGGATGTCATGGTCTGTGAATTATTATTACTTTAACGTTGTGGACCAGACAGTTATGGTCCAAGTCAGTTCTTATCATTTCACTGTTCTTTTCCTCCTCTCTAACTTTTCACACCGCATGAGGAATACTGTGACTCTGCGAGGACCAGCAGATCTAAACCAGGTCTATATTAAGACTATTGCCGGTCTAAATGAAGGCTAAACCAGGTCTAAAGTAGGACCGCACCACTGCTACAGCATTTCTGACGAAGTTTGCCCAAAGAAAGACAAAAGTATAAATCTGACTCTGAATAAAGCAAATATTAGACTTGTACAGGACCAGAAGGGTTTCACAGTTTCAGAAGCTCTGGTATAGACTTTATACTTGTTGATTTGAAATACTAGATGTTTCAAACATGTTAATGTGGAACCAAAAAGGGGAGCAATTATAAAATAATAATAATAATAATCTATCATTTCTATCATTGCAAAATGTAGTGAAACAATCGATATTAACATAAAACTAAGGTATAATAAAATGTTGTAATTGGCTTTAAACATTGGGTTTGTGTTGGGCGTTTGAAGTGGTCCTAGTTAAATAAATTGCACTCTCGACAATCAGTGGAACAGCATGCGTTGAACACTTGCTGTGGTAGTTTAGAGTGTTTAATTGCAGCAAAAGGTTTTTATAGTTCTTAAACCCACCAGCGATCTAACTCATAGCATAGTTTTCTTAAATTCAGGCGTGACTTTTCCCTTATAAGGAAGGTTAGTCATGTACTCAACATTCTAACATTAGTATTAACGTGTTTGAAACGTCATCTTTTAAATGTCGACTGTAAAATTACAAAATCACCCGATTTTTTTTACTAAATACTTCACCATTACGTTACATCTTTTGTACAATATACTTTTCTTCTAACACAATTCTTCAACATTTCCATGAGACAAATTTGTGGTAATTGTTGGGAGAAAGAGGCATTCAGTAAACTGAAAATGTAATCAGATAAGTATGCAATTTCTTGTAAAAAATTATTTGGAAGGATGAATATAATGACTTGACTTGATTGAATTATGCTGAATGTTTTTTCCCATGACAGATAGTGGCGTCTACTTTCCTTTGACATGCTGCTATTAATGCCATTCATTTTTGTCATTGTCATACGTAATGGCCTTGGGGCATTTTACTTCAACTTTTGTGTTTGGATTCAGTTAAAGTCCTTTTCCTGTTGAACTCAAATAAAAGCTCATCTCTGACACATTCCCTTTTCAAGAACAAAAGCCTTTTAGAATGAAAATGTCACTCAAACGGCTCTAAAGGAATTGGAATCCACAATGTCTCAAGTCTGTAAGACAGGAAATGGAGGACAAAAGTGAAAGGTGAACTAGAAAACTAAACAATCTATTCTTGGTCTTTCTGTGCTGCCTCAGATGGAGCGTCAGATCATGATGCAGAACCAGATGAGAGAGCGACAGATGGCCATGCAGATTGCCTGGTCCAGAGAGTTTCTCAAATACTTTGGCACTTTCTTTAGTGTGGCCTCGTTGGGGCTTTGTGTTGGGTGAGTGAATTTTATTCTGTTCCTGGAATTCATTTCATTATAACCAATAGAAATGCAGTTGTATTGTACAACAGAAATGAAGAAAAACGAACACGACATATTCACTGAACTGTTAACTTGACAATAAATGGATCACACTTAGTTGTTCAGTGGCCTTCACTGGTGTAGTTTGTGTGGCATTTCGCACAATATGTAACAGTTTGTCTGCGGAGATGCAAAAGTGTGGTACTTTTCCTCTCCATTGGAATTCAAATGATAAACTTGTTCTCATTTCTGCAATAACTAAACCAATTGCTATAAAAATGTGTGAATTTTTAACACTGCATATTGATATTCTAATACATGTTTGTCAATTCCCATAGAAAGCTCTAACTTTTAAAATTCCTGAAATTTTGTAGACCGGACCATGTTCTTGTCCCAGTCCAGTTTATTGTCTAAACCAGGGGTATCAAACATAAGGCCTGCGGACCCTATCTGGCCCCCAGACGCTTTAATCCGGCCCACAAAACAGTTCTAATTATTATTTATTAAGTTCTGATCAAAATATAGCGTTCTTATCTGTTCAGCGCTGCCGTGCTGCTGGAGTGTCCCCTCAGTACAGAGTGGCGACTTGCACAACCCTATACAGACTTGACTTGAGCAGGGAGAGAGTTGTGTGGCTTTGGGAAACACGTGCAAGAGGAGACACTGTTTGTGGACATTAGTGCTGTGCTAATGCAGAGCTAACAACAAGAAAACACTTCTGTGAGGAAAACACCCAAACCAGTGCCAAACCTGGACAGATCATGAGCCACAGGTAAAAAACACAGATCCGAGTGTAATATAGTATTCACATGACAGTGAAGCTGCTGTGAGCTCTGTGTCTGTCATTGAGTTTAAGCAGCAACAGCCAACAGGTCTTTGATATCAACATTTCATATCAGAAATCATATCACAAGTCCATATTCTGGTTCCTGCTGCTGATACATGGATATGGACTCAAAGTATTTCACATTCTGCAGATTTGTGCAACAGTGTCCACAAATAACTATTATTAATCTATATAAAACTAAGTTTTTATATAAATGTTACGTCATGTTCAGCTCAACCCACCCTGAGTATCAAAATTTGGCCTGCGGCCTAAAATGAGTTTGACACCCCTGGTCTAAACACACCGCTTCTGTACCAAATATTAATCTTGATCAAACACTTATTTGCATCAATAAGCTACGCATAAATCATTAAAATCATAAAAATCATTCAATGTGATTTCTGGATTTTTAGATTCTGTCTCACAGTGGAAATGCACCTACTTTGAAAATTTCAGACTCCTCCATAATTTGTAAATGGGAGAACTTGCGAAATCACAGGACGTTCAAATATTTATTTTCCTCACTGCATTTGACAGGGGCATTGCACAATAAATATATTGCACAGACTCCGCCCAGAGGCAGTCACAGCAGGTTCACAGTGTGCAGGCAAGCCATAAATGGCCCGTATAACAGTTAATATCCAATAGAAATTTACATATGTAAATATTTACCTTTAGTCCTACAGACACCAGTTCATTAATGACTACTGCCCAGATTATGATGTTGATTATATATTATAATGTCAACAGTTTGCTATTAATACTTTTGATGTGTTCTTTTCAAAACAGTGCCATAAAGAAGAGAAAACCAGGGCTCTTGGGTCCCATCGTTCCTCTTGGTTTTGTCTTTGTTTATCAACTGGACATGGCTTATGGAACACTTGTTCATCGGATGAGAGGTAAGACTTAGTCCTGCCCTTTTATACAAAATATTAACATTCCCTCCATAAAAAAACTATCTTAAACCATTTATTGTCCTCACTAATCTGAGTATAACTTGTCTCTCTGGATGTTGAAGATGAGGCTGAAAGCATCATGGCATCTGAGAGCGATCGATTGGATTTGCCTCTTGGGATTCCAACCTTTGAGAGCATAGAGAAAGCCCGTCGTGCCAAAAACACGCTCTCCTCCTTTTTGGAGAAATGATGTTTGTTTATATTTCTGCTTCTTTTTGGAAAATCCTGTATTGTTGAATACACATTTGCACTAATTGTAAAATACATTGCCTTTTACTAAGAACATTGGAGGTCAATATCAATTGAAAAAAATAATATATTGCTATCAATAAAATTGCCTTTTTTATGTTTTTGTTGTAAGTTTCATTACACTCACTGGTTTACTCAATTTCTTTACCAATTTTGCCAAAAATGACAATTCTTCCTTAAATTATGTTTATAATTTGAATTATAAACTTAAACTGTCTAATCACATTGTATTCTCGTTTTTTTTCACCAACTGAGAAGTTTTTGATTAAACTATGTTCACTCAGATTTCCCCCCAAAAATACTCTTAATGATAATAATTCTACAACAAAGAAATGACTTGAACTACGTCACGACCATTAAGCAAACTGACGTACATGTGGGTGTGAGCAGTTTACCAATGAGCTGGAGCTTTGGGACGATATAAAAGGGTCAGTCACAAGTCAATAAAGACTGAAAGCCAAAGACCCGACCGAAAGAAAATTGACATTAGAAAAGAGAGGTCAAAAGAAAACCAAAACAAGCCTTAACTACCATTAGAGTAGCAGCACAAACAAGTGTGTAGACGATGGTGAAGATGGCGTGGAGGCTTACTCTTGCCGTGGCTGTGGTGTGTGTCGGCAGTGTGTGCAGCGGTGGACAAGTGGACTTAATGAGCAGACTGCTCATGCAGAGAGATTACGGAGTCAAACTGTGCGGCAGAGAGTTCATCAGAGCTGTAATCTTTACCTGCGGAGGGTCACGCTGGAGACGCTCCACTAATGACGACTTTGGTGAGTACAAGAAATAAACAATGGTGTTTATTTTATTGATTGATTGTTTTCATTAGTAAAACATCTTTTTTCACAGAAACGCAGCAGTGGGGCATCGAGAATGACATGACAGAGGAGAACGAGCAGAGTTTACCACCTGGTGCCGACCTTACAGACACTTCTCTCCAACGCTCCCCGTCACACTCTCTGCCTGATCTTTTGGCCATTTATGGTGCTTTAGGTGAGAGGCAGACGCGACATCAGCAGCAATTCCTCAATGAACCCAACCCACTGGAGAAACCCCAACCCTCCTCATTTTTAGGGGAACAGGTTGTGAAATCCCTCAGAGATAACTGGCCCGTGTCAAACAAGAAGAAGAGGAACTTTTCTCAGGGGGTGGCAGGCATGTGCTGTAGCCAAGGATGCACCAAAAATGATATTGGACGTTTATGTTGAAGATAATTAACTGTATTTAGTATGAGTGATGTGATGGGTTTGAGAACGCGTTCTATTCATTGACAAATATCTTTGTCTTAGTCATAATCACCGGTAATCATCTACAATGTTATCAACCTGAAACCGATGTTTCAGTCCAGAAACATATGAAACTTTTTCATTTGTGCTTTGGTATAAATCATTTAGCGCCTGTGCTTTGCATTCGCTCAGAAATTATGAAAATAAAATCTATGATCCATCATTTCACTCTGAAGTCTTTATTCATTCAGTTACTCTATTGACATGTACCTGCTTTGTATTAATAAAGATGTTGTTATACATATGTATTTTATTTATTTAAACACAAACTGAATATTTAAGCAATAAAAAGCATCCAAATTCTCGCCTGCAGATGCTGTGATTCGCACAGGATACTATCACCTCGATGTCCTTTGGTCATTTGGCTGCTCTTGCAGCAGTTCACAGCATCACACATTCTTGGTAATTCTGTGTCATCTTCCAGCCATTAGGAAAACATTTGAATGGATTTTAAAATCATGCACATTTGTGAGAACAAAGTTAACATATATTTACATTTTTGAATGGCCAGAATACTATCCACTTGTATTCACAGTAAGGAATGCATCGCATGTAAAAATATTCTGCTCAAAAGTATTGTGTTGAGAAATGAATGTAATGCCTACTGCATTACTGCATTGCAACAGCTCCAAAACCGCGCACCTTACAATAAGGTAAGGTTCCTTTAAAGGTGTACTGCGTAACATTTCCCGTGGAGGGTCCAACTGCTCATCTCAATAGAAATAATATTGCAAGACAATTTATACATTTTCAGTGGGAACTTAATGTGAAAAGAAGACAGTTCAAATCAAAGAGGGAGAAGTGTGTGAGATGATTGGCATGTTTGTTTCCTCTTCTCTTGAATGGAACTATTTTATTAAACGCCTTCCCGAGGTCGTCCTCCCTCTCCCGGTGATTCTTCTTCCACCCACAACTTCTTAACTTCAAGTAACACTTCACAACCAACACCGAACTAGTGTTACTTTGACTGTTCCACAATGACACTAAACTAAACCCTATATTCATGAAAACAAGCATCAGTCACAGGTCAGATCTGTGGAGAGTGGACGTTTATTTCAAGGCGTTCCTGAGCAATAAAACACCTGTAATGAAATAAATGCTAAAGATAAGTTTGATGCCATTAAGTAAAACATTCCAGGCAAAGCAATAACATCTCGTTGGGCACGTTTTTCCTCCACATCACCTGAATTTGTTTGCATGTATAGCACACATCTCAAAAAATATATGTACAGAACCTTTTTTAATACGTTTTAGTAAGCAATAACATTCACATCATTGTGGGTCTGAAATAACACAAATAATAAAAATATACAATACAATTAAAACAAATCTTCTAGACCATGTTGTTCAAATAGCAACAACCACTAATAATTTACTCCTTTTTGCAGACGCTCTTCAATACACATCATGTTTACTTTACATCACATTTCAACAATACAAATGAGGTACAGCCAAATCCCATCTCACTATTGAATGACACAATGTTTTCCCCAAAGTTCACAAAATATTCACATAGACCTAAGCACCATAAGAGTTTAACGGTCTCATGCACAGCCTCACGTAGGCTCTGCACTATCAATATTGGCTTGTTTAATTGCCTGTTTGTTAAAAGGTTGCTGAGACACTTTTTAGGAAAGCAGACTAGATAAAGTCAACTAAAATCTATCTATATTACAATTAGTGTGTTTACATGTACACAAATGACCCAGTTATTGAGCAGTATCCCGCTTGTTCAGTATTCTGAATATGGTGTTTACATGAGAAACCAGGATACTCATGTGTCTGTTTATTTTCAGACTGAGAGCATCCTGGATATTGGCAGGGAGCTAAACGTGTTAGAAACCTAGCAAACGTATGACTTTTCAGCATGTTTCTAACAACAAAAGGACAAGATACATTCAAATAAGAGCATGAGACTGAAGAGCGCAACTACAGGAGAAGACATTTTCAACAGTAGAAAAATACATTTTCAGTTCAATCCGAGAGCAACAGACAGTCACAGATATTGGTTTTCTGTAAAAAGTTGTCCGTATTGAACAGTAGATGACTTAATTGTATTATGATGATAAAATAATACAAATAAAAAAGCCCTGGTACAAGTTTGAGTCATTTGGGGAAATGAGCTGCTCCTGCCAAATGTGTCTCTGTGCTTCGCACATGCTCAGTACGGCACTCGTGGTGAGATCCTGGATTCTGGATACTATTGGAATAACCCAGTTTCTCATAATCAGGACACTCTTAGTTCGGATATTGAAATCGGGATACTGTTCACAAGGACACACACAAAACCAGAATACTTTAATACCTGATCATAGCCGGGGGATTTTTGCACATGTAAACACACTCAATGTTTGTGCTTTACCTATATTGTATTGAGCACACTTAATAAAAAATATATTTTCATTTATCAGACAACAAAGTAGTGTAACACCAGGGTTCCCAATCATCGGACCGGGATCTAAAATCGGGGTGAAGAGGACTACATATTGTGCATTGATCATATATTCGCCATTATACAATGCATTGATCATATATTCGCCATTATACAATGCATTGATCATATATTCGCCATCATACAATGCATTGATCATATATTCGCCATTATACAATGCATTGATCATATATTCGCCATTATACAATGCATTGATCATATATTTCGCCATTAAACAATGCATTGATCATATATTCGCCATTATACAATGCATTGATCATATATTCACTATTATACAATGTTATGCTGCTATTGTTCTGTGGTGCTGTTTTTCCACTGTGATTCCCTGGGAGTGACCAGTCTCAGTTACACGAGCAGACAAAGAGAACAAGGAGGATACCATAAAGGGGGTCAGATGGGCGCTGGGCCAATCCCTGCTCTACAACCAGGATTTACCTTTAGGCTCATGCATATTCATATTTGTGTCTTAAATACTGGAGAATGTGGATGCCCCGTTACTTTCCGGGATAGAGACGCGAAGTAACTTTTGCTAGGCTCCCGGAGGTCCAGACGTCTGTATAGATGACTTTGTTAGGAGAATAAACAATGAGTACTTGAAACTACTGAATCCTGGTCATCTTTAGCGCTGGTATGTGTTATTAATTGATAGAGTAGATCTGGTTGACTTTCACTGCTCTTCCAGTTTCTGAACACGCAGTTGTCCGAGTTTAACAGAACCGGGCGTATTTCTTCAGGGGTCCAGAGTAAATTATAATTATATAATTATAATTAAATAATAATAATATAATTATAAATTATATTTGAAGAGTTATTTTAAGAGATTCTATTTCATAGTCTATTGTGTTTTACTCATGTAGAGCCAATTATTCTGGTAAACGGCAGACATGAGCAAAAATACTATTGTTTTTGAATCCGGGGTTTGGGATTATGCACTTTGTGCAGTTGTTACTTGCCCCTTCCACTGGCCCCTGAAAATAATCATATGTTTAGTTCCGGTCATTTGGAGAAATAAGGTTGGGGACCACTTGCGTCATACTTAGGTCAAACCACTTGTACCTTGTGAAACATATGGCATCTTTTTTCACAAATGCTTCATTTGACCAATCAGTGACATTCACACAGTCCGAACTGACTCGAGGCTTTCCACACTTAAAGGCCAAAGGTCGGTCCATGATTATTGCTGTCTCTTACGCTTTCAACGTTTTGCATTAAAGTCTTGAACGCAGGGCGCTTTGTGGGGTCACTGCTCCAGCACTCTACCATCATTTTCTGAATCTAAAAGAACCAGTGAGAAAGAAAGAAAGAGAGTCACGCTTTAGTTCTAATTTTTTATGGTAAATACAGTGCGAGATGCAACAGACCTCTTTGGGGCAATTGTCTGGAGCTGGCAGTCTGAAGTCCTTATTCAGCAGATCTATTAAATGGTACACTATCATCTGGCCCTGCTTTTCTTTTCCCATTTTCTCCATGAATACCTGTTAAGAATATAGTCTAAGTTTAAATTAAATCCATACATAAAACAGTATCAAAGGATGAAAGGGGGGCTTTACCGCTGGGGGGCTGCAGGTCTTTTCACTGTAGGTAAAAAGCTCATAGAGGACGACCCCAAAGCTCCACACGTCTGATGCCACTGAAAACTTGCTTTGTGTCAGTGACTCTGGAGCATACCTGGCAAGAAAGGCAATTTAGACGTCTCGATTTATGTCAATCCAACAGAAATGAGATTTAAACGTTTTAACATTTAATTATGAGGTAAATGGGAAATATCTCTTAAATGAATCACAAACGTGCAGAAATATCACCCTTTTACAACGACTAAAGGCTTCTAGATAGAGAATATTTACAAATGAAGTGTATAACTGAATATCACAAATCTGAAATAGTCATTTTCCTTTTTGATATTTTGATCTAACAAAGCCACTGTCTTTCATAGCTTCAATCTCTTTTCGTATGTGTTTAGGGTCCGTATAGTCCAGAAAACAATTACAGTTATCAAAAAATACAACATTTTTTAATAGCCACAATTAGTCAATTAGTCCTAGAAGTCCAACTATATGTTCTTTTTAAAATCCAAATTAACCATGTGTTGCCCACCAGAAAATTGGACTTTCGCCGGGTTCTCTGACAGTGTAGTACTCTTTGTCTTGCGGCAACATTTTTGTGAGTCCGAAATCACCAATCTTCACTCTCATCTCGCTCTCAACCAGGATATTTCTTGTTGCCAAGTCTCTGTGGATGTAGCGCTTCATGGCCAGGTAATCCATACCCTGCAAACGTACAATTTAGTCAAGTGCACTCCAAGATACAGCCGTGTGTAGCATATTTATGACTTTCGGTACCTTGCAAATTTGAGAAGCATAGTGTAGAAGTTTGCTAGTATCGATGTGGTCTCTGTTTTTGATGAGGTAATCTCTCAGGCTTCCATAAGGGAGATATTCCATGATGAGCCGCAGGTTTTTTCTGCCTATAATGGACCGGACAAATAATTTTCAATGAATGCTGACAAAAGCCATCGACCAAACAAGTTGTTTTTACCTGCACTGTAACAGACTCCTTTGTATTTAACGATGTTCTCATGCTGGAGGGACTTGAGAATGTCAATCTCCCGCTCAAAGTCTCGGAGATGTTCGGCTGTGCTGTGTTGCAGTTTCTTCACTGCCACCACTTCTCCCGTGCTGTCCTGTAACGGGTCATACCGACACATCTCCACACTGCCGAAGTTTCCCTGCATCAGACACAGTTACACTTTTACACAGAGAAATGACGTAAAAACTACTTTTATTAGCTTTTGACTTTATTTAAAAGTTGAATTTTAAAGCTGTGTTCCCTCATCATTAAAGTATTGTTGTATTTATTGTTGTATTACTAGATTTTAGTATATTTATACCAGATTTAAGTATATTTTAAGGAAGTTATCCGTTTTTATTATTATTATTCCACTTCTTTTCCTAATCTGTGTTTCTGTGCCTACTCTTTGTTGCAGATAGTGTTCCCCATTGTGGGACTAATAAAGGTTCTCTCATCTATCTTATTTTGATTGATTCATGCATGTTTTGAGTAATCTTTCGTGGCGCTGCATTTGAAGTTTAAGAGCAATGAAAATGTTAGCTTTCAAATATTAGCTTTCAACTCCCCACACGGCCCTGTATATCAGAATGAGAATTAATATAAAAATGAAAATGAAAATCTACTGCTTGCTACAATAAAATGTCATTGTGAAGGGCTTTTATCGGATGCGCAGTTTGGAAGTTAATTACTAAGCTGTTTTAGATCAATATTGAGGCTTTACAATGAACAGACATAATATAGAACATAGAAATAAATTCACTTTGCCCAATTGCTTGAGGAAAATGAGGTGTCTTTCTTCAAACTGTGCAGGCTCCTGACTGTCATAAGTCCAGGGAAAGCCAAATATCCGTGTCCTATTCGGCACCATGTCACTCTCCACGAGCAGTTCATAGTCTGGAAGGGAAAAGTGTTTCACATTTACGTTTGTTCTTGAATATTAGTGGTACTTTTCTAATATATACTATAATTATAGTAAGGTTATATATAACCTGGGGTAAAGAGACTGTTGAGGTCTCTGATGACTGCCTTGAAGGATGGCCTATGTGATGCCTCATAGTCCATGCAGTTGTTAATGAGATTGGCCAGTTCTGTCCATTTTGGTGCAGGCAACTGATGTCTGTCTTCATAAAACAGTTTTTTCTGTAAAAAACAGAACAAGACACAATCTGTAATGGTCAATTGAAACTGACAACAAATATGAATGCATTTAAAGTCACAGTGATGAAGACCTTGAAGCTGTCAAGAGTTGTCAGAGGTTTGTCCCCACCACTGCATATTTCCCACAGAGTGGTCCCAAATGCCCACTTGTCTGTGGCCAAACTGAGATTCTGGGAGTTTTCAATGCATTCGGGAGGCACCCATGGGATACGCTCCACTAAGACTGAAAAAATAAACAAAAAACATGCCCTTATAAACAAAGTCCAAATTGTATAGATCCTTACTGTCAACATACTGATGCTAACATCTTTTACCCTGTGGCTTTCTCACCTTCTTTGGACAGAACTGTGATACTGATCCCAGGGTCAGACAGCTTGATGAACGGGAGACTCCCTGTTTTACGATCCTCTTCTCGTATTAGGAGGACATTTTTGGCACAAACGTTTCCATGTATGAGGCTCTTGTTCTCCTGTGAGCATCCATGAAAAAACTTCAGATAAAAGTCTGCAAAGTCTGCACCACATCAATAAATGAATACCAAATTTCTTACCAGGTAATGCATGGCCCAAGCCAGCTGTTTGGCCACCTCTAGCTTCCAGGTAATATTTACACTACTTTTATTCTTTTTTAAGTAGATGTCTAATGAGCCAAACTTCCCATACTCCTGCACCATCATGTCTGACAAAAAGACAAAACATGTTACTTACTACTCAGACATTAATGTAACATCATTAAGGATAAGCTAACAATTTCTGCATTACATTGGAATTTCATACATATCAAAGATTTCCCTTAAAGCTCATTATACTACAATAGAAAATGTGTTAAAAGGCTGCATTGATCTCACAGCTAGTCTCCTGACATCAGCATTTACTTGTCTCGGAAACTTACTCTCGTCCCCACAAACGCATACACCGTAGATGAGGAGAAGATGCTTGTGGGACAATTGGCTCATCATACTGGCTGCTTCGTAGAATGACTAAAGAAAGAAAAAAAACAAAATTACGATAATTGTTTTCCCCCAATCACTCCATTCTTTAACAGCTCGCAAACCTCTGAGTAGTTGCGTTGAGCCTTGTCCAGGATCTTTATAACAACGTCTAGTTTGTGAACTTCTCCATAGTCTCCCAGCTCCTTCCGAACTCCACAGAAGATCTTGGTGAACGTCCCTTGGCCCAGGCTCTTGCTCTAGGGGAGATACATTGTGAGGACAAAAGTCAATCATGGCAAAGGGGAACCTCAGCTGTGTCAAAGATATGACTGACAAATGGTTTCAGTTAATTAGTGTAATTAAAGTTGATTAAACAAGTTATAGCGTATGCATTGTCTCAGGGGAACAGCGAGAGAAAAAAAAAAGCATCGTCATCATCAGGAGGGTAAATCATTTTCTACTTTTACTAATTAGCTCTTCCATTTTAATAATGAATAACTAATTAAGATTCTAAAGAAATATCTAATCTCTTATTTATTTAAGTTAAGTTACAAGGGTCCAATTAGTTTTGATGTTAATTCTGCTTCTAGAGGTAGTCTATACTAAAATGTACACCAAGAGAATATGGTCACATACAACGACAAGGTCCTCCCGTTTGATCTTGTGAAAGACCATCTGACTGATGTTGTGTTTTTGTAGTGATGGAGACAGTGGAACATCAGCTCCTTGACTGTTTCTACACACCAGTAGATTGGATTTATCTGTAATAAAGAAAGATACTTTTCATCCCAAAATCTGCACATGGTCATATAGAATTCACAAAAAAACAGGCAAATATTTAATCACATTTGCAGAGGTGAGTAGGACGCAGTTAAATTCACTCAGTTACATTTACTTCAGATTAGTTTCCTGACAGCATACTTTTACTCCTATTTGTTTGAAGTAACGCTACTCTCTCTTTGGTGAAAGCTTTGGTTTCTCGTCCCACTGTGAGGAAGTCCAACAAGTGACAAAAGCTTTATGTCGACGATATGAAATTATTTGAACATTTCGGTTTCTTGCACCGCTCCTTCTAATTTTAAATCAGATGTTACGTCCAGACAGTTACTCTTGAGTATTCGTTTTCCCAAAAACATTTCTTGGACCACTTCTTTGTACTTTGACTTGAGTAATATTATTTTGAAGAAACATTACTTTTACATAAGTAACATTTTTGGCCACTCTACTCACCTCTGCCTCTGTGTGCATTCATCAGCAGACTATCCCCGAGAGGTGGTGTGAGGCCAATAAACAAATCTTAATCTATTGCATGAACTGAGGCTGTATTCCTTCTTCGGCGTGTACTGTGAAACTGACCTTTGGGAGTTGGTGCACAGCACTTTGTGAGCTGAAAGGTGTACCCGTCCGTACGCAGCGCCTCCTTTTGGTAGCAGTTTAAAAGCTCCTTCAGTGATCCAAAGCTTCTCTTGGCTCCACTCAGAATAAACTCCCCGGCCTCGGTCTTCACTATCTGACAGTGCTTATAGTCCACCATTGATTCATACTAAAAATGAATAATAAACATTGATAAAATAATATTCTTGCTTCCTTGTTAAAAATGAATAAAACAAACAATAACTGACCCCAACCACAAATGACATGAAGAATTTATCGTAGTCTCTGGGACTACATCGTAAGATGTACAGGCCTTGGTGATTCCCAGCCTGACGTAGCTTACTGATTGTGAACTCCATACTGTGAACAACAACAGTATAATATTTTAGCAGGTCAAATATATTAGCTAATTCATTGACGTAAATGTAATGTTTTAAAAGGGACATATCATGTAAAATCAACTTTCATTTATTTATTGACCTTTGTTTAGCCAGGAAAGTCCCACTGAGATTTCACTGAGAATCTCTTTTTTGGGGGAGTCCTGGCCCCTGGGGAGGAGCCTATTGTACGAAACCTACGCAGACACGGGGAGAACTCCACACAGAAAGGCCCCATGCCTCCCGAGAGTCGAACCAGGGACTTTCTTGCTGTAAGGTGAGGGCACTGCGCCACCGTTTCGCCCAAATAACGTTTAATGAGCTTTTAACCTTACCTTATAGTGATGGTTCCTCATCGTTTACTGAAAGTTATATATTGATTTATTTGTGCTTGTTTTAATTATTCTGAATTGTTCTGTAACTGTCTGAGGCTTGAGTACTCAGAAAACCCTTGTTTTCACCTACCCCCTATCCCCAGCCACATCCTGTACTTAGTTGCAATTTGTTGAAAAATGAAGACTCAAATGAAGTTCTGCAGTTTTGAACAGGAAGTCAATTTACCTGTTTCTATAACTAAGCCGTTTTAGATCAGTACTCTGGTTTACAATGTACAAAAAGTACAACGATCTACTTGTGTTGTAGTTCAGAAATAAGTAACTGACTGGACGTGTCTCTTTTAAGTTACTTACGACACAGGGCCATGGCAGTAGCTCTGAAGGCATTCCAGAAGTCTGGGAGGAGCCACTTCTTTGCACAGATAATGATGAGAATCTGACACCAGCCTGTAATATCCATCGACTAATGATACAAATGAGAGGGCTTCTGACAGCGAGTGAAACTCTATTTCCTAAGGCACAGCAAAAGACAAAATAAAACTCATTTGTGACAATAATAATCAAACAGTGGACAGAGCAGCGTGTACGCACAAGAGTCTGGCTGTCTTGTCTGGTTAAGGTGACTATGCGACTCTCTGCAGAGCCTTCCTTATTGGACTGTTTGATGCTGATATCAATCACCTCCGGAAAGTCGCAGTATGTCTGTAGCTCCTGTAGAAAAGATGTCAAAAGAGGTTTAATATATGCAGAACTACCATAACTACTTTGCAGTGGGGGAGTGAAGATTAATTCCAGCAAAGCTTCCATAGCAATAGTTCTTATTAAAAAAGCAAAGGTAACAGTAGATTGTTCCATAATTCTAAACTGTTTGTTATTGTAGAGTGGTTATAATTAGGGATGTAAAAATAACCAAAATATTGTGATAGTGGCAAAGTCCATGATCTAATACTCCATTTCAGTTCAGTATGAAGACGTGACTGTTTTTAGCACTTTCAGTGTAAGTCTGTGGAATATAACAGCTATGAAACATATTGCGTTCATATTGTAGTGTGAGATTTGCAAATTGTCACATCCCTAGTTATACGGTCTAAAAATGTTTACTTTAAAAGATATGTCTACAAAGTAATCGTTCATTTAGACTAGGGGCGCTGAGCCACACCAGAATCACTAACCAAAAGAAGACTGGCCATTAAGAGTCTGCAGATTCAAACTACTGCACTGTACAGACTGGATTCAAGTGTCAACAAAATGACGAATCTAATAACTATTGAGCGAACTGGGTTTGCTGTTGGAGATAATGAGTAATTGATTTTTTATTTAAATTTTGTTTTAAATTTGTTGGGATGATAAACAGTACTTCTTATTTTTTCTGTAATCAAGATGCTCTGTAATGTTTGAGGTCCGCTTTGTTTGTTTGTTTGTTTGTTTGTTACAAAACATTTGAAAACACTAATTCCAATTTTAAAAAGGCAAAAGATTCATGCGGAAACAACTCCATCTACAGGCAAGATTTAGACACTTCTTTCTTGTCCTATAAAGCAGTGCAACAATGTGAATTATTTCTCATACAATTCTTGGAGGGGACTTTACCTGCCATTTAATATTGTCCATCTTCTGCACTGAACATAGTCATTGTCAGAGCAACTTACTGGACATAATATTTGAATACTCTTTATTCACGTCAAGAGACTGAAACAAGTGAATCAATTCATCACAACTTACTAATTATTGAAACTCATTAAAAAACGTAATCATATTTTTCTGTACTGTACATAGACTTTAAATTGTGCTGAGAGAAGACCGTTTATGACTGAGGCCGAGCAACAATTAACCAAACATTTGAGTAGAAATATGTAACATTTGTGTTTTTATTAAAAAATTTTGCAAATACACTCTATGAAGATGTCCTCAATCGGCACATCCAGCTTCATCCTTGTCAAATTTAGTAAAAAAACAACAACTCATAGTCACATGCCTTTCACAATCCAAACAACGAATCAATTGATCAAAATGAATTATCAATAGATGAATTGATTACCAAAATAATGCATGATTGCAGCCCTAGTCATTTATTCTGTCCATAGCCACTTTTTGTCTGTATATTTATCTTTTTATTGAAATGTGCTGTGCAACAGTAGAATTTCCCCATTGTGGGACAAATCTCAGCTTTTCTGTGCTTACTACTGTTAACACAAGAAGACCACGACTTTACCATGACAACAAGAATTAACCCGCCTCCTCTCACCTCGTCCGAACCATCGACCTCTTCCACTTTTGCCCACTGAATGCCCGTGTTGCCCGTGACGACAATGGTGACCCGATGGGCGGAGACGTCGGACACGGTGAAGCGCTCGGCGAAGAGGGACGGCAGCAGCATCTCCAGACTCATCAGGTATTTGAGTTTGAGATTACAGAGCGTGGCCTTGCATTCACTGAACTGCTGGATGAACTTCCTGAAGCGATATCGGATTCTCTTACGAGTCAAGATGTTGTACTCCTGGATGCGGTTTCTCATGCAGCTCGGGAGGAAGGATTTGTAGCTAATGCAGAAAGACATAAGTGTAATGTGTAAGATTGTACCTCAAATGCACCGACATATAAGATAAACAAATAATTCACTTATAGTATTAGCTGGGGAAAAAACAAGTCTATTAGGAAATATATACTATGAACAGGAACATTTGTAGTATTTAAGGCAAAAGGTCAAAATGTGGAACATACAATGTTTGAACATATATAAATAAGAAGAGATCATGTGGAATGTTGAAGAAAAGGATGTCTTTTAACAGCAGAAGCAGCTAAACTGTACTTTGACACAATGATTGTCTCTCATATGACACACTGCATAACAAGCTGGGCGTCAGCATGTAAGACCACCTACTGAAACGGTCAACAAACAAGCCCCATAAACTTTTTTTTTTTTTTTTAAAAGACTCATCATTCCTGTCTCATTTGGGAAAAAAATACAACACACTACAGTTTTTTCCAATCTCACAGTCTGACTCATATTGTGACTCCTGTGTGTCCTGTCGCGCCCTGTCCGCGCGCCCTGTCTTTGGTCAATGGGCCTCTATCAGAGTGTGCAGTTTTTAGGTGGACAGACTGTAGAACATGCAAAGCGAGTGTCACAATTGTGATCTATGTTTAATTAGATAAATCATTGTGTTTTAGGTTCTGCAAAAAGCGTTTTGTAGTTTTGATTTGAGAGTTAAGGCTTGAAAATGGACGTAAGATGGTGCCAGTATAAGGAGACTGTTTGATCCCTGAGTGGAAAGTTTTGGAAATTGTGCTGAAATTGTCTCAAAAACAGCTTATTTATGGAGAGAAAGGTAATCAGTTCAACTGTGTGTGATCCCAAAGTCTGTCGGTAATAAATGTAGAGTAGCTGCAGTGTTTTCAACTACTGTTAAATACATTTTCTTCTTTTAGATGTCAGGTACAACTCTGCAATGCATTTCATGAAAATAATGAGTAGTCTTGAACTGTTTTTCTTTCAGTCTGATTTCTGTCATTAAGCTTTGGTTCACCTGTTATAGTTGTAGATGTCCACTGGTGATTGACCACTCTCTTTGGCAAGTCTCATCATATCCAGCACGGCCACGCCCAAACACTCCTCCTGCGCCTCGTGGCTCACTGGAACATGAACTTGACCAGTCAAGTAGTCACAGCGCCACTGAACACAGACACAGCAGAGACAAAGACACATGAAGATCACTGACTGACAAGAAAACTATGAAGAGAGAGAACTATGAAGAAATGCTTTCAATCGAACCGTAGTCAAGTCTTTTTGTACTTTTGCCCACGTTTTTTATACATGCAGTTCAACTCAGGAATAGGGGAAGTCGATATTGACAAAAATGAATAGTCTGACCAAAAGAGATATGTTAAAACATGTCTTTAAACGTATTAGTTGAGGTTTAATTATCAGACAAATGTAAAATAATCACAGAAGTGCAGAAATATCACTTAATCCCCTTTTTTGAAAGTTTACATAATAACTTTTTCATTTTCTATCAGCTCTTTTTTTATTATATTTACTATAAACGATATACTCGTTATGCAGTATCAATATCTATCCATATCTTCTAAACAATATATGCGATATTATCAAAATTTCAACTTATTGCTCACTTCTACTCAGGAAGGATATGCCTTGTGTCTGTAGGTGCGGCTAAAGCGTAATACATGCTGTAGTGGCAGGCTGTTCATACATGGCTCTAGGGGTCAATGTGTAAGTAAGAGATAACAGAAATGAACAGAACAACTCACAGAAAGAAACACCTCTGTGCGGATAGATGCAGCACAGTGGAAGCTATTCAGAAATGTCTTTGTTTGTTTTGGTGCAGTAAATATTCAGAGACTACCTAAAATAAGCCTTACCTCTGGTTAAAATTGTGTGCTCGAAACACACCACACTTCCTGTTTTCTCACAGACTGACAGCCAGAAGCCAGACAGAAATAAGCATGCTCCACTAATACCTCCTCTAAAACCAAGTTGTCCTGCACATCATTATTCCTAATAGTGGGAGAGAAAAGAAGAGCAATGGCCGGCGCCAAAAATGCAAGACCTCCCTGCAGCTGAACCACGGTTTTGATGTTTTTACTATGTAACAGAAAATGTCTTGATAAACATTAGGTGTCTTCCCCTCCCTCGCCCACACTGTATTTACACTGATTGGTTTGTCAGTTTGACATATTTGTTGAATAATACAGTTTCCATCGTTAAAAGGTTTGTTTGTAGCACCTGACGCTGACAGGTTGTATGTAGACTAAATGGGTGATTGTATTTGCAAATGTTAATTTCCTCATGATTTTGAAATAGTTTCGTAACAAAAATGCCAAGTGTGTGTGGTAAGCTATTGCATATTATAATGCAAGCAAAACATAAACAACTGGACTCACCTGAAAAAACTGATATGCCATGACTGTGTCGTCCATGACAGGGCTCTCATACCCTTTGCCGACGCCACAGCGATGTGCACAGGAGGGTTTCCCATGGTTGAACCACCCTGGAAAATAGTATCTATGGAGAAGAGACTGAAAAACTTTAATAAATCATAAACAAAAAAGAAAAGAAAGACTGACCAATTTTGCAAGAAAAAACATTAAATAAAAAACATGTTGTGCACCTAATTCTGAAATGCAAGTTTTCCACGGCCAATGGTTGAACTTTAAAGACATGATTGGGGGGAAACCAAATGCTGTCACTTTCTCTCCTCAGGCTGAACAGGCCGCAATGCACAGGGGCAATACCTGTACGAAGACAGAACAGAATGTTTAATTGTGGATTTCGTTTTTGTCTTTTTAGTCCTTTTGGATGTCGAACAATTGATAATATTGCAGGTTTTACTGGCTAATTATGACAGTCCCTGTGGTCCAGGGCGTCGTGCCAATATTGACAGACACAAAGTTTTACAGTTGTTCACTTTAAAGATTAGACAGCAGTCTTGTGTAAATACAACGATGAGCACTGCATCATCATGCGATGGCACAGACACATACACATTATCACCAATTACGTTTATCAGTACTTATCAGCAACCATAAAGTTGTTTATCAAATACAATTTGCATACAGAAACCCTTCTCGTCTGTGTAGTTATGTCAAGTTATCTAGGTTTTTTAAAACATGCACACTTTGTGTACTTGGGGGGCTTATAACAACATGCACAACAAATAAATCTTAACATGATAATATAACTTAAATATATATAACAATTCACTGTCTATTAAGTTTAGATGTATTTGTGTATATGTTTTCATTTTGGACTCTTATCGTCTAGGAAAAACAGCAAATGTGGCATCAATCAACAGGAAACATTTGTGAGAATGAAGAAATGACACTAGCAAAGTATGAAAAACCACAATACGGAAGTCAAGACATGCTGTTCATGAAAAACATTGCCCTGCGAACTATGCAAAAAATACCATCAGTATTGCTGTCATTTATCTACTAATCTACTATTGCAGTTATACTTTTTAGGATATAAAAACAACAACTGTAATGATAGTTTTGTATTTTCAGTATCAATTGTTCGTATAACTGTCTATGTAACAAACAAAGTATGAAAGGAGATCATAATGAAAGTTGAAGAGTTTGTTTCTTATGATTGCTCATGAGTAAAACAGGTAATGTGGCAGAGAGATGAGGTACAATTCTGCAAAACAAAAGGTACACTATGTGTTGTTATATCAGAATATTGTTTGACTTGTAACTAACATTTACATTTTTGCGGTGATTAACAACTCAAGTTGCATTTGACCCATCCTTCAGTGTCGCTGGGGCATCTGCTTAGGGGCAGTGGTCGCTGCAGATCTTGAGCATGGCTTGGACTACTGTAGCTGGAGTGTTACCATGCATGTTTTAGGTTGATAGGGGAAACTGGAGTGCCCGAACCAAACCACCCAGACACGGGGAGAAACAGGCAAACTCCACACAGTAGTGCCCGGTCTGGCCCGGGAGTTGAACCTGCAACCTTCTTGCTGTGAGGTGAGCCTCCCTTAATGTGGTTATTATCAGTATTGTAATACATCACACTTGATCTCATATGGGAAGTGGGGGAACTTCACAAGTAGGATTTATCAGTTCGAGCGGCATTGCAGGGCATTTTTTCAAGTCGGAGGGGGGAAAAATCCCACCAATAGTTTTCATTCTTTTATTTGGAATACTCCTCAACATTCTAACTGAGTGGCAGGATTTTTGGGCAGCACAAATGATAAAATGTGTTTATTTTCCTTTTTCCAGTGACAAATGTGAGCGTAGCAGTATTCCTGTTGTTGTTATTCCTGTGTTGGTTTTCTACAACTGTTAACTTGAGTTTCTTCACTTAAATGTCAGATACAAACTAAATATTTTGCAGAGTTGTAGACCATTATATTTATTATTAGCGTGTAACACCACTTTCACATTTTAGATGTGTTTCTAGCACCTATAGAAGAAAACCATTGACTCTCATGCGTTTTTGCCACTTGCTGCTAAAATTGAGAAAACTGATGATGTCGCCGGCATAAACTCTGTACCCATACTGCAATATTTATGAGCAATAGGACAGTCCCAAAACACATGATAAGGATGGGCCACCTGGCAACCACAATTTCTCCACCAACAAGTATTTTCCCTGCGAGAAGTGAGCACTTTGACATGGTGTTGCAAAATACTGCGATACATTTTTCCAACTATATAACTTCTCTGGTTCTGCCACCTCCATGTAGATGTTCTCCTCCTCCACCAGAAAAGTTAAAGAGTGCAACTTTGAATACAGGCATATAATAAAACAACTGAATAAAATATTATTATATATATTCAGTAATAGTATAGTCATAATACCACATTTTATAATATAACGATTATTTACAATCCTCAAGTTTCTTTCATTCTAATACATTACTGGTCCAATAGTATGTGACCAGCTTTACGAACACAAAATGTCTGACTAAAAAAAGTAAAGTCATTGATAAATATAAAAAGGCACTACACGTGTATTTTTATGGAGTATAGATTAAATTGAAGTGACTTTTTTTTTTGCTTCTGAAATGGTCATGATAATTAGATTTGAGTTCTTACGAAACATTCTGACCTGAATAATCACAATTATCGATTAACCGAATAATCTTGACATCCATATAGTCATATTTGATGCATATCCTCGTTTTGCAACCTTAGTTTTAATGTGTTACGTGTTGCCATGTAACTGGGTCTTACCACAGGCTTTTGCTGCAATTACACACAACTCCTCTGCCACATACTCTCCGGCTGGGAACGATAGCCTGCTTCCTTTGTTGTCCTCTGTTTTGTCTCCTTCTGTCTTATCGGCGTGGTACAAGTGGACAGTCAAACATGTGGCGTGGCTAGTTTCCTGTTTAGTGATGAGTCCAGCCACAGGGTTAACCTCCGGGACCTGTCCAACATGTGGAGCAGGACAGGGAGCTGTGCCAGACATGTCAGCAGAGCAATGGCCATAAGCGTCTGGGAGGGCATCGGCCTGAAAAGCAACAAGACTGGGTGAATGTAATGACAAGTAGAGATATATTTCAAATAAAAGTATAATATCACAATTGTTGTTTTGGAGACATGCAAAATTAGAATATCGAGTATAATTCCAAGTACTCCAAATGACAACAAAAAAAGCCGATTCTACATAAATTGAACAGAAACGTCTAGTGTAGTGTCCCAAACACGGGAATAAAGTGATATTTCTTCCCTTTTGTGGTTGATTTTATGGTCCATTCACAATATATGTGATGCCTGAACATCTACCAAGGCATTTACAGGCAGATTTTAGCACATTCCTCATGCATTGTTAAAATATAATCTGAATATCGAGATGGTTAAAAAAAAAAGAAATTCATTTTTGTCAATGTCGCCCATCCCTAATGACTAGTATATAGTAGTAACCAGAATGAATACTGAACGCATGTTGTCACAAAACTTCTTTATTTATTTCATTTATCAACCTAAATGCTTTTGCGTTTGAGGGCATCCTGGAGCCTGTTCCACTTGTCCAGAGCATAAAAACGAAAGGCCGTCTTTTCCGACCACGTTCACCCGAGGGACGGACTAGACAAACATTTCAAACTTGATTTTGATACTAAGGAAAAGTCTATCTCCTTTTTGTCCTGAAAATGAATACTGCAAGACATTTTTCTTTGTTATTGACCAAATAGAGCATTATCTATCTTATACCTATTTGAACTTATGTGAATAGTAAAGTATTCATCATAAATTCTTGTGGTGGATGCAGAACTGACGTGTTGCATAACAATACTACTTGTTTTGTTACAACTGATTGTGAGAGCAAATAATAACTCAGAGAAGTATTTACTTATCATCACCAACTATGTTGAAGACACCTACAGATTAGCAATGTGATTATTTATCACACAGGAGTAGTAAGAGATAAGCGTTCACTTCATGTATGTTAGTACAGTATAGCCCATGCATCAAGGGCTGGGTGACATTGGCAAAAATGAATATCTAAATTTGTTTTTGGTAGAATCTTGATAACAATATCTTGAAGGTATTATGTCAATCCAACAGAAATGTGTGAAAATATGTCTTGCATTGTATTAGTTGCGGTTTCATTATCAGAAAAATGTCAAATGTCTGTAAATTCATTAATTGATTCATTTTGTATCGCTTAATCCCGTTAGGGGTCATGGGTGACTAGAGCCTAACTCAGTGGCTTTGGACCTTAGGCGGGGTACACCCTGGTCAGGGGCCAGCTCGTTGCAGGGTTAATGCCTGTAAAATGAAGCACAAAAGTGCAGAGAAATCACATTTTATCTTTATCTTTTTTTTTTTTTTTTTAAGCATTTTTTCCTATAAACAATATACTCAATAGTCAAATTTAGCATTTCTTCAAAACAACATTTACAATATGATCTAAAATTCGATATAGTTTCCACCCACCGTTACATCCCCACATCACTTTGACCTAAGATAGACTGTTAGGTCAATTTAGACATTGTTATATTGAAAATGACTGATTCTAACTTAATACTTATATGTGATTCTTCTAAAATAGTTAATTTACATTAAGCCACACAATTGCCAAATATTTCCTGCTTTCTCTTATATGATTCAATCTAATCTCCGATGAAGAGTTACACCTGTCTAAAACAAAAGATCTACAATAGAAGTCAAGTGACAAGAGGCCAAACCTTTGTTTTTGTGAAGTTTATATTGAGCAACTTCCTCACTTGCCTTCCTGTGAGTGGCTGCTGTGAAGCAGATCTACTCCCTGCCTCTACACCTCGGCTGCCGTGTTCCTCCTGCAGCCGCTTAACTAAAACTGCTCTTACCAGCTGACAAGAGGGAAACTTTTTGAAGCGGAGGCACAACACTGCAGTGCAAACATGTACTTTAGACTTTGAAATTAAAACAATTTCAGTCATCTTCGGTGGTAAAGGCGAGCACAAGGCAACAATACCGAATGTTAATGAATTGAATCATACAAAGACAGAGAAAGTGTATCACTATTCAAATGGAAACTGTAGACTAGCTCAGTTCATTCACATTTTAGACAAGATGCTGTAAACGATGTGAAGGTTGCACCAAACCAAGAGCTCATGTTGCCACTCACACCTTTGTCATACTAGTGCAGTCAAACTACTGAAACTGAAAAGTGCAGCTCTGTCAGCCGCACACACCCAAAACGATTATCAGAGCGCAGAGTTTTCTCCAGTTTCTGGCTTGGCCTTATCTGTGTCAGAGCTGAAGTCACTGTAAAGCCCACTTCTTGCTCTACCAAACTCAAGTTGCGCAGTTTGCAATTGTCAGAGGTGGGTAGTACTCAATTACATTTACCTGAGTAACTTTTTGAAGAGTTGTTTTAAGACCGCATATTTTTACTCCTAATATATTTGAGTGTAACTACTCAATCTTCCCACTGTGAGTAAGTTTACAAGTGACAAAAGTTTCCTGTAGACCATGTTAAATGATCTGAACATTTGTGTTTCTTAGTGCATTATTGAATGTTTTGTCATTACATGAACTTGGTTTCCCCAAAAATACTTTATTACTCTTACTTGAGTAATTTCTCTACTTTTATAGTATTGTTACTCTTATTTGAATAGTAAATATTTTTCTTCTTTCTATTGTACACTTGACTTTTGCCAGACTCTTGTTGACAAAGCTAAAACAACATGCAGATGTCCAAAGAGTGTTCCCTGGAGGATACACAGCATGCCATGGTCCACAACAGCAAAGTCATCCAGGGCGGTCTCAAGATAAAATGTTAAACTTGTGGCCAGTGCAATGTATATCAAATCATGTAAACTCAAATGACTAGATAGCTATTAATGTTGGTATCTAAGCAACCCATATAGGGCAAAGGTCTTCGCAGATCAACCCAGCTACTAAATATTGAAGCCAGGATAATTCTATGAGTTACTGTATCATTGTAATTCTTTGGGGAATCAGGAATCAAGAATCAGGATATATTTATTGCCATTGTCAGTGAACAAAATTCACAACACAGGAGCGTGATTTGATGACAGATGCCACATGAGAGACATGCATAAGAGCATCAGCCGCCAAGGCAGCCAAATGACGGCGCCTGCTGGGGGAGTACTTATCATGCTATGAAAACGATTTCCCAAAACTAGTCGTGTCAGATTTGTACATAAAGGACTACCCTGACAAATGTTTTCCAAGAAGAACATTTTTTTTTGGTTTGCTGGTGTGAGTCAACATGGGTGTTGTGGCCCAAGTTCCTGTAGAGCCACTCTAGTCCCACAAAGTGTGTATGGTTTCTCAGACACGTGTTCCAGCTCAAAGAAATCCAAACTACTCTTTATTTGTCACCATTCCATTAACATGTGGTCAAAAGAGTTCCTCTACCAGGGGTGTCAAACTCATTTTGGGCCACGGCTGAATTTCGACACTCGCAGGTCGCGGGCTGAGCATAATGTAAAAAATAAAAACTATAAAAAATTAAAGAAATAAATTGCTTTATATAAGCCTGGTAATAGTTATACGTGGACACTGTTGCACAAATCTGCAGCAGGTGAAAGAGCCGTATTTTGAGGCCTTAATGTCACACCTGGAAGTCGGCGCAATTGACGACAGCGCAGGGCGTGGAATTCTAGACATTGCGTTTTGCTGTGTCTAAATGGGTTTCCTCGTTTGGCTCGTTTCTCTGGGAATATGTGACTGATTGTAAATAAAACACGAAGCATTTGTAGCATACAGAGAACACGTCGGCAAAGTTCCCAATTTCTCCTCTCTCCACAATCTCTCAACTGAGCTGTGGGGTGCACGAGGGGTGGGGTCTAGCTGCGGTGCTTCTGTTAAAGTATGAATGCCAGCGCCGAAACGAACTTAGCACTTGTTCTGGGAGTCCTATAGGTAAAAGAACAAACGTCTTGCTTCTTATGAAGTGTGAATTGGCCTCTAAAGCTCTTTGCGCTGCGTTGGACCTGTTACTGTGCAGTCTGGGCCAGTCATTGGTTCAAACACTATCACCATACATGGACTGGCACATCCCACTCCAGCCTCCAGCGGCCAAGTCAAGCCTCTTTATGCCAGCGCTAAAGTCGGGATGATTGGGCTCACGTCAACGCTACCGCTGGGGCAAAATACGGCCCTGAATCCATATATCATGCATCAGCAGCAGGAACAGGAATATCAGAATCAGAATCAGAATCAGAAAAGGTTTATTGCCATTGTCATTGAACACAGTTCGCAAACATAGGAACTTGTCTCAGCGTTAAGGTGCAACATAAAACAATGAATAATAAAAATAATAATAATAGCAACATCTATATAGTCAAATATGGCAGGCATAAGAATGTTACAAATAAAATAAGGTAAAAATATACACTCGGTATGTACACAGATATTTACACAAACATTTAACAGATATGGACTTATGACTTTGGGTTTTTATGAGGGCCGCATGTTTGACAGCAGGTGCTTCTAATTAGCCCTTAAATAGTGGGAGTGTTCCATCCACACTGAACTGCAATGCCACATAGTGGTAGGGGGTGTATATGGTGGCTACAAGGGGAAAGAAAAATCAGCATCTGCCTTGGCTTTTGCTTTTCCAAGACATAATGTCTGTGTTACTGGGGCTACTGGGAATATAGAAAACACCTGCGTGCTGCCCGGTACACGAGTGGTTAAATCACAGCACGCATATGCCATGCTCCATGTGCAGCTGGCAGTAGTGTCATGAGTTCAAATCCTGACTTCAACAATTTACTGCATGTCTTCCCCTCTCTCTCATTCCCCATTTCACCCTGTCTTCTGTCTAATAAAGCCTACGGGCAAAAGAAATCTTCAAAAAAGAAAACACTTATACTTCTCAGTGTCACATATGTCACATATGAATAATGATGGCTGGTTACATGATTTTGTTCTACATCAGCTGTGGTTAAATGTAAAAATATAACAGTATAGAGTAACAGTAACAGTAATAGTACAATATAAAATTACCAGGCATGTAGAGCAAGTGTGTAGCATTACATGCATGTAGAAGAAAATGAGCAACCTTAGTGGTAATAATAATAGGAGATGGTGGTAGATTTAAATCTGTCAAGCAGAATCACACCAAGGGAGAAATGCCCCCCCCCCCAAAAAAAAAAATCAGACAGAGGATTGTCAATGAATCTCTCAATTAAATAGATCAAAGCATATCACTGACAATTAAAATGATGGAATCTCAATGTCGATTCAAATTCAATCATTTACTACTCACTACCATCAGAATCACAGTCTGGCTTGTCTAGGATAATCCCCTATTTACCGTTGCTCACACAAGCAGTGATACCCTCCTCCTGAAAGTACCACGTTATATTTTATTGTCTCAAATATCCAGATGGAACGATGGGCAAACACGGCCCAATACAATAAAAAGGAGGAACGTATGGAGAATCTGGGCTAAAAGGTTGTTCCCCTGATCGATGGGAGCGAGCAATGAAACCTTTTTTCATTGGGCAAACAAAGACACTTGTGTCTAAAGTTCATATGACAGGACAAGTTCTGGATCATCTCTGTGCAAGGCCATGTCTTTAGAGCAATATCACCTCAAACAGAATGAGACACAGAGAAGAGCTTCAAAAACACATATCTTTGAATTGATTTGCCCCATATTTTTATACTCAATATCCAGTTAGCAGTGAACATTTTACACATGCTAAGCCTGGGAGCATGTTTGAAACACTGTCCACTTAAAGTGTGTATGACAGCTTTTCTAATTTTGACTTTATTTAATACTTGTTCCTAAACATCAATGATAGTGTTAGGCCCAGTATTGTAAGTGACATCACACGAGGGAGACTCAGAATTTCCTCCAAAAGTTTGGCTCAATTTACAAGAAACACATTTTACAAGAAACACATTTTTCAAGAAACAAATGTTTCCGATTGAAACATGGGATGAAATTTGTAACATTTTTTGCAAAATCTTACATTTTGCTAAAAGTTCAAGTAAAGTTAAAGTTTAGTAAAATGAGTACCGTAGTCCAACCTGTCAGAGGAACTTTAAATTATTGCAGCCTTCGAGATTTATCAATATTTCATTCTAGAATATAAAGAATAAGATTAAGGGCAGCATCTTAAAACTCTATGGGAGATTCACTGTTTTTGAAACAAATATCCAAAATTAAAATCCACAAAAGCTGAACCGTATCATCTTATCTTTTCATTGTGATTTTCCACAGCAGATACAAGATTATGTTTATTGTCATTGTTTATTAGCTTATTTATTTGTTTGGGAAGGTGCATGTTAATGAACATACATGATACACATGCTATAAAATGTGAACTTTGAACAGAATCCTATTATCAGAACATAAATCGCAAATCTAATCACAAACGTAATATTTTTCAGAAATATTGCAATTAGACATAGTATTTCTAAACACAAACCATTCTTTCTGCATCAAATTACAGCCAACCGACACATACTATTATACATATCCATCATAACAAGACAGAAAAGGTACTTTCAGCAACAACAGCTTGTATTGTTCTTCAGAGATGTGCTTAATCAACTGTCACACAGACTTTTAATGAATCACAACTGACTCAATCAAAAGCTCCAGTTGTGACTAAAACTTTGTGAGAGTCATCAGTCTCAAAACCACAACAAAAACTTTAGCTGTGAGACATTCAGAGAACCCTAAACCAGCAGGCCTTTTTACTGCTAAATACTGTAAGTTAGTTGTAATTGTATTGTAATGTAATGTAAACCCATGTTTAAGTTGATCTATCTCCTACAATACTAAGCCTTTACTATTCTACTGTCTACTTTGCCCACCATGAAGCTCTTTCAGACTCGCACATGGTTTTATTCAGGTCTGTGCATTATTGGCACGGAACTTTCTGTGATTAGCTCTTTGCAAAGCCAATACATACAAAAGCTCCTTCCCAAATAACAATGTTTTTAAGTGTTCCAAACTCAACTTCTGACACCATTATTGCACCTCCCCCACCCTGTTCTTCTTCTTCTTTTTTACTTCTCACGACCATAAGAACAATAATGGTAGTCTAAGAAGTGGATGTACTGTATCCATCTTGATAAACTGATGTTGTGTTCTGTCTTTGGACCATGGCAATATTAGTCAGACAGCGGGGCAGATGTGATGAGGCCACGCAGTGCTCTTTGTATTATCACCATTATGATCAACATGATGCTTTATAGTACAGGCATCATTCAGGAATTGGGCAGACTCACCATTAAGCTGTCGGAATTTGACTGAAGCGACTTCTATTCGAACCAAGGTCCCACTTGAAAGACTCTAAAGTTTGGACAAGAGACTAAAGACGACATAACGCAAGCATTGTGCACAGCAATGTGTACGGACTTTTGATGTTCTCTGTGGGATCTTAAAACAAACACAAACTGCGTTTTACATATAAACCAGGCGGTTACAAAGTACTTACGTATGTGTCCTCTGGCTTCGGTGTCCTCTTCCAGCACAGCGCAATTGTTCGGTCTTCGTGATCCGAGGCGCGTCTTGACCTGTTGCAGACAGAGGCGCTAACAGAGCCGAAGAACTGCGGCCATGTCTTCTTTCTTTACATTTCAGAGTTCCTGAAGCTCAAGCTAAACGCGTCTGACTCACAGATTTTTGAGCAGGGAGAAAACCTTGTCCGTTCTCACGAGGCTCGGGCTGCAGAGCGGAGCTTCATGGACGGTATGAGGGCGGAGCAGACGCGGCTTTGGCTCCGCTTCACTGCATGACCGTGTGGCATAGTGCGGCACACTTTTCACACTGACTCTGCTGTCTGGAGCAGTGGGGCTTCAAGGACAGACATATAGCTTACTCTATGACTCTATAACTGTAACTAAGCTGTTTTCACTGGTCGAAGAATAGTCCAACATCTATACCAGGCCAGTGGTATGTTTTCACACCAAATATTTGGACTATTAAACTTTTCCAGGACAATAACAGGACTATTCCAGGACTATAACAGGACTGACTAGTCTATTCCTGGACTGGGCCAAGACTATAATAGGACTATTCCAGGACTATAACAGGACTATAACGAGACCATTCCAGGACTATAACAGGACCATTCCAGGAATATTCCAGAACTATTCCAGGACTATTCCAGGACTTTTGTGTGTGTGTGTGTGTGTGTGTGTGTGTATGAGTGTGTGTGTGTGCCACCTAAAATAACTCAAGTCATACATGTACCATAGAGAACCACTGCCCAGGCTTAGAATAACTGATTCACCTGAACAGTTATTATGTGATAACATTCCATATATGGGAGAGGCACATTCCTCTAAAGGGGGCATTTCGCTATATTAGAAGGACTGGTCTCAATTTAGCTGCTATCATAATCATGCTGTTTTGTGCTTATTAGTCAAAAATACACAGAAGTACTCTAAACCCTGGCCCAGGAGGACACTGAAGGGGTTAACACTTTTTCTCTTTTGATTCAGGGCCCTCAGCAGAAAACCACAGCCTCAGCCTGACCATTCCTTTACTCACCAGTGTCGAAGAGTTAAGGAGGAGAAGAATCTGTTAGGAGTGAAGAGAAGCGGTTCATGTGCGAGGATCTATCAGAGAGTGAATATCCGATACTACAGGTATGAGCATGGGGCTGGATTTAAATCTGTCTAACCCAGCGATGCAGTAAAACAAAAAAAACAAAAAATGAACATATTGTATATTTGTGTAATTCAAATACAACATTTTAGAAATAGGCTACTGTTTTGGGATCACTTTTGAATACTTCTATTAAGGGTTATTTTAGATCTTTTAGTTTTCAGCCAGTTCATATTTTTTAATGTGCTTGTGCTTTCAGTTTTGATACCAGTTTAAAAATATTCCCATAACTTGTTTTTAATTATCTAATGTATCCATACCAAACGTAAATGAAATGTTGTGATATATTGCAGTTTAATGCATTGTGCTGACCTCACCGTAAACTCTCTATTTCCAAAACAGCAGCCTCATGTCAGACCAGCCTGATTCTCTTCAGTTCAGACTCCCCTCCCACCCTGAAGCTGTACTCAGCAGAATGAATGCTCTGCGAGAGGAGAGGCACTTCTGTGACATCACTCTCCTGCTGAGGGGTCCTTTGGGTGCTACAGAACAGCTCCGTTTTCATGGTCACAAAGTGGTGTTGGCTGCAGCTTCTGACTTTCTTCGGGACCAGTTTTTACTTCATGACGATCAGGCTGAGCTGGTTGTTGGCGTTGTTACCAATATTGAAGTGGGGAAAAGATTATTGCTGTCGTGCTACACAGGAGTCCTAGAGGTGATCCAAGAACAGAGGTGGACAAAATCTTCAGAAGTGTCCCACATTCCCTCGAACTGTCCTTAGGCAAAACACTTTACTGTGCCACGTTTTTAACCGGGGCCCAGGCATCTTTAAGTTAGTCATTAATAATTCTTCATAGCTTTGGACAATCAATCAATTACAAAAATTATTACTTAGATCATTTACAAAATGGTTCTGTTTTCTCTTCTCCTGGAGAAAAACTAAACTTACAATGCCAAAATATTACTAATAAATAATAATATGTCCTCTACAAGTGGACTTTTGACAGTACAAAACTAAGTTGAAAATAATATCATGATTCTAACTGACACAAATACTCTTATACATTTTTGCGTAAACCAGCAGCCAACTTTTACTATTTCCTTTCACTTCTTTTTGTGGGTGTTTTAACAGACAATGCAAGCGTTCAGATCATTTTGCCCACCACTGCTCTAGTATTTATTATGTTTTGTTTTATTTTCCCACTTTAATCCTCCTATATTTATATTTTTAGGTCCCTCGATATGAACTGGTTACATACCTCACAGCAGCCAGTGCTCTGCAAATGAGTCGTGTGGTGGAAAAGTGTGCTCAAGCCATTTCCCTTCACTTCTGCCCCACCCTGGAGAACATCTCAAAGAAAGAGGAAATCCAGCAGACACACGGCACCGACGCTACTTTAAAGCAGAAAGCTATTATTGACCCTCAAATGGGAAATGATTATGAAAATGCAATGTGCTGCCTGAAGGTATTGGAATTAGAAAGTAACATAATCACCAATGACAATTCAAAACATGTAGGCCTGTCTCATGCTAAATATGAACTACACAGTCCTGCAAATAGCACCACATCAACGATCAGAGAATATCCTAATGATGACGAAAGACTGCTGGAGAATTTGCCAGACAAAGATGATGGAAAAGGTGAACTAAAAAGTACAAGTGAAGAACCTGCGGCAGAACCTGAGATTGCCGTTCCTCTGGATACGCCAACACAAAGTACAGTTAAAGGAGATACAGTGGACAACCGTCTCCCAATGTCATATCTGTGCCAACAATGTGACCATGTCTTCCAGCACATGGATCATTATGTCCAGCACATAAAAGACCACCACTATTATCAGTGTTTAGTTTGTGAGAAGAGTTTCCCCCAAAAGATTGCCTTGTCTCGCCATGTACGTGTTCACAGCCCGGTCAAGCCTTACAGATGTCCTCTGTGTCATAGCACCTTCCCCAACAAGGCCTCACTGCAATACCACATCAATCTTCACATAGGCAAGCCACTCAAGTGTAACTACTGCACAGCACAATTCAATCTCAAAGCAGGCCTAAGGCGCCACCTAAAGGACACTCATAAAATAAGCAATCTGGAAAATGTGCTTGAGGAAGATGACTGTTAGAACATCTTCAACAGCCTGTAGTTTTAAAGAGTAAAAAGAACTTTAAGATACACGTTCTGTGTTCACCAATGTGCATCTTATATGCTGCATGTGTAGCCTATGAAAAGAAAAATAGAACAGAAAAAGAAACAAAAATGTTTTGACAAATCTCATCTCTTTGTCTCCCATCGAAGCAACTGCATATATAAATTGAATATAAATTGAATTGAATGTTATCATAATTATTTTTGTTTGAATGCCATAATAAAATATAAATAAAAAACAAAAAATAAAATAAAAAAATAAGGCCCAGAGACAGAAAGATTTTTCTTTTTTTTTCTCAGGAGCTTTATTTTTCTTTACACAGCCTAAGACAGCCCTTCAAAGCCCGACCTGAAGCAGTTCATTGAGCATTCCTGTGAGAGTGGATTCTGCAGTGTGTCTGAGAGGGTTTCCATGCTCTGTATCACCAGGATTCCCCCAAACACACTTCTATCCTTCTGGCCAAGAAACATCATCAACATCATCTCAGAGAGTAGGCCACGGACAGAAGGAAACCTGCGTGTGACAGAGCAGTCTAAACAATCATTAACACCATTATGCAGTATTAAAATTAACAGACTAGCTCAACAATTAATTCACAATTTTTTTTAAAGCGAAATGTATACAATTTGTATTTTATATATATATATATATATTATAAATATATATATATATATATATATATGTGTGTGTGTGTGTACAAAATACACACTCACACACACACACACACACACACATACTTCAAGTACTACTAGCATACTACTAGGCTATTACCAGGCCATCTTACTACTAGGTCTACTATTACTATTGGGCTGTCTACTATCACTAATACTAAGCTTACTATTGAAATATTTGTTCTAAAAAAAAAAAAACATATATTAGGAGGTTAGCTGTAAAGGCATTGACACGTAGAAGGCCTACTTCCTCTTCGACACTGGTCTGGACCATAGACTGGATGCACTTGCGAAGGCGCTCCACCTCCATCGCCGCTGCCGCGCTGCCGCTCTGCCGCTCTGCCGCGCGTCCGCTGCCGCTCTGCCGCTGCCGCGCTGTTCCTTTAAATTCAGCAGCCCACGCCTCGAAAAGCGGCTTGTTCCGGCTTGCCCCTGCACATCTCTTTATCCTTGCTCAACACATTAAAGTAGTGCTCGTGCGTGCTTCGCGCTACATTACGCGCATAATCTGTAAATCACATGCTTGCACTCTGGTCATTGTTGATGGAGTTTTAGCGCACGATCCGCGAGCTATAATGTCTTATTCTCCACATTGTGCAGCGACGCAGCACTGGCTCCATCAGTGGCGGAGCGATACAAGCGTCTCTCCTCCTGGTTTGTCAAGAGGAGGGTGTGTGGCTCGCTCTACCTGCACGTACTGAGAGGAAAGAGGCTGACTGTTGAATTTGGACCAAAAAGATCAGACTGCTGGACTCTGAAATGCGCTGCTTTGTCCTTTTAACATCGATCACCATGTCCAGGGCCTGGTTGCTGTGTAGATTTGGCCAATGATGTTTTGTTTTTTTGCCTGATTTGGACGGGCACTCGTGGATGACAGGGAATATGTTTATTCTGGTACTCCAGTGGAGAGCGTGAGGTATGTCACTTTTCCAGAGGTGATTTTCGCTTTACACAGTCCTGCTGACAGATTTAATTGCAATATATCTTGAAATGTGCAAATACAGTAAGCCTTTCCGGTGCGCATAGTTAAATGCATAAACTGCTTATGGTATAATTCTGTCCGGAAGTATTCTTTGCAACTGGTGTCTACTGTGTGTTATTAAACGACTGGGTACGTTGCATTTAAATTGGTCGCTGAGATTGTGGTTAAATCTAAAACGCCATAATAATTTTTTTAGAATTAGTTATGTAGAAAGTCTGCATTTATAGCTACAGCAGTCTGGAGGCATGTGTGGGATGTTTTTATAACAATTGCTCTGGGTAATAAAGTTTAATATAAAGTTTGCAGCCGCAGTAGTTACTGAATAACCAGGAGACCAGGAAATCTAATATTCTCATTTCATTATCCAAGGCTGCATCAAACTAGTGTTGAGATTACATAACTGATATTTGTGCTGCTCCTCTTTCTGCAGACACATTACAACGGCAGTGTTAAAATACTTTACTGTCTATTGCAGATTGTATGAAGCCCTGCTTCCCACCCAGACATTGCCCCCACACTCAGAGATGACAGACCTTATGAATAAGTGATCAAAGACCCATATACTCATCCATTACACTCAAAAGTACTAACATGGGGGGAAGCTTGCAGGGCATAGTATTGTATAAGATGATTCCCTTTCGTGAGTTGTTGTTTTTAATAATAGTATGCAAAGTAATCTGTAAAACCAGATGTAACGAAACTAAAATGAGTTGAAAGTTGTAAAGGGGCATCATTCTTATGTAAGAGAAGTTTTTTGGTTTTCATCCTTACTTTTTCTTATAGGCCAACCATAACCGTTAGCGCTCTCGCTTCACAGCAAGTCCTGGGATTTAATAACATAAACCTGCCCAGGGACTACAGGCGGAAATTAGCACTTGAGCTACAACTTGAGCAAAAAGGTCCTCATGAAGTCACACAGATTTCATGTACTTTCAACAGAAGACAAGGCATTTGTGTTCTTGTTTCCAACTAAATATTCTGGAGGACACACGTGTTCCATCTTGGGCCCATTGGTGCTTCTGTCTAGTGGAAGTGAAAAGCCAAAAATAAATCCTTAACACTGGATATGTTACATGTGCAGTGATACGATATTAGCCTTGACAGTGCCGCACTTGAATGGTTCAAACAGGTTGAGCAAGATTATTTTGTGTTATGACTAACACCGTTTGCAGACTTCTTAACAGTATTCTATTGAGCTGCCTAAACAAGGTTTAGAATAAACAATGTCAGAAATTCTGAAAATTTTTGACTGAATATCAGTGTGATAGTCCCATCTGTAGTCAAATGTTATTTCCTGACACATCCAAACTATCTTCCTCCTTATTTCTATCTTGACAGAAGCAAAAGAAAACTCTAAGCAGCCTCCTCCTGAGCCGAGGCCAAGTCAGGACTCACTGTCCTGAGCCAGATGAGAGCGAGCCAACTGTTGGCTGTAAAGTCACAATGGTCTTCTCATCCTCCTCTCAGCACTGAAGTGGGAGGCTAGGCACTGTCAGGGTCCATGTGCGCTCTCTCACCACTTTAGGGCTGCAGTAAGAACATGCTGTCATCTTTAGACACCACATTTAAACAGGATTCTCACTAACAAGTTGTAGGCTTCAGGTGAAACGGTGCTTTAGCCCAACATTCCAAACCACTTTCAATTCCAAATTACATTGTAAAAAACATCCTACCCAAAGAAAGAGCTGTAGAGGAAATTTCCTTTGCTGCTGCTCTGTGTCACAAGACTTGAATTACTCATGTGGGGGGCTGTTGTGTGCAGCACACGTGGGCTGCTTGTTCAAGAATTCAGGAGATATAGAGTAAGTATTCTCTGTACTAGACTATAGCCTACAAATAATTGTTAATAATATGTTGCTCCTTTTTCACATTTGCATCTAACAAATTAGATGGCAAATGCCGATTGTCTGGGTTGTTTCGGCAGGAGCCTACAGAAAATGTATTTATGTATTTATGTATTTACCACCACCAATTTACCATTACAAATAGCCTAATTCAATTAGGCTCATAATGGGCAGGTTTGCGTTGCGGCCCTAAGTTCCAGTATTAAACGCACATGAAGTTCTTTCACACTTATGGATCCTTTGAGTTGTGTTGAAAATAGGATGCAGCAGTTGTTCAGGGAGGAACAGGTGGCTGTCAGCGTGACTGGAGTTTCTGATTTAAGGCGAACACTCGTCCCGGAGTCTTTCACTTCATTCTTCCATTCGCACGGGGATCTCCGCGAGAAAAACACAGACTAAGACGGAATACACACGGCTCTTCTGGAACATGACTCAAATCTACGTCTTTATTTTTGTCTAACAACAGGCTGTGGCTCTTTTATCGACGTGCCGCGCATCGCAAGTTGTTTATTTGGAATTTACGCGGAAGGAAACATGACGCGCGGTGATCAAAGAGCTGCTGTCCACGAGGCTGAGGTGGGATTAAAGTTAAACTTTGAAAGGTGTGTGAAGTAGGCTACGAAATTGGAAAAATCGATTCCCCAGACCTATCAATTAAAAATATGTGATGCAAGAAAATGTAAGCTCCATGTGGCTATTTAAAATGTTTGCGTCATAGACTAGACTTCCTGCGGCGCGCGCAACTTTTAATTCTAAAACTATGAAGGAGACGTGATAAAGCGAAAATATCGTGCAGTGGACATATTGATGGAAGATTATGTGAAGCATATGGCTGGAAGTCCTAATCACACGAGTGCAGCTGAAGCATATTTTACAAACGGTATTTGCACTAATCTTCTGTTACGCCGCTTTAAATGTTCTTGATGGTCGGTTTTTAAAACATTTTCATAAAAGTTAAAACATGTTTGTGGTTAGCAGACTGAACAAATTTGGTCTTTAGGAACAGATGTATGCTTTCATGCTGAATTTAATACGCACGTTTGTTGTGTCACTGCCACAAAAACATTTGTCATTTAATGAAATATCTACAATGTGTACAATATTAGTAGATTATACATGTATGCTCAAAACCATGTATTTTCTTTTACCAGTGGACACAGGATCTTGAAGGACTGTCATCAGACGTGGGCTGGACATGAGTTCCCTCTGAGCTGGCGTCCTGCTCCTGTGTGGCAGGATGCCTGTGCAGGCAGCCCAGTGGACAGAGTTTCTGTCCTGTCCGATATGCTACAATGAGTTTGATAGCAGTTGTCACCAGCCCATCAGCCTGGGCTGCTCCCATACAGTGTGTAAGACCTGCTTACACAAGCTGCACCGTAAGGCCTGTCCCTTCGACCAGACACCCATCAGCACAGACATCGACCTGCTGCCTGTCAACTGTGCCCTGCTGCAGCTGGTCGAAGCTCAGGTGAGGACTGAATGTTCAAGAAGTCATTCATATGCATTCATTCACACAAATCCACAGTCATTTACTGTTCATGCATCACAGCCCATAAGGGATTATTATTATTATTATCATTATTATTATTATTATTATATTATTACAAAACGTATTGAATAGAAATATTAAGAAGTCCCCATGCCACTTAGTTTATACATGTGGTTCCAGTTTAGTTAAAACACACATTTTATAGTCATTCTACAGATGAATTAATGATCAAAATAATAGTTAGCTACGACCCTAACATAGTGCGTACCTGCATGTGTGTGTGGGTTCCAGGTGCCAGATGTGAGCCCTTTAAGCCTGAACAGTGCTGCAGAAGTGAAGCACTATGAGGTGTGCAGGGAGTGTGTGGAGGAGCTGGCACTCTACCTAAAACCTATTGCTGGGGTCAAAGGTACAGTCTGCATGTAACTTGACAACTGCTAAATGCTAAACTCTCAGATTGGGAGGTTTTGGCTATATTAAACTACTTGATTTACAGGCCAAAATGTCACACTTGTTCATAATGCAAAATCTGAACGAGAATACACAAAATACCTCTTATTCTTTGATTTAATCATGAGACTTTAACCCTTAATGGCAATCTTATTTATTGCAGGTGTTGCAAACCCAAGCGTGCTGAGTCGGCCCATGCAGAGGAAGCTGGTCACCCTAGTGAACTGTCAGCTGGTGGAGGAGGAGGGCCGGGTGCGGGCCGTGAGGGCGGGCCGTTCTCTGGGGGAACGCACCGTGACAGAGCTCATCCTGCAGCACCAAAACCCTCAGCAGCTCTCTGCGAACCTGTGGGCCGCTGTCAGGGCTCGAGGCTGCCAGTTCCTCGGACCGGGTAAGACCAGCATCCTCATGATACACACTACGAAATAATGACAAAGAAATACCGGGGCAGCACAGGGCAATCAAGTCAATCAATTTTAGCTTATTAACTAGCGTAGTTTTTTTTTTACATTGAACCTACCTGACACAGTCCATTATGTTTATCTGGTCCTGGTCCTTGCACCATGAGTCTGTCCTAGCTCTTTGTGGCTAGGCTGACTTTCAAAATTCCATGGTCAAATCAAAATCTTAAGTTTGTATGAATATAGTTCTTCTTTTGAGTAAAATGTAACTGCTATGGATGGCTTGGTCTGTGGTTATTAAACCATTATACTACAAACAGTATCTTTGCAAAAGAGATCTGAGTAAACAAAGATCTCTTTAAAGTCATTTAAAGTTAGTGTTACGATTATTGTGAGAAAAATCATCACGGTTTAAGGATTATTAACGATTATTGAGACTGTGACCAAACAACAGTGAAATCTTAAATTTTCTTTCATTCTCGTTGTCTAACATGTGACTATTCCTAAAGTTTTTGACCGGCTTTACAAAATGTAACTTTCTGGAAGACAAAATTAAGTAATATTTGTTTCTTTACATTTAGGTATATTTTTTGGATGAGATATTGAACTAAAAATACTTATTACTGATTATAACTTAATAATCGCGACATCCCTATTTCAACCACAAATATTTAACTACAATTGTTATGGTAGTGATGTGGATGACAGTTTGATTGTGTCAAATGTATTGTTTATTCTGATCACTTGTGCTGCAGCCCGTGTCCTGTGATGATTACTCATAGGGCAGATTCTGACTGAGAAAACATTTCTCATCATGATAAAACTATGAGTTCATTTCAAGTCTGAGGACACCTGCTTTCACCACTACATGTTGACTACATTGTTTTCAGTAAAGTAAAGTAAATAAATTCTCCTTATCTTTAATTTACACTTGATGGCAGCTATGCAGGAGGATGCCCTGAAGTTAGTTCTGTTGGCGCTTGAGGACGGCTCTGCTCTCTCCCGGAAGGTCTTGGTTTTGTTTGTGGTGCAGAAGCTGGAGGCCCGGTTCCCACAGGCCTCCAAAACCAGCATCGGCCATGTGGTTCAGCTGCTCTACAGAGCTTCATGTTTCAAGGTAAAATATGAGACTGAAATCTGGACTTATTGACCAACTTGGCTATGTAAACTAATTTATTAGTTTAACACAACATATCACCATATAAATGTAATTCAGGTGTATACAGTATACAATCTCAAACAGAACTGGAAAGACATTTAACTCTGAATTACAATGATTTAAAATGATAGCAAATATCAAGTGATTTAAAAACAATTTAAGTATTGAATATTTTCACAAACAAGGTCCTATATTTGTTGTACAGACAAAAGTGATTAGCTATTTAATTACTATGGTAATGTTTGCTGTATATTAGTTTCTTCTGATGTTTCACTCTTATGGATCCTTTGAGTTGTGTTGAAAATAGGATGCAGCAGTTGTTCAGGGAGGAACAGGTGGCTGTCAGCGTGACTGGTGTTTCTGATTTAGGGCGACCACTTGTCCCGGAGTCTTTCACTTCATTCTTTCATTCGCATGGATCTCCGTGAGAAAAACACAGACTAAGACGGGATACACACGGCTCTTCTGGAACATGATTCAAAACTATGTCGTTATTTTAATATTAGTTATATTAGTATTATAGTTGCATTAGTTTCTCCTGATAGTTGGCGTGTGTATTTCTGGAACAGGTTTTTCAAATGGTAGTGTGGGTGGTAGGGAAAGAAATGCCAGTTATCCACCAGTGATGTAACAGCAAGGCTAAATTTGCTCTGGTCATTTCAGACGGACAGTCAATGCTGCTGAGATATGTCAATGACAGGCTCAATCAACCATTGTCAGATTTTCCACTGATTTCCACAAATTGACTCAAAGGTGCACTGTTTTGTAGTGGTCCAAACACTTATTTTCTCCATAGAAATGTTGTTGTTTTGCCTGTAATGTTCCGCAAAATGGCATAAAACATGGCAAACTCTGGAAACAAGCAGGTGACTCCAAATCAATTATTTTTATGGCAATTAAAATACCGGTTATCAATTAAATGTAAAATAAAGAAGTTCATACCAGACTGTGGAACGTTCCAGGCAAATCAATAATAGCTTTATGAGACAAACAGGTGTTGGAAACTGCACCTCTAGTAGAAATTGACATTTTATACATTTTGTAAGCACCATTATGACTAGTACATTTTCATATGCAAGTGTTAAGTGATGAGCTGTAGCTACTTCCGTGTCCAATGAACTATAACCTCATTCACTATAAGAGCATTTTGACAATTTTAACCTGCTCCAGGACTTTTCAAAATGCTGTTTTCAAATTTATACAGTACACACAATGAATAAATGAAGTCTGTTCTACCAAAATGCATATACCAATGTCATTTAGTTTGTGTTTAGTGAAAGATAAACACCCGACAGAGGAGGGTCTACGGACAGGGGAGCTTGGGACATCTGTCTAAGGACACAGGACGCTGGGACATTTCCAAGTCCCTATGAACATTGTGATTGCTGTTGTGATTTTGGGCGTTACAAAAATAAATTGAATTGAAATTGAATTGAATTGAATTAATTAATGCTAGTACTTGTGTTATTTACCTTTTATTTACTCTCTTTCCACTCGCTCTCTGTGAACCTGTTCCTGTGTTGCCTCTGAGCTTCTGCAGTTATTAATGCACGTTTATGCTAATGTTCTAAACATCTACATGGGGCTAATGTAAGCTAAAGCAAAAAATCACTCTCAAACATAGTTATATATATGGTAATGCAATCAGAGTGTCAGGTCAATAAATTAACGTTAATTAACGCATTTTGGCTGATTTTAGCTCTTGTGTTTACAACTTGATTGAGTTGTTGACTTGATTACTGGAACACAGAAACAGAAGGTTCAGGCAAAGTCCCTATCTGAGTGTTTGGACTTAAACTATGATGATGTCACTCTTCAAAATCCCATTGTTATTTAGTAGGTCCAAAAAACATGGCTTTAACTATTATCTCTTAATCCATGGGTTTCAACAATTAACCCTGTCACAGAAGCAGGATAATAACAGGGGGCTTCTGCTGTACATGACGAGTGTCCACCCACCACCTAAATACAGAATCCTAAAACCCCTTTCTGAACTTTCAGGTGACTAAGCGTGATGAAGACTCTTCCCTGATGCAGCTGAAGGAGGAGTTCAGAACTTACGAGGCGCTCAGAAGAGAGCATGATGCACAGATCGTACACATTGCCATGGAAGCAGGCCTACGCATATCACCTGAGCAATGGTCCTCGCTGTTGTATGGAGATCTGGTTCATAAATCACACATGCAGTCCATTATTGATAAGGTGCCGTATTTTATATTAAAAACTACAATAAAATATGTTTTAACGTAAGACTAAGTTCTCTCTCCTGTGTGTTTTTTAGTTGCAGTCTCCAGAGTCATTTGCAAAAAGTGTGCAGGAGCTGACAATTGTTTTGCAAAGAACTGGAGATCCAGCGAATCTCACCAGTCTGAGACCAAATCTGGAACTACTTGCCAACATAGACCACAATCCAGGTTTGTTTCCCAGCATTGTACGTTTATGTTCTGTTCTTACCAAATGCAAAGTAATTACTGTACTATATTCACCCATATCTCACATGAATCTTGTACCACAGTCTAAATTACTTTTTGGTCTCTGTTCAGATGCACCACCACCCTCATGGGAGGAGCTGGAAAGTGTGATGTTAGCTGTAAAACAAGTGGTTCATGGACTGGTTGAATTTATACAGAACTTTAGTAAGAAGAGCCATGATGCTCCTCAGGTATGCCATTTTAATAATTGATAAATAAATAAAACAGTTTCTAAGTTGGTTTTTTTGTATGTTTATGCTGTTTTGCAGCCTCAGGCCAACAGCAAGTACAAAACCAGTATGTGCAGGGATCTGCGTCAACAGGGAGGCTGTCCCAGAGGAACCAACTGTACATTTGCACACACACAGGATGAGCTGGAGAAGTATGCAAGCTCTGGCACTCCTGTTAACCAATACTACGAGATGAAAACAGTCAAATACTATATTTGATTGGATGAATTGCAGTTCAGCATTGAGTCTTCTTATCCTTATTTGGGCTTAAGGAATTAACTCGAGCTGGCCACTGTCCAGGGTGTACCCTGCCTAAGGCCCAAAGTCACTGGGATAGGTTCCAGTAACCCGTGACCCCTAACGGGAACAAGCGGTAGAAAATGAATCAATTAATTAATTAACTAAACGGTTTTGGCTCTATATCGGAAAATGAAAAATTTTAGTCTTCCTTTATCAGTGGTTATTAATAGTTTATTTGCTTTGTTTGCAGGTTCCGTCTAAGAAATAAGAAAAGTGGCAGCCTTAGTCGTTCCCCCCACTTAGTGCAGGGGGTTTTGGGTAAGACCTTCACCATTGAGGGTTCAGACGTTTGCACTGTAGCGGGTCAGGACTCCAAAAGCTTAGGAGACACTGCTGTGATAGAGGGAGGGCCAAACCTCAACCATCCTCAGCTCATCTGCAGAGGGGCTGACATGTTGGAGGATGTCACAAGAGCGGCGCCAAATGAATCCAATGTGGGAAGTGGATCCAACGAGCTGTGTTCCACCACCAGGGCATCGTCTGGGTCAACAGAACAGTAAGAATTACCCATTAAAATACATTGTGCAATGTTTTATAACTTATTTAAGACATATGAGTTAATAGGGCAATGTTTTAATTATCCCGATAACAATATTACGACGATATCATGTCCATCCAAATGTTAAAACATGTCTTTAAACTTATTACTTGAGGTATATTTTTCAGACAAATGTGAAATGTCACAAATCCCATATTATTTTTAATCAGCTCTTTTTGTTGCAATTTTTATTATAAACAATATAATTAAAATTTAGCATTTCTTCCAACTAACATTCTCCCTGCCCCCAGTCATTACAAATAAATAAAAAATAAGTCATAACAAATATTAGTTATTATATTTAGCACATTCACCGTTTTCTCATTGGCGAGATAATATTTTTTTATTACATTGACTTCAGAACAGGAAAAACTGACATGTCTGACACAAAATATGTTTTGTTGTTGTTTAGAAAATCAATTTCTCCTCCAAGAACTCCTGTAAACAATTCCTTGGTGTCTTCCCCCTTGACCACTGGCTGTGCTGATGGTAGTTCCCAAGTGCCCAAACATAGTCCTTTTTTAACACGCGCGTCACACCCTTCTCAAGCCTCTGAGCTGTATTACCAGGATGCCCATTCGCCTTATGACTCTCCCCAGTTTCAACCAGCATGTAAGTACTTTTATTCAAAAGATAAAACAGATCTTTATATTTAGCACGTATTTTTACCGGACCTGCTGACTGACGAATATGCATAAAGCTTTATTTGAACACTGGCAAAGAAGGTGCTGCTTAAATTACATAATTTGGGAAAACATTTCTAAACCGGTCCCACATATCAGCCTTACCTGCCATTGATTTCTCGGAATTCTAAACAATTGATGTCACATATTGTTTGATGTCACATATTGTTTGATGTCACATATTGTTTTTTAAATACACTGTTTCCCAAATGTTGTTGTATATATTATTTATAATTGTGTTAACTCTCATGAACTTGTAGTTTGGGTCGGATACGGGACACAAAGCAAGATTTTATTCTACCTAGAATTCCTTTACTCAACTACAGCCCTACACTTTATTTAATTTCATGTGATATGAGATTTCTGACTTCTTAATTTTTCCCAATCTAAACAATAATTTGAAGAATAATGTGTTTTCCTTTCTTCTCCAGCAGGCTCCTTCTACCCCTCCTCTCTTCACTCCCCTCACAAAACATGCATGGCTCGATTCCTTCGCTCCTCAAATGTCCCAGAATCCTCTCTGCCTCCATCCCAGGGCCCTCCACCATCTTCCTTCCCCAGTGATCTTCAAACCCCACACCCATCCTCCTCTTCGTCCTCTGGATACGCACCGCACCCACTGAGAGAGCGAATGAGCCACCCTGCTTTCCATGGCCACCCAGGTCAGCCTCAGTACGGCCCCCTGGCTTCGGCCCATGGTGTTTACGCCCCTCTCTACGACAGCAGGAGGGTATGGAGGCCACAGGTAAGTCTTACTTCTCATCTTGTCACATCCTTTGCCACTTGTAGACCATTTATTAATGGCAGAAGGAGCTATTTAAAGAGGATCTATGAGCTTTTAACCTTACAGCAGTGTTTCCTCACCATTAGTTTACTTAGAGTTGTATTTTGATTGATTCTCGCATGTTTGAGTAATCTTGTATTACACTGCAAAATAACAATCCGCTGCTTGTTACGGTGAGATCAATATAGTGTGTTATGTTTACAATGTACACAAATGTAAAACAGGTATCTACTTACAGTAGACTTAATTTTTGCATTATTGCTTGAGAGTGGAGGTGCAAGTCCATGTAGTATTTTGGATATTTGCACATGCAAATTTGAAGTGCTTGTATAATAATTTGACCATGTTGTAATTACAGTTGTACCACAGAGAAGATGCAAGGAGCAACTCGCTCCCCCCAGAAGTGCTGCATTCAACTGTCTATCAGCCTCCACTAAGAGAGAGATTCAACTCTTTAGACAGTAACTACTGCTCAGGAGCAGAACACAGAGGAGTACACAGGGTAAGTGTAACCATCCTTGTATGTCAGGTTTGTGATGTCATAGATAGTGATCTGGAGGTCTCTTATGCTGTTTTTAAATCCATAAATCATCTCCAAACTCGTTCTGAGCATTTCTGTCATCTTTTAACGCTCATTAAAACTGTGTGCTGATATTAGCATGTCCAGGATGAGCTAGCTTTTCTTTTTCTCCCCATGGTAATGCCCTCTGCTGCCAGTAGATGTAGTGCTAACACAAATTCTAATGAGGGACTTCTAGAAAGTTGTTAAAATAGTTTACTTTGGTCACAGGTATATTTGGATATTATTCCAGAAACAATAACAGTAGACATGCAGAAAAGCCTACCCTTTAAAGTCAAGTGAGATTCTCAATGTATACATTTTAAGTTCTATAACATGAGATGCTAAAGAAAGGGTACTCAAATGTACTCAAGATATCTGAATTTCTGCTGATTTGCCAAAATAGTATATGAACGTCAAACAGTTTACGGATTAAATATGTATACATTGTAAACACATTTAATTAAAGCCTTGGTTTTCATTTGCACAGAAGCTACAGAAAACTAACTAATCCCAGCATGCAGTCAGTTATGTTTCTCTGTTCCCTCCCACACGCTCTCACCTCTACCTTTGCAGCCATCTACAGCGTCGCAGTGTGCAGTGTAGCTGTAGCCTCCCCCGCCATCCTCCCACTCCTCACCCAAATATGTCTCTGCTTCCCTTACTCTTTCTATCCTCTCACACTTTCAAACCATTTTTACCAATAGTGCACACATAAATTGGGCAAGATTGATTTGATGTATTATTTACATTTAGGGCGATAAGTATATTCTGCATGTCAATAATCAAGTAAGTATCTTGGTTAAAAGGAATTCTACAGTTCAGAATATTAATCCGGAACTTCTTTCATAACATCTTTGATTGTTTCTCTCATATTGTTTTCTTAAAATAAGAATATATTATTGCTACTGGAATAAATGGCATTTTTCTATCACATAGCTCAACAATTGAGCTTGAAAAAAGCTAAAACGAGTACAATATTCTAGATTCATTAAGTAAATAGCCCGATACCACCGCCTGCATTGGAAAAAACTTTACAGCATTGTAAATAACAGGCTGATGAGTTTTGTATTGGGAAATTCACTAAAATTTGAACATCAATCTTGATTTCTACCTAAACACTCAACATTGGATTTACTGGCATTGTACTTGGTTAAAAGAAAAAAAGGAACCTTGGTTTGCAGCATTCTTGGATTTGGTAGTATATTTATGTCAGAGCCACATAAGGCCGTCCTACACAAACTTTTTTGGTTACTGAAAGAAAATGCTCACCTTAATACATGATTACTTAAGTAATTGCTTGACTCTCATTCTCTTCCTCCTCACCAGTGCAATCTGGAATGCCCCAGGGAAGTGTAATTATTCTCTTTTTGAATGGCTTATTATATGGCATTATTACCCCAAAGTGCATACACAGATGTTATGTTTTAAACTTAACTGTCTTCACTCATAAAAGTGCAACAAGATTTGGAATTCTTTATTTTTGTTCCTCCAATCAGGACTATGGCCGTGTTCACCTGGGCTATGAGGATCTGTTCAGAAGGAAACAGGAGCAGTGGGCTCACCATCACCACCATCATCATAATGCCAACCGACCAACTCAGTCCTCCCCCATTTTTACCATTGATTTTGGAACAGAGGTAAAAAGCTAACCTACTGTACACCAACACGCTCTAAGCATGGTCAATAGTATTTATACTCAGCTGACCAGGTCACTCAGCACCTCCACAGCTAGCATACTATGTAGCAGTTCATGAGGTTTTCGTATGCATAAAATTGTTTGAATGTGATATCTGCCATCTGATATGTGCTAGTATGATAGCTGCATGAAGTACTATTTAAGTCTGGGGATAGTTGCTTAGCAACTGAGAGGGAAGATTATGTGAAAATGTGTGCAATAGAAAGTGAGCACAAGACTTTAACAAGTGGTGACTTTTAGACAACTAAGAATTTGTTTCACTGAAAATCATTATTAATACTTGATTTGTGTAATTGAATTGATCGTTTCTAAAAAAGAAAAATTCAATCAATCAATCAATCAAACTTTATTTATAAAGCACATTTCATGTATAAAATGTCACACAAAGTGCTTTACAGTGAGCATTTAAACAATCCCACATGCCTTCCCACCCAACCACGCACATGCACACACTACATGCACATGCACACACTACACGCACATGCATGCACATGCACACACATGGACTATATAAGTGTGTATGGACAGATGGATCAATCCCAAACAACAACAAATTCCTTCAATAACAAGTTTTGTCTGTTGTCATCTGTCTTTTCAGCATGTAGAGGGGAGTGGAAGTCCTTGTATGGGCTGTCGTTTCAGAGAGGAGGAGAGTTTAGCGCATTACTCTCCTTGGTCTTGTGGCTCTCTCGGTCCCTGCCTCAGCTCCTTTGAGCCTGACTCGCTCACACATACGTCAGCCCACTCCTGCTCTGAGCATGTGGTGAGGAACTAATGTGCTTTACACTTTCTATGATTATCATCGATTTCTACTTCTCAATTTGCATAATGCTTCACTCTTTTTCCTTGTAGGAGTTGAAAAATAACGAGAGTGGGTGCAGTGGTAATGGTTTAGCGAAGCCATGGCTGCATTCATTAGATCACTACCGTCGACTCAAAGATGAAGATCCAATCATTCCTTTCAGTGAGGGGCCTATTATCTCCAAATGGGGGGCAATATCTCGAGCCTCTCGCACTGGCTATCACACCACCGACCCGGTCCAAGCCACAGCCTGCCAGGGCAGTGCCAGTACCACTGCCATCAACTTCAGAGGCAAGATCTCATTTACACTAAATGAACACTCATTTTTAGAGATCCAAACATCATTCCCTGTTTATACGCGGTTTACAAATAATCAAATGTCTTTTATTGGTTCCCTGTCTACCAACAACAGACTACAATGACCACAATGACTACAGATGGAACGCGAGAGGATCAAACTCTTCCAGCCATTCCAGTTTTCTGGACAGGTACACAGACCAAATGCTGCCATAATAAAAAGTGGTTGTGTGAAAGGGCTCTGAGGAGAAAATCAGCAGTGTTGAGTTGGATGTAAATGTACTTGACTTTCTTTTACAAATCACCAACCAGCACTATAACCTGGTACGGGTCTTTCAACTATAATATATATCACTGTCTCGAAAAATAATTAGAAAATAAATACATGAATAAGACAAAACCTCTGGCACAGTTGGGATGCATTCAATTATTGGGACGAAACACAGTTTTTGCTCATGGTAATTGATAGGATATGACTGTGAAAAATGGCTATTGCGTTTTTCCTCTTGCAAAACTGTCTCCATTTTGTGGTGGACTAAAAATAAATTCACCTGTTGAACCCGCATGTTCACTGGAAAATTGTTTTGCTCTAGATCTGGTGCGCTCACACATTTCTTTTACAATTTTGATAAAAGTCAGTTTGTTTTTATGTTGTTTAGTAAGCAGCTTTGTTCATCTGATCTAAGAGGAAGGCGAACTTCTATCGGGACTGGGGAGAAAATAGTGTCAGAGCTGCAGCCGTATCGAGCTGTGTATGGCCTGGATGAGGAGAGATTATGTGAGAGTGAACCAGAGCCCGACCGGGACATTGAACTGGAACTATGTGCTCTTGACATGGAGGATGACTCGGACCAGCAGGATGTCAAGTCACAGGACAGTGTAAGAACTAAGAATAACAACAACAACAACAACAACAACTCAACAACACAATACTTGCTTACCACTATATTTACATGTCAGGCCTGCTAAAAATATTATTGACTCAAAAGCAACATAAACATAACCTTTCTATTTCTTTTCTATACATATAATATTAGTCAAATTAATTGATATTTCTTATACATGCTCTTGTCTGCTCCTCAGAATTATTCCTTCTCTGGAAATGTACACAATGAGAGCTGACTTTCTCGTAACTGCATTTCATGGTTTAACATTTTAAGTCTGCAGAACTGGTGTTACATACAATTGTTCAGGTGTAAGCACTAGTTAATATAATTTAAATGCTCCTCCTTTTTTCAGGAGTCAGTAGACCTGGCCTCTCCCCAGTCTCAGGACATTTCCTGCCCCTCACCACGGCTCACATCCCCAATGGAGGAACGCCCGGACACTGACGTTTCTTTACCTGACAAGATGGACATTAGTCTGCTGAAGAAGATGGCTTTTAGGTGATTCTTTTAGAATAGTATAAGTGATAAATTGATCCCCCTTTATATTTACATTTTTGTCCATCTTAATACTGTACTTTGTTTTACAGGAAGTCAGTTACTCCCGGTGGAATAGTATCAGGAGATTTGGGTGTGAGAAAATTGGTGCTCCGAACAGGACCTCCCCATTTGGTTGACACAACTTCCTGTGCTTGTTCTGAAATGACAGCATCTACAGCAGTGCTGCTCAATGGAAGCTAGAGGTTTGAACATTGACATACTGCTCAGGATCCAAATGTGTAGCTATGTACGGTAAAAAATACCTTCCATTCTGTCCAAACAAGTATGATTGATTGCAAATTGCAGAGGGAGGAAATGTCCACTCATACAAATCAATATTTGGATGAGTAATTTGGACAGTAATTTGCCCATTAACACTTGATAAATGCTTGCTTTCTTCTAAGCTTGCACTAGTTAGACAAATCGAACAAGTCAAACTACACTGGTAGTAGTGCTGCTCTTTGCTCTTATATATACACAAGTATAATATATTCTTAACTATTCATTTGTATATTTAGATAACTGTGATATAAAGGAGGTAACCATTTATTTGACGTTCTGTTAAAATATTAAGACTGAGTTCTTCAACAGAGAACTTTCAGTAGTGAAGGACCTTAGTCTATGGTAGTCATATGATGCTCTGACGGTCTCTGCAGTCATGGGACCAAGCCTTTGAGACTATTTTAACATTATTTAAGAACAGGGAAAAGTGTTAACTGGAGCAGATCAAATTAGTAAAAATACCCTTTTGAAAATGATCATTGAATGTTCATTGTTATGTGCCATTGTTCTCCTTTCAAATGTCATTGAATTCTGGATCCCTGTTCCAACTCAACAATTACTCCACAGAAATTTTATGACAAACATTAAATTTTCAAGATCCTACATCTAAACATACTGTAAAGTGAAGATGTTTTGTGTTTCTTCTGCATTTTTCTCCAGAAATATTACTTTTGCTTGTGCTTTGCTAACTTCTGTGAAGTTGTTTGTAAGTATTTTTGTATCAGGGTATAATTGTGTCTTGAAGATTTAAATTGCTAAAGTAAGTGAACCAGATTTTATCATATAATTACGCATGTTTGCGTCTACTGTTCGTGACCAAGTTCACTTTGTTTTGTATAATCAATTTTCAAGCTGCCCAACCTAATTCTTTTCATTGAAAATACACTTTTAGTCATAATGACTTAAATGAATAGTTCCATTGACCCGAAGATTTAAGGAAATGTCTTTATAATATCAAAGTCTACTTCTTGTTTTGAAGGGAATTTACATTCATTTTACTGTTGACCATTAAACCAGGTCAAGTAAATACTAGGACTTGTTCATTTGTATAGTACATTTTGACTTTGAAATAGTCACATTTTGCATCTGTTTACAATTAACATTAAGTGCCATGAGATATACAGTTTGACTGTAAAGTCTCTGCCTTGCACTGTCCCTTACTTTGATAAACTCCTCTGGAAAAATGCAAAGAACGAGACTGAGTTGAGCTAAACAGTTCTGATCTTAGCAGTGCAGTTGTGCTTATCTCCAGTAGAGGCTGCTATATCAATGTGTGTGCAGGTTGGTCAGGGAAGATCAGGAGAGATGTTTCTCTGCTGCTTCTCAGCATCACAGTGTTAAATACTTATCTGGGTTATCATGTTATCACGCATTTTTACCAAACCATATTGGGTTTGAATTTCATTTAATTTTATTGCTTGAGTAAGTATTTTTTTAGTGTTTTGATTCTATAAATGTTTATTATAAACCCAACGTTTTCACGGTACTACCAGTATTGTAGGTTTAAGTGACTGCACTGCTGCGCTGCACTGGTAACTGCACCCTTTTCTTTGCCTCCACATCACTGGCAGTGTGCAAGCCCACCTCGTCCCTCACCCTCCTTTGATTGCTCTGTTGTCATGCATGCCATAGCCCGTGTTGTGATGGTGGAGGAGTATTGATGACTTTGTAGTTGTGATACAACACACCCAGCGCTGTAAGAGTTCTGCACATGCCCACTGTGTGGCCACGTCAATGCTCAAGTTTGCCTGCAGCATTATTATCGTTTGCTGAATATATAAATTCTATACTAGTATTGTTATTACCACATTTGATTGCTGTTGTTGTACAGTAATTTTGTTGATTGTGAAATGAGACTGAACTAACGTTTTATGACTTCATGTCTGTATTAGACATTTATTTTGTAAAGCTGTTGATATGTGGATAAAGTCAACGAAGAGATGGTACAGAACCGTCATTGTAAACAGTCTGACACCATCATTAGATGGACTTATAGTATAGATGCATTTATAAAACCTGTGAGAATTAGATACTGGCCTATATTTAAATGTGTGTAATGAATTGAGCAGCTGTATAGTATTTTACTATAAGGAAGGAGACAGCAAGCTCCAATAATGAATAATACTGTTATGTATTACATTTATTTCCTCGGAAATACCACATGTGAAAGGTTTGCCTTTTACTTATTATATTATAATACCAAATTATAGCAAGATGTTTGTGCTTTTAATAACTGATTAATTGTACATTATTTGAACGATTTCTTCCTCTGTGTATATAATGGTTACTTGTGTTGCACTGACTACTGGCATCTTGTTATTATTGAGTTGCATTTGGAACGGTAAACATGACAACGAAGAATTGAGCATACAAAATTGCATGCTACAATAAACCAATACAAAAAATTTAATATTCAACTCTGTATTCATTAATTAATGTAGAACTCTTGGTTTTAATGTGCCATTTTTCATATTCACATAATTGACTGCAGAACTTAAATACATTACAGTATAGGATAGGTCTAGCTACTATTGCCTATATCAAACCCATAACATGATTGTGAACAGAAGCAAAAAGGTACAATAGTGTATGTCTACAATATTGTTATGATAATAAAAATGATAAAAGGCATACATAACTTATTCAAATTATAACATATATGAAACATGCTAAATAGCATGATTAGGCTTAAAATATGTTTCAATTGAACTACAAATAAAAAATTACTTTCATAATTTATGCCAATATTATTGAAGGACCTGCACATTCATTACTAGGAGGCCTGTTGATTTTTTACTAAGTACATTAGCCCTATAGATTTTATGCAAAAAATTAAAACAAAAAAACCCCACACGTTAGTATAAGTTCAATTGTGTTTTAAGAAAAAGTAATTTGTTGCATAATACTAGTTACTTGTTAAAATATATGCCTAATATATTACACTACTTGGTTACCGCAAGAAAGTTATTTGGGGAGAAGGCTACATTAATTGTTATAGTGCATAGCCTAAATTAGCCTCTCGCAGTCAGTTACTAATTAGGCTTTTGGTAACTAAGTAACACTTAACAGCTATGTTGAGATCCAGGGTTTACATCTTATTTCTAATAGATCCTTGGTTTACATGCACACCAAAAATCTACTCAGTATTGGATTTCTGGAGTTATCAGATAATTGATATGTCATGTAAACAGTGAATGGGAGTAATCAGATTTTTTCTGGCTGCTCACACATTTTTTCAAATTATGCATAAAAAGAAAAACCAATGTGACAAAGACAAACGATGAGAGAAAATGTGTTCTAGTTATTTTAAAATTCATTATAGACCTACTGTTACAACTTGCCAGGCTACAATTGTTTTAAATTAATGATCAATGATCTAATCATCGGATTGTCTGATTATTGTAGTTATCAGATTTTTTTTTGTTCCGTGTAAATGTTTATTTGACATTTCACCAACTGCCAACGCCTTTCTACCTCGCTGACACGCGCATGCGCATTGTGATGTCAGCAGGTTGTGTTTACAGCTCGGCTCGGGCTGGATGCAGTTGGCTGCTGATGATACGGGAAAGTGCAATGTTGTGACAACCTCGGGGGAAATAAACACATTTGTGGGGAAAGGGTAAGTTATATGCTACAATACACGCCCTTGCCTTCAATGTAATGTGCATATACTTTGTGAAATATAAAATACTTGTTATAATTTAAAACTATGAAGGTAGCATGGCTAGCAGTCGCTAGCAAGCAGCCACAGTATATATTAGTGGCCTGTATCGGTTCCTTTGGCTACGAGAATTAAAACGATACATTTAAATGAAATCTTTAAGCAATTTAAAAAGCATGTTTGTCGGGCATCTCGCTAACACAATAGCCTATATTGCTTTTAAATGTCTGTCAGACCTTTGATCGTTGACGCTATAGTGTTAGCATCCGAGCTAACGTGTTACCCTTTACGTCTCTTGTTGAAGTTGACACTGATAGTTTGTAATTATGAATTGCTTTCAGCAACCCTTTTTCATGTGTGTGAGGTGGACATCAGACATGTCTGAGTCCACTTCGTGCAGGTGTGCAGCTCGGGTCATGATTAAGAGGCGCAGGTGAGGACCAAGCCAGCTCTGATTGTTACAGTAAAAAGAGTAGTACACGGACAGAACAAGTCCTCTGCTCAAGACGTCCATCCCTCCACGTTACAATTTACAACAGTGAACAGTGAGCTCGCTGATCTGAAGCAGCTCCATTGTATTGGACTGCAGGGGTATCTCTGAGTGGTGATTTTTCGTGAAGGCACAAAATGGTAACTAGTGATCTCAAGATTTTCCGAAAACAAACTGTTGATGTACTGCTATGGAGATTTAAAAAAAAAAACAAACAAAAAAACAAAAAACGAGCACATGGCAGTAGTTTTTTTTTTTCTGCCACTTGCAAATTCAAAAGTTTATTTTGTGATAAGATGCATAATTTTAGTAGTCTTAATTTGAGATATGCTTTTATGTTATGGGGCAGTTAGATATGACTGTGTACTGTCTTCTTCGTCAGTTTAACATGATGAGGATCAACTAATGTGGCCAGCCATTCTTTTTGTGTGATTAGTGAATGTGTACACAGTCCCACTCATGCCAATAGTCCAAATAAAAAAAAGTTAATACCATTTTAAGAAATTGCATTCTAACTACGGTTATTGTTGCTGCAAATTTTTTGGATCTTCTTATTACTTTGTAGAGCTGTTGTTGACTATAGACATTCATTGTTGACTAAAGACAGCGAGCCCTAGCGAGCAATTAGTTGACAAAAAGGCGGTGTGGCAAAACCGGGCAAACGCAATGTAAACTGAAGTAACTCCATGTGTCTCTGCACGCAAAAGACTACAACTATACAGAAAGGTTTAAAACGGTGTTGTAAACAGTGTAATTTTATGTTAATGATATATATTAAACTCACGATTCACTCTTCAGCTAATTCCCTCTGTATCTTTTCCTTTTTGCTGTTGTTCCATATAAATCCTTTTAATCTAAATAAAATAATCAGTCAACTCATAAAAATGTTGGTTGGCTGGCTAAGACACCATCGACCGAGTAATTGATAAAACGATTAAAGTATTCCAGCCCTATGATTTTGTTACTCATGCCCCCCCTATGTGTTACATAGGGGGGCCCAATGCTCCATGGTTCTTTGTGGCTCTCTGAGGTGCACACAGGGCTCAGCTGGCGGCCCAGAACAGGCAGTTCAGAGGAAGGAGACAGACACACACAGAGAGAGAGAGAGAGAGAGAGTGTGTTTGGATAAACATGTGACACTGGCCTGTTTATCTTCAGAATCAGAGTGTACATAGATGACATCATTTTATGGGCTGTTGCTACTTAGATTATTAATAAGACAAAAGAAGTGGTTGCAGATCCTGAGTGTGTTGGTGATTGTAGCCTGGTGGTCATTCATGACACTGTAATTGAGCAGGTCTCCACCTACATCTTCCACTCAGATTCCAAGTAGATAGTTCATTCACCTAGAGCGTTCAAGTGGACAGTATGTGTGCTCAACTTCAACAGCAGCTTTATTTTCTCTCTTTCTTTCTTTCTTTCTCTCTTTCTCTCTCCTTTATTTATTTTTTCACGGTATAGCGTAAAACACATACTTTGAAGACATACAACTACAGTAGGTGCCGGTAAATGCACCTTTTCAGTTGGCTGCCAACCGCCATTAAAAGTAACACAACAGCTTTAACTTCTGCGCCTACTGAGCTGGAGATCCTGGTCAGATACGCATTAACGTGAACGAGAACCTTTTTGTGCAACTGAAAACAATGCTCTTGCGCCAGATAAGAAGCAACAAAATGAAAATCATGGGAACAAGACTACACCAATCTGTCAGCTCTCTATATGAGGAGTATATATGTGCTCACAATATATTGTGTCAATTTTAGAAGCAAAAATAAGTAATTTAATTTCAGCCTGTAGCCAAAAAAGACCCTAAATGTAAAGTGTCTTTTTATCTGGTTGTCTAGTTGCTCTTGTCTCTTCTCACAATAATTGGAACACTAAAATATTTATAGAGACATCCCTAGCTGCTATACGTGTCTTGAATTATAAAATGGTACACAAACGTAATCTTGGTATCCGGGTTTACAATTCTTTGTAGCACATGCCTCATTAACGGAAGACATTTCCGCTTGATTGTCCTTGTATCATTCAAAGCAGAAGTGTTGTAACTTGTTTTGTCACAAATGGACGATGGCTTTTCTCTGAATGGTTAATTCATCAGTCAGTCTCGCCCACTGAACTCCGCGAGAGAAGATCCCAGACAGTAGTATGATTAAAAAGAGTGTCTTGGCTGGCCAGGTAACTGGTTTGTCTTGTATTTTAGTCTTTTCTAGCTAACTGTTGACCGTGGACTGGTGGGCGGTTTGAAGTAATTTACCTTCATTTGTGTGGTCAGTATTGAACACCTATTGTATATTGTTTAATAGGTTTCAGGTGACAACTTTTAAAATGGTACTCTCTGCTAATAAGTAGATTTTTTTTGTCTAGCATGTGTACTACATTTAGAATTGCACAATGGAAACAATCTTGGAGAATACTGACATGGGAAAGTGCAAACTGTAGATAACATTGATAAGCACTAGTAAGTAACAGAGAACATTTGAGTTTGGATACGACAACACAGCCGCCATTATGAGCCTCTCTGGAGCTGCAGTGTGTGTGTACAGCTGTTGTTACGATTTAAAATTAAAATCAGGGTTTAGTTCACAATGCACATTTTGTGCAGTAAAATGGTTGATTGAGAGAAATCAGAAAAGACCAGGACAAAATATTTCATGTGCAAGACCAAATTATTGTTTTAATTTAAAACAAATGCTAATAATGTCCTTAATATTTATCCCTTTTAAGGCGGCGAGACATTACAAGCAACAGTCTTACTGGTGTAAACTTTTGGGTCAGTCTGCACTCGTAAAAGCTTTTTTCTTGGAAATTAAGAAATTGTCAATTCTTCATATAAAATGTTAGATTTTTCCACTGATTCAACTTCCATCTATAGAGTTTAGAGATGCACTGAAACAACTGTTCCTGCTCCGATACCAATTGTAATACTTAGACTTGTAGTAGACTTGTAATAAAAAGTAATAGAATAATACAAATGTTAACATTATGGGACTTTTTAGCCTGGGCCAATAACAGACACTAAATTGTCTAATTACATAAATGTATACGTCCAACCAGGATATGGGTCCAACCCGTATCCAACCCACCAACATTTTAAGTCTTGTTATGCAAATGTTTCCAACGCAGCTTGGGGGAATGTTGCTTCTGGTGAAATGAATGTATGACTTCACAAAGGCATCTGTTTGTTATCTGAAGCCACATAGCCTCAAAATGTTAGCCAATATTAAAACTCATGCACAAGAGTCATGATCAACAAGTGGCTTTTCTAAAAACACTGTGTTAATTGCTTTGGGGTCTAACTCTGTAGTATGTTGTCTGAACAAGGAATTATCGTTTGAATAGTTTTAATTAACAATAAAAATGCAAAGGCTATGATTAAGAGGTTTCTTGGTAGTTTAACTTTCACAGATATTTCTTCAGTTATATCTGCCATTACTCCACCATATAAACAAAAATCAAACAATGTTATTGCTCACTTCTTTCATTGCCTGGATATGAGGCCATGACAAACATCTCCCACAGGTGGTGCAGTCATTGGATCAAACACGATCACCATACCACCATCCCACTCCAGCCTCCAGCGGCCAAGTCCAATATATGGCCCACAAAGTCCAAATTGTGTCAAATTTGAATCACTTTTTAAATTCTTTGATCTGAACCAACTTAATGTTAAAACATTTAATTTGGTACATTAATATTTTGCACAAAATTTCATTTTGAAATCCTGATCAAAAAAGTATATGAGAGCTATGCCGTGTTTCTTACGGCGTAGCCATAGCATAGACAGAAACTTTCCAATTATTATTATTTATTCCAATGGGAAAGTCGCCAAATCTCAGAAATTTGACATTTTTTACATTTACAAAGTCCTCCTAGGACATTTTTCATCTTCAGTAGTGGGCCATAAAAAGTTATACATTTTCTATGTGCTATGGCCTGTGTGCCACAAAGAAAAAAACTAAATGTTCAAAAACATTGCCTTTTTGAACACTTCGTTTTTCCAAAATGTATAACATTTTGCACAAAATTCTACTTTGGCGTGCCGATCATAAAATCCAATCAGACCCATGTCATATTTCTTACGGTGTAGCCGTAGCGACGACGGTAACCTCCCACTGGTTTTCCATTGGAAACATTGCCAAATCTCTGAAATTTTAACACGTTTACACTTAATGTTTTTACAAAGTCCTCTTTGGGTGTTAGCCTGACCAAGCTTGAATTTGGTAAAATATGTCTTGAGGAGTGGGGTATCAAAAGTTATCCAAATGGTCTCTGTGGCAGAGGTGCAAACTTTGCCCACAATTTTGAACATTTCAGTACAAAATAATGCCCATATTTTGTAAAGCAAAGGAGAGGAGAAGACTGATTCAACAGTAGGTGTAATAAAAGGAGGCAGCCAAGAACAATTCTGGAGCTTATGCAATGTATAGGCTTGTCCGCAATATACTATGAAAAGGAAAAAGTAGCTGAATGTGCTCTTCATCTCATCATAACAAACCTCTGCTTCTTTTTGTTCATTTGTCCCTTTTTCAGGTGATTTTGCTCGCCATCTCTCACCTCCTCCTGTCTTCCATTCATGAGCTGCGTGAAGCCTGGCTTTAAGTGAAGCCACCATGGATGACAAGGGCTCGGTGGGGAAGATTAGTGTGTCTTCAGACTCAGTGTCCACGCTCAACAGTGAGGACTTTGTGCTTGTGTCCCGGCTGGGGGACGACACACCCTCGTCCACTAATAATGGTAGTGACGATGAAAAGACAGGACTGAAGGTAAGGCCACTGAGGCAAGTGTACAAGTAGATGACAAAATAGATCAATTCCAATTCATGATCATGTAAACAATATATTTAGTTTGTAATCATCTATAATCTAAGACCGGTGTTATTTTTAGGTCTAAAACAATCCAGTACCATGTGATACCAAAAGGGAACAACTTTATTTTATTTCATCTATACTTGATTGTATTGCCATTACTATTATATTATGTAAACTGAATGATTGCAGAAAATAGTTTAAAGCCAAGGTCGTCATCCCTTACCACAGTGGTTCTCAAACTTTTTCCGTTGTGACCACCATAATAACAACTGCTGGTGTTCATGACCCCCAAACACAAAAAATGGACTATCCGCAAAGTGACAAAGCTTTATTTCTGTTGATTTTATTTTATTTTCAGGGCATAGGCCTAAATAAATTAATTAGGCTAGCGAACTGGAATCTACATTCACTGCTGCATTTGAAGGGCGTCAAGCCTCATTTGACACTATTACATACATTTTCAATATTCCCCACATCATCTGGGTACCCCCTGAAATCATTTCGTAACCCCCAGGTTGAGAACCACTGCCTTACCAGACCGTATTTGCTTTGTTCACACATACATTAGTGTAACTTCTTCATTCATCTTTTTCCTTTCACTTGTGTTTTATTTTTCTGACATGCTAACAGCAAAAACTAACATTTTTCTTTGTTTTGTGTCCTGATTATAAAGTTCCCTTTAGTGCCTGGGTGTTTTGACTGGGTTAGCATATGGTTTTAGGACAGGTGACCCCAGTGACCATATATAGATTTAAAATGTTGAAGTGAACATAACAACGTGTGCGTTCTCTTCATTTTCATTATATTTTATTGCATGTTTATTATTATGTTTTACTGTGTTCAAATATGAATGAAAAGTCTGTCCACAAGATGGGGCCAGAAACTTGCAAATGTCCTACTGTGCACCTCAAACGTGCAGCAGCGTCTGGTAGTATGCCAGTGTAGTTTTATGTGCAGCGTCATCTGTGTGAAGGGACTGTAAGCACTCAATTTGTATTGGTGTTTGTTGTTATACATGGTTAAAGTTAAAATCACACCCATTCACCCCGTTCACCCAATCATTTCAGACATTACGTTTTGGTTTTGACCCTCACTTCCTAGGCACTTTTGAGTCAGGCCATTCTGGGCGAGAGAAGCCAGTGTGTCTAAACTTATTATTTGTTATGCAGGTGATTTCTGAGGAAGGGGTCAGCTTTAAGGTCAGTCTCTTTGCTCCCAGTCCTCTCCTCTTGCTCTCTCTCTCTAGTCTCTACTTGTTCTTTCTGTGATGTCACACTGTAGTGGTGAATCTTTGTGACTGGTGCTTCTTGTATATTTGCTGGCTGTTGACTGATACTGGTGGTAGCTTGCACACACTTTGACCCTAGTTTAGTCAAACGGAGCTTTAACTTGCTGAAGCGTTGGCTTTAAGCTGATACAAATAGAATTTTGGGCTAGACAAATGACACTCAATAGATGTCCACGCTTTTGTGAAACTGATTTTGGTTGTCTATTGGAAATAACAATCTCATGTATACATTAAGACATGTGTATATATTTATTATTATTATTATTATTATTATTATTATTATTAATTAGCCAAACATTGCTGCTCCTGTCCTCTTGCTGCTGCCATGCATTGTGAGTCCTGATACTTTACTTAAAATGTAACCTTTGTCCAGGTAAGTTAATCAAAGCATGTTCTTGTTTACACTAACAACCTGATCTTATATGCTCTAGACATGGATGAAGAATATTGTTTTATCAACAGTAATACACTTTCTCTCAGCACCAACTCCTTTGTTCTAGTTCTTTGGCAGCTCCCTTGAATCACTTGGATTACTTGGCAAATGTTTGACTTATTTGACCTTAAATCTCAAAGTCTATTCATTTTTGACTTTTTTTTTTTACTGTTTTGAAATGTTCTAAATTTGTTTTTTCTTTGTTTTGGATGTCTTTTTGTCTGCGGTTTACACTTGTGTCCAGATTGTGGGGAATGGAAGCGAGCAGCAGCTACAGAGGGAGTTGGAGGACATCCTGATGGAGCCGCCTGTGTCTGACAGTAGGCCTGGACCAGACTCTGGGATGGAAGGTCTCAGTGGACACCTCACTGTGTCTACAGTGCCACCAGGATGTGACCCCCTGAGCACCAGCCCACCCTCTGTGGAAATGGCTCTTCCGGTGCAGACAGCTCAGGAGAGTGAGCTGAATGAAAGGTCTTATCGAGGTCAGCAGTATAGAACCTTTCATTGGTTGGCTCTTTGCCTTTTCAATGTATTTGTTATAATTTTGAGCATCCAGTCGCTTCAATAAATTGGCATTATGCAACTATACTAGATTATGAAGGCAGTGCACCCCACCAACAGCCTTCCACCCCCCTGCACTGTTAATCAAATTATGCAGCGCTAATCACTGATTGTCAAAACGATCGTATTAAATCTGCTCTGCTACTCCTTAAGAAACTACTGTTTTCATAGAAATCCTGTCTGTGTTTTCGTTCATGCCTTATCTCCTGCCTTATCCAGTCCGTAACTCCACTGATCTGGTGCGTATTTTGCATCTTCATGGCTCCAACATGCTTTCTTGAGCAGCAGCGCTGCTTCTTGCCAACACGACAGGGAAGTCAATAGGACAAATGCAGAAACGGTCCCAATTTGTTGTTTACAAAATACAAGTGAAATCTAGCAGTTTAGATAAAGCTGTTGGCATTATTTGTTTCACAGATGAACTGAGTGGTGCATTGGTTAATATAAAGTAGTGAGTGGATAAAAAGTTGCATCAGTGTTCAGAAGAAAAGAAAAAAAAAAGATTACTTCATTAATAAAATTTTCTTTGAGTACTTGAGATTTATTTGTGCAAATAAGGACTAAATTAACATGATTATGAAATATGAAATTAAACGTACTAAAAGTACTTTCAATAGCCCAAACCTCCTAACAAATTTGTATAAGACTTTTTCATAGACATTTAATCACTTTAAATAGCATTAAATATCAATAACAATAATAATTTTAATATAATTATTCAAATAATATTACCAACAATTATAAACCTGTAGGCCTATATTGTTCCCCTACATCTCGCGAGAACGAATGTTTGACCGCGTGCACGTATACGGCCAAACTATCAAATGTAGAGGAAACATTGTGGACTTTGACAAATCTCTATTCAGGTCTTGAAATGGTGAACTCTTAAGTGTAAGGGTTGTCACAAGTACTGGGATTCAAAAACGAATCAATATTAATACTCTCATTGCTATTAAAAAAACAACAACACATTAACAAGACAACATTTGGCCTTTCTTTTAACAGTTTTAGAATCATCTTGCGCTTTCTCAGAACTAGTAAAATACCACAGGTCGGGGAAAGTAGACAACAGAAAGGTCACTGTAAAATGTCTACAGGTGATGAATCGTCGTCAGAAGGCAGTCCCATCAGCCCTATTCCAGATGAGGACAGTATTGTGTTTAGCCAGCTGACATATCTGGGGTGCGCTTCTGTCAACGCCCCTCGCAGTGAGGTTGAGGCTCTCCGTATGATGAGTATCCTCAGAGGACAGTGCCAACTTCCCCTGGATGTCACACTGTCTGTGCCAGGAGTCTCTGAAGGCACTGTCAGGTAGAGAAGTGTATCAGATAATGCATATTTATTTATTTACTATTAATAAACAAAAATCAAATTTCTTCTCATTTTCTTTGTACAGGTTAATAGATCCACACAGCAGCACTGAAATTGCCAACTATCCCATCTACAAGATTCTGTTTTGCGTGCGAGGCCACGATGGTACACCGGAGAGTGACTGTTTTGCGTTTACTGAGAGCCATTACAATGCTGAAATCTTCAGGATTCATGTATTTCGTTGCCAAATTCAGGAGGCGGTAAGAGACTGCTTTTTAAAAAAAGTAAAAGCAGGAAAATTCTGTACTGCATGTACAAATCACTACTAAACAGACAAAATTGCTACTGTAACTTAAACGTATTAGATATTCTCCAAACTCGTACAGTTCTATCACGCAGCATCCACCTATAAAAAAGATTTTTTATAACTTTTTTTTAAACCTTTTCTTCAAGTGTTGTGATTGTTTCCACATTGTGTTTTCTTTAGGTGAGCCGGATATTGTATAGCTTTGCTACGGCTTTTCGACGGTCGGCGAAAAAGTCCCTGCTCTCTCAACAAGCTCCACCCGTAACTCCTGACAGTGACCTCTTCACTTTTACTGTCAGCCTTGAAATCAAAGAGGATGATGGGAAAGGGACCTTCAGGTAGGAAATCTGATTCATCTTAGTTATAACTCTATTATATGTGTATGTATAGTGATATAAAGGGATGACTGAAGGTATTGTAGAAATGCTACTTTCTATCTCTATTCAAAATAAACTTAAATGGTGTTCTGACATACCAGATACCAGGTTTTCTTCATCTTTTGCACTCCAAAATGTCACATAGATGTGTAATATTTGGGTTTGTTTATACATTTTTCAGTGCTGTAGCAAAGGACAAAGACAAGCAAAGTTTCAAACTCCGAGCAGGAATGGACAAGAAAATTGTTATATATATTCAACAGACATCCAATAAGGAATTAGCCATCGAAAGGTATTCATTGTGACACTGATCAAGCATCTGACACATTACAATATCAACATCAACATTGTCAGTCCTGGTATATCAATAACAATAATTCCCATTTCTACATTTGATAAGCTAATCTTTGTATATTTCTTTGTTCCTCAGGTGTTTTGGTCTCCTGTTAAGCCCAGGAAAAAATGTAAAGAATAGCGATATGCACCTGCTTGACCTGGTGGGTGTCCCAGTGTTGTATCTTGGGTGTCTTCCATTTGTTATTTCAGCTGTAATTTTTGTTCTTTAGGAATCAATGGGTAAAAGCTCTGATGGGAAATCTTACATCATCACAGGAAGTTGGAACCCCAACACGCCACAGTTTCAACCTGTAAATGAGGAAACTCCTAAAGGTGACGGCTGAATATATGATCTGGCTTTGGTGCATATCAGTTGGCATGTGGTTTTAACTTTTTATTTCTTTAACAGATAAGTTCATGTATATGACCACTGCAGTGGACCTAGTGATAACTGAGGTAGAAGAACCAGTTCGATTTTTATTGGAGACACGTGTCAGAGTGTGTTCTCCAAATGACAGGCTCTTCTGGCCGTTTAGCAAGCGTAGCTACACTGAAACATTCTACCTTAAACTGCGGCAGGTATGGAAAGCAATGTTTTACGGTTCTGTGCTTGGAATTTAACACTTGTTAATCTTTTAGATGGAGCGAAAGGAGCGCAAGAGTCCATCATCAGATACATTATACGAGGTAGTCAGTTTGGAAAGTGAAACTGAGAGAGAGAAGCGGAAGACCACAGCAAGTCCTGGCATCCAGCTTAGTGGACCAGGAAACATGGTTCCCTCACCTCCCGAGGATGATGAGGAAGAAGGTAACTTTCTGATTAGCTTAGACAGACTGGAGCAAATTGTTTTTCAAGAGTTCATGTTCACCTAGAAAAAATATTTTTTGTCAGACAATGATGAACCCTTACTTAGTGGCTCTGGCGATGTTTCCAAGGAGTGTGCAGAGAAGATCCTGGAAACTTGGGGAGACTTGCTGTCTAAGTGGTAGGATTTGTATGAAAGTTTATACCTTTTTGGCTAATTTATTTGGCAGAACACAGAGCTTTTGTGTAATCATTTTACTTTAGGATTTTTC